>WNWU01000017.1:30384815-30430275 GCA_012654045.1 Ptyas mucosa
TCTCTTCTCTTCTCTTCTCTTCTCTTCTCTTCTCTTCTCTTCTCTTCTATTCTATTCTATTCTATTCTATTCTATTCTATTCCATTTCCCATTATTTCCCATTATTTCCCATTATTTCTCATTTCTGTTTCTGTTTCTATTTCTATTTCTATTTCTATTTCTATTTCTATTATTTCTATTATTTCTATTATTTCTATTTCTATTTCTATTCCTATTCTTGCACTACTACTCATTTAGCCTGCATTAGACTGTCACACATTTCTGGGACTGGATCCCCAGATATCCATTTCTCTAGTACAACTTTCTTGACAACATTGCCATCTTGACCCTTTTCCTCCATGCCTCTTTTCTCCAATTCAGGCTGTTTCCAACAAAAACAGGATTGATGAAGCCAATCAACGTGCAACAAAGATGCTGGGTAGCAGTTAAAGGCAACCAGAGGCCGATCCTTCTACACACACTGTCCCCGAGGGCAGCAATCTCATGCTTTTTCTCATGGTATTTACCAACTAGGTTTGCATACGTGCACATATCATCCCCTCTTCTTCCTTCCCTCTGTAAATGTTGTCCTGTGTAAGTTGTCAGCTTTCCAAAAATAATACTTGTAAATTTATTTTTATTTCCCAGACCTCTTCCTTTCCAAAGGTTGTATGTATATAGTACTGATTTAATGGCTATAACTCATGACTATGTTCTATTTATTTGTTGGGGTTTTCCTTTCTCCCGCCCTCCCTCCCTCCCTCCCTCCCTTGCATTTTCTGTCCATTTTTGGTTGGTGGGTTTGTCTCTTTTTTTCTTTAAATTATGACGTTTCTGCTAAATGAAAAAAAACAAAATGTAGGAATGCTCAACGTGCTGTTAAACCTTGAACTACACAGTATTGTTCTTGTAAAACTGTTAACATTTCACAGAGCTGCCCCCCCAGAAATCTCTTCTTTGAACATCATGGTTGTTTAAGCACTTAAGAACCCCATGTTCCCTCAATTTCTCCATTGCTGTCATCCGTTGTTCTAAGTTCATAATAAGACAATGTGGAATTATATAACTTATAACAAGCATTGCACTAAGCAAAACAGTGATGTGACTTATGCATTTATTGCATGAAAAATAGACTTTTAGACTCTTTAACTTAAGTGAGACTTTTCCATGGCAGTAATAACATCAGTGACAACAAAAGAAAACAAAAAATTAGCATGCTTGGTATTGGGACCCTGTCAGGACTATGTTATACCAGCAAGTCTGCAGTAGCACCGTCTTATTTTTCCATATAAAGATGTTGGTTCCCCTTTTTTTTCCCCGTTCTTTTCGTTTACCTCATTTTAAGACCAAATAATTGGATCTGGCACTTATCATTTCATCATTGCCAGCAAATAAAACATTTGGCTGAAACACAACAACAATCAACAACAAAAAAAGCATCAGCAAATAAGATATAAGTGTAATATATAGAGTTTGTCTGCTGCTTTCAAAAATTGTCTTTTTTCAGGGGGAGGGATGGCTATCATATGAAATGTTGCAGAGAAATGTAATTTTTATAAGGCTGTATCTTTCTAGCTCTCTCTCTCTCTCTTTCTCTCTCACACACGCTTTAGCGTGCACGCACACACACAAACACACACACAAACAGACTCCTTTTCTTCTTTTCTTTTCTCCCCTCCCCCATGTGGTTTGTTATTAATACAGTTCTCTGTTGCTTATCTAGAGCTATGCATACCAAAATCACGGCGATGTTTAGTAGCTGTTATTGGTTTTAAAATAAAACAAAATAAAAATAACTTACGTGAATGAATTCTAGATAAAACTGTGAGATTAAATATAGTTGCCGCATGTAATATGAAATTCCTTCTGTCTCCTGTCCGTTTGTGATGTGATTGACATTTTGTAGCTAGTTTAAAAATATTAAAAACTATAGCCCTCTGACTTGCTAAGCCCTTTTTTCATCCATCAGTCTGTCTCACTCCTACCTGGTTATTTTCTGCTCGCTGGAAATTGTGTGCCATGCCGAGGAGTGTGAAGTGATTCCTTTGAACAATCTCACAAAATATAAGTTTGGGTTTCCCTGCACAGTATAAATAGTTTTAAAAGCAAAACTCCCACTCAAGGAAACAAATTCTTTGACTAGAGAGATGTTATTTAGTTTTATTGGTGTACGATCACCCAGAATAAGGTGACACTTGGGTCAGAAGGACTCAAAAGAAATGCATTCCAATCCTTGCGAGATGAGAACAAAAATTAAGATATGACACTCAGAGAACATTTCATTTAGCCCTCAACAGTAAGTGGAAGGAGAAAATACATTCTGATGTAGCAACACAGAGGAACAGTATTATTATACTGGTAATACAGAGAGAGGCAGGAAAGGCTTCAGTTTTGACTGAAGCACAGAGGCAGAGAGAGGGAAAGTTATTATTTGCATGCTTTCTCTAAACTACTTACACCAAGATATTTTTTCCTTCCATACGGTAGGGCGGAAAAACAAGGGATAGTTTTATACACACATGCGTGTTTCTAGTAGGCAGAAGCAGCTGGGAAAATGAGTTTGCCTTCTTTATTTCCTGCCTTTTAGCAGATAAACAATGAATAAAAGAGCTTCAACCAACTGAACGATACCTTTCAGTCTTTGTTTAGAAAAAATGATGAATGGAAACGTTTAATCTGCTGTTATATATCAGTCTGGAAACTCAGTCTTGGTTATTGTTTTTGTTTAACTCATGCACTGGATATGAACTTGGGCACAAACTCTTGGACACATGACCATTTTCCCATGCCCTCCACCCCATTTGGTTGCTAAGGTGCAATTGGAGATGCCAGCTCTTCTATTCGACTTCATGCTTCCCCTGTAATTCTTAGCAAAGAAAGGGACGTAGCTCCTTGAACTAATAGGAGCCCCAAATGAAAAATGCTTTCAACATGTAATGTTGAGATGAGGAGTGGGGTTAATAATCCTGCATCAAAATACAACAGAAGGAAGAATCAGACGTTGCATTCTTCTCCCTTTCCTTTCCTTCATATAAACTCTTTTGTTACACACACATATACCCCCTTTTTGGCTGGGGAAGATTTTACTTTGATTCAGATACCTCCTGCTTTAAACTGTTGGGACAGGATTGGGAAATCTGTTAGAATTTATGTTCTGTTTATATAAAGCACCATATAGAGCAAAGAAAGAGTACCGTCACCATGTGCTTTACTGCTCAACCATATAACTGTAACAGGAAACTCTACTTAGAACAAAAGAGCATATATTTAGTTAAAAGATGAATAAGACAGAAATAGATAACTCAGCGCCTTCAGAAGATGCTGGGCTTGACTCCAGACAACTTCAATTACATTGGATGATAGAAAGTGGCTATGGGAATTATAGTTCAAAATTTGCAGAGGGCACAAATTGCTTGCCTCTTCCTGCTGTAGGAGACAATCATGTGTGACAAAAACTTCACTGAAGAACCACCTGTTAAACAGCAATTGGCAAAAACCAAGGAAGGAGGTCCAGTGTAGGAAATTATGGATACAGTTCAACTTTTGCAATCTTAGTCCATTAGCCTCCCTGTGGTGTGTTGGTATCATTAGTAGGAAAGATTAGTTGGATGAAAAGAAATCCCTTTGGGCCACTGCTTGGAGTAGCCAGATAAATATCCCAGAAGATCCACTTCTTTAAAAATAATTCTTTGACTTTATTTATTAATTGAATTCGTGATATAGCTGCTCATACAACACATGACTGAAGACAGCTAAAAGCAACAAATAACCCACCTCCATTAAACATAATAAAACGTACTGCGCTAAAGGCAATTCAAATAATCAGACGCAATCAAGATGGACTTACACAACCTCCTGACCAATGCTTTGGACAAAGGCAAGTTTTCAGAGTCCTTTCAGAAGTCACGCAGGGTCAGAATCATCCAGATCTGGACGGGAATACAATTTCATTCAGTAGATTAAAAAAAAAAAAGTAAAGGTGTCCCTGGGGGTTTTACCCCATTAGTCATGACCGACTTTAGGGGGCAGTGCTCATCTGTTTCTTAAGGCAAAGAACCAGCATTGTCTGGAGACGTTTCTATGATCATGTCCCAACATGACATCATGCCGTAGCACAAAATATATGGCAAAACATGGAATGCTGTTACCTTCCTGCATACTTATATGCAGTACCTATTCATCTGCTTGCATTTGCATTCTTTGCTGGGACAAGTGACAAGAGCTCACTCCATCTCAAGGCACTCAGATCTCAAACTGCCAAGCTGTAGACCTTTAGCAGTCTAAGACCCAGTGTTGTAACAACTGAGTCACCTACATACAATACAGGGGTAAAATGCTACTGGTTCGCACTAGTTCGGGTGAACCGGTAGTAATAAAAACTTGAACCAATATTTCCAATGATCAGCTGTGCCACATGATTTATATTTGCTAGAAAGCAGGAAATCCTGCTTTCCAGCGAATATAAATTGCGCGACACAGCTGTCCCCCCTTTCTGTTCTACTTACCTTCTTAAGCCTCCTTTTCCTGCATGAAGCGTGTGTTTGGTGTGCACTGCGCATGTGCGGGTAGCAAACCAGTGGCAACCTATGGAAGATTTCACCACTGATACAGTAGACCCAGCAACAGTGACATTCAAATGATGAAACCTGGAGCATGCCAGATCTTATTGTACAGGCAAAGGAAATTACAAGACAAGCACCTTGAATTATACTAGAAGCCCACTGGTAACCAGTACAGCCTGAAAAGTAGCAGTATTATATAAGTGTACCGAGGTGTACTCACACTACTGTATTCTGAACTAACTGTAGCTTCTGAATGGTCTTCAAGATCAGTCCCATATATGATACACTGCCGTTATCCAGATGAGAGCTGACCAAGACGTGAATGACTGTAAGTAGGGCCTTCCAATCCCGAAAAATATGTAATTACTACATAATATGGATTTATGCAAACACTCTTTGATCCATGGCTGCTCTTTCTCTTCATACAAAACTGTTAGTCTAGGACAATGAACCCCAACCTTTTGAGCACCAGAGATCAGTTCTGTGGAGAAAGGTATTTCTGTGGACCAGAGGGGCAGTGGTGAGTTTCTACCAGTTCATCCTGGTTCGGGCGAACCGGTAGTGGCGGTGGTGGGAGGCTCCGCCCACCAACCCAGACATCATCACTGATGCTCTGTGAATGTGCAAAATATTCTGCGTATGCGCAGAAGCACCGCACGCAAGCGCTCCCAATTCTGAATCGGTAGCGAAGGTAAGTGGAACCCACTACTGCATAGGGGATGTGCCAATCTATGGACCGGAGGTTGGAGATCTCTGGTCTAAGACAGTGATGGCCAATTTATGACACATGTGTCAAAAGTGATATGCTATGACATTTTAGGTGACCCACCAGTGTTTATCAATCCCTGACAACAACAGTTCTTGCAATCATGCCCCTTTCTTGCACAATTTTTAGAGACTTCAGAGGCTGAATACGAATGGGATGTGCTCTCATTTGGTCTCCAGACCCTCTGGAAGTCATGGGAGAGGGCCGTGCTCTCATGTGACCTCCAGACCCTCTGAAAATTGCATGAGAATGGGATGTGCTTTCATGTGGCTTTGGGAGGCAGCAGAGTGCATGGAAGAGCATCTCCAAAGCCACTTTATGAATGAAGATCTCATGCAACCTGGAGCAGCCTTGGGTAGGCTGCAGAGGCCTGTCAACAGAAAGAGAATACAACCTGAAAGTAAGTGGTGCATGGCTAATCCCGGGGACCGCTGCACAGTGGGGACAATCATGCCATTTCTTAAGGCTTGTGTGCACAAGGCACACCTATGTAATACTGCTACTTTGCAAGGAAGTGCAAAGTGACTTTTTGAGTGGCAGCGGTGGTGCTAGGGCTAGGGCTGAACTCAAGGCCCAGGTGTCTACCTCATGCCCAGCCTTGGCTGTCATGCCCCCATCAGAGCCTGAATCTGCAGAAGAGGTCGAGCCGGAGCTGGAGCTGACGGAGATCGAGGGAACAGCTTCATTGGCTTCAGAGGAATGTGGGAAGGAGCAGGATGAGGCAGCCCAGGGCCCCTCAGGATTAGGACGGCTTGTTAGCAGGGAGGAACAGAGGCAGGATGACCAAGAGAGGGCAATCAGTGGAAATGAGGAGCAACGGAGCTCAGGCTCCGACTGAGCCCAAAAGCTTTGCCATCACTGGTCTAGGATGACACTCCCAAATTATGCACTAGGTCTGTTTGTGTCAATACAATCCCCACCTAGTCTGCAGTCATTTTGTTCCCATAATAGACGAATGCCTGAAGAGACAGCAGTCTTAACACATGCCTCTGCAAAAGGAACAAAGTAGACCATTTCCATCACCATAGATTTATCTTGTGGTTGGCTGGATTTTCTATACCTTTGAAAATGTTCTGCTATAAAAGGAGATGTTGGAAATTCAGCCACAAAACAAATACATGGCAATGGAAATGATGTACTTTTCACTTCTTGCGAAGGCATTTGAAATGACTGCTGTCTCTTTGGGCTTCCTAAGAGGAAATATATGGAGCAGTTTGTCTAGCATTTTGAAGAAGAGGAGAACAAGTCTGAATTCTGACTAGGAAGTCCTGGGAAAGAAAAGTAATTCTTTTTTTAAAAATAAATTTTTATTTAATTTTTTCAACATTAAAAAACAAAACACAAATTTTCACTTCATACAGCATTTCCACATCGGTGTCAATATCATCCATAACATTCAAATTTACATAAGTTCTATTTCTATGGTTCATTATCCTATATTATACAGTTGTTTGAATTGTAGTAGTAGTATTTACACAGAGATACAGTGCAATCCTATTATCATCGATATTATTTAGTTCTTATACAATAGTTTTACTCCTGTTCTCTAGCCATATATACTATCTACTCCAAACTTGATAGTACTCCGAGTCTTCTCTCTCTTTCAATTCCATTGTCAACTTATCCATCTCTGCACATTCATATACCTTTCTTATTATCATTGCCTCTGAAGAGATATTAGTCTGTTTCCAATTTTGTGCGAAAACAATTCTGGTTGCCGTTAATATGTGTAATATTATATATTCTTTGCCATTTTCCTATCTAAGATACCCAATAAGAATAGTTCTGGCTTCAAATCAGTCTTTTGTTCAGTAATTTCTTCCAACAACTCCCTTATTTTATGCCAATACTTTCTGGCTTTAGGGCAGGTCCACCACATGTGGTAGAAAGGAAATTCTTAAGTGTTCATACAAGCCAGAATACTTACTAACCAGCCAGAATTCTTATTAACCAAAACAGATATCTGAGGGACAATTAGGAGTGAGACTAGCAAAATATGGTGAAAGAGCATGGCTTAGGACCTGGTTATCTACAGGACCGCCTGCTACCACCAATAACCTCCCACCGACCAGTACACTCCCATAGAGAGGGGCTCCCATAGAGAATGGCTCCTCCGGGTGCCATTGGCCAAACAATGTCAACTGGCGGCCCCCAGGGGGAGAGCCTTCTCTGTGGGGGCACCTACGATCTGGAACGAGCTCCCCCCGGAGATACGGACGATCCCGGATCTGCGCACCTTCCATTGTGCGCTTAAGATTTTTCTATTTCATCAAGCTGGCCTGGCCTAAATTGTTTCCCCTGTTAAATGTAAATTTTAATTTGTTTTTTAAATTATTGGGTATTTTAAATTTGTGTCAGCCAAATTATTTAATTCATTTTTATTCTATTTTAAATTTTTGTATGTATGTGTTTTATTCTGTGGCTGTTCACCACCCTGAGTCCTTCGGGAATAGGGCGGTATATAAATTTAATAAAAACAAACAAACAAAAACAAAACAAACAAATCTGATCTCCAGTGGAGTTTTCTCTGGAGATATTAGGACACTGATATTGCCTGCTCTTGCATTGATTTCTGATGTAAAGCTGTCCAAATATTTTCACTTATTTGGACTGAATAACATGCTTCGGCTTAAGGCAGGCAACAATTTTATCAGAACATCGAAACCTGCAAAAATCATATTAAAAAGCATCTGGGTTTGTTTGTTTTTTGCCATGACAATAGAAGATGCACTTAAATGTCTGCTGAGAACCTGAGGAAGAAGAACCTTCTAAAGTTGAAATGAACAATTGAATACAACTCTGAGCCAACAAGCATGACATAACATGCAGAAACATCTGAAAGAAGTCTATTTGATGCTGAAATATTAAAATGGAAGTATTATGTATTTTGGTGGGCAATTGGCATCATTCCTGGCATTACAATTTGGCAACTGATTTCATTGTCTCTTAAATTAGCCTTCGCTAAACTGGAGCTCTCCAGTTCGGTAAAACCACAACTTAATCACTGACTGTGCTAATTGATAGTGATGGGAAGTGCAATTCATTGAAATGGTACCATATATGTGTGGCTGTTTCAGGAGATATATAATAGCTGAAAAAAGTTTGTCATGAGTCTCTGTCCTGTCCTCAAACTCCAGAGAGTTTAGCTATGGAAGAGTTAAGGTAAGGTTTTAAATATCTTGCAGGAAATCCTGGAAGGAAGATTTATACTGCAAAATCAAATCATTATATTCTTTTTGTCCTAGAGCACATAAAAAGGGAGAGAAAAGCAAAACAATAGAAATTACTAGATTTATGCTTAGGTCAATTGCTATTCTTGCTGCCAATTGTTAAGAAAAAGGACTGTTGGTAAATTATTGAACATCTCTAACTGTCAGACGAAAAATTCAGAAGAAAGGAAGGATCTTTTCTTTGGATTGCTCATCTGTCTATCTAAGAAATAGGGTGCCAGAAGAAGATGAAATTAAACTACATTAAAGTTTGCAGCAATCCAACCAGCACACAAGTAAATAATTCAGCAGGATTTGTGTATAAAAGAAACTTCTTTCTATACAGTAATATAAAGTATGATGCATGTACTGTATACAATATCCATGCAGCAGAACTCAGAATCCAGAAGCACAGAATCAATATAATCACAGAAGCACTCTTATATATACAGTATAAACAGATCAGTCAAGCTAAGTCATGCTTAGGCTCCGAGCTGTCTGACATGGCTCTCAGTCACCAAACAGTTCCCATTGGGTGACTTGTTGTTATGGCTATCCCAGTTCATAATTTCTTACACTGACAAACTAGAAGGCTAGTGGTTAATGCACCAGGCTACAAACCAGAATACCGTGAGTTGTAACCCTGCCTTAGCTATGAAAGCTAGCTGGGTGACTTTGGGCCAGTCACACTTTCTCGGCCCAACCCTAAGGATTGTTGTTGTGAAGAAAATTAGGAGAAGGGTGTGTTGGATATGTTTACTGCCTTGAGTTATTTATAAAAAAATACTAAATGCAAGATAACAACAACAACACAAATAACACAAAACTGGGATACCAAATCTCAAACCAACATGGTAGGATAAATCATCTACTATTCATGGATGTCTTAAAAATGTATGCAAAAAGCCCACTGAATTTAAAGCAATACTCAACACAGTTCAATTGTTCAGCAGCAACATCAACATGAATTTTGGACTTGAAAAATGTGCTATATTATCCATGCAGCAAGGAAAAAATGGAAAAAATAGAAGGAATGGAACTGGGAAATGGAAACATAGTGAAAGCATTAGCAAAGGATGATGGTTACAAATACCTAGGCATATTGGAAGCAGATAACATCTTGAATGGAAAAGTCAAAGAGTCAATGCAAAAGGAATACATCAGGAGGGTCCGCAAAATATTAGAATCAAAGCTGAATGCGGGAAACATAATTAAAGCCATTAATGCATGGGCAGTTCCAGTGATACACTACTCAGAATCATCAACTGGACTTTGGCTAAACTGGAAAACGTGGACTGGAAAACGTGCAAACTTTTGAATATGTACCACGCTTTACATCCACAAAGTGACATCAACAGGTTGTACCTACAAGAAAAATAGGGGGCAGAGGACTATTTCAAATCCATCAAACTGTAGTAGAAGAAAAATGAAGTTTGAATGATTATGTGAACCAAAATACAGAAAAATTTCTGCAGGCTGTGAACACGGAGAACATTATATAAACAACAGAAACAAAGGCAGAATATAAGGAAAAACAGCTGGATGACAGATTAAATAGATGGAAAACCAAAGCTTTGCATGGACAGCACTTGAAAAACATTGAAGGAAAATGTGATGACAACTTTACATGGGCATGGCTTAGGATGGGAACCATCAAGAAAGAAACAGAAGGTTTAATACTTGCTGCTCAAGAACAAGCACTACAAACTAATGCCATGAAAGCAAAGATACAAAAATCCACCGACAATCCAAACTGCCGACTTTGCAACAACAAAGTTGAAACTGTTTCACATTTAATATGTGAATGCAGCAAAATCGCACAAACTGATTACAAAGCTAGACATGACCGAGTTGCTAAATTAATCCACTGGTCATTATGTAAAAAATATGACTTACCTGTATCCAAAAAGTCATGGGAACATAAAGTGGAAAACGTTATAGAAAATGAGAAGGTGAAGATCTTGTGGGACTTTCAAATACAGATGGATTGTCATTTGGAACATAACACGCCAGATATCACAGTTGTTGAGGGCCGAAGAGTACAGTTTATTGATATTGCTGTACCAGGAGACGCCAGAATCGAAGAAAAAGAACTGGAAAAAATCATGAAATATCACAATCTGGCCGTCAAAACTACACAACTATGGATGCAACATGTAACAATGATACCCATTGTTATTGGGGCACTTGGTACCATGTCCAAGAATTTTACAAAACACATCAAGAAATTGCAGCTTCCTGCATAACACCAGCGGAACTGCAAAAAACTGTGCTACTCGGAACAGCCTATATTTTAAGAAGATACTTGGTTGATACCTAGGACGCTGGCAGCAACCGATATCAACCATTAGCACCAGTCAATTGTATTTGTGACACATTTTTAAATGTTCAGTTGATTGAGTTTCATGTTTAATGAATAAAAGAGATAATAATAATAAAAAAACATTTGTCTGCCCAAATAGGGTATCAATCTGTCTCAGACATGGGATATGCTCTATGCTGAGCTACTCTCCTTTCCTCTGACCTTCATAGTAAGGCAATTGACAAAAATCCATGGCTTGGGAACATGAAATAAATGTTAGCTCTGGCTGAGTTTAGTTGGCTTTGCCTGCTGAATGAAAAATGCTCTTTCCTGAGTTTGCCGTTTCCATGTCTTTCTGCTTTTCTCAAAAGCCTGTCCATTTTCCTTTTCTTAACTTGCCCCCTCCCCTGGCTTGATTGGGCACAAAAGAAAAGACACAAGGTCTTTAACCACCATCTCTTAGGCTTAGATTACTGGCATCTAACTTCACCTAACAGAAGAAGCATCTAAAATTTTGCTAAGGTGATCTATACGTTCCATTACAGGTTGTCCCTCAGAGGTGCTTAATGAATGCTATTCCTTCCTTGATTTGTTCTTCCTGCCTTCTCTCAGAGCACTTCTGTTTCTGAGGTGTTTCCCCATGAATGGTGTCACTTATTTACAAGGTGAAAAGGAAAGATGAGGGAGAGGATGGATCCTGTCCTTGGTCCTAAGCAAGGATTTACTGTTGGGAGCTGAGGTTTGTAAAACAATCACTCTTGGTGAGTTGCCTTGTTTCTGAAGGAATTTTTTGAACTCCAATGAAGCTCATCTTTTAGGTCATAGTTTCTGGTCTCTGGAGATCTCCATCTGTTGCTGCAATGCACAGATACACCATCCTCCTGATCTTCTAAGATCCTGGACCAAACAAGAATACTAGTTCCTTCTTTTTATTACATATAGCTCCCCCCCGCCCCCCATTCAAACAAATAGTCAATTTTTAATGAGACAAGTACAACAAGATGTTCAGCTTTCTTCCTGTTGATGCATATATGTTGCCATGGAGATCTGAGGACTTTCATCTCAAAATATATAGGTGCAATTTCCTTCTTAAAAATATCCTGTTTGTTGTTGTCTGTAAGAGAGAAGAAAATAGCCCAGAAAAGTGGTGCCAGATCATCGTGGTTTCAATGCAGAAACAACAAAGAACTTTGGCTGGGTTTCTCCACATCACCATCATCATCACCGCCAACTCTCCGCTATTCCAGCGGTCACCAACCGGTGGTCCGTGGACCACTGGTGGTCCATAAGAAAATGTTGGTGATCCGCAGAAAAATTATTTGCATTTTTTATATTGCACTAAATACTATTTATCTTTTTAAAAAAATCATATTAGTGGTCCGAGGGATTTAAAATTATGAATTTAGTGGTCCCTGAGGTCCGAAAGGTTGGTGACCCCTGCGCTATGCCATCTGTCCATTTTCAAGTTTATGCAACTCATCCTTTCACCATAACTCATTGCTGGGAAAGAGAACATAGAGAGAGACCCATGTAAAGTACAACTCAGTGCTGGCAGAAAGGAGGAAAGGAATCCCAACGGATGTTACGCCTGCTAGTCATTGCCGACTACAGGGGGAGGCACTTATCTTCGTTTTGAAGTCATGAGCCAGCACTGTCTGAAGACATTCCCATGGTCATATGGCCGGTGGAGCGCTGTTTCTTCCCCACCGAAGTATTACCTTTTTATCAAGTTGCATGCTCTCAAACTGCTAGGTTTGGGAAATTACTTTAATTGGCCTGTTTGCCACTTTAAAGCAGTTAAGCAAAGATTGTTGTGCTCACCTTGTTGTGGGATGCTCAGTTCTTGAACCTGAGTCAGCTTTCCAGCTGACAAGCCCAGTGTCTTAACTGCTGAGTCATTGTGTCTCCCGGGGGTGGGGGAGGTGGGAAGCACCTTTATCATTAATTTACCTTAAAAGTGGCAAAAAGCGGCCGATTAAAGTATCATTTCCCAAATTATTTTAATATTTAGGATTTTTCCACCCCATTTCTCTTTCCATTGATTTCAATGTGCAGAAAGAGAAAAACTGCACTGACATGATCACAATTGCTTAGTCCAGAGCAAGATGGTGTAGGGTTAAGAGTTTGAGGCAGGGATGAAATCCAGCAGGTTCTGACAGATTCCGGAAAACCGGTAGTGGAAATTTTGAGCAGTTTGGAGAACCGGTAAGCGGAAATTTTGAGCAGTTCAGAGAACCAGTAGTGGAAATTTTGAGTTCAGAGAACCGGCAAATACCACCTCTGGCTGGCCCCAGAGTGGGGTGGAAATGGAGATTTTGCAATATCCTTCCCCCAGGAGTAGGGAGGGAATGGGGATTTTGCAGTATCCTTCCCCTGGAGTGAGGTGGGAATGGAGATTTTGCAGTATCCTTCCCCTGCCACACCCACCAAGCCACACCACACCCACCAAGCCACGCCCACAGAACTGGTAGTAAAAAAGGTTGGATTTCACCACTGGTTTGAGGTAGGAGTGGAGAGACTTTTGTTCTAGTCCCCGCTCAGGAACAAGAACTCACTGGGCAACTTTAAGAACAATTAACTCACTCTCATCCCAATTTATTTCATAAGGTAGTTGTTGTGGAGGACAATAAGGGAAATGAATGTTATGCTAACAGCCTGGAGCTCCTGAATGAAAGGTGGGATAGATATCTAATACGTAAATAAATAAAGATCAGCACTTCTGGCTCCCTATTCTCTCCTGGAAATCACTATACAAAAAAGAGAGGCAGTTTTATTAATGATGCACCCATTCTGACTCTTCTCTGTTGCTGGCAACATGGCATTGTGGTCACGTGTGCTTCGACCATGGCCTCTGCTGTCATTCTGCATGATTAGGAACTCAGCGTGGGATCGCTTAGTCATATCACTTCTCAACTCAGCACCAAAGGTCTGGAGGTAGAGAAAAGAATAAGGCAATAATCAAGGTCGTTGCAGCATGTACGGGCTGCTATATAACTCTCGGGAGACTGAGCCAGTCATTTTTGTTCTCCTCTGCTGTAGGAGAGTTTTGTAAGGCTGAGAAAGGAAGAGGAGTATCTAGTAATCAGCCGATGGGAGAGACTGTAACTGGCTTATCAAAGAAACGGATTCTTAGGGCATCCTGCTGACGAAAAAGAATTTCCAAAGCTTCAAAAAGGTTCAACTTTAATGAATTCACTAATAAAGGAGGCTGGAGAGCTTCCATTCAAGCTCTTGGGCTTCTGTACAGTATTCTCACCCCTAATTCATAGCATTAAATCTCATTTTAAAAAGTCTGAGGGACTCTTGTTTCCTTGACTGTGCTCTGCACCTACAGAGAATACAGGTAGCTCTTGACCTACAACAGTTCATTTAGTGACTATTCAAAGTTATAGGCTCCATCCCAGGTATACCTGTACGCAGTGGTGAAATCCAATTTTTTTTTACTACCGGTTCTGTGGGCGTGGCTTGGTGGCATGATGGGCATGGCTTGGGCGTGGCAGGGGAAGGATACTGCAAAATCTCCATTCCCTCCCCACTCCTGGGGGAAGGACATTGCAAAATCTCCATTCCCACCCCACTCTGGGGCCAGCCAGAGGCGGTATTTGCCAGTTCTCCGAACTGCTCAAAATTTCCACTACCGGTTCTCCAGAACCTGCTGGATTTCACCCCTGCCTGTATGTGACATTGCAACACCTGCACAAAAAAAGGGCAACATTTGCAAGGTGGCATTACAATACAAATTTCGTTTTTCTCTCCCTTGCAGGAGCCCACTTTTATGAATGAAGCAGCTCTTCCAGCCTGCATCAGCTATTGTCCCACTAGTCCAACTGATTAGGAACCCTTGCATAATTCAGTGAACGTGCTGCTCCAAAAATTTTTTCCCCTAGCACTTTACAAATCCAAATCCATACGGATATATGAAATCTTATGCATTTTAACAATTGTAAACTCTAAAACTGTCATCCCCAGCTCCTTTATTCTGGCTATTTAAGCATCACTTCTTCCCTAAAAATAAATCAGCTTATGCTTTTAGGCAGACACAGAAAAGTCCTTCTCATGTGATTATGATAAGCCAAATGCACTTCTTTTCCCTGTACAAAAATAACTCTCTTGCTTGCCCAAGGCTCTGAATCTTTTCTCTTTGTGCTCATTTGCAGAAAACCTATTCCATGTATTTCTAGAAATGTTGTTCAAGGCCCAGTAATTAGTGTTTTTTTTTGTCTAGGTATTTCTCTTCCGAAGACAATGCCGAGCTCCCTGAAAAGACTAAGAATTTAGAAAGGTCTAAAAAAAGATTTAAATTGATGCTGGGGTGCTCTTTGGATTTGCTGTGGCCAGCAACATTTTGCTGCTAAGAGTCAATTCTCTGACAAATCTATCAAATTCCTTTAAAAGGTTGCAGGAGAGAGTACTGCAATTGCTGAGCATGGGTTTTCTGGTATATGACTGAGTGTCAAGTACAGAATCTATTTAAAAGTTGTTCTGCATGAGAGCAGAACGTTCTAAATTCTAATGTGTGGAGGCAATGGACTGGAGATGTAATATCTCTGATATTTAAAATAACTGTTGGGTTCCAACTGCCATGTTGGAATTAATCTTGCAAGATCGAAGTCCAGGATTCTGCTTAACCGAACATTTCTAGATTACTAAAGTGCCATCGGTTATGAAACCAAAAGTGCAATTCCAGTACACAAGAAGGACCCCCACATTGGAAGAAATACACATCTCTGCAAGAAAAAATGTGGGTGATGCAGGGGTGGGGAGGAATTCTTGGCTGATTATTGGAGGAGAAAAATGTACAGGAATGCTTAGAATTTAGGATGGGAATGATTCCCCTCCCCTTGGCACCAGGCATTTGCATCTATTATTTCTGGTTCTATTGCTTGCATGTGCTTGATATCTCTGAAATTATAATGGCAGAGCTGGGGTTGTAGGGGAATAAATTGTCTGAGAAAACTTGATTTCCACAATTCTGCATTTTAAAAAGCTTCATTTCCCCCAATCGGTTATCTTCAAAGGTATGCTCTTGGGGTTTTTTTTTTTTTTTAATATAATACATTTTCAGACCATTCACTTTAAGCTATAATTTTTATTTAATTTCTTCCTTGAGAAAGGAAAGAAAAAGAAAAAAAGTTGGTTGCTTGCCACAAAAATTGTAGGGTCAGGGAACCAGAGAGACAGAAGTGCTAGGAAGATCACCATTTAATTATAGGTTTCGGTTTGACATCTTACAGTTGTAGCTTTTGTACAAATGGAAAGAAACAAGAAGCAAAAAAAAAAAAAAGCTCCGTATGACTAATTCAAACTTAGTTGATGGGGAAAACGATTGGAAACAACTTTTCCCAAGTGGGCTGAAAATTTAGCAACTGGATGGAAGATGTGAGCCTCAGGAGTTGCCTGACTCCATATTCTGCCCCAGCTACAGAACCCAAGAAATGTAGCACACACAAAAACTCCAAACAACTCCGTTTACTACAAACACAGTCTTTTTCAAATGCAGGCTATTACTTAAAATGTCCTTAACAGCCTGCCAGAAATTCCAAAGATAAAGGCTTACAATAGTTGGCAGTTAGCCCAGAAACCAGGTTTGCAAGGAAAATTTACTCTCAAATGCTCAAAGAACGACTGGACGAACACACGTTGTTTCCTGCAAAGTTTGCCAGCTGTGTACAAACTTAAATAGGCTAAGGGAGTGGCCAATTAGCCCCAGGCCTTACTCTCGAGGAGACCTCCTCCTGAGTAACCACTCTTGCCTTTTGGCAGCTCTGCGTGCTTGTGCATTGAGAAGAGGCTCCTCCACTTCACTCTCTTCACTTGAAGGAGCCTCTGGAGGATCTGAAGGCCCTGGCTGAGTCTCTGCCTCTGGCACCACATCCTCTTCAGCCTCCTCACTGTCCGACTCGAGCCCCGGCTGCACAGGCTGCTGGCGGGACACCACACCAGCCTCCTCCTCGTCAGGATCAGCCACAATCCGCACAGGCCACTGGCGGGCCACAACACCTCAGTGGGGAGATGGGAACGTGCAAAGTAAAATCCCAGCCACTTTAGTGTTATTTTGGATGAGCAAACCAAACAAAAGTAGCTTAAAGCTACATTTCATTTCTGAAGTAGCATATTTGTTTGCTTGTTTAAAAGATAGACAAAGCCCAGAACTATGTGCATTTATCAAGTGTGCGCCTTACATATAGCAAAACTCAAAAATAAAGACAATTCCCAGATCTAACCCGTTCCATAGTAAACTGCCGATTTTGTTTTATTAAGCAAGATTGTACTTGGCATGAATTTATTGCTTCCAGATGGCATGATACATCTTTTGAACTGACCAAGTGAATATTTAATAGAATATTTTAATATACTGCTTTGCAACAGTATCCCCAAAATGCAGACCTCAGTAAACTACTCAATGAAATAAACAAACACTCCTTAAGAGAAGACTCAACTACAGTAATTATATTCCAATAGACAGCACAAATTCAGACTAACATGAGCTAAATTATTTAGTTAAGATTTGATTATGTTAAGTAAGATTTTCTGTTTTGCCCTGATTTTGATGTGGTTTCCAAAGGTATTTTGATTACAGATGTAGTTGACATGTGGAAGTGAAGCTATCAATTGACAGACACCATTGACATGTTCTTGGGAATGACAACAATGGATCAGATTTCAAGCACTTAGAATGTGGAACTCGATTTACATCCGATATATTCTCCTATGTAGAGCATATCAAAACCAGGAAATTCTTTATTTTGATTTTAAACAAAATGATTTTTTTAAAGTTCTTCTTTTAGACAGATTATGAAAAGGAAAAAGCAGATTAAACACAGAAAATCATAATCAAAGATCCATCTGAGGTAATGTCTTTATTAGACCATTCATGATTACAAAACAATTTTCTGATTTCAACAATTCAGGAAGAAAAGTACTAAACAAAGTTGGTGTAAAAACACAGGCAAGAATTCATAGCTCACTTTTCAAGATCACCTGCAAATTGTGTAGCTAATTATAATGAAGAAGAGAGTAACAGAATGAGATGTGTGTGTTTAATTTTTTTTAAAAAAAATATTTATATAAACTGTGTTAGGAAAAAATATGTCTGTTCATATTCAAAGCAGAGATGCATGCAGAGTTTGGTAAAAAATATTCAAGGTGGTAGCCATGATAGGTGACACACTTAAAAATGGTGGCATGTTGATTGCACAATGATAACCATCACTGTGACTTTTTTTTACCATATCCCAGGATATTCCAGGTTCAAAGACATAAGCAGGCAGGACCAATCCATTCTTACTACCAATTGTATCTGAAACACTTTTGATGCATTAAATGGAAGGAAAACAGGCAGAATTGATGTTTCAGTTATGGTAGGATATACACTAGAGGAGGAAATTAAAATTATTTGTAAAGTTACCTCTTTAGGAACGAAAGTTTTAGAATCTAAAACAGCTAACTCAAAAAAGCCAGCAGGCAAGAACCTCACATATTTTTAACCTTTTTCTGTTTTGGAAGAGAAAGCAGATAACAAAATCTATTTCCTATATTAACATTTCTGCAATGATATTAATAAAGGTAACAGGAAAGAAATGAGAAACATGTTTCTCAATGTAATGTATCTAATTTAGCTGATGCTAGAAAAAAATAATATTTTTTGTACGTACTCTTGAAAAATATTTTGAATCCGTAACAATCTATTACAATTTAAAACCAGTTTTAAATTAAACAATTCTTAAATTAAAAATGAAATATTCTTAATTTGGACTTTACTTTTATGCTTGGACTGTTCTGTGTTTTGAAAAATAATTATTTAGAATCCAATTATGTTGCATTTCAGTCCTTAAATTATTAACTTGTTATATGCGTAATAATATATGATGTTTTCCCATGGTGAGCTAAAATCAGAAACACCATTTATTACAGAGGCTAAAATAATTTCTGGTGGTATCATCTGTACATTACATTTCTGTTTAGTCACAATCTTTCACTTTTCACATTCTGAACAAACAGTGATCATGTATCCTAGCAAAAGATGTTACATATTTACATAAGTATTTTCAGTAGCATATGCCTTTTTAAAAATATCAAACATGCAAAGAAACCAAAATAAAGACAAAGATATCTGTTATATCAAGAAATGCCAAGTTTGCAACTGATATTTCTGGTCCATAAGTATGGCACCCTAAGGATACTTGCATATGTGCAAATGCTTCTCAGCAGGAATTGCTTTTTCCTTCTAGTAATACATTGGTGGGAAATACCAAACATGACCTTGAGAATTCCAATGCTTGTTACAGATTTTTCTGAAGTTGCAAGGGATGTGGTTGGAAAGAGGCCTGGAATTGCCAGCACAAATACATCGCTAAACATGCACACGCAACTAATTACGGTCTTCAATTATATGTGATATGTCTAAAATGAGATGGGCTGTCTCAACTGCAACTTGTAAACCATTCCGCTTTGCGGCAAAACAATCCAGGACAAGATGATCAGCAGACGTGACAGAGGATTCGTTAGCACAATTTTGGGGAAGGAAAGAAACAGAACGACAGTTTAACATCTTCCAATTGAGGTCTTCCTGTTGGTTGCAAAGGCCGCACCCACAGTTTTGAACGAAATCTGACCAATCAGAGTTGCTAGGAATGTTAGGTGGAACAGACCACGAATGACCCCAATGGGTATCAGTCAGAACGTCGCCACTGTCGTGTTCCAGAGAGCGAGCAATGTACTCCAATGAGTGGCAAAAGCAGTCAGTTACTAAGTGGAATTCCTCCGAAGAACAACCTAGATCTTCCAAGGTGCCCTCTGTTACACTACAACTCTAGAAGAGAGAGGAGAAAATGAAAGTTCTTGCTACACATTAATCTACTATGTATTAGTAGGTCATCTATTAGTATAATACTATATATCAATATATAAGAGCCGTGGTAGTGCAGTGGTTAGAATGCAGTACTGCAGGCTAACTCACTGCTCACTCCAGGAGTTTGATTCTGAGCAGCTCAAGGTTGACCCAGCCTTCCGTCCTTTTGAGGTGGTAAAATGAGAACCCAGATTGTTGGGGGCAATAGGCTGACTCTGTAAACTGCTTAGAGAGAGCTGTAAACCACTGTGAAGCGGTATATAAATTTAAGTGCTATTGTTCTTGCTGTTATAGCTCAATTTAAGATTATCTGGGAACAGACCCATTGTGGTTTATGACTCCCAGGTAAGTGTCAAATACTTTGCTGGTAGTCCTCAATTTGCAAGTGTAATGCAGCCTGCCTTTTGTGGTTGTAAATCAATGGAAGTTGTAAACCCACATGACCAACCCAATTTTACAACCTTTTTTGCTGTGGTTGTTAAGTAAATCAATGGTTCGCTATGGGCTCTGTTTCGTTGAAAACCAGAAGTAAATGCTGGTTTTTGGCAAAAGCATCAAAAACATGGTTAGATGACCATGGGATTTACAAATGGACATAAATGTGGGCCAGCTGCAAAATGCCCAAAATGTGATGAAGTGACCAAGGGGAGGGAAGCAACCATTGGAACTTCAAAAGCAGGACACAGGTACCCCAGTTTGTAACTTCATATGGTCACTAGGTGACCAATCATAATTAAGGACTACCTTAAGTCCTCTTGCATGAGAAAGGTTCATTGCGTGAAAATGAAGAGATAATTGAGGTCCTTGTACAATATTACAGCCCTAAAAATAAATGCACCCATATAATATTTTCTATTCTGTCTCAATTTAATATTATTGCTGGAAAAGAATTGTGTGACCTTCAAATGCTGTGTCAAAGAACATAACTGGGTTCTATTTATTTTCCAACATAGGACCTCTGTATACTTTTCCTTTGTCTAACAGCAGATGCCACACCTAGCCAGAATTGGCTGATCCAGGAAAAAAAAAT
Organism: Ptyas mucosa; assembly: GCA_012654045.1. NCBI lineage: Eukaryota > Metazoa > Chordata > Lepidosauria > Squamata > Colubridae > Ptyas > Ptyas mucosa. The sequence goes on from WNWU01000017.1 coordinate 30,405,515, forward strand.
TAGCAGGACCTGATTTGGTTAATATGGAGCACCAGGAGATCCCAAGCCTAAAGTCAAACTAAACTGGGAACAACAATAGCAACAACAAAAAACCAAACAAATTAAAAGCCAGGAAAAGGCAATGGCAAATCATTTTTGCATTACAGATAGTACTGGACTTAGGACCGACAATTGAGCCCAACATTTCTGTTGCTAAGTGAAACGTTTGTTAAGTGAATATTGCCCAATTTTACAACTTTTCTTGCCACAGTTGTTAAGTGAATCAATACCATTGTTGAGCTAGTAACAAAGTTGTTAAGTGAATCTGGCTTCCCCATTGACTTTGCTTGCAGGAAAGTCGCAAAAGGGGATCACATGACCTTGGGATATTGCAACCGTCATAAATATGAGTCAGTTGCCAAGCATCTGAATTTTGATCATGTGACCATGGGAATGCTGCAATGGTTGCAAGTGTGAAAAATGGTTGTAAGTCAATTTTTTTAAGTGCTGTCGTAACTTTGGTACAGTCACTAAAGAAAGTGTTGTAAGTCTAGGACTACCTGTATTGCTCAGGAAATTACATGAACATGAAGTCATTAGTAATCAAGCTTGGTTCAACAATGTCCTTACCTTACCTTGCTTTATCCATAGCCTTAATATTGATTTTATAATGCACAATATATAGAGACCAGGGGTGGGTTCTACATTTTGTTACTACCGGTTCTGTGGGTGTGGCTTATTTTGTGGGCATGGCTTGATGGTCATGTGACAATTTAGGATTTAGCAGAGGTACTGGTCTACCAGGCTTTTAACTGCTTGCAGAGCTGTACCGATCTACCCATCTATTTTTTACAAGCACTGATCTACTCATGTATTTTTGCAGGTACTGATCTACTCATGTATTTTTACAGGCACTGGTCTACCCATTTATTTTTGCAGGCACTGGTCTACTCATATGTTTTCTTTTAACACTGATCAGCTGTAGGGTAGCCCTTTGAAGCTCCATCACAAGAGTTTAAACAGTTTTTTTCTAGCCATCAGCTGGGACTCGGGAGGCAGCAATAGATTGGGTGTGGGGCCAAATAAAAAGTAAGAATAATGCGGGGGATGGGGGGGCGCGGGGGGGGGCAGAACCGGTTCGGTGATGTCATATCGTCACCGCTACCGGCTCAAGAGAACCGGGCCGAACCGAGAGGAACCCACCACTGATAGAGACATACATGTATTAAATGTTATATAATATATAGCAGTGGTCTTAGTAAGATGTTTCATCTATACTCATAAACATGTATACATTGAGATGCCTTAAATAATTTAAATACCCCCCATAAAACTCTCAAACCTTGTGCTTTATGTAGGAGGACACATGAGTTTCGGTACAGCCTCCGCCCAGCAAAATCCATGGATCTTTGACTGTTAACTGCAAAGCATGTTCTGCAGTTTGACAAGCAAGCTGCAGAGGGGGGAAAAAAAGCACCAAAATACTTGTATTATAGAAGTGATATTTTCCCCTCCAAACAGAATAGAAAAAAATAAAATCTCTAATTAATTTATCCTCCCTTTCTGCAAAAGAATTCTGGTTTGGTTTAGTATCTTATCCCATTTTATTTGCTCAGTAACACTACAGACTAACATAGATTGTTCCAGGTATTTCAATCTGCTTTTAGTTGACAGTCTGAAAGTCAACTAATGTAACATTGAAATACTTAGCAAACCATGCAGGTAATCCTTGTTTAGTTATCACAATTGGGATAGACAACTTAAGTCAAATTAAGTAAAGCAGTTATGTAAAGGCATGACTATGTTTACAATTTTAGTTCAGCTTTCCTTTGCTTTATAGACCACGAAGGTCTGTATGCAAATACAAGGATTCTCATCAAATTATTTTTTTCATTAAGACCCCTATTAACTTTATATCTTCTATACATTGACATAGTCATTATTTCCTTTTTTACAATAGGGGTCTTAATAAATACACTGTAATTAAAAGAGAGGGGACAAGAAGAAACTGGAATAATATAAAGGGAAAAGGGAGAAAATGTAAATACTAGAACCATGATGGCGAACCTATGGCACGCGTGCCACAGGTGGCACGTGGAGCTATATCAGTGGGCATGTGAGCTCAGCTCCGGCGTGCATGCGTGCGCCAGTCAGCTGATTTTTGGGCCTTTTGGGCCCACCGGAAGTCAGGAAAAAGGCTGTGCCCGGTCTCCGGAGGGCCTCCGGGGGAGTAGGGAAGGCTATTTTTGCCCTCCCCAGCCTCCTAGAAAGGCTCTGGAGCCTGGGGAGAACGAAAAACGGGCCTACCTTGCCATGCCCAAAGTGGGGGAAGTGCAGGGGGGGGTTGCATACGTATGCACGGGGGGGGTGGGGCGCATAGAATTACAGGTGTGGGCACTCGCGTGAGCGACCCCCCCGCACTCCCCCCACTTTTGGCACGCGATGGCAAAAAGGTTAGCCATCACTGTACTAGAAGATCATTACGAAATAGCTGTTAAGAAAGTATAGATATAAATGTTGTATGCCTTGTAATGTCATTTTATGTTATAATAATAAAAAATTAAAAATTAAAAAAAAAATTTCATCATCATCATAAATGAACAATTGCTAAATGAGGAGGTAGCCGAACAAGGACTACCTGCGTTCATTTGAATATAATTGTTTTTTAAAAGGTGCATCGGTTAAAAAAAAAAAGTGCAAATCGCTCTATTTGTAAAGTAGAAGATTAAGCTAAAAAAAAATAAAAGCAAAACAGTACTTTCATTACGCATAACCAAGCGGCACAGTCAACGGAGAATTTTGGATTACGCATGATGCACTGAAATCAGAATGGAACAAAAAGAAACCCGAAGGTCTAAAAAACTGCAGTGGAAACCCTATTGCAGTTGCAAATATGATGAAGCAATACAGGAGACAAAAACAGGACCTGGAAATCTCTCATCATGGCTATCACCACCAGGATAACCTAATGGGATGCATTCCGTATGAAGCCACCTTTGAATAGTAATGCAGTTAGTGTGGACTGTGTGGAACCCACCCTTATGCCGGCAAGTGAGAATGGCAACAGCCGTGATTTCTAGAGCTGCATCGGCTTCCAACTGGGATAAAATTCAAAGAGTTGACTTTAGAGCCTTATATGGCTTGACTTGCAGGTTGGTTCACCTTCTGCAAACAGAACCGACCTATCGAATTTACCTCTTCTGGCTGGGAATAATGAATATCCCCTGTATTGAAGCGAGCTTTAAAGATTTGGCTTTTCCCTATTGTAGTCCAATTTTAGGGAACCTTCTCCCCCTGCAAATTAAGACGGACCTCCTGGCAATAAGATAGGGAGACAATTTTATGAACTGGACAGGATTGTTGGATTATACAGCTCCTGTTCCTTTGATCAATTCATTTCAAAACTTGAGATTTTTTTTTTTTTATTTTCCTTCCTTCTGGCCAGCATTTAAATAGTCACAGAAATCATTCGCTATCTTTTTCCCCTTTAACAAACACCTCACAACAGATTATTTTATTTCGAAGCTACTACAATGCAATCTTGGTAACTGGCTGTTGGCCCATATGTAGCAGTACGTAACCAAGGATAAATTTCCTAAACAGCTTTCTATCCTCCTTCTCCCATCCATTTCCCAGAAGAAAAACTAGGCTGGAACAGACCCCAGATTATGTCCCATCCATGCTTAATAGGTGTGATGATCAGGAACATGGCAAACATTGCCATGGCATAAATTGTGCTTCAATAGCCTGCAGCCAAATAATTAGTCAGATAAAGATGTGCATAGTAAGAGATATGCCCTTCTACTATTAGAAATGCTTACTTTTGATTAAGCATGCAAAAGGTTTTGTTTCTTCTCCCTTTCAGCAATTAATTATCTTTCAGGCATGGGAGATATTTTCTTGACTCTAAGGATTACTCCACTCTTTTTCTCACCAGAATCCTACAATATCTTCTGTCATTACTCTGCTCAGACAATTGCACTCAGCATGTGATATGAAAACCCCATTAACTTCCAGCAACTAAACCAATAATCTCTTGATTTAAACAAACCCAAGAGTTAATCTCAATGGAATTTAGCCTATTTGCAGGCACTTTGCAAAGCCCCATTTATCTAATCATTTCTCATTTTTCTTTTATCACCTCATCTTTGGATAAAAAGAGGTGTTATTTTTTTTTGTCTTGAGAAGATTTCTGTGCCAACATACTCATCATGCTAATTTCCTTAAAATAGTCATTAAAAGCGGCAGCTGTAAATCAAGAAGCACAATTTAATGCCTCTCAGTCCGATTTCATCAGCTCTCTGACAGAATACTAGAATATTTGCCCCATAACAACAATTACACTCACTGTCCAAAACACTGTCAAATATCTACTTGTTCAATGTTGTCCAAATATTACATTATTATAGTTTTATTCTATCTTTTTTCCTAAAGAAATCCCTAAGGTCACATTCATGACACTGGTGGGGTTCAAAAGTTTTTACTACCGGTTCTGTGGGTGTGGCTTGGTGGGCATGGCAGGAGAAGGATACTGTAAAATCTCCATTCCCACCTCACTCCAGGGGAAGGATACAGTAAAATCTCCATTCCCACCCCACTCCAGGGGAAGGTTACTGCAAAATCCCCATTTCCTCCCGATCAGCTGGGATTTGGGAGGCAGAGACTAGATGGGGTGGGGCCAGTCAGAATTTTTACTACCCGTTCTCTGAACTACTCAAAATTTCTACTACTGGTTCTCCAGAACTGGTCAGAACCTGCTGAAACCCACCTTTGATTCATGATCTTATCTGTTTACTTATATTTTCACAATACAGGTAGTCCTCGACTTATGACCACAACTGAGCTCACAATTTCTGTTGTTGAGACATTTGTTAAGTGAGTTTTGTCCCATTTTATGACCTTTCTTGCCTCAGTTGTTAAATGAATCATTGCAGTTGATAAGTTAGTAACCCAATTGGTAAGTGAATCTGACTTCCCCATTGATCTTGCTTGTCAGAGGGTCGCAAAAGGTGATCACATGGCCTGGGGACAAAACAATGGTCATAAATATGAATCATCTGCCAAGCATCTGAATTTTGATCACAAGATCATGGGGATGCTGCAAAGGTCGTAACTGTGAAAAATGGTCATAAGTCACTTTTTTCAGAGCCATTGTAACTTTCAACGGTCACTAAATGAACTGTTGTAAGTCAAGGGCTACCTGTATATGGAGAGGCTGAAAGAGGCCTACACTTACACCCGCAGCTTCACTTCACTTGACAAGAAAGAAAGAAAATTCATGACAATTATATTTTTCTCCAAACTTTATGCCAATTATATCCATGTCTATATATTGTATTTGTCTTCCTGGCATCCCTTCCCTAAATCATCTTCCCTCTCATTAACAAACTCTCCAGACCTGGTCCACTTTGGTTATTTGTTAAGCATCTTATCTGTAGTACAACTCTTGATTTCCACAAGCGTTTAATGGTCTAAGACAGGGGTGTCAAACTGGCAGCCCGCAGGCCAGATGTGTCACACGCAGGCCACACCCACCCCAACGCTGCAAAGGGGAAAAACGTCACGATACATCACATGACGGCAATATGATGCCGTGGGTTTGACACCCATGGTTTCATTATGACCTCCCCCCAGAGATACGAGTGATCCCAGACCTCCGGACTTTTCATCGGGCCCTGAAAACCCATCTTTTTCGGTTAGCTGGGCTGGCCTGACCCCATGCCGGTTTTAAAGTCTTTGTTATTGATTTTTAACTTAAATTGGGCCAAATTTATTTAGATCATTTTAAATTGCTTTCAACTTTTGTATTTGTGCTTTTAGTTGGCTGTTCACCGCCCTGAGTCCGAAAGAAGAAGGGCGGTATAGAAATTTAATAAATAATAATAATAATTATTATTATTATTGGTTTCATGTGTAGAGAATTAACCAAGAGACTAGCCTTCTAATAACCTTAATCTACTGCTTGCTGCAAGATATATAAAGAGATTGTGGTACCTTTAGTTCATCCCATGCTGTTTCATTCCTATTGCAGAGTAGCAAGCTGCAGACAACTGGCTGATCAGGAATTAGGTGCAGGAACCATTTTGAATCAAAACATTGAGTCTGTATGTCCTTCAGATGGCCGTAACAAGCAGGAGACAGGAATTGTAAAGAAGGTATTGGCTGAGAACCTAATCAATTAAGGAAAATAAAGGCATGTATAATCCCATAAACAAAGAAGCCTGTTTTAAATGACTGCTGGGAATGCAAAAGTTATTTGGGATAAAAACAGATATTTTCTGAGGCGTCTATGTTCTTTAAATGTTCTGTGGCAAGAAATAGAGCAGGGAATTTGAACAAACCTTACAATTAATAGGGCTGCAAAAATTAAATGAATAAAGTTTATATTAAGAAAGCTTCTCAGAAAAGAAGCACGGAACTTAATTTGTGAGTATTGCCCTAAACGCTTTGGTGAAAGTCAAGGACTTAAAATATTCTAATAAAAAGATCAGATCAATTGACAATGAATTATCAACATTATCCATCATATGGATATCTGAAAGAACTGTTAATTAATCATTTTTCTAGTTAATTGGTAGGAGAGTCATATAGGCCCAGCAGTTTTTCTAATCTATTTGATTTCCAATCTTTCTTTGAAAGGGATGGAGTGGAAATGATTTTAACAGGTCACCTTCCTTTCAGATAAATATGATAGATGATTGGACACACATTATTCAATACTGTGGAAGGCAACCTTACTATTGCTGTTGTGTTGTAGCCTCCTCTACTCAGCACCAAGATGGCCCTGTAAAATGGCTGCTGCTGCTGCTTAAGACAAGTTCTGATTTCAGCTGAATGTTGGTCTTTAACATTTTTTTTTGAATCATTACATGTTTTTGAACCCAGAAATTTCCACTAAGTCCACCAAGCATGAGAAAATGCCTCTCATGTTGATCACATTTCCAGCATAAATCTGAAGTACCTTTATACCAAGGGTGTGAAACTCAAGGCCCGGGGGCTGGATCTGGCCCACGGGGTGCTTAGATATGGCTGGCGGGGCTGCCTTGGAAACAGCGAAGGACCGGCTGACAGTGCCTCTGCCAGTGAAAATGGAGCGACCCTCCGGAGCTCCGTTTTCCCTGGCAGAGGGTTGCAGGAGGCTGTCGCTGCTGAAAATGGTGCTCGGGAGCCCGTTTTCACTTGCAGAATGCTTGGGTCACCACAGGTGCCCCCGACACAACTGATGTCGAGCTGGCCATGCCCACTCTGGCCACACCCACCCCATCCCCCCAAGGTCAAACACAACCCTGATGCAGCCCTCAATGAAATTGAGTTTGACACCCCTGCTTTATACCACTCTAGACAATTTTTCTGGAGCCATATACTAATGGTACAACATTCCATAAAATTTCTTTTAACTGCTGATTTAATTTAAACTTCAATCATTTTAGCCACATATTTTCCCACTGCATAGTGCATCCAAAGTTCTTAGTCCACTTTATCGTATTCTTATCTATTCTTCTGTTTCAAATTTCAAGAAAAGTTTATACATCTTAGCAATTACATGTTCATTATTTATACATATTTCAACTTCAAATTGTTTTCTGCTGCTCAATTCTAAATGTTTATCTACCTTAAAACTTTCTCTCGTATATCAGAAGACAATTGAAAACTAATCCCTTTGCATCAGTTGTTCCCTTGATTTCATTTTATATTCTCTGTATTCCTGTTCCAACAACTATTGATAAGTTAATTATTTTTCTTTAGCTGTTTTGTTCCTTTAATACAGTGCTTCTCAATTATTTTCTGTCATGCCCCCCCTAGGAAGAAGAAAACATTTTTCGCGCCCCCCGCGTGACTGTAAATAGTATCATTATTAGAAAAAGGTCTGTTCTCCTTGAAAGGGAGGAGCATGCGCAGTCACATGTACTGGCTTAATGCTCACTATCGATGCAAATGTCAGCAACGGTAGCCCGATTTCTTTAGCAAGTTTGATTAATTGGGGCAGCGTTATGTTTCACAGGAGAAGGTCATTGTCAGTCATTTGAGCATCAATTGGGCGCACATCCGTCGGGCTACAAAGTAAGTGTGGACGGACGTCCCACACTAAAGATGGCTCCGACAGGCTCGTGTCACAAGGGTTTTGGACAGCCAATCAGATGCCGAGGTCAAACGCGCCCCCTTTTATGGAGCCTCGCGCCCCCCCCCGGGGGGCACGCCCCACTATTTGAGAAGCACTGCTTTAATATGTTTCTTGTGCTGAGACCCATAAAGGCATTTTCGGGTACAGTCTGAATTTATATCAATTCCAAATTCTCTTAGACTTTTAATTTTAGCATGGTATGATAAAGTTAAAGTTAATGTATATCTTAAAAATCATTATATTACTGTGCGATATTGAGAATTTGGAATAACAGAAAAATTAGTCTCACTGTAGAGAATGAAGCAGGAAAGAGAATGCTGCCAGTAACATTCAGTGTAGCTAAACACTTCTTCCAATATTTTTTTTAAAAAACTGCACATATGGATGTCAATGGATGGATAAAATAGTGAAATCAGGTTGATTATATATTCTGCAAGACAAATGGAAAAGCTTTATTACAGCTAAAACTACAGAAGACAAATTAAATAATCAAAACTACAAGATATGACTTCAGCTATATTCTGTAGAATTATGGGTCCAACAAAGAATAGATTTAATGGATTAGATTCATAGAATGCCTGAAGAACTCTGTAGTTTGAAGATGAAACAAACAAAAAAACATTCGGAAACGCCAGGAAAATACAAATTGCTGCTATTGATGCATTCAGAGTTATATAAGAACATTACATATATGAAAATATGGGCCTAAAAGATGAAAGCAAAGTTCTATGAGAGAAAAAAAAGATACTGTTAGTAAGAAGAGACTGTATCAATATAAAGAGGAACTGACAAACAGTTGTCAAAATTTATGAAAGACACAAAAAATTGTTCATTATTTTAGTTGGACATTTTGAAAAATGAAATTAAACTCTCCTCAGCAAATCTACTACTTAGCAAAAATACTTCCAATCGAAAAGGCACAGAAGTTGATGAAATATCATTATAACTGTTCAAAATCTTACAAATAGCAATAGCATTTAGGCTTATATACTGTCCCATATTCTCTGGGTGGTTTATAATACATAAGCATTATTTGCACACACACACACACACACCCAAACAATCTTAGGTCTTGTTGCCTAAGGAATGGAAAAGATAGATTTATAATCTAATGTTAAAAAATGGAGCAATATTAAAGAATGCTCAAACTCTCAAACAATTGTACTTCTCTAACATACTAGTAAGATTAATATTTTAAGATTTTGCTATCCAGTCTTAAATAATACATGAGAATTTCTGGCTCTACTAGCTGGATTCACTGATAACATCTGATGACTAATGGAAAAGGCAATAGAATTTCAAACAGATACCCTATTTTTCTTTATTGACTTTTTACTTGTAAAAGCCCTTAAAAACCTAGGCTGGATTATCCTATCTTCCTACTGAATAAATTGTAGGAAGCAACAATTATAATGGAACATGGAACAATTAATCAGGTAAGAAGTAACCCAAGGTTATATATAGATTGTCACCTTTTATTTAATTTACATGAAGAATATGTCATGAGAAACACCGAACTAGAAAAAATAGAAATTAAAGCTCCTGGGAGAAACATCAACAAACTTTGTGATGATACCATTCTCATGGTCAGAAATGAAAAATATGAACCTTTTGTAAGTAAAAAAATAAAGAACAAAAAAGCAATTTGCTCCTGTATATCAAAATCAAACAAAGGAAAATTAAGCTCTGGTGGCTCAGCAGACTAAGGTAGTTATTAACATCCACTTACATCTGCTGCCTACAATTACTGCAAGTTCAAATCCCACCAGGCTCAAGGTTAACTCAAGCCTTCCATCTTTTCTAAGGTAGGTAAAATGAGGACCCAGATTATGGGGGCAATAAGCTGACTTTGTATAAACATACAAAAGCATGAAGGCTATTTCTTAATACATTGTAAGCCGCCCTGAGTCTCCGGAGAAGGGCGGCATATAAATCAAATTAAAAAAAAAAGTCAAGGGACAATGCCAACCCCGTGCAAATAGTAGGTAGAGAAGTTCAAAGAAGCCTATCTAGATTCAAATGGTGAATACAGTCATGAAAAAAAATGACATAGCTTACTTGAGAAGAAAACTATGATAGGTCTAGACAAAATAATATTTTTTGGATATGGACAAAACACCATGGTTTTCCCAGATGCAAATATGACTGTGAGAGTTGAACCATCAAAGAGGCTGAAACACAAGTGATTTTCCTTAACATTTCATTAGTACATTATATGGGGCCAATTTTGATTCTGCCTTAGCTGCATGCAATATTGTAGTTAAAGTATGTGAAAAAGGCTCCGACTAAGTTGCAGTTGAGCATAGTAATTAGTGCTTCAAATGATTTATTCTTAATATTGCTGAATGCAATTACATTTTGTAGAAATGTATGACTGTGATTCAAATTCTAGGATCTAACAAGACTGACTTTAATGCTGTTTATGTTTTTTAAAATAACCTGATATCTTTTAAATCCTGGATATTTTTCCACATAGATGTTTCAATTGAATTATTCAATGAAGTTGTATATCAACTATTTTAATACAAATAATATGTCAGGAATGTTTCAATAGTATTGCCTAAGATAAGGGAAGGAAACAAAATTGATTTTAGTTTGGTGTACTGTGTGAACTCGACCACTCTGATTTGTGAAATGTAGTCCATTATCTGTTCTTCAACACTTGTGACACTTTCTAGGGAGCTTCACATGGATTAGTGTAAATAGAAGACCAAGTGATATCTTGCTTTAATAGGATTTATCATTACAGAATGGAAAGTTCCACTCATTTTCAAGCAATTGTTTACAGGAGCTGCAATTAAAAAAAAAAACCTGAGGTAAGCAACAGTTGTTGAAATATTTGGTGTCTACCCAATATGTGGGATCTGGTGGAAAAAGCATGTTCATAGTCCTGTCCAAAAAAGTGCGCCATCTGGTGGGATCCACGAACAAAGCCTTTTCTGCCATGGGACTTGCCTTCTGGAACCTCATCTCCCCCTAGTGGTCTTCCCTTGAAAACTTGGCTTTTGCCACTGAGTCCGAGACCAAGAGTATGGGTGAATTCGTTTCTTGGTCTTACTTGTGTTAACTTAGTGTTCCTACCTAGTTGCTAAATTACTTTATGTTAACTCTGTTGTTTTAAAGTTGATTGTTCTTTATTGTTTTTAATTGTTAAGACTCCCAGAGTTATGCACAAGAGAAAGGAAACCAAATACATTAACTAAGGAAATAAATATATGGTATGAGATTAGAGATCGGTCAAACACCGGGCTATTGCTCAATTAACAGTCTAGCATTTGCAATTTGGACAGCTAGAGAACCGACAAAGAAAAGATTTCTGCTAATGGTTTGCCACATCCCGTTTTCTTGTGGATCATATCCTGAAGTGATCATGTCTGAAAGCTTATTCATTACCTGTCATTTTCTTCAGGGGCTCCATCATTCTTATTCCAACTCTCTCGACAGCAACAATATTGTTCTCCTTTAAATACTGCTTCAAGGTTGGGTGGATGACCTTCTGGCATATCACAAGACCAACACCATCAGTTATTACTTCCCTGCCTACACTGAGTAACTGATCCAACACTTCGGCTTCTAGAGAAATTCCATGATGGATAACTATGGCTCCTTCTCCGGCATGAGACAAATCTCCTGACATAGACATGCCAAACAGAGCCACTTTGATCTGGCCTGAAGCAGTTCTTTTGAAAGGCGGAGTCAGATGCGTTTCTGGCATTTCAATTAAAAGTCCAGGATAGACAGTAGAATCCGTAACTCTCTTATTTTTTACAGGTATGTAATGGCATTTTCCCAGCACGGCACTAGAATCCACGTTTTGGGGGATTGTAAACAGAAAGGCTCTTAACACCAATATACTGATATGATCGGCCTCCTTCCTGCTAAGCATGCAAGCGCGTTTGCTCAATATAATACTGCGCACCAGGCTAAGGAGAAGCTTAGAACTGCTGAAATCCACCGGTATTCGGCAACCACAGGTTTCAGATGAAAGGTAGTCAATGCACAGGCTCAAAATATGTTTGCTAATTTTAATGAAAGGGTACGGAGCAATATTCAGGCTCTCGTATTTTTCAAGCAAGCTGCAGCAAAAAATTGCCGTAAATAAGCCACTGTCCCCAAAGAGCGTAAGGTGATTCTGCACAGAGGCAACCAGAAGCTTTAAGACGGGGAGAGTGACACAAAGGCTACTCAGCAAAACCGAAGATTGTGATGAAATACGAACGTATCCTCCCATGCCATTGTGAAATTGTTTGAGCCTACCGGTGGGGCCGTAGCAGGACCTCATTATCTTACTAAATGTGGAAACAGCCTGGCTAATCACCTCCTTAGTTAAAGGCCCAGTGGTGCAGAGGGAAGGTTTTTTAACATCAGCCCGAGACATCTTTCCCGAGAAAACTCCAGTCAAGCTTTAGAAGTGTTTCGTTTCTACAAAACAGTTTTTAATTATCATTATACATAGGCATGCAAGACCTTGGGTTTTCTTCTCAGGCAACGATACAACAAAGGGATTTAACAGCACTTATTTGATGTTAAACAATGTGATCAATGTGATGATTGCTGAAGTTGCTTCATTCAACCAAACCATTGGAGTTCATTTCCATGCCCTGTTTTTGAAGAAAGCTTTGCTGTTTTTGGTAGATGGTAAATACCAACAGGGGCACCAATGAATAAAAATCCAGGCATGAGTAGCCAATTCCGCCTCTTCCAATTGCCTTACATCTTTTGTTGATGGAGACCTATAATAAATAAGGGAGATATGCCTATAAGAAGGAGGGGAAGAAAAGAGATCTTATAATACTATAATCACAGAAAAATACATTTATTAAGACAACTTATTTCAGTGAAAACTCTTGGCAAACAATCTCTGAAAATGAGGTATAATCATAGAATGAATATTTTGCATGGTAGAAAACATTCTGATAATTTGCCAACTCAGATTACTCACTATAATCTTTTATATAAGCATCATGCAGAAAAAATAGCATTAACTGTGGGCAGTTATGGATTTTTGCCAATAAAGCACTCAATCTTTGATTTACAGAGATTTATTTCTTCTCTCTTTAGAGGTATACAGATGAAAGTGATATTTTTATACATTTTCTCAGCTCATAGCTTAGCAATCCTTTGAAGCTGTTTAGTGAGATTTAAAATATTTTCATATATATGATTGATTTAAACTTTATTGGAAAAGGTTTTGTGTCAATTGCAAGAAAATCCAGATTTCATTGTATTAAAGAACAGCATGTATAATACTGTATATACATAATAAAAAGGGCATAGCCACATCATAGATCTTGGGTAAAAATCTGAACGATACAATATCCAGGAATGTGGAATGTCCTTTTTGAGAGAAAACTATAGGTTTGACGAGCTAAAGAGAAATTACAAAAGGCAAGATTTTTACCATGGTTGTTTTGAGAGTGGGGGGTTTACCAATTTTTGTGCCAGATCTTTCATACACTGTTTTCTAATAACTGCCCCAGGAATACTTGGCAAGAGAATCTAAATTTTGGTGGTTTCGAAAGAAGGCCTCAACGTTTGCAATCAGAATGAAATAAATAGTGCAAGCGGAATGGACCAATCTGGCACAGCCATCTTGCCGTGGGACAATTCACCATGGTCAAATTGCAGCAAGACAAGTCATGGAAGGACAATTCCACGCAGGGTTCTGCTACTGTTTCTTCAACATTGTTTCCATTGACACAAATGGAAGCCTGAGTGGCATAGGGGGCTAATGCCTCCTACTAAGGCAGCATTTAACATCCATCTGCCTGCAATTACTGCGAGTTCAATTCTCCCCAGGATCAAGGTTGACTCAGCCTTCCATCCTTTCTAAGGTGGGTAAAATGAGGACCCGGTTTGTGGGGGCAATAAGCTGACTTTGTATAAAATATACAAAAGTATGAAGGCTATGCTTAATGCATTGTAAGCCGCCCTGAGTCTCTGGAGAAGGGCGGCATATAAATAAATAAAAAATGGAAATAATGTAGACAAAACAATGGCAGATAACATTCACTGTGTTGAGTTATCCCACATGGATTGTCCCACGATGAGTTGACCTTCGCGAGATGGCTGCAACAAGTTGTCCTAGACCCTAGTGCAACTGTCTACCTCTAGCTGTTACAGCATAAAGCTTGAGCACCAATTTATATCTGGAAGTCATTAAACTTAGGCAACTAAAGGATGCCCCAAACCAACTGGGCATCGACATAGAATGACATGTTGCCATTCTGGCCCTAACATGGAATTGAACTTTAATTTTTGGAATACAGCAACAGAATATTGAATTTGGAAAGTTAATGGCGTAGATGAACTTGAAAGAATATTTCCTATGGGGTGTTTAAAATATTGTAAAAGAATACATGAAGCTTTTGAAATTAACCATAAGAAACCATCTCCTTTGGAAATGTTTTACTGATTGGAAAAGTAACATATGTTAAGAAGGGACTTTGAAGGTTGACTAGAGTGAACCCAAGAGAACTAAGGATTACAATTAAAGGAGAAGAGACCTATTAATACAATGGAGCAATATGTTTTGCTATAAAAGAATTAAGTTTGTTTTGGAGCACCATAGTCAATTTACAAGATTGTCTGATATTGGAACAGTGGGATATAGAAGTACAACAGACTTTATTGAATAAAACAGGTTGAGGTTGATTTGAATGTGGATTAGTATTTTTTAAAAAATGCCAGATTACAAAAGTGATATGGAAAAAGAAACTGTGGGTCTGAAAATGAATTTATAATGCCAGAATATGAGTGTGTTATGGAAAAAGATGTCACAATGAATTTACAAACGAAACCAGCTGATATCTTAATAATTAAAGGGGAGATACAAACAATAAATCAGAAGAGTGACTTGGAAAGTCATCTTATCTTGGATATATAAAGGGGATGTGCTAAGCTAATGCAACTGTTCCTGAGAAGAAAGAGAAAATGATAAGAAATTAGCCGGTGGGACATTATTTGACAGGATTAAAGATCTAGAAAAGTAAACAGAAGGAATTCAAAATGAATTTATTTGATCAGAGTCAATATATATGGTGTGATTTCTGATAGCTATTAATGGAATTTTTTTTTGACCAGGATTGAACAACTAGGCTTTAAAAATCAGTTCATAAATTTCTTTCACTTTGCAGTATAGAAAGTGTCAAGTTGGAATACAAAATGGATTGATTACCTTGAAATATAATATTATATATATATATATATATATATATATATATAAAATTTATATTTATATGCCGCCCTTCTCCGGAGACTTTTGTATATTTATACAAAGTCAGCTTATTGCCCCCATAAACCGGGTCCTAATTTATGATATGATATATATGATCTTAAATTGAAATATATTATAATAACAAATATGTTATTACTTTTGGTAGACTTTTGCTGATTAGGACTGAATGATGAATTTTTATAATTTGATTATTGATTAGGGCTGAGCTATGGAAAGAAGAGATCTTTGTTACTGAAATGTTACAGAAGATATTAATGAAATTGTACTTTTCTGAGAGGAGAGTTGCTTTTTATATATACCCTTTTCCTTAGTTTTTCTTTTACCTATGGACTTCTCCTTTCCTTTTTATAGTTTCGTTAATTTGCATCAGTCTTTTATCTTAAAAGATAAAAGCTTTTTAAAGAAAGCTCACAGACATAGGCAGGTTAAGAATACATGATTTTGAATAAGGGCACAGATACAAATTTTGCTTTAATGAGTTCAGAGTGTGTGCTGTTATTAATTATGCTCAAAAGCTGCATTCGTAATAGCTCTGCCAAGGTAGCAGATGAACTGCAGCTGTTCAGCATCACATGAATATTGCCTAATACTTTGGTTCTGCTACATGTACAAAAATTGTAAAGTGATAAAAACTGAAATGGCTGATGAATTTAACCAGCTAGGATAGTATACTGAATATACACAATTGGTACATATATATGTATGTGTGTATATGTGTATGAGAGAGAGGCGGGAGGGAAGGAGAGAGAGGGGGAGAGGGAGAGGGAGGGGGGAGGGCTAAAACATTGCTGTTGGATATCAAACTATACAATTTTCACAGAGAAAAAGAGAGACAATCAATATTGGGGTTATTTGTTCCTATACGATTCTTGCCTAATCCTGTAATGGATCCTTGCCAGAGCACCAAATTATAATATATTACCTTACATACAGTCATGGCCGTAAATGTTGGCACCCCTGAAATGTTTCCAGAAAATGAAGTATTCCTCACAGAAAAGTATTGCAGTAACACCTGTTTTGCTATACACATGTTTATTCCCTTTGTGTGTATTGGAACAAAACCAAAAAAGGAGGGAAAAAAGCAAATTGGACATAATGTCACACAAAACTCCAAAAACGGGCTGGACAAAATCATTGGCACCCTTTACTTAATATTTGGTTGCACACCCTTTGGAATAAATAACTGAAATCAGTCGCTTCTGATAACCATCAATAAGCTTCTTACACCTCTCACCCGGAATTTTGGACCACTCTTCCTTTGCAAACTGCTCCAGGTCTTTCTTATTGGAAGGGTGCCTCTTCCCAACAGCAATTTTAAGATCTCTCCACAGGTGTTCAATGGGATTGAGATCTGGACTCATTGCTGGCCACTTCAGAACTCTCCAGCACTTTGTTGCCATCCATTTCTGGGTGCTTTTTGACGTATGTTTGGGGTCATTGTCCTGGTGGAAGACCCAAGATCTCCGATGCAAACCCAGCTTTCTGACACTGGGCTCTACAGTGCGACCCAAAATCTGTTGGTAATCCTCAGATTTCATGATGCCTTGCACACATTCAAGGCACCCAGTGCCAGAGGCAGCAAAACAACCCCAAAACATCAGTGAACCTCCACCTTATTTCACTGTAGGTACTGTGTTCTTTTCTTTGTAGGCCTCATTCCGTTTGTGGTAAACAGTAGAATGATGTGCTTTACCAAAAAGCTCTATCTTGGTCTTATCTGTCCACAAGACGTTTGCCCAGAAGGATTTTGGCTTACTCAAGTACATGTTGGCAAACTGTAGTCTTGCTTTTTTATGTCTCTGTGTCAGCAGTGGTGTCCTCCTGGGTCTCCTGCCATAGCGTTTCATGTCATTTAAATGTCGACGGATAGTTCGCGCTGACACTGATGCTCCCTGAGCCTGCAGGACTGCTTGAATTGCTTTGGAACTTGTTTGGGGCTGCTTATCCACCATCCGGACTATCCTGCATTGGCACCTTTCATCAATTTTTCTCTTCCATCCATGCCCAGGGAGATTAGCTACAGTGCCATGGGTTGCAAACTTCTTGATAATGTTGCGCACTTTGGACAAACGCAAATCTAGATCTCTGGAGATGGACTTGTAACCTTGAGATTGGTGATATTTTTCCACAATTTTGGTTCTCGAGTCCTCAGACAGTTCTCTTCTCCTCTTTCTGTTGTCCATGCTTAGTGTGACACACACAGAAACACAATGCAAAGACTAAGTGAACTTCTCTCCTTTTTATCTGCTTTCAGGTGTGAGTTTTATATTGCCCACACCTGTTACTTGCCCCAGGTGAGTTTAAAGGAGCATCACATGCTTGAAACAATCTTATTTATCCACAATTTTGAAAGGGTGCCAATGATTCTGTCCAGCCCATTTTTGGAGTTTTGTGACATTATGTCCAATTTGCTTTTTTTCCTCCCTTTTTTGGTTTTGTTCCAATACACACAAAGGGAATAAACATGTGTATAGCAAAACATGTGTTACTGCAATACTTTTCTGTGAGGAATACTTCATTTTCTGGAAAAATTTCAGGGGTGCCAACATTTACAGCCATGACTGTATTTGTCCATTTTGAGTATTTAAAATCCGTATGCTTTTTTTCCAAAATCTTTTTCCCAAAATTCTATATTGCGTTGTGGGGTTTTTTCCAGAGAACAGGATGAAATTCAGACAAAATGAATTGCTCAAGACCAATTAATGAGTTGCTGGCAGAAGCAATATCTCCAGATCAGAAAGTCCCTGGTTCTGCTAAGTTTTACTACCCTGTTTCCCCGAAAATAAGACCTCCACCGAAAATAAATCGTCCTCTGAAAATAAGCCCTCCCTGAAAATATTTAACCGCATGTGCAGCTGGTCCCCGCCATTTCCTCTGGTTAGGGTTAGGGAGAAGAGCTGGATATCAGGTAAGACGGCAAGAGGAGCCCCATCTTGTTCCACACGCTCCAAAATAATATGACCTCCCCGAAAATAAGGCCAAGCGCTTATTTCAGGGTTCAAAAAAATATAAGACAAAGTCTTATTTTCGGGGAAACATGGTAATCCTCATTTTCCAAGAGAAAATTCTATGCCATGCCAGTAAAGCAGATCCGTAGCCGTCTGTTTTCCAGTTCATTTTCTGGTTTTAGGATTTACTCACAGAAGTTGCGATGTTGACATTTATGCTTTAGTGTCCTTATGGTTTGACACTAAAGGCCATCTATTATGACCATTACTACGCCACCTATAGGGAGACTCCAGATCACAGTTCTTCAAGAAGAGGCATCAATTCCACAACAGGGTATAAGAAATTAAAGAGATTAGTTGTTCATCAACATTTCCTTTGATTGGCTTAATGGTTGTACAGGTAATCCTCGATTTACAATAATTTGTTTAGTGACCATTCAAAGTTACTATGGTGCTGAAAAAAGTGACTTATGACTGTTTTTCACACTGATGATGGTTGCAGCATCCCCATGGTCATGTGATCAAAATTCAGGTGTTTGGCAACTGACTCATATTTATGACAGTTGCAGCATCCGGGGGTTATGTGACCACCTTTTGCAACCTTCTGACAAGCAAAGTTAATGAGGAAGCTGTTCCGACCTAGGCTTCCTGATACAGTAAAAGCACACAGTGAGTCCCAAAAACCCTCTTTTTATTGCAACGGCTATGAATTCTGCTCATTCAGAGCCCATTCATTCTCAATCTCTTCATTCACAGATGAGTCCCAAATAGTAGTAAAGGGTCCAACAGAAGTCTGCCACAGTTCTTCTGATAAGGCTGATAAACACCCACCTTTATCTCCCTTGACACACTGCCAAGACCTAATTGGCAATTAATGTGAAAGGCCACACGGAAACACAGAATCAACAGAGAGCTGCAGTCTTGAAACCGGCCAGCACGAACAACAGTTGCTTCCTGCAAAGGCCCACGTGCCTTTACTCCTCCTTTATGCCTTATGGGAGGGGCCAATCATCTCCAAGCCCTACTCCCAAGTCGACCCTTTTGTTTTAACTGTTTTAAGCTCTGCGCATGCATGCACTGGGAACAGGATATCCCCGTTTCTCTGCCTCGCTGATGTCCAACTCTGGAGGCTCTGGAGTCTGCACATAACTCCCAGATGGCCCTGGCCCCATCTCTGCCTCTGACACAGAGCCCCTGTCCGAACCTTACCCAGACTCCAGGATTGGCCCATGTTCTTCTCCAGCCTCCTTACTGTTTGACTCTGCTGCCAGCTCCGCAGGCTGCCAGCGGACCACAACAGAAGCCAAATTCACTTAACAACTGCATTACTAACTTAACAACTGCAGTGATTCATTTAACAACTGTGGCAAGAAATGTTGTAAAATGGGGCAAACCTCATTTATCAACAGAAATGTTGGGCTCAATTTTGGTCATAAGTCAAGGACCATCTGTATTTTTGTTGCCTTTTAATGATTCTGTACTTACCTCTTAATCATTCTGTAGTAGTTTACAATTATTTCCCTTTATTTTCTTTGCCTTGCTGCAGCACATATCTCACAATGTCAGAGTCTTCATAATAGTCCTCTCTTTTTGGTTGAAAAAGGGGATTGGACTTGATTTTATACCATCCCCAATGTATCAGCACCATGCCAGTTCCTGTAACAATGAAAAATCGGTAGTTCTTCCAAAAGTCTCTAAGACCCATGGGCTGGTCACTACCTATGCAAAGAAATTGGGATATTTGAGCATGTTCTACTAAACAAGTTAATCAAATCATATCACTCAGATCATCACCACCAACATCATCCTACTATATAACAAATTCATATTTGATTGACTGATGATACTAATGGTATTTTTTTCTCTCAGAAATAAGCCACAAATATTGGGAAGACTTGCTCCTAAAGGAGCCTGATGGCGCAGCAGACTAAAGCAGTGTGATTAACATTCAGCTGCCTGCAATTACTGCAAGTTCAAATCTCACCAGGCTCGAGGTTAACTCAGCCTTCCATCCTTTCTAAGGTAGGTAAAATGAGGACCCAGATTGTGGGGGCAATAAGCTGACTTTGTATAAATATACAAAAGTATGAAGGCTATTGCTTAACATATTGTAAGCCACCCTGAGTCTCCAGAGAAGGGCGGCATATAAATCAAATTAAAAAAAAAAGATGTTCATGAAATATATGACTTATGCTGCAACACTGCATATAAAAGGCCAAATCATGTCTCCTGTGATAAATAATGAGAATCATACTTGGCTACAGACATTTGACTAGAAATTTCTACCGCTCCTCGAATCCTATCTTCTTTCTTTTGCAAATCAGAAAAAAACTATAAAACTGCCTACTTCAACCAAATGCCTACCAAATGCTCACAATACTCTTGAGAACATAACACAGAACACTGGCTTATCAGGAGGTGTGGTCTTGGATCCATCTCCCTGGGAACTTTTTGGAAATTGATTGGGTTGATTTGATCATTACAGACTTTACCATCTGAATTTTTTATTAAATAAGGATGGGAAAGCTTACAACTATTTGTAGATCCATTAAATAAGTGGAGGAAAATCCAGCAGTTTTTTATTATTTTTTCTTCAACATCCAGACAGGATGTTTATGTTTAATGTTATATTTATTTGATCTTTGGATTATTCTTTTTCTTTTGTTTTTGTTGTTAGTGTTTAATTTTTTTGGTTTTTTTTTTTGTTTTGTATTTAACTCTTGTTGATAAAACAAAATAAATATATATAAAGTATTTTTTTGGAAATTGGATAATTTGATCATAGTGGAAATTCAGGGACATGTATAATTTAAAATGTTAAGACTCACAATTTTCCCTGTCTAAATGGACACAAGGATTTCACCAGTATCCTATATTCCCCCCCTCCCCCATCAATAAAGTGTACCATGAACATAAATATGCGGCGAAATAAGGCTCTGTTGCAATCTTGATTTGAAGGGCAAAATGTGATTGGTGATGTGCAGATGTCCACAAAGCACCTACTGGGAACATCTTAAAGCAGCTGCCCCCACTCCACCGGGTTTTCAATAGCAGCACTATATGGGAGAAAGACGTATCTCGGGTAAAGGTTTCCAGCAGGGGTTATATATGCACACTTTGCACATTGAATCAGAATGGCTGCCCTGCCTGGTTGCAGAAAATTCCCCTAATATGGTTTCAAAAATAAGCTTAGATGGACATTTCAGAATTAGATCGGTGCTGACTTGCATCTGCTGGATCTAAAATTGGCATGACATTTGCCAAATCTGAACTGTTACCTTTGCTAATCTAATCAGAAAATACTCTCTTTGTTAATGTCATAGAAAATTAATGTGCTGGAATGTGCTGGAATTTCTAGCATGTATAAGCTATTGAAACAGCGACGTTTACGCTGGCTGGGGCATGTCGTGAGAATGCCTGATGGTCGGATTCCGAAAGATCTCCTGTATGGAGAATTAGTGCAGGGAAAGCGCCTCAGAGGGAGACCACAGCTGCAATATAAGGATATCTGCAAGAGGGACTTAAAGGCCCTGGGAATGGACATTAACAACTGGGAAACCTTGACCTCCGATTGTTCAGCTTGGAGGCTAAAGACGCAGCATGGCCTTCTCTAATTCGAAGAGACACTTGTTCGGCAGGCCGAGGCAAAGAGGCAGTCCCGGAACCAGCGAAATCTGGGGGCTGGGCAGGGGACAGAATGTATCTGCCATCAGTGTGGAAGGGATTGCCACTCTCAAATTGGGCTTTTTAGTCACACTAGATGCTCTTTTAGGACCTCTACAAAAAAAAAATTCAACAAGGAAAAAAAGGAGGGAAAAATACATAACTTGGTCAGCACATGTTAAAGAGACAGAATAACAAAGTTGGATGGGGCCTTGAAGGATGGGGTATCGTAAATAATCCTAAATCATTTCAGACTAATGATGGTCCAATCTCTTCTTAAAAACCTTCAGTGTTGGAGCACCCATAACTTCTGGAGTCAAGTTGTTCCACTGACTAACTTTCTCACTGTCAGGAAATTTCTCCTTAGTTTGAGGTTGCTTCAACAGATCAACATGTTACTCTGTTTTCCCACCTTATTTAAAATGTAAATGTTAATTTTTAAAAGATAAATTGTATTAAGCTGCAATTCTATCTGACAATAGGTCCTATTAAATTTAATGAGACTAGTTTTTAAGTTAATCTATATCGGATTGCACTTCAAAGAAAAATTTAAAAAAACCCTCTTGATTTAAAATAAAATCTGCTTTTTATATAAAACATGCATATACTAATGAGTCATCTATTACAATTAAGACACTTTTTGCTGAAGAAATTAGAGAAGAGTTTTAATTTCTAAAACTCGAACATCATAAAAATTAGCATGCATATTTAAAGTGCAATCTATATATAGTTAAAACATTTTACATCCAGCTGACTTCAAAGAGAAAATAATGCATAATTATATGTATATAATTTGTTAGAGCAAAATAATTAGTGTATGTCTTCCTGCTCAGGAATTATATATCAATATGGAAACAGAGTTTTAATTCAATTATTTAAATCAGCATACTTTTATTGGGGAGGAGAGAATGGTTTATTTGCATATAAATAGAAGATGAAGCTAGTCGTCTTAGGTGTGGATTTTGCCTAACCAAATTTTGCAAAACAAGACAAACTTCACAGATTCTCCCCCTCATCCCACACCTCCCCCCTATGATTAACTCCAGAGGCTTGGGCTACCACTCCCTTCTTCTACCAGAATATTCTTTGAGTAAAAGGAAGCAGCACATCCATTTACAGAACATCAAGTCTGCATCTAATGCATTGCATTTTGGGCAATAAAGAATACTTTATTCTATTATATGAGATGGGCTGTGCAAGAAGGCAGGTGGATGTTCAAAATAATGTAGCATGCACACAGGAAAAATTACATGTTTTACTATTGCTTCTGACCCAACAAATACCAACTGCCTGTAAAAGTCAGCTTCTGCATGTGGATTTATTGACTGTATTATGTAAAGTGATTCCATTTTTCATGTGGAAAGACATTCTATTTCCTTAAAACAAGTCATATTTCTTTTAAAAAAAACACTCAATTCCTCGGGATATAAATGGCTTCCTCTAAAAAATAGCAAATGCCACTCTGAAGGAATATCAAAATGTTTCAAGTTGTGGGCATGTATACTTACATGTATGCCCCAAACAGCACCCCCCAGTTATTTAAATATCTATTACTAGCAACTGCAAATGACAAGTGACAATTATGAATATGAGAAGTCAGGCAAGGCAATATTCTCACTTGCTTTGATCTTTCAATATTAGATCTGTGATTATTTTGTCATGCTAAATATTCAAATTATACTAATAAAGAAATAAATTATCATGTAGCTAATTTCAGTATTTGGCCACCTTCATAATTTCTCTTCATCTTTAGCTGGCAATTAGATGACGCATTAGGCATT
Source organism: Ptyas mucosa (assembly GCA_012654045.1). NCBI lineage: Eukaryota > Metazoa > Chordata > Lepidosauria > Squamata > Colubridae > Ptyas > Ptyas mucosa. The sequence continues at coordinate 30,429,245 of WNWU01000017.1, forward strand.
TTACGTGGGAATAAAAGATGGTAGTCTTCAGCAGACTGCTTGCCTTATTTGAAGGGATGCTCCATTTAATTCAGAAACTCAATCGTGCAAAATTTTAAATCAAATAGCCAGCTTCCACATTCATAACAGATATCCTGTTGCAGCTATTTACATATGGAGAGCCACAAGAACAATGTGAGGGTAGAGCTCACCCCTCCTACTATCTCCAAAAGTGGAGGATACACTTGCTCTGAAACCCACCCAGAGTGTTAATATTAGGCCTAGGACTGAATGAGATATTAACTGTTATCTGGGTTGTATCATTTCAGATTGCAAGTGGAACTGTTCAACCAGACTACTTGAAAAACTGTTGTATCTACACAACTGTCCCTATAGTTGGACCTGAAGCTGATCTATGTAAGAGAGAATGAGACTTTGGCAAGGGATATTATTGGGTCATTGAGAGAAGTTTACAAAGATTTTGCTCAAGCTTCATTTGATTGATTGATTGATTGATTGGTTCGATTTATATGCCTCCTCCTCCGGAGACTCAGGGCAGCTTACAATGCGTTAATCAATAACCTTCATACTTTTGTATATACCTGCTTAGTAAGGCTTTTGCCCCCCCCCCCCCCAAGCGGTGTTCTTTTTTATAAAAAAGTCAGCTTATTGCCCCCACAATCTAGGTCCTCATTTTACCTACCTCGGAAGGATGGAAGGCTGAGTCAACCTTCCGGGAAACACACTATGATTTCATCCAAGATTTTATCTGGGGTTCAACAGTGTACTGTTTTTATAGTTCATAGTAAAATCTCTTCTGAATCAAGTTTTACTCTTGGTGACTACAGTTGCCATTGCCTTCTCATTTTGCTTTGTTTTTTTGCTTCATACACCAAACACAATATAGCACCACAAACAGATTAATATGACTAATTTCACTGGTGCCAGTGTAGTGTGTAAAATGTATATACCATGATATAAGATCATACACAGGAGTAATATACGTGTTGCACAGACTTATGACATACATAGTCCTAAACACAATATAGCAC
>WNWU01000017.1:30431855-30507202 GCA_012654045.1 Ptyas mucosa
TGGTAGCTTGAAGATGGGTGGACTTCAACTCCCAGAATCCCCCAGCTAGCAGCGCTGGCTGGGGGATTCTGGGAGTTGAAGTCCACCCATCTTCAAGCTACCAAGCTTGAGAAACACTGGATTAGTGGCTTATTAAAAGACAGACATATGTTCTTTCTTTTGGCAAGAATTCAGAAGCGGTTCTCTACTAATACATTTCCCAGGATATTTCTTTCTTTCCCCGGGATAGTCGCCCGTCCTGGGATCTCCTGCGAATCTCCCATCCAAAGTAATCGATTCCCTGGTACATCCATGCTCACTTTCCCCCTCTTGAGATCCCAAGCAAGTGCTGCTGGAAAGCTAGAGAATACCGTATAAAAGCTATTGGTTGTTGCCCGTCACGTGATAGGCATGATAGCCAATCTACGCTTCGGGATGTCTCATTTTCAAATTATTTTTTTTTAAAAAAATCGCGTTTCAAGCTGCGGCGCACGCCTTTGAATAAGGTAAGACACAGCTATAAACGCGGTGCGTAGTGTTCGGAGACGTGGGAATTGCCCACCGAGTTTATATATTGGGCCGCTGTTAGGAAACATCACAAGAGGCAGAGTGGTTGTTGCTGCTGCTGCTGCTGCTGCTGCTACCGGTGATTTGGGGAAACTTAGCAAACGTGGTGGAAGGAGTAGTGCTCATAGGCGAGCATGGAGAAAACACGACCTTAGCTGCGTGAATCTGATCTCATTTGCTGTTCCCGAAAGTAAAACAAAGGAGTTACTAAGTACAAAAGCACCAGCTTGAAGTTGTGACCGTTATCTATGCTAAGAATGACAACGTAAACACAGTTTTCATATAGAATTCTACTATCTGTGTGTGTGCGGGTATGTACTTAATGAAGTTTTTTGACCATATTCCTTTGGTCCAATCCTGAAAAATATAAGTTATAATCATAAAATGATCCTTCTAAGACACCTAATTTCCCGTATTCAGAAATCATATAATTTGTTTCATCCATACTTTGGCAATTTTAAGTTTTCCTTATAGATCTAAATTTAGTTTTAATTTAGTTTAGATGCGTGCAGGAAATGGAGAATGTACACTGCTCAAAAATATAAAGGGAGTTGAAGTCCACAAGTCTTAAAGCTGCCAAGTTTGAAGACCTCTGGTCTAGAATCTCTTCTGTCATGTGGCTTGTGCGACAGTCCAACTATACTTGCCTTATCCAACTATACTTAGCCATGGCTGCACTTGAATTCAAGCATGACATATGTCCACATCCCCATCGCTACCCTTAATTTTCCTTTCCCTTAGTTTGCTTAGCTACTAGTATGTTCTTCTGCCAATTGCTTTCCCACTCTCTTGATGTCACCCACCCAAGAACTCCTGTCCCTGGTTTGCATACCAGGGACAGGAGTTCATGAGTTCTGGTTTACTCGGAACACGTATACCTGGCTACTTTGTTCATGTTTTATGTAATCCAATTTCAGTGCCTGTAGTATTGTGCCTGTGTCAACCCATACAATCAATTTTCTCTTTATAGCAGCCTTATTAATCTTTTGGTAGGGTTTTTATGATTTTTGAGTCATGGAAATTGTAACAGATTTTCTTTAAAACAGATACTTAAAGTTTCTTTGAAATGTTTTGAAAAAACTGAACATAGAAATTACGTTCAGGATGGTATCTCTGAGATACTTGTATTCTATTCTACTGTATAATATGCAGATGAATGCTAAGTTAATTGCTTCCTAATAATGCACTAAAGGTAAAGGTAAAGGTTCCCCTCACACATATGTGCTAGTCGTTCCCGACTCTAGGGGACGGTGCTCATCTCCAATTCAAAGCCAAAGAGCCAGCACTGTTTGAAGATGTCTCCACGGTCATTAGGCCGGCATGACTAAACGCCAAAGGCACATGGAACGCTGTTACCTTCCCACCAAAGGTGGTCCCTATTTTTCTACTTGCATTACTTGCATGTGCTTTCGAACTGCTAGGTTGGCAGAAGCTTAGACAAGTAACGGGCTCTCACCCCATTACGCGGCACCAGGGATTTGAACCGCTGAACTGCCGACCTTTCGATCGACAAGCTCAGCGTATTAGCCACTGGGCCACCGCTCCCTTAATAATGCACTAACAATGCTGAATAAATAAAATACTTAAGGTCTTGGAGTTGATTTGTACAAGGAGGGGAGAGATGAGACATAAATGAAAGGGGCAGAAAATAAAATAGAGTAGAACACATTCCTGAAATATTAGGGACCTGACTGGTTTTTTGTTATGAAACTTATCCTCCGATATCTAAAACCCACATCATGGCAGAAAGCTATGAAACAAAATATTTTAATATTTTAACAAAATATTGTAATAAAATTCTTAAGAACCACTAAAATACACAAAATGTCATACCAGACAAATGTTAAGGCCTGGTTACCTGAATAAAACATCATTATCAGAGCTGGTTCTGTTTTGAAGTTACTGAAGGACTAGTGTTAATAAATATTTTCATGTCATGAAACACTTTGTATCCTATGGACTGCCTTCTTTTCCTTGGTGAATAACTTTGTATGGGCTTTTCAAAATAGTATTTGTGTATGTGTATATACAAATACATGGTTGCTATTACATTATGATAGGGTAATGCAGTTAACAGTAAAAGGATGTTCCTTTTACTGTGGCGCTTGTATTTATTGATTTAATAAGCCACTAAATTTCTAAACTCTGGAAGCTTACAGCTAAATTTTATCAGTAACTGCACTAAATACTAAAGCAATATTACTGCCTCTTTCTTTCTTGTTGCATTATTGGTTTTATTTGCTTAGGTGGATTCAATCTCAAAATACAAGATTCTGTCCATAATGTTTACTATCACCAGTTTAGAGGTATAATATTTTAGCTATACTGTGTATATCAAAAAGAGAGAGTACGTTTTTTCATAAACATCGCAGCAAATAACAAAAAGTAATTTCTGGAGGAAACATTGAGCCCATTTCTTTATGTAATATATTTCTGTGTTGTTGAGAATATATATTTCATCAACACAATGGCTGTTGAGGTAGGCTTGGATTGAACAATATGGCAGAGCAATCGGCAGGGCAATGGTTGGCTAAATCATATAAGGAAGAAATTGAGAATTGTGTAAATATTCTAGAGGGGGAAATTGTTATCTTGTGTCTAAATAGATAGCATATATATCCATAACATTTTCATCATATGTGCTTATGTATTAACAGAAAAAGAGTGTGTGTCATGCCCAGCTCAAGAACAATATAGAACAGTGCTGCCAAAGTTCAGTTCTTTATTTGTTCACACCGTATAGACGGACTCTTGCCCGAGTAAACATTTATTGCTAACAAATGTACCTTGGGAGATTCTAGAGAGTGACTGTCCTAAATCTCTTCCCTGCTTCTCTGATCTAGCTCCAGGCTGTATTGTCTCTTGTCTCACTCTTCTCCTTGGAATATTCTCCTGCCACTTCATTGTAATCCATCATCCCACCTCCTCCTTCAGAGTGGCTTTCTTACTGATAAAATTGATAAATCAGGAAACACACATTTGTTAAACATTTCCAAGAAATAGTAGTAAATATTAAATGCCTAGGATGCAGCTTTCTCTGGTATAATGCTGCAAGTATATTCAGGATAGTAAGAGCTGACAAGAAATGATGAAGTCAGTAGTATAGAGTTGCAACATTCATTTAGTGACCCTTCTTGTGAAAAACTTTGCTACTCTAGCGGGGGAAAAAAAGATGAATGTTGTAAACATTGCCAAGGATTTTTGCGGTAACTACTTTATAGTAACTACTCCTAAGAAGGGGAAAGGGGGCTTTATTAACTCTCCCACATGAAACACATTTATGGAGTCTTAGGGTGCCATATTAAGAACTCCAACAACAGTTTATAGGTGTTGTGGCCCGCCACGGCCTGCACAAATTGTGGCTGATCCCGACGACGAGGAGGCTGGTGTGGTGTCGCGCCAGCAGCCTATGTAGCCGGCGCTCGAGTCGGACAGCGAGGAGGCTGAAGAGGATGTGGTGCCAGAGGCAGAGACTCAGCCAGGGCCTTCAGAACCTCCAGAGGCTCCTTCAAGTGAAGAGAGTGAAGTGGAGGAGCCTCTCCTCAATCCTCGAGCACACAGGGCTGCCAAAAGGCAGAGTGGCTACTCAGGAGGAGGTCTCCTCAAGAGTAAGGCTTGGGGCTAATTGGCCACTCCCTTAGCCTATTTAAGTTCGCTCACGGATAGCACATGCTGCTGAAAACAACGTTTAATTACTACGCAGAGCATTTTGAGAGTGAGTTTCTTGTTATATCTTGGTTTCTGGGCTGGTTGCCAAACCTTGTCGGACTTTGTTCATTCTTTGTAATTCATAGCAGGTTGATAAGGACATTTGCACTGGAAGCCTGCATTTTGAAAGGGGTCTGTTTGTATTAAATGGAGTTTTTGGAGCTTTGTGTGTATCACACTCCTTGGGATCCGGAGCTGGGGCTGAACAATAGGAAAATGTATTTATTTATTTAAAACATTTATATCCTTTCACTGAGAGGCTCCCAATCAACAATTAAAACAATATCAATAATAAAACAGCATGGTACTATATTAAATCTATTAAAAGCATAAACTTTAAAAACCTGCACCAAAGTTAAACTTCCAACATACAGTCTGTCATTAAATCCTCTCGCTCCACCTCACCTTATTCCAGGGATTGGAGGAAAAGCCATGTCTTCCATGCTTTTTGGAAGGTTTGAAGGGTACAAGAGGCAATGTTGAAGGGAAGGGGCAAGGCGCATGTCCACCCTAACTGACCTGGTTGGATTTTGTTTGGGAAAGCAGATCATGAAGATATAAATGAAATTCTGTTTACTAGATCTAAAGGGAGACAAGGAACCTTGGCTTACTTTCCTCAAGTCTATTTTGGGGGGCATGGTTAAAGAGCAGTGAAATAATTATTTTATTTCTGATGCTGTTGAAGCTTTAATGGAACCGAGTGTCATCTTGAAAAAAGAATCAGGCAATGACTGAATTACATTCCAGGTGCTAAAAATGGAATGCAGTCAGGCTCATTTTCCTACTGCTATTCTTAGGGTTTAATACCAGGTTTAATCCTTAGCTGGTGACAAGGAGTTGATTATGACCTGAACATTCAGTAATCATCCAGTAATCGTGAACTATTATGAACATAAGAGCAAAGAGTAATTCAGCCAAGAAATCTGTAGTTGAAAATTGCAGGGTTTTTTTTCCAAAACCATAGCAATGAATTAATGAAAAAGATTCGGATTTTGTAACAGTAGTAAAACATTTAACAGCATTTTCTTCCTTTGCCACTTAAAAGTGTGCTTTTTTCCTTTAGGCTAGTTTCGTTCAGAATCGAGAAACCATTTGTGAATTGAAAAAAATTGAGACACTTTATTCCCAGAGTGAACTAGAAGAAAAATGCAGATGGATTAATTCACCTGTTGTGTGCTTCATTGTTTCCTAAAATTGTCTGCTTCTTGGTTTTTAAAAATGTTGTTTTAAAACAGTTTATTTGCAAATGCATATTTTACTAAATCTATGTTGATTGTTTGCTGTGAAAAGTTAGCCAGATAAAATAGGATAATTAATTTTAAATCAAACCCACCTAGTTTTATTCCTCAAATGCCTGAATTTGCTTCTGTAGCTATTCCCAAGGTATTTCATATAAAATTATCTGTCTGGGTTCACATGCAGGCATCCATAAATGAATATACATATGCATACAATTCCAGGGCAATGTGGCTAAGATTATCGACTATGAAGACTCCTCCCTGTGGTATGGATGCTGGCTAGATGACTTTCAACCAGTCACCTTCTCAGTCCAACCTATCTCATAGGGTTGATGCAGGGAAAAATAGGAGGGGATGCTAGGTATAATGTATTGAACTCCTGAAAGATGGCTGGCTATAAATCAAATAAATCACACCTGCAATATTAAGTATCTCATGTAGCTACTGGTTCAGCTTATGAATATGTATCTCCTTGATTACTGAAATACTATAATGTTGAACTGAACATTTAAAAAAGGGCAAAAATAAGTATTTACATTATTTCAGTGACCAGAAAATCTTAATATCTTGGGGCACTTCAGGCAAGGATGTTCCAGACTGGTTTTCCCAACATATCTTGAAGAGTATCAGGGAAATTATTGCAAATAACTTTGCTTTGGTGTCTTCCATTAAGCTATTTTATCAACGAAAGGGGATGTTTGTGAATGTTTACAGGCAAGATACAAGAAGCTGGCATTTTGTAAAAGGGAGTCTTTTGAGGGGAAAAATCTCACTCTGGTTGTTGTATCTGAGAGAGCAAATCTGAAATTTGAAAGGATCTTCTGCCCCTTCCCAACATCACTTTATTTATTTCAGCTTCAGTCCAACATCTCGAGTATGAGAAAAATTCTTCTCACTTTGCCATAAATTAATGTGACTGTAAGAACTAATGGGTGCAAAGTAGATTTTGCACTCCAAATTCATGCAGATATTATTTAGGGAAATCTGAAAATAGAGAAGAAATTGGGAAAGAATAAAAGCAATGTGCACTCAAAAACAGGAGGGGAAAAGACTCCATTGGCATTGGAGAATGATTACTACTTATACAGAAGAAATTCCAGAATTTGTTAAAATCTTTGCAGGAATATTTCTGTCAAACACTAGGGGATGCTGTTGTGCCATGAAGACAACTAAAATGGGAATATTTTCTTATAATTAAATACCAAACTACCCAATGCTGAAAAAGAGAAGCTAAATAGAGATACAATAATCAAGTCTCAGATTAATAAATTGAGGAATGCAAAAATGTCATGTTCCTATAGGCAGCTTCCTTGTTATCCTTTTCCCATGAAATAGACCAGGAAGGATCTATTTCATAGGAACTAGAATGAACATTTATTGTTTCCAAACAAAGTGGGATTTAGGAACTAGTGTAACAGTGACTTTATATTTTCGATGGTTTAGAAATTATAAATCTGGTTTCCAGTTTAGAGAAAACTGCAGGCCTTCCTTTGGTAATTGAAGCATGTGTGAAAGAAGCAGGAAGCACATCCTTATGCTTATATCTTGGTTTGTTAAAGTGAAAGTTTGATAATTGGAATGAAGGCAACTTTAACCCTATCAAATCCATCTTTATGGGTGCCTCCAGTATTGTTATATTTAATTATTCATTAAATGATAGCAATGCTATATGCATTGTAGAGATGGATGAACTTGCCCATCTACTTGCAATCTACAAAGAGATTCTGTTAATCTCCATTTTCTGTTAAAAGGGTATGGGGAAAAGTTGATTTACAAAGAAGTAATAGGTGAGATCTATAATATCTGAAATGTGAAGTTCCTCTTTAAGTTATATCCTTCCAAGATATATGATTTCTTCTCTATTTTCTTCTTCTTAAATTGTACGGTATTTTCTGGCAGCTGAGCATGCTATCTTTTTAATTTTCTATCTATAAAAGCCTTTGATATTTTCATAAGTCCTGGAATCCTTCAAACCTGAGATCCCGGTTTCAGTTATGGAAAGAACCCCGTTTGGAAATGAATTTGCTATTCATTGGGTAGCATTTCACATGCAAACGTATCTGCAGGGCACCAGATGCATACTGATGAGTCAAATTATCTCAAATGCATCTGAGCAATTCAACCTGAAAACCTGACGATGATCTATTCAGCTCAACCTGTCAGATGGAAAATGATATTTGTGCACTGAAGTATAGATGCAATGTATTTCCTATCACTAAATGCAGATCATGATTCTGCATGTGGGGAAAATAGGCTGGCTCTCAGTATCTGTGCTGTAGATCGGAGTGCTTGGAGATGTGAATTGTATGCTTCTCTGTGAAGAGAAAATGCAGGTGTATATAAAAAAACCCCATCCATGAGAAAAGAGTGTATTGTGGCCTCGCCTTTTCTAGTTCTCAGTATGTGGAAGTTCCCATTATTTTGTTTATTTGGTTTAGGTTTTTATCAATCTAGAACTTTACTGCATTAATCCCTTCCAGGCAGATTAATTATGCTGATCTGCTCCTGACCTTGTGTCCTGTCCTCATAGCATCATTGTATGTAGCAGGAACATCTATTTTGCAGATACCGGTACGTAGGGAGTCCCTATAGAAGTCTAGGTTGAAATCAGTCGTTGTGACTCTTTTCTTTTCTTTTCTTTCTTTCTTTTTTTTACCAATTTTTACCAATTTATTTTTTAAAAAAATGTAAACATGGAATGCTCCTGTAGAACCAACCATAATAAAAATTGCCCACACTGTAGTAAGAGCCAGTACTTCATTTTTTCATACTCATTCCAGGGCTTCTAGTATAATGATGCTCTTTCCTCGTATTACCACCATCCCTATGTTGTTATGTTGTCCCACCAGGTGCCATTTCCACACACTCATTTATCACCAAATTCATGAATGGATCAAAACCTCTTAATACCCCTTGAACATGCCAACCTCCATTTAGTTTTAATGATAGCTTTTTGTCCATAAACTTCTTCAGCTCCGACGGGTGCGCTTTGCTCATCCTGCCTCCTTCAAGACGACCGCCTCGCGAAGCATCTCATTGTGACTCTTTTCAAGGGTTAGCAGAATGAATTAGTACTTTCCTGGAGCTTTTCGCTCTTTTGACAAAGTACAGAAAATTAAGCCCTTAAGTGATAGCTTTCTGCCCGGTCCTTCTTAACAGTGGAAGACAGAAGGATGAAGAAATTTGTGTCATGTAATTTTGTGTCCACAATTCGAAGGAATTCCTGTCTCTCGGGCATTAGGGCTTAACTAATAATGTGGCATAAAATCCATAATTATCCAATGCTGGAATCTCCAACATGTCATCCACAGGCCCCTGTGTGCACGGAGAAAACCTTTTTTGGTGCCCACAAGACTCCCTGCCATATCTGATTCTTTTGCATTAAAATTAAAGCACTCCATGGCTTAGGGCCAGGGTACTTACAAGACCGCCTGCTGCTACCGATAACCTCCCACCGGCCAATACGCTCTCACAGAGAGGGCCTCCTCAGGGTGCCGTCAGTCAAGCAATGTCGGCTGGCGGCCCCCAGGGGGAGAGCCTTCTCTGGGGGGGCACCCGCCCTATGGAATGAGCTACCTCCTGGAATAAGACTGATCCCGGACCTTCGTACCTTCCGCAAAGCCTTGAAGACTTACTTATTCCAGCAAGCCGGCCTAGCTTAAATGGTTTTAAATTGGGATTTTGAATTTTATAGATTTGGGGTTTTAAATTGGGAGGCCGATCGATTTAATATCTTTTAATTTATCTTAATTTTTGTATTGTATATATTTTAATTCTGGCTGTCCACCGCCCTGACTCCCTTCTGGGAGAAGGGCGGGATACAAATTTAATAATAATAATAATAATAATAATAATAATAATAATAATAATAATAATAATAATAAAAAATTAAGAAGTTGCTTTGCTTCATATCAGAGCAAAATATCAGGTTTCAAGAATGCTTCTGGACCCCAAATGAGATCTATACATTTTTGTAGAAAAGGAAAATGATGGGTTGCTGCATTTAGTATCCTCAGGAAAAGAAGGAAAAGCAGAGATCATCCTTCTGGTTTTCAGGACAGGAATTAAAAGTCTATAAATTAGTGCTTTGTAATAGTTTTATATCCCCTAAGATAGCCATTGTATGAATGTCAAGTCTTCAGGACCTTTTTTGTGAAAGTTGTGACTCCCAGCTTAAAATTGGAGGCCTCTGTAATGAGATTTTTGCTATAGCAAAAAGGAAAGCAATGCTGCATGACATCATGAAGTTTGATTTAAGTAATTTTTCCACTTTTCTATGGCACAGTATTCTTGAATATTAGTTGACAAGAAACTCTCAAGGATTCAGATATCTTAATTCTCCAGCTTGGCAATTAACAATCTTGTTCTATTTTTTATTTATATATACAGTTTTTCAAAAAGGAAACCAGTGACTTCTACAGTGTCATCTGGCTGCTGTTAGAATCTGCATTGAGAAATCTGAAATCTTTGTTCTGCTGGCAGGTAAGAATTGAAGGGGGAGATTTTTAATTCTTCTACACAGACAAACAGCATACATGTTGGTAAATATGGTTGCACAAAAACTGCTGTTAGATCAAAGGGTGAAAGACACACAACAAGACTTAGAATGAAGAAATAACTTTAAGAACCCATATAAGGTACAGATTAAAGTAAAAATTAATAAACATTTCAAAATGTTGTGGTACACAGGTGTAATAGGATGCAGGAATTCATTAAAGGTTACTAAACTGTTTGGTGCATTTCTACTTTGGAATGGTATCCTCACCTGACCACAATAAATCCCTTTTTTTTTCTGGAAACTGATCCTGGCTAAGAGTGCTTTCCTTGGAGGAATCTAAACCCACATTTTCACGCTACAGAATGTTTTCATGTATTTTATGAATTTTAAACATTTATTAAGAAAAGACAGTCTTGCAAAAGATTGAATCCTGTTTGTTCTTGCTATAGATAGTTCTCCCTATGCCCTGGGATCTTTGTCCTTGGTCAAAAAATTATTTGGCATAGCAAATTGTGACCTGGGTTCCCTTACCATTGAAAATACTGTAACTCACAGCTTGAAGAATATTGACCAGAATTTGCTCTCCTACAAAGTAAGAGGTGCATAGCAGAATTAGGCCTGCAATTTAGATAGCTTTAGGAATACTGCAGGTGCAGGTATTCTTTCCCTTAAAATAGGTTTAAAGATTCCTAAAGGAGCAAGATCTAAATGCAGTTACTTCAAAGTATATCAAGATCTGTGAACAATTCTACCTACATCTTTGGTAAGGCACCATGTATATAGTTGTTCTTTGTATGGTCATTCCATTTCAGAATTCTAATTCTAATTTAAATATATGTGTCCATATATACATAGGTGCAGAGTGTTAGTTGAGGGGTCCTTGGTGTTCTCTGAACTTGGTTGTTTAGTTTTCTTTCAGACATTTCATTACTGAAACTAGATAACATCAATGCTAGCACTAGCCACTAGCACTGATGATGTTACCTAGTTTGGATAATAAAATGTCTGCAAGAAAACAACCAAGCTCAGAGAGCATAAAAAGCTCCTCATTTCAACCCTGAGCTATAAATATTCTCCTTTAGAGAGTTAGTTTCTATATGGAAAGGTGGGGTTTTTTATGTCTAAATTCTACCTTGAATAGTTTGCTACTGTTGAATCCCCTTCTACCTCTTTCCTTTGCTCCTTATTCCAGAGCTTATCTCAACAAGCTTTTATCCTTTTCTGTTTGGTTTTAAATTATGAAAACATTTGCTTTTAATTACGCAGTACTCACCATTTCTCAGACAGCTAAGTAATGAATGCAAAAATAATTTAAAAATTGACTATATTTTTTCCCAGGAATTGAGGAATGTAGAAAATATTTTGGTCTCTCTGATGCCAAACGCCTGTGTGTGTGTTTATGTGTGTTTTCATTTTCCTTTCTTGGTCTTAAGCGTGATTCAGGGCAATGGGGACCACCAAGAAAAGATTTTTTAAAATTGTAGTAAATGATATAGAACTTGGGATTGATTTCTCTGCCAGTGGGAAGAAAGGCCTCACTCTAATATTAAGCATTAAGGTAAAGACTTACTTGAGTTGAATTTGATTGCTGCTTACTGCCTTGAAATGTGTAATTCTGTGTAATTCTCTTGGCAATAATATGCAGGAAGTGGCTATTGTGTTTTTCTGACCCTCCCCCCAATATTTTGGTTTAGCCTGGGTAGATGAGTTTAGTGAACAGATGAAAATTGTAACAGTTTATGTGACACTTATTTTGTGGGTATTCCGTTACTTGAAGAGAGTGTGGCATTAGGTGTGCCAGCCATACCTGTAAACCCTACATGGTAGTCCAGACTAGAAGCACAACCAGGAATATTAGTTCTATCTTTATTATAAGGTTACATTATAATATAGGCAAATCTGAAAGTGTTTCTTCCCTTTTTTCTTTTTGCTCTCTCAAAAATGTTTCCCACACCCTTCCTACTTCTGTGGGTTGAGACATCGTTTGCATGCCAGTTGTTTAGTCTGCCACTCTCCCTCCTATCTCCTAAGGCAGGGATCCCCAATCTCCGGTCCGTGGATTGGCACCAGTCCGTGGCATGCCAGCAACAGAAACAAGCGAAGCCCCATCTGCAGCCCCATCTGCTCCCCATCAACCATGCCCCCTTCAGTCCGCGGAAAAACCTCTCTCCACGGAACCAGTCCCAAAAGATTGGGGGCCACTCTCCTAAGGTCATTCCCACATGCCATTACAAGACCTCACATTCATGTCCCCTGTGGGTCCCTCCTCTTTCCATTTAGAGGGAGAGTCCAGAATGTTTAAAGCATGTTCTCATGAGGCAGAGTTCTTACTCTGAATAAGAGAGCACCCAAACAGAGATTGATGTCAGTCTGAAGCTCTTTTGTCCCCTCCTATAATTTGAGTTTCTCAGCTTCAACCTCTACTTCATAATCATATTATCAAACAGATAGAATAGTAGATTTAAATCATAAATAATCTAACAAGAGTAAATCAATCCTGAAATGTTGTAAACTATAACATTATTTACAATGTTCACTTTTAAACAGAAGCTTTGATCAGTGTTCTTCAGTTATAGGTAGTATTTTTTTTTCTTTTTAAGCCTTTCTTTATCAGAGCAGTTTACATTTATGATGGTGAGGCAAATGAAATCCAGCTAGGAAGGTTATGACAACTGTAGCATAAATAAATATGCATTCTCAGTAGAAAAAAAATATACCTTTGACTTAATATATATTTCTTATAGGAAGACTTAAGTAACATTTAGGTTTTCCATCTTTGGATGAAATTGCTATTGCTGACAGTTTTGAATATCAAAAGTGTCATGGTTGGGAAATACTACAGTAGTGTTTCTCCCATTATCCTGATAAGTAAATGTATGGCTGGGACTTTGACCATAAATGTTAGAAATGTGCTATTTTCCATACTCTATCCCAATAATTGCAAAAAAAATGAATTGCATCTGGGGAAATAATTTAAAACCCCAAGCAATTTGGTTAAATGTATTACATGTATTCTGTGCCTAATTGTACTTTGTAATAAACTACAAAGTAAAAAGAAAAACCAAATTATAAGCATTCGTGAACATAAGATTCTTCTCAAGTTTGACATTATGGTATGTAGGGTTCAGAGTCTCTAATCATTACAGATTTCCTAAAGTGATATCTCTTTTATTTATCTTACAGGTTTCATCACCAATTAAAGAAGCAACCATGACTTTGGACAAATTGGTTATCAAGGTAAGTTGATGATTGATGTAGGCAGAAAACCAATGTACAAATAACTCCAATTGGATTTTATGGGAGCAAATCTTGTTGCATTGTTTGTTTCTTACATTGAAATGCACTGCTAAATGATTCTAATATATTTCCCTTTGGTGTCAGGCTAGCATAAAAAATGACAGCGTTATTTCAGCCCACTAATTATGTGACTATCTAAAGATAGAGGATATATAAATTCAGGGAGAGGCGTGTGACTGAAACTTATCATCATAAAAAGAAACTATATTTGTGACCAGCCAAAGAATAAAATTTATTGTACTGTCGGTTCAATCAACTATTGGTAAAATGCAGTAACAGGCTGGATCCTAATAACCATGAGTAGAGAGATCATAGCCATTAAAACTCTTATACAAAAACTTCATTGCTGGGAGCAATGAATGGGAGAAATGATCTCAACCGATTCTCAGTTTTCAATGGATAAGAATCTTATTTTTTATGTGATAGAACAAGTAGTGAAAGCCTTGTGGTTCTGAAAAAAAAATCACATATTATAACTGATTGGTTCTATCATAGTTTATTTAATTTTGCTTCTTTCTGGTGTTTAGGAATAAGAGTAAAACCTCTCAGGTTTCAACTGCACTCCTTTCTTGAATTGTTCTTGCTGAAAATACAAAAGAAGCCTGGTATATACAGGTAGTCCTCAGTTAATGACCACTCATGAAGTGACTATTTGAAATTATGAAGGTGCTGAATGAGTAGTACTTATGACCAGTCCTCAGAGTTCTGTCTGTCCTAGGACCTCCATGATCACACGATCACCATTCAGGCAATTGGCAACCATCTCCTGTTTAGGATGGCTGTAGCATCGCATATCATGTGATCATCATTTCTGACCTCCGCTGATTCCCACAAGCAAAGTCAATGGGGAAGTTAGCAGGGAAGGCCGCAGGTTGTTCTGGTAATTTGTTCACAGTCTTGTGACTTTTTCCCCTGAGGAGCATGTAACTCCCCTACTGGCAGCTCTCACCTGCGTACCTTCATGCACCTGGCGGCATGAAGTACTTGCTCTGCACTGGCCCTCTATGTCCCCTTGCATGCCCTTGCTCATTAGGCAACAGCCTTGTACTTGTGAGATGCCTGGGACATGCAACTTCCTGCTGACTTCTCCACAGACTTTGCTTTTTGGAAGCCGGCAGGAATTTGCGAGGAGGTCCTCACTTAACAATCCGCAATCCTTGCCCTAATAACAGTAACAAGGAGTGCAAGGATTGCCATTGCTAAGTGATACACTCATTGATGTTTTGCATCACTTAGTGACCAAAATTCTGGTCCCAATTAACCCAAGGACTCCCTGTATTGATTTAGAAATGTCCACAGACTATAGAGCAGGGGTGTCAAACTCAATTTCATTGAGGGCCGCAGCAGGGTTGTGTCTGACCTCAGGGGGCCGGAGTGGGCGTGACTGGAGTGGACGTGGCCAGCTCGACATCACTCGTGTCGGGGGTGGCTGTGGTGGCCCAAGCACTCTGCCAGTGAAAACAGGCTGGTGAGCTCCATTTTTGGCTGCGACGGCTTCCTGCAACCCTCCGCCAGCGAAAACGGAGGTCGGGAGGGCCTCTCAAGCTCAATTTTTGCTGGCAGAGGGTTGCAGGAGGCCATCGCAGCTGAAGACTGAGTTCACCAGCCTGTTTTTTCTGGCAGAGGCACCACATGTCAGATTCAGGTTAATGTCAGGGTTCCAAGTAACACCCCCAATAAAAGAAGAATCCGAGGCTTGAAGTTCCTCAAAGTTCCATTTTATTAGAGATGTCATATTGGCACATATGGGAAAACCCGAATCTCAAAAGCTTCCAGGTTTTCCCCACCCAACACAAAGTCCAAGTCCCTGCCCAGCACCCACAAGTCCATCATATGGCCCAATCAAAGCACCGTCCCCACTGGAGAGGCGTCCCAGTTCCAATCCTCCAGGTGCAGGGCAAGATGTCCTTGACTCTCTGAGAAAAGAATGTTATTATAAATATATATCACCCATGCTCTATACCATGGGTCCTCAAACTACGTCCCATGGGCCGCATGCAGCCCGCTGAAGTCATTAAACCGGCCCGCACAGGACCACAAGGCTGCCCTGCCCATATCACCCCACCCACCCTTCAGCTAGCGCAGGGCTTACCTTCACAAGCTCTGCAGGCTGGAACTGAAAGATAAAGCCAACAATTTTTGCCTGCAGAATGCTGCTGGAGGCGGGGGAGGTGAAAAATGGGGTGCACAGGCGCCCCAAGAGGCAAAAAAACAGGTGAAAACTGCCTATTTTTCACTTCCCCTGCCTCCAGAAGATACATAAGGAGAGAGACAGAGGGAGAGAGAGAGACAGAAAGAGAGAGAGAGACAGGACACATACACACACACACACACACACACACACACACACACACACACAGACTTGATTGTAAACTCCGTGGAGGTGAGAAGAATTGCTGCAAAACTGAGTTTTCTGGACCACTAGACTCCTAAACAACTGAAAAAAGGATGTAGTAAAAAGAAAAGTCAACCAAAAGAGCAACATGCAAACAAAAGCAAATAAAACATCCCCAGGAGCAAAACAAATTAAAAGTTTAATTTATGTGCATTGTTTAATGAACTGTTAAATTGGCCACCCCCACTTAATCACATGGCCTAGCCATGCCCACCCAGCTGGTCAGGCCCCCCCAACTTTCTGAGGGACTGTGAATTGGCCCCCTGTTTAAAAAGTTTGAGGACCCCTGCTCTATACAATCCCCCCCTCCCAGTTTCCCACAGTAGGAAATGTGGCAGGCCTGCAGGCCTGAAGGCCCAATGCAAAATATGGCTTCCCGGCTTGACAGTGTGGGCCGGTCTTTTGCTGTTTCCAGGGCGGCCCTGCGGGCCAGATCTAAGCACCCTGCGGGCCAGATCTGGTCCCTGGGCCTTGAGTTTGACACTCCTGCTATAGATGTTTTGTCAGAATGATAAAAGCATATTGTCACATCATAATACAAGCTCCACCATTCACCTAAGTTTGTGCAACATTATGACACCTGTACAAAACAGTGATTTTTAAAATTTGACAGCCCTCCCCTGTTTTGGCTGTGGAGGCTCATGAGATGAACATGCCTTTCTGCATGTGAAAAGCATCTTTGCTTGCAGCCGAATGTTTTGTCATTTTCAAATAATGTTTTTGCAAGCAAAAATATCCCATGAAAAGACAGCCATTAAGTTTAGCTATTTGAATAAAGTCTCTGTTCTCCTTGTGCAGTTTTCCCATGTCAGCTGTGTAAATCTTTCAGAGAACACTTGATTTTTATTGTCTTGGGAGTAATTGCACAATGGGTGGTCAATTTGTATTACTTTACTAAAGGCTGTATGCAATCCTTCATGTCTCCTTTTGCAGCTTTTAATGAGATAGCAGATACTGTTATCTTAACTCTTCTGTTAGCATCTCATAGTTAAATATTAAAGTTTATATTTATGCTGTTCAGACATACTCTAGCCCAGGGGTGTCAAACTCGATTTTATCGAGGGCCGCATCAGGGTTGTGTTTGACCTCGGGGGGTCGGGTTGGGTGTGGCCAGGTTGGGCATGGGCAGCTTGACATCACTCATGTCGGGGGTGCCTGTGATGGCCGGAGCACTCTGCCAATAAAAATGGGCTCCCAAGCTCCGTTTTCGGCCACAATAGCTTCCTGCAGCCCTCTGCCAGTGAAGACGGAGCCTGGGAGGGCCACATGCTCCCTTCCCGAGCTGTGTTTTCCCTGGCAGAGGCATTGTGGGCTAGTCCTTCGCTGTTTCCAGAGTGGCCCCATGGGGCAAATCTCAGCATCCTGTGGGCGGGATTCAGCCCACAGGCCTTGAGTTTGACACTCCTGCTCTAGCTTGATCCTTGAAAGAAGCATGCTGGTGATCTTGAGTATTAATACTTTCTACCATTATATAATTTTACTAATAGTTAAGTAAATCAGTAGGAAAACTTGAGGGCATCCAGTCCGCATTATGTTAAGAAGACAAATACTTGGGAGCATTCCCATGAGTATGGTGCATTTCATTCACTCCTTGTTGACTACAGCTTACTTTTTCCTTACAACTGGTATTGGCATTGTAAGGTTATTGTAATATGGAAATTCTTGGATTTTGAACTTGCAAAGTGGTTTATTTCAGAATACGTCTATTATGTTTATTGGAGTAGCTCTAGTTAGCGGCTTGAAGCTTTTTAATTTAAGTTTGCATTTAATGTAATTAAGTCATTGAAAGATATTGGGTAGAGCACCCCACCTGGCATTTATATTTCCTCACTTGACTGTATTTAAAACTTTTCTAATGATGATATTACAGGGACTTCTAAAAATATAGTTATGTTTATTACCAGAGCAAGATAACAAATGCTTGGCTGTGAGAATTTATTATTGCGTGGACTTTTTAGATGTTAATCTAGTTCCAGTTCCCAGACTGCTGAAGATTTAGGTGGCTGAGGCAATTGCAAACTTCTGTTATCACTCAAAAGACCCATCTGCTTGCTGCTTCACAGAGAGACTATAGGAAAAAAAGCAGAAAGTTTCCAACTTGATGTACTTGGAGAGATATTGGTTCTAAATTGTTCAATTGTTGGAAATCCATCCCACCTCTTGCTAAAGAAAACTCTTGTCAGAGTTTGGAAACAAAAAAACTTGTTTGCTTTTGCTTTTGGTTTGGCTTTAGGCAGCTTCCAAAGATTTTTCAAAATTTCACATGTACAGTTTTTAAACTTAATCTCTAGCGTGTTAGACGTTCCATGTCTAACTTATGTCCAATTCATTGAAAATGGGGTCATAGGCCACTCACTGTAGTTTAAACTATGATATAAGCTTACCCACATCAAATGATAATTAACATTTGCCCCTCAAGACTTTTGCTCCATGGTTCTCAAGTGCCTCTGGGTAGTGAGAATGAATAAAGCTTTGATTGCAAGATATTGAAACTGTGGTTATCTATCAACACTCTCGATAGAAAGGTAGGACAATCTATTGATCTGTCAACGTTTAGTCTTGTTTATGAGCTGCTACCTTAATTTCCACCAAGGAGATCCCCAGAAGAGATGAGCTAATTTTATGGCAGAGCTCCAAACCATGTTGTGGCTTGCAGACCATTGAGTCATACAAAAGAAATCTACCTCATATGATGAGAAGAATGATGTAAGAAGAAATGTTAGTATGATGGAAACCTTATTTCTTTGGAGCCTCGTGACTACCAATCATTCTATATTGAAAGTCCAGAAACTCTTGTAATTGTTGGTCAGCAAACTTGTGTGGACTTGTAGTTCAGTGTAGAAATTCAGACATTCATAGAATTAACATCCCAATTTAGCACAATCTAACACTGATGATATTACCTAGTTGGGTGGTAAAATGTCTGCAAGAAAACAGCCAAGCTCAAAGACCACCAGTGACCTCACACCTCAATTTATTTAGGCAGCAATAAGTGTAAGCAGAACAGTGGCTTCCTCAGACAGGTTTATTTAATATGTCCTCAGTATGACTTCCATAAAATGAGATTTATTTTAAAATATTAAAATAAATGACATAATTCCGCCCACAGATTTTATTTTGAAGAGAATCATTATTTCATCGTTTGGTATCTCTTTGACACCTCCATCCTTACTTACTAAATAATTACTTACATTTATTGTTTATCCTTACTCGTTTATTTGTTTTATTTATTATTACAAATTCTTGCTTATTATCCCTATTATATAGGGAGGGAGGAGATTTCCAACTCTCCCTTGCCGGCTTCCCACAAGCAAAGTCAATGGGGAAGCCAGCTGGAAGCTGCTCCCACTCCCACTGATTTTATGGCCTCTGATGGTCATTCTATTTCTCTGTTTAGTAGGGGAATATCTTTGAAATGATGACCCAGCGGATCATGGGTTATCTACTATTGTGGTAAAATTCTATGTGTATTTATTTGAAAACAGCCCCTTTCAATCAGAATGGAATTTATGTATATACATGCATGCAGTTTTCTTAGGATTCGCTAGATTATAAAAACAAACATTTTTTCTTCTCTTTCCCCCATGGAGAAAAGTCAACATTGTCTAGAAATGCATGGTTGTCACTGGCTGTTTTTACACTTTATCCAACTTTGTGGTCTCACATAGGTCCCTACTCAACACACATAAGCACTCTTCTCTACTACTCCTCATATAGTATTCTACTCTCCACAATATTATCAACATATCTTATGAGTAATATCACAAATTGGATCCTGGACTCTTCACAAGTACCCTGCCACTCCCCCTCCTGAGGTTTGCAAACTGCTCTCCCACAGTGGTCTGGCTGTGATTCCAATTCCCTTTCTCCCATTGAAGTCATAGGTTGGTTGTTTCTTGATATTTCGCAATCTATAAACTTTTTATGAAGGATTTCTATTTTGAATACTGTTTTGAGTTGCCAAAACAGCTGAGAGAATATTATATCAAACAGATTTTAAATGACAAATCCATGCTAGTTTTAATGATAATAATGCTTGATTTCAAATTGAAATTCAGATTTTGTTTTTTGTGCAGGTCATGGATTCTGCTTGATAATATATTATCTAACATGTTTTCACTCAGAACTGTTTGGAAAGCTCTGGAAAATTCATTGGCTCATCTATTTACATCTCAGCGGTTTCCAATGTAATTTGGGAAGAGAAGAACACCTACGGTCTTAATAGCTTTGCTGCAGTAGAGCACATGTATCTTATTAGAAGGTCCCAGAGGATTTCAGATCATTCTCCTGATGTTGTAATGCAATATTTTCTGTAGAGGGAGTAGTTGATCTACATTTGAGCTGTAACCTCCAAACCTTGGGTTGAAAATTAATATTACATTCAATGAGAAAAGTTTTACTTTACTGAGTTTTACTTTACTTTTTTTTTTCCCCTGAGAGGCTGACTTCGATAATTTCATTGCCTCTTTGGGTGGAATGGGATGCAAAGTGAAGGATGGTTAAGAGATAGACTTGAGGCAAGAAGATCCAATTTGCTAGTCTGTCGTCAGCCACCTTAGATCGTTCATTCTCTCTTCCCAATACAGGGTGATTGAGGTGAAGAAAGTGAGGAGAAGTGAGCACGGTGTGTCCTGGTTTAAGTCCCTGAAATAAAATTGGGGTAGAAATTTAATAACTAAATACACCTTGTTCGGCTGAATATGAGCAAACTTGAATGAAATAAGTAGTATACCTCTATTAAATAAATTCAAAGGTGAGGTTGGCATTACTAAAATGCTGTGTAGACAGATTAATATTGATTGGGAAGCCTTAGAAAAGCAATGCTCTATTCTAGAGAACATAACATGTTAACATCTAACAATATTTTAAAAAAAACCGGTATTGGAATAATGTGAATTGAAGCTGCAACCTTGTATATGCTTACTCTAGAATAAGCACTTCTGGGTTCATTAGATTGGCCTGACGCTCCCATAGCGAGATAGGGAATGTAAAATGAACTTTTAAAATCTGGAATAATCCTGCCGTGTTTTTTTTTTCCTTGGTGGAACAATTTTTTAATGTCAGGGGATCACTGAATTTAATTTAAAACTGCATAGATCTTTTATGATGATTTAGCCTAACCTTAAAATAACCTTAAAATTGTGTGTGAGTCCTTGAGGTTCCTCAGTGGGGGTCTTTGGAGCCCCATGTTAAAAGTAATGTAGAGTAGTTTTCCCTGCGTCCCCTTCAGTTTTTCATCTTTGTACTGTTGTCAAGAGGGCTGTGCAGGTTGCTCTGTGCTGCCCCCCTGAGGAAATGCTATTGGCACTCTCTCTCCCTGCCCCCTTCCACCCTATTAAACAGACTCTTGCTTAACCCAAGAAGGCGCAATCTCTGATGACAATGATAGCAGTAATTACAATCTGACATATGAAATGTTCTCCCACAAAAACAAGTTTTTGAGTTCTCTGCACTTCCTTAGGGCATTCTCTTGAAGGCTTTAAAGTCAACTCCTAATAAAACTGGAATTATCTCCTCATTCCCTAACTTCCTGGTTTATTCCCCTGAGAAACTGTTCCCTTGCCAAGTAGTGTGCTTTTTCTATCTTTTGGATTCCTATCATTGAATTTGGCCACTGTTAAGCCAGGATGCACGCAAACTACAGAAGTGTTTGAGATTACAACTTGGCTCCTTTAAATACCAAGCAAAGGGCATCCTTTGCCTGTCATCCTATTATATTTTCCTTTCCCCTTTCAAGTTTGATTGTAGTAATTTTTTTGTCATTTGTATTTTGATCATTGAGCTGCCAAAATCCACTTTTGTCTTTCTGGTTGGTAAGTTGATCTGACATCTAACAAGCTTAAAACTTCATACAGTTAATGATTTTCTTAGGTTTATCTGATTTGAATTGGGCTTTCTGAATTGTGAAGAAAATAGCTTTTTCTATCACGTGTACATTAGTTTACAGGCGGTTGGGAGATTTCCAAAATTTTGAAAGACAAATTGTCTCTTTCATAACATGTCAGTGATAGCACCTATTTACCTGAAGGGAACTGATCAGGTTGCTCCAGGTTGTTCTGCTCATTTCCCCCCCCCCTCTATTCTGGACAGATAAACCTTCTTTAAAGCAAATGAGCCACCTTTTAAGGGGTTGTTACTTGACTTTGTAGCATGTTAGTATCTCTACCTCTTTCTCTCTCTCTCTCTGTCCCTCCATCCATCTTTCCATCCATCTTTCCATCTATCTTTCTCCAACCCACCCAGTTATTAGTTATCTTGGTTATTAGTAATCACCTGGGCAAATGAGACTGTTGGACACCATTGAAATGTCTTTGGGACTTCTGCTGCCAAAGGGATTGGGGTTACATATCTTGTTTTACTTTAGTTTTGTAACCTTTTAATCCTTGAGGGGGGACATTCCCTCAGTCAAAAGATTGAAAGTTGCTTATGAAAGTTGATTTCCCCAGTTTTAGCTTGTAACTTCACAGGAGGGTGAACAAGACAGCTAAAGAGTCACTGCCACGGAGAAATAAAGTTGAGATTAAAAGAAGCCTTTCTGTAAATAATCCTATATGCTACAGTCATGGCCGTAAATGTTGGCACCCCTGAAATTTTTCCAGAAAATGAAGTATTCCTCACAGAAAAGTATTGTAGTAACACATGTTTTGCTATACACATGTTTATTCCCTTTGTGGGTATTGGAACAAAACCAAAAAAGGAAGGAAAAAAAACAAATTGGACATAATGTCACACAAAACTCCAAAAATGGGCTGGACAAAATCATTGGCACCCTTTACTTAATATTTGGTTGCACACCCTTTGGAATAAATAACTGAAATCAGTTGCTTCCGATAACCATCAATAAGCTTCTTACACCTCTCACCCGGAATTTTGGACCACTCTTCCTTTGCAAACTGCTCCAGGTCTCTCTTATTGGAAGGGCGCCTCTTCCCAACAGCAATTTTAAGATCTCTCCACAGGTGTTCAATAGGATTGAGATCTGGACTCATTGCTGGCCACTTCAGAACTCTCCAGGGCTTTGTCATCCATTTCTGGGTGCTTTTTGACGTATGTTTGGGGTCATTGTCCTGCTGGAAGACCCAAGATCTCCGATGCAAACCCAGCTTTCTGACACTGGGCTCTACAGTGCGACTCAAAATCCATTGGTAATCCTCAGATTTCATGATGCCTTGCACACATTCAAGGCACCCAGTGCCAGAGGCAGCAAAACAACCCCAAAACATCAGTGAACCTCCACCATATTTCACTGTAGGTACTGTGTTCTTTTCTTTGTAGGCCTCATTCCGTTTGTGGTAAACAGTAGAATGATGTGCTTTACCAAAAAGCTCTATCTTGGTCTCATCTGTCCACAAGACATTTGCCCAGAAGGATTTTGGCTTACTCAAGTACATGTTGGCAAACTGTAGTCTTGCTTTTTTTATGTCTCTGTGTCAGCAGTGGGGTCCTCCTGGGTCTCCTGCCATAGCGTTTCATTTCATTTAAATGTCGACGGATAGTTCGCGCTGACACTGATGCTCCCTGAGCCTGCAGGACAGCTTGAATTGCTTTGGAACTTGTTTGAGGCTCCTTATCCACCATCTGGAGTATCCTGCGTTGGCACCTTTCATCAATTTGTCCCTTCCGTCCACGCCCAGGGAGATTAGCTACAGTGCCATGGGTTGCAAACTTCTTGATAAAGTTGCGCACTGTGGACAAAGGCAAATCTAGATCTCTGGAGATGGATTTGTAACCTTGAGATTGGTGATATTTTTCCACAATTTTGGTTCTCAAGTCCTCAGACAGTTCTCTTCTCCTCTTTCTGTTGTCCATGCTTAGTGTGGCACATACAGACACACAATGCAAAGACTAAGTGAACTTCTCTCCTTTTTATCTGCTTTCAGGTATGAGTTTTATATTGCCCACACCTGTTACTTGCCCCAGGTGAGTTTAAAGGAGCATCACATGCTTGAAACAATCTTATTTATCCACAATTTTGAAAGGGTGCCAATGATTTTGTCCAGCCCATTTTTGGAGTTTTGTGTGACATTATGTCCAATTTGCTTTTTTTCCTTCCTTTTTTGGTTTTGTTCCAATACTCACAAAGGGAATAAACATGTGTATAGCAAAACATGTGTTACTGCAATACTTTTCTGTGAGGAATACTTCATTTTCTGGAAAAATTTCAGGGGTGCCAACATTTACGGCCATGACTGTATATTTGGTCCTTGATTACTAATCTAAAACCTTTGGGCCTTGGTTGAATTATACTGTTTATAAGCCTGCTTTGAAAAACTTGATTCAAGGCCTCTCCAAGTGCCCATTTTTCTCTCAAGAAGAAAAGGGGAATAACCCCCATTAAATCTCCCATCGGTGACAGGAATTGAGTGCCTCTATGCTAGATGTTGATTCCCTAGGGAAGAATAGCAGAGGACATGGAATCGTCTTTTGTATGGTTGAGGAACATTTTAGATGTCATCGTGCTGTGTGAGAACTATATTTATGTAGATGGCTGAGGTCAATGTTTAAACAATTCTGACCATATGAATATAGACTAGTTGCTTCTGGCTATCAAATCACCATTCCGCTAGGAAGTGAATGCATTGAGTGTGTATGTGTGAGAGAGACTAAATTTTTTGGGAAGCAGCCTTTAGTGAAGATGTTTCATTAAGGTTTTATTTAAGCCCTCAAAGTACTGGTTTATACCTTTAAAAAGAATTGGGTTAATATAATGGCATTGGAGTCGATCTTCAGTCAGATGGTGTCTAAATCATCATCGATTTCCATGTTTGCTTTATGTAATAAAAGCTATATGAAAAAATAGTCATCTTTCAGTAAATGGTGTTTTAAATATAGTTTATTATTAAAATAGAACTTGCATTGATATGGGAAGGAAGCCACACTCACCCAGTATTCATATGAAGCCAAGGTACATCATCATTTAGAATCGTAGACACCCAACTTTCCATTTGTACATGGCTGTGAGAAGCAAATCAGAAAATTTTTGCTTTCATTTTCACCAAACTGTGGCTTGTCGTTTTTGAATTAGGCTCAACTCTGATTAATGTTGCCTATGTATTACTTTAAAGAAGCACAAAGAATGGGAAAGTATTAGAGTTAGAAAGCTTATAGACTACTGAAATTTATGTAACTTTCTGTTAATATGAAGATAATAAAATAACTTTTGCATATTTGAGAACTTCATCCCTTTCATTTTTTATTGTATAAAGATCTAAATGAACAAATAATCTTGGGTTATTTTGAAAATCCGTAATTACCCAAAGTTTGTCCCAGATTAAACATTTAGTTAGCTGATAATGCAAATGATTCATTTATAGCTGTTCTGGAAATGGAGAAGGGAGGGAGCTTCTAAGGCTCAAGCACTAAAATCAAAGCCATATTTCTGCATTATCAGAACCATTATATTGTGATGTTCTCTTAAACCATGGTTCAGAGACCATTTCTTAAAATCTGAGGAAGAGAAATGTGTGAAAAGCGGATAACTGATGAAATAACATTTTTTGCAGTATTTAGTACCTTTATTTGCAACCATACCTTTTAACGAAATTCATATAAAATTAAAACAATTCACATCAGTTCAGTTCTTGAAAGTGATGAAAGAAATTGACACTAAGGGGGAAAATCATTACAGCCAGCTTGCAGTTCCTTCATGTGGACTTCCTTTCTGTTATTAACATTTTCTCCTGACTGGTTTCCTACTCACTTGAATTAGCAACATTAATTTATTTGTGTGGAGAGGAAGTGAATTTGGTTTTACTTCTGTAACTATCATGATGTTCTTACACATCATTAATAAAATCATTCTTAAGCAAAACATGACTGTGTAAAAAAATTTTCAAGCTTCATTTCCACATCTGATGTTTTATTTAGCAAGCATTATGACTCATGATTTCTGGGGAAGCCTCTTTGTATTGCTGAGTAATGGCCAGCTGACTCTTAATAGACAACTTATATTTTACTTCATTATTATTTAGTTTAACTAAATTTGTCATCCATCAATGGCCTAATTCAGTCTTTCCCAACCTGGAGACTTTGAGACGTATTGAATTACAGCTTGCAGAATTCCATCTTCCATAGGAATTCTATGAATTGTGATCCTATCCAGTTCAAAGTCCTGGTGGAAGGAAAACTTATTATGCAATAATTGTTGTATAAGAGACTTCACTGTGACAGATTACTCAGCTATATTTGCCTGCTAAAAATAAATTATTGTAAGGAACTGAAAATCTGTCTCAAAGGAAGGCGTAGCACATGTGTTCTGGAAACATCTTTGGAGTTTCTTCAGTTCAGTGCTTCTGCTGCAAATGGTATACAGGTAGCCCTCGACTTATAACTGTTGGTTCAGAGACTGTTCAAAATTATGGACCTGAATGAAGAGACTAACCACCCCTGCCCAAAGTTACAGCCGCTGCAACGCCCTCACATTCTCATTAACAAAATTTAAGAACTTGTCAATCCACTCACACTTATGACTGGCTGCAAGGGCATTAACTCTGTTATGCCCTTGTTAATGTTGTAACTCTCGGCCCACAGCAGTTTTGGAAAGCTGATATAAAAAAGCTGAGAACTGAGACTGTTTCCCCTATGGACAACGGGCCATTGAAACTACAACTCATCCTGTTATACTGCCTCCTCTATAAGGACTCACAGACTCAATTTATAACACCTCACCTGATTAAAGTACCGTGGGAATTCGGGTTTCTTTTAAGTACAATTACTATTATTGGATCAGTATGACACAGCTTCTCTGAACATAGCTGAGTTTTGCTACTTTGTAAAATTAGGCAGACCTTGGTCACCCACTGATGATTTCACCATCAATTGTAATATGTTACTACACCCTGTCCCGTCCTGTTCAGTTCTGTTCAGTCTTGTTTTGTTTTAATGTTTAACTTTTGTGCTGGTCTGTGACCGTAATAAAAATTGATTAATATGACAGACTGCAGGGATGCTGCAGCACACACACCCCAGTCTATCTTCCCCACCCATTCTGCCCCACTGGGTGCCCGCAGGCCTTAGATCTGCTTCCCACACTCTCCTCCTCCCCCTGCCTCAACATGGCTCAATCACTTATCTTTTCCATAGAACTCCTTTGGGAAACAACTGCTCCACTGTGGTTTTCCTACACAAAAGCTGTGTGGTATTATCTGGGTGCCATTTTGGGAGCAGCTGCAATGAATTCCGGGATAATGGTACTCAGCCTCTCTACTGTATAGGGAGGGTGAGGCCAGACCATCTGGGTTTCCTTCTCAAGCACGATCTCTGAGATCTTGTTATTGTTATATACACAAGAATGTGAAATTATAACTGCCAGTTCTTTAGCTGTTGGCCTTCATAAGCACTGAGTTCTTCCAAAAAACCAAGTCATAAGGTATTATCATAGAATATATGAAGATCCAAGTAGTAATGTGGCCTTTTGTAATTGACAGAAATCTGTCAAGGTACAGATTTAAGCATAGTCCTTTTTTTATGGCACCCAGTATGCTGTTATGACCAGTTTATGGCATAATCTTTCAATTTTGATTTTTACATCTTACTACTGTGATCTTCCCCAATTCTTTGTCTTCTACTATTCCCTGGTATTGCCATATCAGTTATCTACACTTCCTTCTTATTACTAGTACGACCATTGTATATATGCCTAGAAATCTACTCTCTTTAACCCACAGAAGAACTCTGTAAGAAGCATGGTAGGGAACTCTGGTTTTTATTGCTATAGTAACTAGAATTTTATGTTAGTTAATTTGAATACAATGGGGCTATGTAGATATACAGTATGGTATATAGAAATGCGCACACATACTTGAGAGAGGTTATTTTACAAGCTTTTCTACATAAGGGACTTCTTTCATCCTTTCTTCTTCCCTCTATTGAATTGAATTGTATTGTATTATACTGTATTATATTGAATTATTTAACAATTAGCTATATCTTAGGAAATACTGTTTCATCCTGCATGAAACTTTTTAATATTCAAGGATTTTTAATAGGATTTCTTGTGACAAATGGCTTACTAAGTGGGATAAAACAAATAATTTCTTTAAAAAAATTAATTTTCACGCCTGTGTACAGGAATGGATCTTAATCCTATATAAGGTAGAGACATTTTCAAAAGAAGATTTGTATCAAATGGTGGCTTCCAGTTATAGACAACCCTCTGAGCAAAGTAGATACCTCAAAGTTCAAAGATCTTTGCCATCCTGTGCATTCTCCTCACCATCACCTGTGTAGATCATGGATTCACAGATAATAGGTGTATCATGTAGACTTATGGGTCGACCATAGACTTGTGTAATAGTATGGAAATGGCTATAGGAGTAGGGAAGAATAGGAAATTGTATCTAGGTTAATAGTCAAGCTTTGCTGTGTAACAGCTATTTGAAAAGGCCAGATGGTTACAGTTTCAAGGGGCCTTCCTTTTAATTGAGTGTGTTTAGATTTGCATTTATAAATGGATATTTAGCAGAATTAGATACTTAATAAACACATTCCTTTCAACTCGTAAAGCCTTTGGGTCACTACGGTGACAGTTAATAATTTATATGAACTAGATATTCAAAAAAAATTATTGTGGTTTTCAAGGTGACAAAAGAATGTTGTACTTTTGGTTCTCCACGGGATACAGTGAAATAGATTTCGGAATTATCTATGATCCCCTGTTCTTACTCAATGTAAATGTATGCAAAATCTCTTCCAAAGTCATCTTATACTAACTGGTTTGATTTGTAGCAATGAAGTATACCAGAAATCTTACATTTTGCAACATACCCATGCTAGGTTTATGTCTCGAGTGCACGTTTGTGTGTTTACTGAAGTACATATAGTCAAACTGAATATATATTTTGCTGTTTGTTCTTGCTCCATCTTGCTGGGTGGCAAAAAGTCTGGGAAAGTGAAAGGGAGGAGGGTCCAATTTGAGAGAGTAAGAGGCTGGAGACCCCCTTTTTAGAGAGGGAGGGAATGACTATAATGCACAGAATGAAGTAGGGAGGAAAAAATTTGTGGGTGGGAGGGTAGCATTGTTCTCCATATCACAATTCGAGAACATAACTAAATCTTCCAACAATTTTCTAGTGTGTATAGCATTTGACCTTAATATATATAAACAATGTGATATTTTTGCTTGAGTGCTGGACATTCTTGTCCTTTGAAAATCAGATAAGATTTAACCCCAGAATTTTGGTTATTTTTCCATTCTGGCAGACTGAATCAGCTTCTCCTAAAGGAACAAAGAAAAGAAGAAAAAGGCATAATGCCAGAGGGATTTAATTCTAGGGTAATTTAGCATGCTTTCCTGAGTCAACTATTGTTAACTATCTATATCATGGCGATTTTCTTAGATGTCATTTGTAAATGATATACTTGTTTGATACCCACATCTTTTACAGAAATCTGCTCTTAAGCCAGGGGACAGATTCAAAATCTTCCAATAATATATATTTATTCAACAGTATCTTTGTATAAATGCAGATGCTTGTTTTCAGGCATAAATATCTCAGATAAATATTTTGTCTTTGGGATGCATTGAGGTTATGGGAAATATTTGAGCCAGAAGGGCTGCGGAAAGCTTCACTAGTGTTGCATGGGGTTCTTTGGGAATGTATTTCTCATACCTGCTGTTTTCAAGGCTTATTCAAAATGATATTTTCTTCGAAAAACAGACTGAAAGGGGACAGATTTTATTAATGAATTACTACAGAAATATTCCATCAGAAGAGAGTATTTGTAATTCAGTTGAACCATGCAATACTTGGTGCTCTCTGAGCTTGGTTGTTTTCTTGCAGGTATTTCATTATCCAACTAAGTAACATCATCAGTGCTAGAGAATGTGAGGTTTGTTCTCTATTTTCATACAGTAGCTTTCCTTGCCAGTGTCGATGTGGCTGTGATATTCTCTTTGGTAGTTCCTTGATTAGGATATTGTTTTCTGCTTGATTGTTTGCGTGTGTCAATCACTGTTTATCTGGGTATTGGCTGATAGTCTTTTTCTTTCCATCTTGGCGTTTTTATTGTCTCATAATGTGATTTATTTCTATGTGTCAATTGAGGACTGATTTGCTACCATTTTTGGATTTATCTTGGACTAGGATGTTCACAATTTATTTGTGGAAATTATATTGTGGAATTTATTTGTGGAAATTTATTGCGGTTAAATCTGTTCATGCCTTCTGAGATTAAAGGGTTTTCATCATGTCTTCTGAGTGCTAGTTGGTGTTCATGGATGTCCTCTGCTAGTCTTCTGCTTGCCTGTCCTACATAATGGCTGTTACAGTCCTAACACAATATGTTTTAAATGAATCCTGTTGTTGTTGTTTTTCTTTTCCAGTTACTGGGTTGTTTGGTTTGCTTAAGATATTTTGGGGGGGCTTTTGTTGAGTTGTGTGGTACGGTGATGTTTGTGATTGTAATTGTTTGTTGGTTATTTCTGAGATGTTTTTAGTGTATGATAGTGCTATCCATTTTATTGGAAGATGCTGTACAGTATGGGAAACAGACCACCTACACAGCATCTTCCAACAAAACGTAACTTTATCAAAAAGTGCCTGGCAATTCAACCCATTATAGCATAACCAACCCAAGCTATGAAAAAGAAAACATCTGCAAGCAAATAAGCAACTCAGAGAGAGAAGGGGGGGGGGGGAAGTGTATTATATGCACATGATGCTTAATTTGTAGATTTGAGGAATTGTGACTATAACAGCTTGCCAGTGAATAGGACTTTTATTTCATTGAGCATTTAAAAACCCATTTCTACCGAAAGCAAGCCAACATTCAAAGCTGGGAGTAAATTGGAAAAGTAGGTCATATTTCTGTTTTGCTCAATGATTGCAAAAAGGAGTTTCAGTTTCTTTTTTCAACTAGTCCATTTTACTATTTTGGGAGGGTGATGTAATTGCCTTAAGTTCCAGAAACACATTTCACCCCAGCCAATTTTTCCCTAGAAAGTCGCTGCCATTATCCACTTGATATGTGTCTCCATCCCACTTAAAAATCTCAGCAATTTGTTTGGTCTCCCACAATTTAACTAGAATGCGAAGATCCTCAGAGGAAGTTCTTTTCTAGCATGTTTACCTTAGTGATTGGTTGTATAAGGGTGATAACTATTTCATATAGCATAAGTCTGTCTCTTATTTGCCCTTTTCTGGACAACAGGCGAGAATCTTCGCTTGACCTCTGTCATCATTAAAATCATCTAACTGCTTGTTAAATTTCCTGTCTGTCCTATTCTTTGATTATCTTCAGTTGAATCATTTTTATTCACCAACCTTCTGCATGTACTGTATGTTTGGAACTTGCGTTAAATTGTATCTAGAGAATTTTTTGTAATCAAATGGTGGCCTCACTTGTAAGTAAAATGATTTCCGTACTGCTTCTCTTATTCTTGAGGTTATGCTGCAAAATAGACCACACGCCAATAGCCAAGTCTCTAGCCACTTAAACATGTAAACAGTCTGGCTTCTTACGAAATGGAAAAAATTCTTGTGCAGTGTTTTTAATACGATCAGCATGTTAAAAGTTCTGTGTGCGGCTATGTCAGCTTTGTTTGGCGTAATCTTCTCTTTTGTAACCTCCCCATAATGTGGAACCAAATTGTTTACTTGTGTAGTTTTTATGTAGCAATTAGTTTCTGGGGTGACTTAAGTGTATTCATATTTTTCCGTCGACTGGTTTTTAAGCAAAGGAACTGCACACTTTTGGAACTGATGTTACCAGAGGCATATATTGCAAGGAGCCATTTTATGAACAGTTGTAAAACTCTTTCATCGTTGTCATAAAACAATTGGCAAGTTTGGATTGAGTGTTGGCTTTGTTTTGCTTTTGTCTGTTTCTGGTCATCTTACCCTCTTTATGTTGGGAATGCCTACTCAGAATTCTACTTTTCATCCTAGATATGCACCGCCACATTTTCATTTGGGCAGAAGAGATAAGGTTCAGTATAAGTTTGCTGGGGTCTTATTGCTACCAGTTTGTAATATATTCATTCTTTTAGTTTTCTCTTTTTGAGCCAAAATGACATTTCATACCATTCTGTAAGTATTTGAAAGCATCTAGCTGACCACTCTTGGAAATTGATTGCCTTGACAATGTGGATCCTATTTCTGATCCTGGAAGATCTCTTCTTATGTACATAATTGCACATCAGGAACACACATAAAAGTCCTAAGGTTTTGTATTTATTCTCCCAATGTTTTGGTCTCTTTTAATGGTTTTCTTATAGCTGCTGTCAGAGGGAACAAGAATGGTCAGTGGCCAAAGATGATGGAATTGTAGGCAAAAACTTTAGAAAGGGATCCTATTGGAGAAATAATCTCATTAAAATAGCAGTCTTTCAATACTTGAGGGGCTGTCACAGAGAAGGGGGGGGGGGAATCAACCTATTTTCCAAAGCACCAGAAGGCAAGACAAGAAATAATGGATGGAAACTAATCAAGGAGAGGAGCAACCAAGAATTAAGGAAGAAATTTCCTGACAGTGAAAACAGTTAATCAGTAAAACAGCTTATCTCCAGAAATTGTGAATGCTACACCACTGGAAGTTTTCAAGAAGAGATTGGACAGCCATTTGTCTAGAATGTATAGAGTCCTGCTCGTACAGGGGGTTAGACTAGAAGACCTCAAAGGTTACTTCCAACTCTGTTATTCTGTGTTTCCAAGATGATTTCCTGCATCTTACAACCTGGGAAAGAGATGGGCTTTATTTTCAGTAAACCTTTTAAGTATCCAGCTAGTGGCAGCCATAATCCCCTAGCTCCGTGATGGCGAACCTATGGCACACGTGCCACAGGTGGCACGCGGAGTCATGTTGCCTGGCACGCCAGCTCAGCTCCGTCAGCTGATTTTCGGCCCTTTTGGGCCAACCAGAAGAGGGCCTGGGGGGGGGGGTGAGGCCTGTTTTTCTTTCTCCCTGGCTCCAGATCCTCTCTATGCATCTGGGGAGGGCAAAAACAGCCTTCCCCACCCCCTCGGAGGCCCAAAACGGCCCGCTTCTCAACTTCTGGCCTCCGAGGGGATGGGGAAGGCTGTTTTCGCCCTCCCCAGATGCATAGAGAGGATCTGGAGCCAGGTGAGAAAGAAAAACGGGCCTACCAGGCCATCACGGGCCAGGAGTGAGGGGGAAGGGGGTCACGCTTGCATTCGTGTGGCGGGGCACATAGAATTATGGGTGTGGGCACACTCACGGGCAAACCTCTCCCGCCCCCCCCCCTTTCCTGGCATGCAATGGCAAAAAGGTTAGCCATCACTGCCCTAGCTGGTATCCGAAAGCTGAATAGGGTCAGCCATATAGGATCATGCAATGCTTCAGATTCAGTTTGGAAGAAGGGTTTCAAAGTGCATTGCCAAAACAGCTTTTTCTCTTTCCAGCATTGTGTGACTGCAGTGGAAGAAGCCTGCAGCAGCAGCAGCTGTACAATCTGGAAAAAGAAGCTCTTTTAATGAATTACAGAAGTGTTGCATTCATATTTCCCTGGCTTCCAAACCATCTCTTCAGATTCAAATATTAACCATTAAGATTAGTGCTGGATGGGAGACCATTTAAAAAAAATCCAATTATTAATTATTTCTTTCTATTTTGATTTTTTTTTTTAAATTTAAAATTCTGTTTTGAATTTTAAAAAGATAATCAGCTGAGGTTTATTTTTTTGCATCAGACAGACATTTTTAGGTAAACTAATAATGAGTTTTGAAAAAGAAGCAGGATTAGATTATTAACTTGATCAAGTTATTTCAGCAGTCAGGGTAGCATACGGATAGATAGATAGCTTTTATTTCCGGACGAAGTTATTGCTTTAGAACATGTTCTGCTGACATAATAACATAAGTTCCATCTTAGAAAACCATAATGAAATACGATGTGCAAAAAGGTTGAAGGAAGTTAGATACGAGTACAAAAAGATACAGGGTTATATTAAACAGAAAATTAAAAGTTCAATAAAATGTCAGCGGTAAAATGTCAGATCCCTAGAGGACAGCGCTATATGCAAAGAGAGAAGAATATGAAATGGGAGAAGAATTTTCTCCTGGGTTTGCAGGATTTCCCTTTTAGAATCCAAACAGTTGAGTTGTTAAAACACAATTAAGTGCTGAACAATAATTCTGGGATTTATTTTTTACTTGCTTTCTATTTTCTAAGAATGGGCTTCTGACAGTGGAAATATTGGAAGAAATTAATCAAAGCTGAAGGACACTTGGAACCAAAAGCCTGATATAGACCAGAGTTGGATTTCAGCAAGTAGGAGGAAGAAAAGTAATGTCTAAAAGTTAATGGGCCAGTAATTATTCACTGATTGTATTAACCTCCATTTCTATATTTCCCTAACCAGTTCTAGGTTTGCTGTGAGATATTTTTTTAATAGAAAAAAAGAATAGATAAGGGAATATCATTGCGTTTGTTGGCATTTTAAAACTCAGAGAAGAGTGTTCTTTAGTGAAAGACCATGTTCTCTACACAAATCACACAGACTCTATAGAAAATCAGGAAAGAAGATTCCTGCTATAGGGAAGGCTCATTGATCCAGCTGAAGTTTCTTCGCTTGTTTATTTGCTAGGTTTATAATGCACCTTTTGTAGAGGAGCTCAAGATGCCATGGAAACTGCTCCATCTTCCAAATATTCCACATAGCATTCCTGGAATGGAGGTAGATTAGAACCTGGTGGGTCTCTCCAATTTTAGTCAAGACCTTCTTTACCACTACACTACTCTGGTTCTTATTCTTCCCTGATTACCAAAAAGCAAGAGGTGATGTCCTTTCCCTTCAGCTCTGCTTTAATAGTTTTCTGAATTGTGAATCTACACTCTAAAACTGTTTTGGGAGAAACAATATTGGGGTATGTGAGAGAAAGCTTAAAAGTATCACTCCCTTCTTGTTTTGTTCACGGGGGTCTCTGTTAGAGCAAGGAATATTTTATCAGCTGAGGATACGTCAGTTTGATGCTACCCAACACCTGAAGTATTTAGGATTCCGCTTATTTCTTTTATGCTCTCTCTCAATATTTACTAAAAACATGGGCTTCCAGATGGAAAGATGGCAAACTAGTATGAAATAGTGGCCATGTAGTGCAGAAGCAAAATCTGGCAGTTGGGCAATATACCTGAGCTAATGGAGCTTCTCTAGGTAAGGAGAAGGCATCATCCACATGAACTCCAAGAGCCAACTCCTTGCAAGCAAGCCCTTAAGGCCTGGAGATACCCCATGAGTGATCTGTGAGTAGAGTATCGGGAGCCACTGGAGAAGATACTGCTCACAGCTTCATGCATAGCTTGTTTAAAGGACACTGGGGCTGCCCAATCTAATTTCAATAGCATGTTTAAGTAGAGTAAAATTTAAATTTAAAGAGACCTTCAGAACAGCAGAGCACCTAATGCCATCCGGGTAAGTATACCTTTAATCTGGGAAATATTAAAGTGAGGAAGTAACCAGTTACAAAAATTTAAAAAGAATTAAATGCAAAAAAGCTTACCAGGATTTTGGAGTAAGAAAGTTAAAAATGGAGTAAAAAGACAATTACATTTGGAATATTGCCTTATTTAAAAGGTTCTTTTGAAATAAACAGGTAACATATATCTGTGAGAAAGGAGAATATTTAAATTTCTTAAGAAAACTGGTTGAGTTAAAAAAGAGATATATAGAAAAAGAAGGGACAAGTCTGAAATAAAGAGAAAATGGTTATTACTAAAGCGAGTGAATATTATAGAAGGAAGGAGGGGATTGTAGGAAGAAAGAATATTTTTGTTTATGATTGATAAATTCATAGAAAAGAATGCTATTTTATATGTTAGCAAGGTGTGTGTAAAATAGAAATATATTGGGTTATACATAATGGAAGATAAAATAACAAGTACTTACTGAACCATTTCCTGATCCCCTGCTCAGACATTCCCCAATGGGTTGTTCCGCTTTCTGATTTGATCTACTGAGTGCCAATCAAAACTTCCTCTGTAGCTGGTCAGGCTGTCCTTCCTACTTCCTCTTCAGTCTTTTTCGCTCAGTTGATGGTATCAGACTTCGAGTGCCTTTCTCTTAAGTCATTTTTCTAGCTTAAAGTGTTTTGAATTTAGTGTTTCCTTTTTTTCTGTTTCTGTGAGGGCTGTGCGACGTGGGAATGCCTTCCTGACTCGTGAGTAGGCGTTTCGGAACTCCGATCGCCTCTCCTTATTTATTTTTGTTTTTTTGGGTCTGGCTTGGCTGAGCTTGCCGTTTGCCTCCTGTATTGATTATTGTTGGCCGCGGGCATAGCGTTGCTGGCTCAGCAACTTGTCTCGCCCCGCAGCCCACACCACCATCTCTTTAATTACTGATTGCGAGCGGCCGAGAGTCCCTGCCAGCTGGCAAACTCGCTGTTGTTGGGAAGCGCCTCGCGGAGGCTGCGGGATCCCACCCCACCTATCGAGGCCACTATCGGGCTGCTCCTAGCCTTATTTAAAGTGCGCAGTCACTGGCGGCCGCCATTTTGTTTCCGCCATTTTTGCTTTGCCGTTTGGAGAGTTTTGGCCTGTGTGGGGGATTGCCTTCGCCTTCCAAGACTTACAGGCTGGGACGCTGTCTGTCTGACCTGCTTGGTGCTTCCTGCATGATCTGGCGCTGCTGATCAAGAGAGGAAAGTATTTAATTTGTTTGTTGCCTTCTGTCTGAATATATATTACAAAAAAAAAAAAAAGGAAGAGGGAGAATAAGGTGGACTTTGGATTATTGTTTGGTGTTACATCCTTGATTGTTGGAAAGTTTTTTCTTTATCTATTTAAAAAAAAAACAGAGAGAAAGAAAGAAAAATTTCTTAATATTTTTAAAAAAAAGGGAAAAAAAGATAAAAAAGACCATATTACAATTCCTATCTTTTTTCATAATATTACCTATCTATCTCTCTTCATACCAGAAGGTGGAAGGCGGAGTGCTTTGATTATTAATTCAATTTTCACTTCCTTTCTATTAACCTATTTATATATATATAGATTTTTTTATATCTTTTCTCCAAAATCTCTCATTGAGTTGTGCATGATGTCTGATGTTGATCTGTCCTCTGATCTGGAACAGGATCAACCTCCTAGCCCTGCCCCTTCTAAGGGATCCAGGGGTAAAAAATCTAAGGCCTCTAAAGCCAAAACTGCACCTGTTTCTGACAAACATGCCTTGAGAAGGCATAATGCCTTGGAGCGTGTTTTTGCTAAGGCGCAGAAGGATGCCCCTGTGCCTCTTGTCCCTGAGGTAGTGGTTCGGCCTCCACAGATTCCATGTGGCCCTGTTCAACCCTCTGTTCTAGAGGCTGCTCAAGATGTGATTTCTCAGGGCGAGGTGACTCAGGGATCTCAGGATATTCTTCCCCGAAGGGAACCTCCAAGTACCTCTGTTCTGGCTGCATCTGACCAGGCTGTTCCCTTGCCTCGTCCTATGCCTGAAGCTACATTCACGCCTACGGCAGCTGGATTGCGCCGGGAGGAGTGTTTGGCTCCACCTCCTCAATTTTTGGATTTTAATTCAATGGTATCTCAAGCAATTTCTCGTATCTTTCAGGTGGGTCTTCAACAGACCGGTTATATGCTACCTCCAGAGTGTGCAGCTCATGTTCCTTGTCAGTTGCCATCCGTACAGGTGCAGCATTCTTCTGCTTCTCCTTCTGAGCAGATGGCAGAGCAGTCTATTGAGGAGGATTTTGTCGAGAAATTTGAATTGTCAGGAGAGGAGGAAGAGTTGCCAGACAAACCGGCCTTCCCAGGCTTATTTAGACCATCTTTATTTAAGCAGCTGTTACGTAAAGCGAAGGCTGCTACCAATATGGAGGATTCTCTGGAACAGCAGTCTACCTCACAGATTCAGTCTAATGTGAGTAATCCTTTATTTCTCATGCCCAAAGCAGATTCTGACTTTGTTCCTTGTCCAGACTTTTTTGCTCAGGTCATTCAGAAGCCATGGGATCACCCTACTTCGCTAGGAGGTCCAAACTCATTTGACAAGAAACTGTATTGTTCTTCGCCTCGGTTGGATGAGTTGTTACAACTGCCTGCTGTGGACGAACCGGTAGCTGTCCTTACTTCATCGGCTGTCCTCGTTGGGGAGGTTGGTGATGGCTTGAAGTTTGAGGATAAGAAAGCGGAGATGGCTTGTCGTAAAACTCACGAGGCTGCGGCCTGGGCTATTCGTGCAGCGACCTCGGCCTCCTTTTTTAACAGGGCGTCCTTGGTGTGGTTACGCCAGTTAAAAGAGAGATTACCTCCTGACAATGCGCGCCTTCACCAGGATGTGGCGAAGCTGGTGGCGGCAGCAGAATACTCTGCAGATGCATCTCTGGACGCAACTAAGTTTGCCTCGCGCGCCTTGGCCTCTTCTGTTTCCTCACACCGCTTGTTATGGTTAAGGAACTGGAAGGCTGACATGAAGTCGAAGTGGCGTCTCACTGCAGCGTCCTACAAGAGTTCGTCTCTGTTTGGCTCTTCCCTTGACTCGGTTCTTGTGGAGAACAGGGATAAGAAGAAGGTGTTACCATCAGGGAGCAGACGCTCGGAGAGGCGGTTTTCACCTTACCAGCGGCAGTCCTTTCGAGGGGACCACAGTTCTGGAGGCTTTTCCTACCAGAGGTATCAGTCCCACTCCTTCCAGCCAGCATCGGATCGGGCTGCCTTTCGAGACCGGGGTAGACGCCAGTCCAGTTTCCGTCGTCCCTTCCGAGCAGCCTCCTCCCGTTACTCCCGTCGGGGAAAGTGACTCGGGGCCTCAGCTTCCCATTGGAGGAAAACTACAGGCGTATTATCACCAATGGGAGGTCACCACGTCGGACGTCTGGATTACACGCACGGTGTCCGAAGGCCTGTTACTGGAGTTTTCTTCCAGCCCGCCAACTTTTTTCTTGCAACGCCCATGGCCTTCCCAGGCGGACAAGCGTCATCTATTGGTCTTGGAAATTCAGCATCTTCTGCAAATAGAGGCTATAGAGCGGGTTCCACCGGATCAAATCGGAGAGGGCTTCTACTCGACTCTTTTTCTAGTTCCAAAATCTTCGGGAAGCTGGCGAGGTATTCTCAATCTAAAATGCCTCAACACCTTTCTCGTCTACCGCCGCTTCAAGATGCACTCCCTCAAGTCTCTGCTGGGGTGCATCAGACAAGGGGACCTTATGCAATCAATCGACTTGAAGGAGGCTTACCTTCACATTCCGGTACATCCCAATCACAGGCGTTTTCTTCGTTTTGCCCTCGACACCGACCATTTTCAGTACAAAGCAATGCCATTTGGCCTTTCTTCGGCCCCGTGCACGTTTACGAAGGTTCTGGCGGCCCTGGCGGCTTCTCTCCGGGAGGTGCCTGTCCGCTTGGTTTGCTATCTGGACGATATCTTAATCCTTTCATCTTCGGTTGCTCAAGCAGATTT
The DNA here is from genome assembly GCA_012654045.1 of Ptyas mucosa. Taxonomy (NCBI): domain Eukaryota; kingdom Metazoa; phylum Chordata; class Lepidosauria; order Squamata; family Colubridae; genus Ptyas; species Ptyas mucosa. Next base: position 30,470,894 of record WNWU01000017.1, read on the forward strand.
GGACAGATCCCGTGTCATTCGCACCTTGCAGGCCCACGGTTTCACTTTGAACAGGGACAAAAGCCACCTTTGGCCTACGACCAGTATATTACATCTGGGAGCAGTCATAGATTCGGTCCAGGGTCAGGTGTATCTGTCGCCCGACCGTCAGGTCAGCATTTGGGACTTAGTTACGCAAATTTTATCTCAGAAACGGTCTCCTGTGCTCCTGCTATCACAGCTCCTCGGGAAACTCATCTCTTGCATCGGCATAGTCCCTTGGGCCCGGTTTCATCTACGTCCCCTGCAGTGGTTTCTCCTTCCTTTTCAACGTCAAGGACGGGGGGAGTCTCTTTCGAGAGTGAAGGTTCCAGCCAAGGTCCGGCTCTCGCTTCGTTGGTGGCTCTCCCCTGCCATCGGCCAGGGGTCATTTTTTCTGGACCAGGAGGCAGTTGTCCTGACGACAGATGCCAGCCTCAGCGGCTGGGGGGCGCATCTTCAGTCCCGGCTTGCACAGGGGACATGGTCCACGGCGGAGTCGCACCACAGCATCAATTGGTTAGAGCTGAGGGCGGTGCGGCTAGCACTACTTCATTTTCAACACCTGCTGTTCCGCCGGCATGTCCTTATCCTGACGGACAACACGACGGTGAAGGCCCACATCAATCGCCAGGGGGGCACCAGATCTCAGTCGTTGATGGAAGAGATGGAACTACTGATGACGTGGGCCGAGAAGCATGTCCTATCCCTTCGGGCCGAGCACATCTCCGGCAAGTTGAATCAGGAAGCGGATTGGCTAAGTCGGGGTCAGCTGGATCACTCCGAGTGGAGGTTGGATCGTCTTCTTTTCCAGGAACTCTCCCAGCGGTTCGGGACTCCGGAAGTGGACCTGTTTGCAACCCCGGGAAACGCCCAGCTGCCAAGGTTCTTCACCCGGTTTCCGACTCGGGGCGCAGAAGGTCACGACGCTCTACGATCTCCGTGGCCGAGGGGTCTCCTCTATGCGTTTCCTCCGATTCCGGTCATCCCCAAGGTTATCCGGAAACTGGTCAGAGAGCGGGCGGATCTTCTTCTGGTGGCTCCTCATTGGCCCAGACGGGCGTGGTTCGCAGATCTGTTGTCCATGTCCATCGTGGACCCGTGGCGGATTCCGTCCGACCGCATATCCCTGTCTCAAGGCGCCGTCCGGCATCCCGAGCCGGAATGGCTTCAACTGACCGTGTGGCGCTTGAGAGGATACGACTGACTCGCGGCCTGCTTTCGGGAGAGGTTATTACGGTCATCCAGGCGGCTAGACGTCCATCCACGGTCCGCATCTACAACGCTTCCTGGAGAGCTTTTGCAGAATGGTGCGCCCGTCATCATGTGGACCCTACCTCGGCGACGGTTCCGGAAGTCTTGCAGTTCCTTCATGCCGGCTTTGAGAAGGGTTTTGCTACATCAACTCTCCGTCGGCAAGTTGCTGCTTTGGCCACAGTTCTCCCAGGTGAACACCAGCAGCCTTTGGCGCAGGATTCCAGGATTAGGTCTTTTCTACTTGGGGTCTCCAACCTTCGGCCCCCGGCGATTCATCGGTATCCTAGCTGGGATCTTTCTTTGGTTCTGCAGACATTAACATCTGCTCCGTTTGAGCCTCTCAGTACGGTTTCTCTACGGTATCTTACGCTGAAAGTAGCCTTTTTGCTGGCAATCACTTCTGCCCGTCGTGTTTCGGAGATTGCTGCCTTTTCCATCAGGAGCGATCTCTGCATTTTCTACCCTGACCGAGTGGTTCTTCGATTGGATCCAGCGTTCGTTCCGAAGGTTAATTCTCAGTTCCACAGGATGCAAGATATCGTACTTCCAAATTTTTGCCCGGATCCTCGACATCCGACTGAGAGACGTTGGCATACCCTGGATGTCCGCAGGGCACTTAAAAAGTATATTCATCGAACTGCATCCTTTCGCAAGTCAGAGGCTCTGCTTGTTTCATTTTTGCCTTCTTCACTGGGACTCAAGGTTTCCTCAGCAACAGTGGGCAGGTGGCTCAAGGCCTGTATCTCTAAAGCCTATGAGTTGAGGGGTGATCCTGTTCCAGGTCGTATTTTCCCTCATTCCACTCGCAGTGCTGCCACATCGGCGGCTTGGGCTACTCAGGCTTCTATTGGGGATATTTGTCGTGCGGCCACTTGGTCCTCGATTTCATCTTTTGTTCGGCATTATCGTTTAGATGTTTATGCTTCAGCCGATGCCGCGTTTGGCAGGCGTGTTTTGCAAGCTGTAATTCCTGTCCAAGGCCGGGCGGAGGCCTCGATTCCCTCCCTCAGGTCTTAAGCTTGGGTATATCCCATTGGGGAATGTCTGAGCAGGGGATCAGGAAATTGGACGTTGCTTACCTGAACGTCCCATTTATGTCCCCTGCGAAGACATTCCAGCCCGCCCGTGATCTCGCCTCTCCTTGGCCTTGGGCGGGGTTTTTGTTTTCTTTTCCTCTGCAGCTGGTGTCTTTCCGGTGGTGCCATACTGGAGGCCCTCTCATCTGCATTACTCGCCTTCACGAAAAAGACTGAAGAGGAAGTAGGAAGGACAGCCTGACCAGCTACAGAGGAAGTTTTGATTGGCACTCAGTAGATCAAATCAGAAAGCGGAACAACCCATTGGGGAATGTCTTCGCAGGGGACATAAATGGGACGTTCAGGTAAGCAACGTCCATTTTATAGCCTTTTTGCTGAAAATAGAGCTCAAATGATTATTTTTAGACTGGACATCTAAAAAGTGTTAAATAAGGGGACAATTATGGTTATGTTTTAGAGGGAGCAGGGATAATTATTTTGATTGTAACTGCTGTAATGAAGACTAGAAGTCATTTCTTTAATTATCTTCCCCCCCTTCTTTTCCTTTATCTGTTTTTTCCTTGCACCTTTTTTTCTTTTTCCTTTTTTAAATATATATCTTATTTTTCTTTTATTCAGGTAAATATTTTCAAGAGAATATTTTTCAAAAAGAGGTTTTTTAAAAGCAGTATTAAGGCAAATAACTTCAGGATATTTAACATGACAGATTTTAAAAAAAGGTTTTAATCTGGAAGTAATTATTCTTGGAAGGACTGTTAGGATAAGAAAAAGTGCTCCAGGCAATTTGCATGAATTGACTGGCATAGTCTTGTTAGTATTGTACTTGAAAATGTAATATTTTACATTTTAATTTTAGCTACATGATGATAAATATTTATTGATTAGATTTATATTTCACTTTTCATTCAGGAGCCCAGGCGGTGTAGATACTACTCTCTCTTTCTTCCTACATTTTCAAGAACAACCACCCCATAAATGCAGACTGGGCAATTAATTTTCCCAAAGAGCCAATGAGAAACTGGGACTGTTGTGGATGGAAACCAATGTAGCCTCATTTGATGTGCTCAAACTCCGTCACCTCAACTCCTCAGGCTGTTCCAGTCAAGGGGACACAAAAGCACTTTCTGTCCTCACCTTCTTGCAGCCGCCAGCCGGCAGAAGGAGCACATAGCAACTGCACAGAGATGGACCCAATTCCACTTCTTTTCCTGCCCCCTGCAGACCCCTTATTTCCATTTAATTTCTAATTTTCTGTTGACCTCACACGGGCTGGACAGGGACAGCTAAAGGTGCGAATGTGGGCTGTGGGACATAAAATGCCCAGGTTTGCTATATGGCATATACATAATAGAAAAACTGCAATAGTTAGCCTTTCAATGACCTGTATATGTGGCAGAATTATTACATTATTCTTTGCTGTTCTATTAAAGTTTATTCTCTCAAAAGTAGATTTTCTCTTTGTTTTCCTTCTCTAACATTTGCCTATGGAGATTCTCAGTCATCCAAATCATGGTTGTCCCAAAGGTGCTTTTTTCTAGGGGCAACTGAAGAAGCTTCCTGGATGAGAAGCGAAACGTCTTCAAAGAAAAACCAGAAAGTCCAGTTGCCTCTTGAAAAAAGCACCTTTGGGACTTCTCTAACATTGTTTCCTTACTATAACGTTTCCTAGACTGGGAGAGCTCCAGATGTGTGGACTTCAGTTCTCAGAATTTTCCAACCGATGTGGCAGCTCCTAGAAATCCTGAGTTTAAATCAACTTCCTAGATCAGGGGTGTCAAACTCACATCGTCATGGCGACATCATGTAATGTATTGGGGCTTTCCCCCCCTTCACTAAACTGGGCGTGGCCAACATGTGATGCATCTGGCCCACGGATTTGGAGTTTGACAGCCCTGCCCTAGATTGTGAAAGGGTTGGAGAAAATTGCTTTACAACATGCAAAACCTCTCAGCTGTTCATGGAGAATACAAATACTAAATGATGTAACCCGCCCTCTGCAGTGAATCTGCCATTACCACTTTTGCATGATTGGTATCTTTGTTATTATCAATGCATGACCCTTCCTGCAACTTTTCTAATCACCTAAACTAATATAGCGGTGATAGATTTTAATTAAGAGGTGCTCTGGGCTGTGGGAAGGCATTTCCTCTTGGACAAAGCAGCCTTAGTGAACTTCTGATTTCCCCAGTCACTAAAACAAGAATTGACAAGAATATATGTAGCTCTCTCACATGTATATAATCCCCAGCCTCCCCCAGAATCATGCAGCTAACATTCAGTGGCAAAATGCCAACTTTGGGTGATATTTTGGAGCAAAATAAAGACTTAAAAGGTGTCTGAAACATCCACTAGGCTTCAGGCAGAGATTTCTTTAAACAAAATGCAAAACCAGGACAAAACTGTATTGTCATTTACAATGATTTTTAACTGATATTTCCTCTGTGATTTTTAGGCTGGGGAGTGGGGAACCTTCCCCCCCAAAAAAAAGAATAAATTGCGTCTGGCTGAAAAAGTTTACAGAAAATAACTTCAAATTTCAGTGAATAACTTGATCCTGAGGAGCAGCTTTGGGGCTGGTGGGCTAGAGAGAGGGTGGATATCTGGAAAACCTCATTGCTCAATCAACTTCTGTATGTCTGGATTCAACCTATTTCATTTATTATAGGATAGGACACCTCAGGAAAGATCTGCATAGTTTCTGTTTAGTTGAAGACCAGGGACTATATAACACTTGAAGATGGGAGTGTTTAAACAAAAAAACTTGAGAGAAATATTCTTCTGAGTCCTTTGTGTTTTGAATTGAAAGAAGCTTTCTGTTCCATGTTTTTCCATGTTTCACTGTTCTAGCTTCAGGTGGGTGTTTTTATGTCAAAAAGATTTTTTCCCCTGATTTTTCTTGAAGAATTTAGTTCATAAAAGGTGAAAGAAGGCATTGTTTGTTTGTTTGTTTACTTTAAATTGAAAACTGATAATCATCATTTGAGTAAATGTACTGTAATATTTCTCAGATCTTTATGTGTGTTAGTCTTCCTAATTACTGCCCATTACCACAGCTGCTTAATGTTATAATCATTAACTGTGGGAAATATTTTCCACCTAGAACACAATCCAGTGGAAATTAAAAATAAGGCTTTGAAGTATTAAACCTGTAAGGGCAGGTTTGGAAATGAATTTCTTTAAACTTGTGTTGACAGTATGTTTGGAAATAGTAGCTTTTGGTCAGTTGTATTACTATAAATGGAAAATGTGAATTTTGGGAACAGTTCATGAAACTGAAATTTGGGGGAATCAGTGGCATTTTTGGAAGTTTAAGGGGTAAATGGCTTGGGACTGTAGTAGATTCAGTGCTATTCCAATATTCCACCTTTTTTATCATAGTATGTAGTGTGAAGCTTTTTCATATGGATATTTCTTATCTAGTAGACCAATGCTTTGCAATCTTAGCCATTTTAAGATATATGGCCAATGAGCATTGCATGCTGGAGTATTCTTTGTTAAGATGAAATATGTGGGTCTTGTATCAGTTATGAAGAGCACCTAGGTACATCAATTGCATCACTTCCTCTGTGTGCATTGGTGTCTAATCACTATGTCTAATCACTAGTCCATCCAGCTGTGTGGTCTACAGCAGGGGTCAGGAACAGAATGTGTACAGATGCCAGGCCTCCATCATATATTTGCCCCAGACTTATCCCCCCACCCATTTATTTCAAAGAAAAGAGCTCTTTTTTTTTTTTTTGAAGAAAATTTGATAAATAGCCTTGTGGAAGGAAAGATGGTAGAAATACGATGTGAGTTTGTGATATTAAGAGATTCTAATTTTTTTTTTTAGCAGATTGGCAATCCCTAATTTACACTGGTAGACATTGGGTCACAAGAGTTTGTTTTGCATTCTTAATCAAAGATACCAAGAATTTTCTAATTTTTTGCATATAGTTTGTTCCTCTCTTTATAACTATATGTTTGTGAATGTGGAGGTGTTTGCTGTTCTTGTACATTTGAAAGAAACATGCTGCAATTCATAAATGTGCCTGTCCTTGGAATATGATACTATATATATATGAATTTGGGATTGCATCCAGATATAAAATGTTTTTGGTGAAGTAAATAAATGCTAGTTATCATAACAGAGGTGATTTTGAATTTGAAGCACTTTATATTCACTAGCTTCTAATTTCTCCTCTATTGATCATGGCTTATAATCGTGATGGTGAACCTATGGCACGCATGCCAGGCGGCACGTGGAGCTATATCTGTGGGCATGTGAATGTTGTCCTAGCTCAGCTCCAGGGTGCATGCGCATGCCAGCCAACTAATTTTCAGGCCTTCCGGGCCCACTGGAAGTCGGGAAATGGACTGTTTCCGGCCTCCGGAGGGCCTCCAGGGGGGTGGGGAAGGCCTCCCCAGCCTCTGGAGCCTGGGGAGATGGAAAAACGGGCCTATGAGGCCCACCGGGCCATCACGTGCCAGAAGCGGGGGGAGCACGGGGAGGTTGCGTGTGCATGTGCGGGGGTGGGGCGCATTGAATTATGGGTGTGGGCATGCACATGTGTGACACCACCACCCCGCGCTCCCCCACTTTTGGCACGCAACGGTAAAAAGGTTAGCCATCAGTGGCCTATAACATGGAATTCCAGATATTCTTTAATTAAACTTACTATCTAAATTTACTTTAGTGTGGCTTAGGCTTAATTCTGTAATTGAAATGAATAGATCATTTAATTAAAAACCTTAAGTCAAAAGTATACAAAACAATGAAGCCTTTAAATTCACAGAATTCTTTATAAGGTCTTTTGATATGATTGACCACACCATACTACTGAATTGGATCTCCAGGATAAGAACCACAGGATACTGTCCTGTAGTGATTTTTGACTAACATAAACTAACATGGTCTTCCATTAGTATCTGTATGTAAGTTTGTTAGAGAGTAGATGGTATTTGAAGACTCATAATTATGTTTCTTGTGTTGATATGTGGTCCAATGTTGGCCTGAAAAACATGACAGACAGCAATGATGGTGCAGAAGTTAAGGTGTCGGTCAGGTACCAGAGAGGCCCAGCTTCAAGTCCAACCTTGGAAATTCACTGGCGATTTTGGGTGATACCTTCTTGTCTACTTTATAGGGTTGTCAGGGAGAATGGGAGGAGGAAGTGCTTTGCATGTTGCCTTCAGCAACTTGAATGGAAAGAGGAGTGGAAATGTAATAAATAAATAAAACATGTAAAATCAATTTAGGAGATAGAGCTAGAACAATGAATTAGTTTGTGGCATAAACTGAAGTCCAGTCTTAACAAGATGGAAATATTGAAGATATTGCTTGGATGTGAATAACCAGATAAGCCCACATCCATATCTAATTCAGCTGTATAGACTTCAAAGTATCTGCTAGAAATGTAGAGAAACGCAAAACTCTTAAACAAGATGTTCTCATAACTGTTAAGATTTTCTCAAGTCCCCATATTTAGGTAAGTTGTTGGGAGTTTGGGAGAGGAGGAGAAGGATCGCTCTCTCTCTCTCTCTTTTTTTAAAGACACAGTGCAGAACTTCAAGGAAAAAACAGCAAGAAGTTGCTGGATGAAAGCCTAAAATCCTATTAGGTTTTTTCATCTCCCTTTGGCCCAGATCCAAGTTTGAACTTCCAGATTAATTTTTTGTTTAAGATAATTTACATGCTGTGTATATGCTCAGTTCTTTTGCATTTCATACAAAGTGACTTTATATCAGAGGGCTTTCTGCTATAAGAAAATACTCTGTATATTCTTCTCGGTTTAAATCTCTTATGCATTGGAACAACGGTAAAGTTAGCTCCCCCAGCGATTATGTTTGGCATGGGACTATCTAAAATTAAAAAAGAAATTTTATGTTTTATTTTTTTCAAGTGATAATGCTGAATTACAATATTTACTCCCAGTTTACTTTCCTGATTTGGGAGAGGTCCTGTTTTCCTTAGCCATCAAACTCAAAATTATAAGAGCCAGAAGGTAGGAGTATAGAATCTGCATCACTCTTACTTCTTGATGCTCAAGAAAGTCTGAGAGAAAGCCCTACCTCGTGCATCCATGTTAAGAGAGAAGACATCAGGTAAATTCAGCTCCCTAAGACGGTAAAAGCAGTAATACAAAGATAGGAAGGCAGGACAGACTATTTGAAAATAAGAGGACTTCCTGGAGAAGAAATGGAAATCTCCCATCCTTCACTATATGGGCTTATCCCCAAGCAAGAAATTATACTGTAGTTAACCTGTCCTGCGGTGAGTTTTATTTCTTCCGGAAAAAAATAATAATCAACATTGCAGGTAGAGATAACTTGGTAGACTTAGTCTTTCCATCCTTTCAATTCAGTACCATGTTTCCCCGAAAATAAGACCCTGTCTTATATATTTTTGAACCCTGAAATAAGCGCTTGGCCTTATTTTCAGGGAAGTATTATTTTGGGGCGCATGGAGCAAGACGGGGCTCCTCTTGCCATCTTACCTGATTTCCAGCTCTGTCTCCCTAACCCTAACCAGAGGGAATGGCAGGGACCTGCTGCGCAATGAGTTTAAACATTTTCGGGGGAGGGCTTATTTTTGGGGAGGGCTTATTTTCAGGGGAAGTTTTATTTTCAGGGGAGGACTTATTTTCGGGGAAACACGTTAGTTCTCTTCTATTTTGTGTGTGTGTGTGTTTCATTTTTTAAAGTATACACTATTCAATTGTAAACTGCTGAATACCATCCAAATTACTGAATGGTAGGACATCAATGTTTATAAGCTAAATAAATAACTATATCTCCTATTCTTTCTCAAATATAAATTTTTATGAGCTCTACTTCACAGCAAGTATGGCAGGTATGATAAACTAAAAAAAAAATAAGACTTCAGCAAAAGAGAATGTGAATCAGATCCATAAATTGAAATACTATAATGTTACAAGTTCATGCCTGGTAATCAGCGCATCTTTTAATGTGCTGAAACATTCTGGCACAGGGATTTAACATCTGCAGATGTTTTTGTGCTTGGAATATGGTGTGCATATGACTTAATGAGTTGATTACTGCGGTAGGTAACATCTCAAAATAATGGGAAAACTAAGAAGAAATAAGGCAAATAGGATGCTCTCCTCCCCTCCTTCCCCCTCCAGTGGGAAGTTTGCTTTTTTTAATGGATTCGTGGCAAGTTCCGAAAAGCTGCTTCCAGTTGGACAATCCCTTAGTGGCATGGTTGAAAAGTAAACATCTCCTCCTTCCCAGCTTTCTGCATTTACCAGATTGCATACATAAAAATGCCTCAGGGCATTAACTCTTTCCACATTCATTTGGGAAATAGGAGTATCTCTTGTTACTATTCCATTCAGTATTACATTGCCTGGACGTAGATTAGAACGTTTTTCTCAGGCTGCATGTGGCTGGGCTCAGTTCTTAAGTCAATAATGCACATCAAAAGCAACAACTTGAGAAACTTCGGTGAAATGAATTATTTAATTTTATTAAGAACTGGATGACCCATGACCTGGTGGGTCATCGTTTCAGAGATATTTCCTTTACCTAAACAGAGAAATAGAATGACCACGGGAGGGCAAAAAAAGCAGTGGGAGCAGGAGCAATTTTTGACTTCCTGCCAGCTTCCCCACTGACTTTGCTTGTGAGAAGCTGGCAGGGTATATTGGAAATCACAATCACCTGTGGCGCTGCTGCAGTGGCCATGAATTTGTGAGTACAACTGAAATTTGAAGAGTCTTCCTCTAATTCCACGGGAGTAATGTGTCCTGGATTTAGATGCATTGGTAGTCCATTTGCTTCAAAAATTGTTGCCCTGTGATGCATCATTTGGGCTAATTACAAACAGCCAGGAAAGCTTACTAGTGTATTAGATTGAGTGTGCTTTTTCTACATCACTAAACTAGTTCATTGCTGAATTCTTGTGCTTTGCAATTGGTTTATATTTAAGAATATTTCAATCTTCTCATTTGCATTCTGGAAGCTCTTAAGATACGAGTTTGGAATGCAAGACTATACACAAACATATGTATAGTCTTGCATTTCATTGTTTATAGTGAATGTATGACACTTGGTTAAAGTAAAATGGATAGTTTTCTTTTTGATTATGAATTTGAATGTAGATGACCTGTTTTGTATTGTAAAGAAGATTGACAGGATATGAAAAGTGTTTGGTAGATAGTGGAACAAAGGAAATACTATCCATTCCCCAGCTACTCTTCTGAAACATAAAGATGGATTTTTGAAGTGGTTGTTTAGAGAAGGATGTGGTGATTGGACATGATTATTTGTCTTTTGCTTGATGGAATGGAGTTTCAGAAGGGTATCTGGGGCCTTTCTCAAGCAGTATATTGTTAATTTAGATGTGAAAATCAAGCTGCTTCCTATTTAAGTATGCTTTAAGAGCCCTTCTAAGTTTGTATGTTGCAATTATATAAACTGTTTAAGCAGGCTCTCCTTTATTGTTGTTTTGTTTATCAGTTTAAATGAGATAAGTATATGATGTAAGGTTTTTAATTTAATTATTTGGGTTGCAGTTCATTCCACACTAATCTGGAGTAAGAGAAATTAGTTAGGGCTTGCTTCTTGAGCTGTCAGTTATGTGCCTAACAACATGATGGGTTCATATTCCTGCAAAGTAATACTGAACATTGTTACTTGCAGCATGCTTGTAACAAATATCAGTTTTGTGTTAGGCAAATCCACCATTGTATGTTTATTTATATCCTATATTTGCTGTGTCATTTGGACACAGTCTTCTATCATCCCTGGTATAAGCAAAGCTTTTCTTCCATCTTCTTATGATGATTTTCTTTCATTTCTTTTACCTGATATATAGGTAGTCCTCGACCTACGACCACAATTGAGCCCAAAAGTTGTTAAATGACTTTTGCCCCATTTTATGACCTTTCTTGTCACAGTTGTTAAGTGAATCACTGCCGTTGTTACGTTAGCAACAGGGTTGTTAAGTGAAACTGGCTTCCCCATTGACTTCGCTTGTCAGAAGATTGCAAAAGGGGATCACATGACTCCAGGACACTACAACCGTCATAAGTAGGAATCAGTTGCCAAGCGTCCGCATTTTGATCACGTGACCATGAGGATGCTGCAACGGTCGTAAGTATGAAACACGGTCATCAGTAACTATTTCCGTGCCCTTGTAACTTTGATCGATCACTAAATCAATGGTTGTAAGTCGAGAACTGAATAACACAATCTTTTAATTTGTTTGCTGTATTTTGAACAAATAATTAGGCTTCTCAAGCAACTGAGCAAATTTAGTGATTCAGTGTAGTGACCTGACAGTTGGCAAAGAGAAAAAGATACTTTCTGTGGTTGCTGCAAGTTATTTTCACTTGCCACAAGCAACCATCCTGTTCCTTTTGGTCTCCGGGAACCTCAGCGACTAGGAAGCTGTCAGGTATATAATGCATTTCCAGTTCAAGATGCTATCGCCAGATGTCTTTTAGTTATGCTTGGAGAACGCTTTGCATTTCATCAGCTTTTGGCATGAAGAAGAAGGAAAAAGTGCTCTGCCAGCACCAGAGAGACTGAAAATTCCCAACAATTAAAATAGTCAGATGATTCTTAGGTTATGAAACATAGCAATTTACAGTTTGAAGTCATTGCTGGCTTTTGTTGTGAAGAGTGAATAACTGAAATTAGGGAAGAGGTACCATAACACAATGGGGCAACAATTGGTAGGGTGTGTAATTTTAATGCTTCATTTATAGCAAGGCTGATGACATCATGTACACTGCCAGGGCTAGAGTGGTAATAGCTGTGAACACTCTGAAGCCTTAGCCACTCTGGAAAGAAAAACTCTTTTCTCCTTTAGAAAATATGGAATTAAGAGGGGAAATGGAAGTATATGCAATATACCTTCTCCAAGACCTTTTACTGACCACGGGTCAAATTTGCTAATAAAAGTATGTATTATGTATGCCTTGGTTTATTCACAACATTATCATATTTAATATAATTAAATGTAAAAGCAGAATTTAGCAACTAAGTATTAATGGGAAATTTTTTTTAATGTTATTTCTGTTTAAGTTGTAGAACCCTTTATTTATTTATTTTTTAGATTTATTTTTATTTATATTTATATGCCGCCCTTCTCTGGAGACTCAGGGCGGCTTACAATGCATTAAGCATGCTTTAAACCCATGGTTTCTATGTTTTTATCAAATTGACCTGTTGACAAAATAAAGTTGACCCTATCAGCACAGTAATAAAATTTATGTCTTTTTCTTCGGATGTTTTAGAAAAACAGTTTAGAAAAAGCTGTGGCAGCAAGGCAAAGCAAGAATATCTTGCATAAAAGTTGTGGTGGCACAGGAGGTTAAAACATAGTATTCCAGGGTAACTCTGCTCACTGTCAGGAGTTCAATTCTGACTGGCTCAAGGCAGTAGTGAAATCCAATTTTTTTTACTACTGGTTCTGTGGGCGTGGCTTGGTGGGTGTGGGAGGGGAAGGATACTGCAAAATCTCCATTCCCACTCCACTCTGGGACCAGCCAGAGGTGGTATTTGCCAGTTTTCCGAACTACTCAAAATTTCCGTTACCGGTTCTCTGAACTACTCAAAATTTCCGCAGCTGGTTCTCTAGAACCTGTCAGAACCTGCTGGATTTTACCCCTGGCTCAGGGTTAACTCAGACTTCCATCCTGATATTTGTAAACCACTTAGAGAGTGCTATTAAGTACTGTAGAAGTGCATGAGTCTTAAATACTATTGCTATTGTTGTTGACATCAATATCTGGGAAAATCCTGGAAAAGATAATTAGAGGATTGTGAGCACCAAAAAAGAAACAACATGATTACTAGAAGCCAGCATGGGTTTGTTAAAAGCAGATCATGCCAAACAAATCTTATTGCATTTTTAAAACAAAGTAAACTATATTGGTGGATCATCAAAATGCTGTGGACATAGTACCCTTGGACTTCAGCAAGACATTTGACAAAGTAGACCACAACCTACGGTCTACTTTGGTAAGATAGAACAATGTGGGATAGACAGTACCACCACCAGATGGATTTGCAGTTGGCTGACCAACCACACACTGTGAGTAGTCCTCAACGGAACTATATCAATCTGGAGGGAAGCATGCAGTGGGGTACCTCAAAGCTTGGTCTTGGGCCCAGTACTCTTCAACTTCTTTATAAATGATCCAGATGAAAGGATAGAAGGGGAACACATCCTATTTGCAGATGACCCCAAGCTGGAGGGAAGTACTAACACTTTGGAAGATAGGCTCAAGATCCAGAAGGGGATAGACCTGAACACTGGGCCTTAAGTAACAAGATGCAGTCCAGTGGTGAGAAAAATAAAGTTTTCCTGCACTTACCAGGAAAAAACAAATACATGGGTAGAGAAATATGTGGTGCCTGGCTCAACAGTAGAAACTGTGAGAGGGATCTAGGTGTCCTAATGGACAACCACTTTGGTATGAGCCAGCAATGCCCTGCAGCTGCCAGAAAAGCCAATGCAGTCCTAGGCTGCATCAACAGAGGGATAGCGTCAAGATTACGAGAAATGATAGTATCAATTTACACGTCACAGGTGAGACCGCATTTGGAATACTATGTCCAGTTCTGATCACCATGATACAAAAAAAAAATGTTGAAATCCTGGAAAGTGTGCAGAGAAGAGCAACAAAAAAGATAAAGGGTCTGGAGGCTAAATCATATGATGAGTGGTTGTGGGAGCTAGGTAGATCTAGCCTATTGAAGAGAAAGATTAGAGGACACTAGTCTTCCAGTGCTTGAGGGGCTGCTATAAAGACAAGGGAATTATCTTATTTTCTAAAGCCTCAGAAGACGGGACAAGAAGTAATGGGTGGAGGCTTGTTAATGAGAGATCCAACCTAAAAGGAAGTAGAATTGTTCTGAGAGAGCAATTAATCATTGGAATAGCTTGCTTCCTGGAGTTGTGGGTGCTCCATCACTGGAGGTTTTCAAAAATAGACTAGACAGCCATTTGACTGGGATGGTATAAGGCTCCTGTCTTGAGGAGCGGGTTGGACTGGAAGACCTCCAAGGTCCTTTCCAGCCCTATGATTTTATGACAGGAGAATGGATAAGGACTTTCCCAAGATCACACAGAGAGTTTCATAATAATCAAAGATGTGAACCCATGTCTCACTGGGGTGCTATAGATGCACACATCCATCTGTATCGCGAGGAAGTCCAGTTGTACTCATAATGGTTTTTCTGCTGAGCTATTAGTTAGACTATATTTCATGAACTTTCCTACACTGTGCAAGAGCCAATGCAGTTGGCCAAGCATTTCTTTGAGTTGGAATATAAAGCCAAGTGTGCATCCCAGCGAAAGTCACGCAGCCTGACTTTGGGCAGTCGTGGCAGGTGGCAGTCCATTTGTGCCACTTGGCATCCAGTTGGATGCATGTGAATGAGAGCCTCTTCAGTTCCTTGGCAACAAAGTGGGTTCCCTCCCTGTACCAAACAGAGAATTGAAAAAAAAAATAATTGTATACAAGTTTGAATGAGTGTATGAAAAGCAAGAAGTGGATTTTTCCCCAGGAGACACGGTGTGGAAGCAACAGTTCTGCAACCTTGCTGCCTGTTGGTGGTCTAGTAATATAATTAGCTCCGAAGTCATGAAGTTTAAAATATCTCATTAAAAAAATAAAACAAAGAAATACTAAACGTTCTTAATAAAAATTAAGAGTTGGAAAACTCTATATTTTCAGTTACTTGTACAATAATGAAGAGCAGTAGGACTTCCAAGATTGATTTCTACAGTTTTTTTTTTCAGTTCTCATGTTTTAGGAATTAACTGGCATTTTTTAAAAACCATTACACATACCCTTAACTTGTATTTTTCTTTCTGTTAATATCTAACTAAACTGAGGAAGGTAAAACAGCTGGTTGCTAAGGCAACCAGAATTCCCCTGTTGTGGGATTTTGTGGCCTGGCATCGTGAGAGCAGAACTTTAGAAGGAAAAGCTGAATATAATATATTGATTTTTTTTAATGGGAGACTCTCCAAAAGATACCTCGTTAAAGCAATTAAGTTGGTTTCTTTAGGAAATAGCCAAAGTGAACATTTCAAAGAAATAAGCTTGCTTTTGACCAGTGCAAAAATCTCCAGATAAAACATTGAGTTAGTTGTACAATTATTGCCTCTATTGAAATGTGGATGGAGGTGAATATTAGAGTAACGTTAAATAACCACCTCTGGTTAAAATGCTCATATCACCAATAGGGTTTCCTGCTTCCTCTACTCCTCACTCCCAAGAGAAAAGGAGGAAGGAGAAAGGGAGGAAAAAAAATATTAGAACTTGAGTGGTGAAGTAAAAGTTAATTTCCCTTCTCTGTGTACTGGTGCAAAGTATTGCTAATCTTATATTAAGATGATGTTGAATGAGGAAGTGGAGGAGGTATAGAGTAGAACCTGAAAGACAAATTATTCAAAGCTTATTCAAAGCTTATTGAACAGACCTTTATTAAGATTTTTTTTTCCTGGTGTCTTACCAAAATCAGCTTCGTTGTAATTGAAACACATTTATAACTTGTATACAATTGTCTTCTGAAACAACTAAGCAATTCTGCCCCGTCTTTTACACTGCAGTCCTTCAGATCTATCATGTCTTCGCCTTGCTAAATGTATCCAACACTTCCAATCTTTCTTTTTCCCAACCTCTTATCTTGGTTGCTGGCCTCTGGATATTCTCCAAGCTGTCAATCTCCTTCCTAAAATACAGTCTGCACCACTCAATTCAATATTCTGGCTGCAGTTTGACTAACATGGAATAAAAAGGAATAATTACTTCCTTTGAGCCCTGAATCCTGTCCTGATTTAGCTTCTGTTTGGTATTTCTTCTCTCCCCCCCACCCAAATTTTGTGTCTTCCACAAATTTGATGATTTTATTTTCTAACCCAACTAGGTCATTTATAAATATATTGAACAGCAGAGTGCCTATAACAGAGCACCACTTGACACTTCTCTCCAGCTGGACATGGAGCCATTGATATAGATTTGTTGCATACAGTTCAACTAGCTCCGTATTGATCTTACGTTAGCATAATCATGCCCACATTTTGTCATCTTCTCTTACTAGAATTTCATGAGTGACTTTACTGAATGCTTTGCTGAAGTTACAAATTGGTTAAAACTTATCATAAAATCAAAACGGGATATGAGTTTGATTGACATGAAGAAACGTGGTCACTTCATCCTCGACTTTCTGAGTACTTTTAACTTTTCTATTCTCCTTTGATTGGGATCAGATCTGGAAATGCTGATCCACTTTTGTTTCACCTTCAGAAATTTGAAATGGTCAGCAAGATCAGTGTGGAAATTTTGAACCTTTCAGTCTTGGCCATATTGTTTTCTCAACTGATGTCCAAGTAGATAAAATCACCCATTGCTTCTGTCTCTCCTTCTGAAGGTGTTCATTACTGTTCCAGGTGGGCATTCTCCTGGACTTCCTGACTTGGCAGTTTATAATACACTCCCATGATAATATACCCTACAATAGAATACAATATCATTGTATTCTTACCCAAATACTCTTGACTGGACTCCTATGCTCAAATTGTTGGACCATAATGCATGGATCCACTTCTTCCATATAAAAAGACAAGTTTCTGTTTTATCTGGCTGGCTTTTTAAAAAAAACGGTCACAGTTTGTCACGTACCACAGACTGCCACTGGTAGTTGCCAATGCGATCTCTGTCCTAGCCTAGCCTTGTTGGGTCAAGTCAATTTGATTCATATTGACATAGAATAGTTATTGATCCTTGCTACATGCATAGTGTAGAATTAAGCCCATTTAAGAATAGTCAGTTGAATATTAGTAATATTGTATGGTTGGTAGGAATGCATCTTTACAGGTGAGTCATTGTGACATCAGATTTCTAGATTTCTGTGTTAATAGGAATCATTCACTGAAAGAATAGAATGCTTTGATGTGTTTATCAAAAGCCTGCTTTCTTCCAATGAATTAGCAGATGGCTCCAATACCTCTCGTCTTCTTTTGATCTGAGGTAAAGTATTCATGAAAAGTTGATGGCAACACATTGCCTCAACCGATATGGAAGCCTTTAATGGCATTAACTATTCTGTGATCATTTCAAAATAGGCTTCATTTTAGCACGCGCCTCGAGAAAAAGCCTAGCGTATTATATTTGACAAGTGCAGGAAAATGTATCCCAGTTCAGAACACAATTAGCTCTTTTTAAATCCATCCCATCTTTCCATCTCTTCCTCACAATAGCTACACAGTATTCTGGGCCCAAGGAGCGTACTAAATCCTCCTTGGTTTGGGCCAATCCAGTAATGTGTTTCTTTTTTCTAAATCTATTTTTGCTATTCTGCAAATTTTAAAGTCTCCCCAGTCTTCATGCGTCTTCTTGCCAATACGCTCTACCAGTTTAGAAATAACTTGAAGAACTGAGGTCAGTATTGATAAGAGCAGGTAAAATCTTTCTTTATAATTCCTTCTGCAAGAGCCCAAAGACCTGAGAGTTACACTCTCTTTGTTTCTTCCTTCTTATTGTTGTAAGCCACCTAAAGTAGCCCCCAAGGCAAGATAAGTGGCAAATAAATTTAACAAATCAATAAATAAAGAACAGATCTGATCCAACATCTCTTGTGCCAAATTGATGAGAGAGAACCTTAATGAGCAAAAGGAAGGTAAAATGCAGAATCAATGGATTGTTTATTTAGTTATGGATTAATAAATTGCTTCAGTCAAGCCAGTTATAAATGGTGTGTGGAAACAACACTCACAGCCAATGCAATACAGCAATAATGTATGATAGGAGAAACAGAATGTAGTAGAGTAAACAAATGCAATCAGTATAATAAAACATTGGCTGACCAGTGCTTTTACTAATTAAAAAACAGTTTGCAGTTGCAAATATTTGCAGAAGATTTGGGGATGTTTTAAAAATGTATATTTTTTATTTTATAAACTAAACAACATACTTGTCAAGGCATTGAAATACTTTTTTGTGTATTCTCATTACTTTTTCCATTTGAAGTATATTTGAAGTATTTAAAGCATATTTTCTTCTTGTTAATGATTCTTTTCATTGCTGCTAAATTTATATTTTTTAGTTCTCAAGTGATTTTATTTTATTTATTTATTTTTTATTTTATTTTAATTTGATTTGATTTATATGCCGCCCTTCTCCGGAGACTCAGGGCGGCTTACAATGCACTAAGCAATAGCCTTCATACTTTTGTATATTTATACAAAGTCAGCTTATTGCCCCCACAAACTGGGTCCTCATTTAACCTACCTTAGAAAGGATGGAAGGCTAAGTCAACCTTGAGCCTGGTGAGATTCGAACCTGCAATAATTGCAGGCAGCTGGTATTAATAACAGGGTGCTTTAGACCACTGTACTACCAAGGCTAGTTTTATATGTGTGTGTGTGTGTGTATTTGAAGGATATGTGTGTTTGTGTATTTGTGAAGGATATGTGTGTTTGTGTGTGTGTGTGTACACACACACACACACACACACAGTCATTTCCTTATAGTTTCCTTGCTACTAGTATAGAATGGCTTTGCAATTGAATTCAATTGGCTTTGATTTTTAGTTTTAGTGGGTTGACTTCTTCCCTTCCATAGAGTCCCAAATGCCCTCATACCTGTTGTAAACTACTTTTAGCTTTCTCCTTTTGTCAATGATAACTCTACTAGGTATTCTTGCTCATGCTGATAGTGTATCATGGTATTAGAACTTCTCACCCCCCCCGCCCCCCCCCCATCATACCAACATGGTAATTTTTCCAAAGTTATCAGGATTGCAAGCCCAACTCAATAACAACAGTTATTTAATTAATTCAATTTATATAGAGGCCCATCTCATATTTGTGACTCTGGGCGGTTCACCTAATTAAAAACAACTAAATTGTTTTTAGTAAATAACCAAAATACAAAAATCAATCACAAACACCATAGCCCCCTAAAAACAATTATATAAGATATATATATATATATATGTATATGTATATGTATATGTATGTGTGTATATATATATATATATATATATATATATATATATATATATATACAGTCGTGTTCCATTCAATGTATATTCTTAAAATTAATAAAAATGTTTTTTAATCGGGTAGAATTAAATTAATTTTAATTGGATTAATACAGAGGTGAGCAATTGGTTTTTAATTCTCTGACCTACTTCATTTGGTTAAAGTGCCTATTCCTTCTGAGATGATTCTATCACCTGAACTATCAACCACCTTACTTATAATGGCCTAGTTCTGTTGGCTTTTATTCCCTGTTGATTGCCAGGAGAACCTTAACTCAAATATTGCATAATTGCTAAGTGTATGGCACTATTATTCCGATGGGGACGGGGAGTTTGTAGTTTGGAGGGGAGGCCTGTGCTTTACTTGACAGATAGATAGTTTTCAGCGCACATCCATTTGTTCAGTAGCCATTCACAGTTACAGCAATACTGAAAAAAATGGGCATACCATTGGTCTTTGAGGTACTGGCCATCACGGCATTGTTGTGGCTATGTGATCATGATTGTGATCTGGGCACTCGGGTGCTCAGCTTGCAGTTACAATATTGCAGGGAACTATGGCCACATGATTGTCATTTGCAGCCTTCCCTGCTGGCTTCCACAGGCAAGCTCTAAAGAGGAAGCCCTTGCCCTCAGCAACCCCCCCCCCCGCCCACACACAGGCTCTCCCAGGCCCTCCCCTGGCCTCTCATGATTTGTATGTGACCTGCATTGGTGCTCTCCTGGTGTCTTCCGTCACCCCCCACAGCACCCCGTACAATTCTTACCTGGGACTCCCACCTTTTTCCACTAAATGACTTACACTTGGGGCTATGATGGCAAGGGGGACTGCCTAGATTGCTGTTGCTAAGCAATGTAGTCATGTGATGTTGCACTTCATGATTGCATCGCTTAGAGACAGCAATCCCAGTCTGAATTGCTGTACAATTAGATGATTACATGTACTAGATATGGATGTTCTACTATGGTCCATATATTATGTGAAAGTTCAACAATCCTTTATCCATGTAAGAAGTAATACTGGAGTGTTATTAAATAAGTCAGTAGTTGTTCACTCTTTTTGTTCATATATTGATCAGCTGTATAACAAAGAAACAGGTCTTTAATCGGTATATTATCTTTTAAGATATACAGGTAGTACTCATTTATTGGGACCAGTAACTTGACCATTGAGCAAACCAGTTAATGACTGAAACCATGACTGTCCTTATTATCTTATTTCAGCTTTCCTTTGTCTTAAAGAACTGCAAAGATTGTAAATGGGGGCAAAGTTACTTTTTCATCAACATTGTAACTGAATGGTTGTTGTGTGAGGCAGTCATTAAGTGAGGACTACTTGTATGGAGAAAAAAAAAGCTGCTTAAACATTCTTATTAGAAAATAACTCGTTGAACTCCTGAACAGAAACATATTTTTCTAACTGCTGGACAGTTTAACTGCTGGACATGTAGTCTGATTTAGTATTACTTTTAGCTGTTATCTCTTAGATACACTGTGCTTATGAATATGGAATCTGGTATTTCACAATACTAGACATCTTACGTTTTGTCTATATTCTTGTGAATATTGGGTTTAGTATTGTATCAGATCTGAGGCATAATATAAGTATACTATCTGCATTGATCTAATTTATGTGGGAGAATTCAGTTTGGCTGAACACAAGTCATTAAATTCTGAACTTTTTATGTTTCCCGTAGCCTTTGGCAGAATTATGCATAGCTTCATGGCCTTACTATTTGTCTTTTTCATTTTATATTTGTTAAGCGATCTTAATAATGTCCATAACACTATTAGATCATTTTGTTACATTTTTAAAAATCCATAGTTATAAAGGATGCCAATTACTTATAATGTTAATAGCCCGAGTCCATCCTGAATTTTAGATTCCAGATCATTGTAGTCTTCCCAGCTAGTTTAGTTTAGCATAGTTAAACACATTAAAATCCAATTCCTATAAATCCTATTGGGATTCCTATAAATCCCAATAAGCATGACCCAAAACCATGATTGCTATAGGAGTTGAAATCCAGCTCCAGAAGACCACTGAGAAATCTGATTTGGAATTACCCTTGTTTTTATTAGTGGGTTTTTTTAATCATAGGGGTTAAAATATAAAGCAGATAAGCTAAAAGTTGGTTTGAATTCAGTCCATTATAAGGTTGAGAAAAATATTGTTTACTGCTGACTGATTATTGCTGTCTTAAAATAATAAAACACATACTAGAGCAAAACAGTTTGAGATACTAAATTAATGGAAGATTGACCCTCTCACCTTTTGCAGGAATAGATGATTCAACCTGGCTTTTCTTTTTATTATGATAGTGTATTAATATTAATATAATATTTCTTAAATTTATTTAAATAGTAAGGAGCATAGAAATGTGTGTGGCCAATAAATAATATATATATATACAAAATTTGTCATCCAAATTTGGTAATTTCTTTCCATAACTGGATTTATGGCTCATACATAATTTTTCCTGAGAAATCATAGGTTGCAAAAAAGTCAAATTACATCCAGTATTATTGTGAAATCAACTGAGTTATGTTTTGACACCTGTTTTTAGGAGATTTCCCACTTGTGTCATTTTGTATCATAATAGCAATCCCTGACAATTAACAATTCCTGTGAACTTTTGAACTAGTATTATCTCACTCATCAGAATAAAAATCAAATTCTTCCAACAGCAAACAACATTAAGTTACTGAAATGTAACTTTTTGCCAAGAACGTGACCTTAGCCCTAAACTTCATAAGTGGAATAGTGGCCCGTAGTTTGAAATCAGAAAGGAAATGGGTTTTTTTTCTTCCCCTTTGGATACTCCCTCATGGATAAAAACTTTCAGCACAACCAACCTACCAAAATCTGTGTGTTTATGGAACTCTGGAGATGGGGAATTTCTTCCTTAGTGAGTAACTGTAAGTTGCTCACTGTATGGAGACAGTTGACACAGTATTTGATTTAAAGTTGTTGTACCAGGATGTTTACTGTAGGACCTTGAGGTTACCTTAACTCATGTGAATGAATTATAATAAATAAGGGCTGTTATTTCTGATGGAATCTGATCTGGGCTGTGGCGTTTGATGGGTGGGGTGGTCAGAGTTACCTATCAGGCCATCAGCCATAGCTGAGATAAGGACAATCAAGTGGCCTTACATTGTTGGAGACTCAGGAAAGTAATGACAATACTTTCCACAGACTATTACAAAGAATAGTTTTCAAGTGGCTAGTTGGGCTCATGAATTACTGTACTTAGTCCACATTTTGACAGTCAACAAATATAAAGTGCCTACCACAGAATGCCAACCTGGAACATTTTTAATTTCATTCTGTTAGTGTTCAGTGATAGCCAAAATTTACCAGCAAATGGCCACATCAGCCCTTACTAAAATTGAATGTTCACACTGCTTTAGATAACCTGTAGAATAGCTGATTTTTGTCACAGTGCAGTCTAAAATCTCTGCTTTGAATACTGTACCAAATGCAAGCAGGTGAATGAAGCACTTGTATCTTATAAATTGATTAAAAGGCAACCCCAATTCTTTTCAACTGAATGAGATAGATTCGTGGGACAGCATACAATGCTGGGTTTTTTTAAACAACAAAAATGTATTTGTACGGTATTTGTTTATATATTTTTGAATTTATCTCCCATCCTTTTGAATTTGCAAATATTCAAGCTGATCTACAGTACTAAATATGAAATATAAAACATCAAAGTAACCTCCGTGTAATTAAAATAAAAACAATAAATAAATATGGCGTTAATTAGGCTATTTATTTTATTGCTGAAGTTTATTCAAGACACTTATTATACTGATGATGACTTGAGTTTAGATTTTTTAATAAATATCATGGTCCTTTTGACAGCTAAGTGGGCAGATCTGCCAATATTATATCCTCTGTTATTTTCAATTATATATAAAATCTATGAAAAGCAGGGACTATAATTAATTTACTAAATTAAAGCCTAAGACTAAGTAATATGTCAATTACCTTCACCCCGTCTGTACATTGGTTCTTTTTATCTGCTTTACTTTTACTTTTTAGTTTGATGTTTTTCATGCCCACTGTTTAATGTTTTGATCCTGTAATTGATTATATTATTTATGGTATTGTGAGCAGCCCAGAATTGCTTGGTAGTAATTAAATAAATAAATATTTAGGCTTGTTGATAGTGTATAATTTAATTGTCAATTTCTTTTTATTTCTCTGATATCTTCAAATACTATCCCAAGTGTGGAAACTTTGCAGTCTTGGTAGATTTCCATATTGCATCTCAGGACCGCATGTGGTTTTCTGATCATCAGAGAGAGGTAAAGACTAATCATTCCTACTTTTAAAAATATCTAAAGAAAGTGATTTCAAGAAGTTCATGATTTTATAAATCCATTTCAACTGTCTCAGTGCAGAACTAATTTTATCAAGGAAGAAGCATATACTTGTTTTCTTTATTTCCACTTCTCCCTTCACTTCTGTACATATTACAGTGGCCCATAGCACAGAGAATTAAAAAAAAGAAGAAAAAAGAAAAATTGATCTTTAAATTTGGTCTATGGGAAAACAAGGGTATTTTATTTAGAAAACAAATTATATTCTGTCTTTTCATTAAAAAAATACTAAGCAAGGTATTTGTTAATAATGTGCTTTATTAATAAGCATAGATTAAAAAATAATCATTGATTTTTTGATGTACTTGCAATGTTTTTTAACTTGCAAATCAGAAGTTTTGTAAGAATATAGTATTATATGCAATAAGTAGAAAAATCATTCTTCTCGGTCTTTATATTTAAACTCACTTTAAGACAAATTATCTCCCAGGAAGTTTGTCTTCTGCTGAAAGATACAGTTGAATCAAGAGTACAACAGTACTTGAAAGCACGTAAATTACATGGCCGGTGCAAGCAAACAGAATATGGAAAAGCTAATTCTTTGTCTTTAAGAGGTAAGAGTTCATCGTTTTTATTTACAGCTGCATTTATTTAATCTTTTGATTATTACTGCACAGGGTTTTT
The DNA here is from genome assembly GCA_012654045.1 of Ptyas mucosa. Classification (NCBI taxonomy): domain Eukaryota; kingdom Metazoa; phylum Chordata; class Lepidosauria; order Squamata; family Colubridae; genus Ptyas; species Ptyas mucosa. The sequence continues at coordinate 30,495,229 of WNWU01000017.1, forward strand.
TTTAATCAAATAGGTAGATTGTATAATGTGGAAGTAATCAAATTCAATAAGAAATGGTGATGCTTTTAATATGTGGGTGATGATTTAATCACAGGATCAGGTTTCTTTTTAACTCAGATTTTTTTTCAGAGCTCAAAATTAAAAAGTAAGCATGCAGAGATTATATGAACTACTTAAAGAAGGAAATGAGAAATAAATTATCTCTGATCAGTTGGCAGCCATTAATAATTTAATGGATTTATGAATGGCAGAATTCAGGTCCCAAGTAGTTTGCCCTTCATATACCCTATCTAAAACTCCTAACTTCCTGGGAACTGAGACCACACCAGAACACATGAAAACTGTGGACAGAAAGATAATTAAATAATGTAGCTGCTTAAAAAATACAAGAGTGAATGATAGAATATATGAGAAGGTGAATTTAATCCATAAAGTTCCAGTGGCCTACTATTAACCAATATCTTTCAAATTGGATTCCAGTTATTCCTGCTTGTGGAGCTCACAGCTTCCAGCTTAGTTCTTCCCCAACTCTTGGGTTGTTGTGTCTGAATACACTACTGCCTATTCTGATGCAGACTTGACCGGTCTTTAAGTTTAGTGCCCCTCAGAAGGAAAGTTGGAATGTCCCTCAGAAGCATGAAAGGGCAGAGCCTTTTTGATCATAGCCTCCCATTGGTGGAACTTTCTCTCAGAAGAGATATAGTTTGTGTTTTTAGCTGCCCCTAAATATATATTTCATTTCCAACTGCTTTTAGCTTAAAAGATTATTTTTGTTGTTTTGCCTTAAAAAAAAGCTAACTCAATTTGGATGAATTGGAGAGGTTTTTTATGTGTGCGTGTGTTCTCCTTTTCATCACATAAACTTATTCATATTGACACTTTTCAAAGTGATTTATTTATATTTTCTATGCTGCCTTGAGAGAATATTGTATTCTGAGTACATTCAGCCCCCCTCAAAGAAATAAAAATACCACACAAAATAAAATGAGATCAGAGATTTTTTTTTTTTGACTGATCAAATGGGCAGAAAAGTTCCATGCTGAGTTTCTGTTGTTAGAATAGAGCTGGAAATTTGAAAGAACAGACAAAAGCTACTGCTTGTGCCTCCTTCGTACCACCTATTCTGGATGAAAGAAAAGGATGTAAAGCCTTCTTCGCAATCCAGATGTTAGAAAGATGTGCTAAAGCAATGTGTTGTTTCTATTTAGGAAAAAAAATGCTGAGCAGCTGTGCGCAAGCTGTGACTTTCTGCTTGGATGTTGGGAAGTAACCCAGTGAAAATATACGGGCAACACAGTACAAACACATACAGTATGTTTTTCAGAAAATAAGCCCCAGTTAGATCATTGTTAACTGACAAATTATAAAAGATTGTACCGTGTGTGTGTGTGTGTGTATGAGGATAGAGTAATACTTGCAGATTCTTGCATGTATTGTTATATTATTTAATCTAGTTGAAAGCAAGACTTTAAGATTGTACAGAGCAGTTAAAAATTAACCATATATTTTAATCTTTACATGTTAGTCTTTCTCTTGTTTTGTGGTCAGATATAATCTTTGGAAGAAAGCTCCTCTGGATTTCTCACAGGGCATTAAAACTGTCTAGGTGTTTAAAGTGAAGCATGTCTGAACTTTTTCCAGCATCAGGACTTAAAAAAGAAAAGAAATAGTCCGACATGGTAACAGGGAAGGATTTTTTTTAATTAAAAATAATTACAAAAGTGGTGGCATTCGAAGTATAATTTCCTTACCTTTAAACTTTTGATTTGATGTTTAATAACAAACTGTCCCCTTTTCCCTAAATAATTGCAAACAAAGGAAAGAAGTAAAGTAAGGTTTCTGTCAGCCCTACCAAATAGACCAGACCAGGAAATCAACCATAAACCAAGATATACTTAATATTATCAGAACATAAATGTCCAGACTGAAATGAGTATTCTGGGAATCGGAGATCTGCAGTGGAGTGAAGTTCATGTCAGAGGAGTAGCAGATTGCATTGTGGACAAGAAAATCACAGAAGGAATGGAGTGGCAATTATTTGCAATAAAATGGTATCAAAATTGGACCTGAAATACAGCCCCCCCCCCCCCCATGAAATAATGATTTCACTTTGAATCCAAGGCAAGACAGCAATATTATAGCAATCCAACTCCAACAACAGATGCGGAAGAAGCAGAATTTGATCAGTTCGGTGGTGACTTATAATACCTTGTAAATGCAACCCTCACAAAAGACAACCTCCCAGTTAAGGGAGACTGGAATGCTGAAGTTGGCAATAAAGCTGCATAAATAATGCGAAAACCCATAGAAAAGAAGCAGAAGACAGTTTTGCCAAGAAAGTTCTGTGATTATTAAAATTTAATACATTTTATTTGTTTACATAAATAAATTTTAAAAAGGTTAACTGTCTTCCAACAACCTAAAAAAAATGACCGTACAAATGGATACGACCTAAAAGAACAAGAGCAAAATCAACTGGCCCATATTCTGAAAGCACAGATAGTAAAAAAGTCTATAGTATTCAAAACAAAAATAGGCTTCTGACTGGTGTTCACAAACTCCTTAAAAGTACAACTGAAGAACATGAGTAAAATCATCAAACCAACCAGATATGATTTCATCAATATTCCATACAATACAGTGAATACTGTAGAAAACTCAAGTCAAGAAAAGAATACATTTAATAGATTAGACTGGGTAAAGTGCTTCAAAAATACCATTAAAGATGAAGTCATCAAAAATGTCCAAAAAAATATAAAAAGCAAAAAAATAAATAAAATGAAATGGCTGTTTCCTGATATGCTTACATAGTCAAAGAAAAAAAGTAATATAGACAGAAGAACAATCTCCGACTATCCCAAAGGAGGTTTTTCAAGAGGGAACTGGACTTTTTGTTTTTTCTTTGAAGACGTTTCGCTTCTTGTCCAAGAAGCTTCTGAAGAGAGCTGGAGAAGGTTCTTGGACGAGAAGCGAAACATCTTCAATTACAAACCAGAAAGTCCAGTTGCCTCTTGAAAAAGCACCTTTGGGACAACCATGACCTGGATGACTAAGAATCTCCACAGCAGTGGTGAAATCCAAATTTTTTTACTACTGGCTCTGTGGGCGTGGCTTGGTGGGTGTGGCAGGGGAAGGATATTACAAAATCTCCATTCCTACCCCACTCTGGGGCCAGCCAGAGGTAGTATTTGCTGGTTCTCCAAACTACTCAAAATTTCTGCTACCGGTTTTCCAGACTGCTCAAAATTTCCACTACCAGTTCTCCAGAACCTGTCAGAACCTGCTGGATTTCACCCCTGCTCCATAGACATTTGCCCAACTAAATACTGACTTTCAGAGAAGAACAGGCAGGAGTCCTACCTAAAGGGACTGAGAACAATAGTCAAATGGGAAGGACATGAGATACTTTTTGGAAAATTGCAGATATCAAGGGAAACTTTTTCATAACCCTAAAGCAGTAGAACAAAAGAAGAGAAAGGCAGTAAATGTCTGTTGGAGAAAGTAGAGATGATCTATGGTTTCCCTCCAGGAAAATGGAAAAATGACTGCTCGGAAGGTTTCAGTGTCCCGCCAGCAGTTCCCTGACTTAGCCTTTCCCTATTCTGCTTACCCTCAGGGCTCACAAGAGTTTAGAGGGAGTGGTTGCCTCTGCCAAATTGCTTCACGCTATTAGCAGTCTCTTCATATTCAGAAGGATATTAGTGTTCTATAATACTAATTTCATAGTGATAGAATGTCTTTAAATATTTTACAGCTTAATAAAGTTAAACTCAGCTGATTGAATTGCCTGGTGGATGCCATGCCCCGAAGCGTCTTTCTTTCTTTTGACTCTCTCTAAAACTTGCTTAACGTATTTTGGTTGCCTCTGTTTATCCCACTATGTATCTAGCTAAAGGTCCTGACTGATGATGGGCAACACATGGGTTGGCCTAAATAATACCTGTAAATAAGAGTTTCCCAATCAGATGTCCTCCAGATATCGTGGACTTAATAAGGCTATTGACCTAGCTTGTTGGGGATGATGAGGGCATAGAGGGAAGCTTATCTGAGCAATCATACGGGCAGGATTCACTATTCAATAGATGAAGTTATTCCTGATAATGATGATTATATATGTATATGTGTATGTATATGTATACACACATACACAATTTAGATAAAAGCTATTTTCTGTAGCTTCAAGCTTAGTGTTGAAATATTGACTAAAGAAAGATAATTAAGGGATTAGATGTAATTTAAAGCATGAAAATGTAGAGTATTGACTAGCAACACTAAAATATTAATGCTTGTGTGGCCTATACATTTTGCAGTTTAAAGAACAAGATAGATTACACGTCCGCATATATCATTTAGTTCTTTCAATGTGTTTTCTCTAAAAACATTTACTTTTATTTATTGAGAGTTTTTAGTCCCTGCAGCACATAAAAAGAATACATTTCAAATAATAACGGAGCAAAGACTAGGGTGTACAGCATCTGAAATAGCTGGATTGTAAGGAAGAAAAGGTTCAGTGTTTTGGAAAAGATTGTGGAAAAAGAAATAGGGGTGTGTCAAGTACAAAAACACTTTGAGATCACGACAGGCCTCCATAGGCCTGTCTTGTGGTTTTGGAGAAGATTTTGCTGAACTCAGAACAGAATGATTCAGGTGCCAGATTTTGCTGAGAAGTGAACACCTGCCAGGCCACTCCAGATAACTCAGCCGCTGAAAGGCATTTTCCCAGGCTCCCAGGTGAATGGTCTTTAATAGCCGTGGGAGACAGCTTTCCCCTGTTGTATGCTATACCACAGACTCTTACTGGCAACCACACAGATGATCGAGTCATCAGCAAATATGTGTTACTAGCATGCTTATGGAGAAGGCTACCAATCAAGGTAGGGAGACCTCAGGAACTGCTTTAAAAAAAAATAGGATTTAAGAGGGCCACCAGCTGGAGCCTGTTGAAAAAACATTTAGAATTACATTTCTGGTTCCAGGAATTTATTAAGCCCCACATCTGAATAGAATTTTGGTAGAAAAACTGCTGCTGGTTATTTGCCTCTATCCCTTTATTAGAAAAGGCATCCAGAAATCCTTTTTTTAAAAAAAAAGTTTAATTTTATTTGGACTGGATGATCAAACATTACAAACTTTAAAAATCCCAAACCTACACAGATAAAATGTTTTTAAAAAATCCTTGACTATATGTTGCAGATTGTTCGGAAATCAGTCAATGAAATTAGAACTACTTGCTATCCATCACATTTTTCAAAAGCTCTTGTTGACTTTAAATTTTTAATAAAAAGTTGCTATTGAATGCCTCTCTTTTTGAACCTAATTTTCTCAATTTTGATAAAATACTGTAGTGTTGTGACATAGGCTTACTGAGTCATTTACAAGACACAATTAGTCCCAAACAAACCTATTTTATTGTAACAGCTGAGAATTACATTCATTCCCAGCTGAGTCCAATTAGTTGCAAAACAAACCCTTCGGAAGAAGTCCTTCGGGCTAATCACCAACCTTTATCTTCTTTGACACCCTGCCAAAGGCCTTACTTGGCAAAGCCCCATGAAGTTCAGAAACAAACAGGAGATGCCGACTGGAAACAGAGTTAGCAACGTTGCTTTCCTGCAAAAAGGCCCAAGTGCCTTTGTTTCTCTTAAGCCTTATGGGAGGGGCCAATCATCTCCTGGCCTTACTCCTGAGTCGCCCCTTTTGCTTTAGCTGCTCTTGCCTTCTGGCAGCTCTGCGCATGCATGCACTAGGAACAGGCTCCTCCTGTTCCTCTGCCTCTCTGCTGTCCAACTCTGGGGGCTCCGGAGTCCGCGCATCACTCCCAGATGGACCTGGCCCCATCTGTGCCTCCGATGCAGAGCCCTCATCCGGGCCCTCCCCAGATTCCAGGACTGGCCCATGTTCCTCCCCAGCCTCCTCACTGTCCGACTCCGCAGGCTGCTGGCGGACCACAACATGTAGCTTAAAATGGTGGAGGAAATTACAGAGACTGTTGCTGCTGCTTTTGTAGTAATTCTGATCTGTATGTCCCAAAGATGCTTTTTCAAGAACACCTGGACTTTCTGGTTTTTCTTTGGAGACGTTTTGCTTTTCATCCAAGAAGCTTTTTCAGCTCTTTGAAAAAGCACCTTTGGAACAACCATGACCTGGATGACTGAGAATCTCCATAGATACTTTGATCTGTATAAAAGCTAATGTAGATGATGGAAGTGGTTGAAGGGTTGAACTTGGATGGGGGAGGTGCAGATTCCATTCCCTACTACCATGTTTCTCACCCTTGGCAATTTGAAGATGTGGCTGGAGAATTCTGGGAGTTGAAGTCCACACATCTTCAAGTTGCCAAAGTTGAGAAATACTACCCTCCTGGAATTGGGATTTTGTCATTGTCAGTCTGCATCCGGGTCTTTCCAGTTACAGCACAAAACATGCCAAAATCATAGGGTGAGGCTGTTGATCAGCACAGTTTAATTTTCTGATTTAACCACAGGGGTGTGAACAGACTGATGAAGGCCTTTGTCTGCAGTTGTCATTCCTGAGGCTGTTTTCCAAATGAAATTTGGAATCATATCAGCAAATTCCAACTCTTACCCCACCACCATCTCCAGGGTGTAGATTATCTACTTTCCTTTTAAGTCTACATGCTAATATGAATAGTTTGCTTTAGTAGAAGCTGTTCAAATTTTGGTGGGTATTTTTAACTATTCTAAAATGAGAATGGAAACATCAAGTTTTCACATGATTACAGTAAAAATGTTTTCAGTGACAGAAATATACATGATGCTCTGAGATGTGCCAATCACAAGAGAAGATATGTAAAAATAATATCACATAGGTTTAGAGTCAGTGAAAATACATTTATTTCTGATCCAAAGGTGTGAAATTATTACCATGCTTCTTTTGGGCACATAGTTGTGTACATCACAAACTACATTTTCACATTAATGGAGTCATTTGTTCCATAATAAGAATGACCAGGAACACTTCAGTTCAAATGTGCTTGGAAAAACCATTTCAATAATATTTCAAAATTTTAGAACATACAAACCTTTGCTTGTTCCTGCTTTCTGCAACTATTATATTGCTCCTTTGGAATAAGACTTACAAGTCTGTATAGACCTTCTTTCACTTCAGTTAACAAATTAAACTGAAACAGACCAAAGTTGTCTTCCTCTCCATGTCTCCCCCCCCCCCCCCGAAAGGCATTTAATCATACAACCTGATCAGGGTTGGGTTCTAAATTTTTTTTACTAGCGGTTTGGTGGGTGTGGCTTATTTTGTGGGCGTGGCTTGATGGTCGTGACAATTCTTTAGGATTTAGCAGAGGTACTGGTCTACCAGGCTTTTAACTGCTTGCAGAGCTGTACCGGTCTACTCATTTGTTTTTGGAGGCACCGGTCTACTCATTTGTTTTTGGAGGCACCGGTCTACTCATTTGTTTTTGGAGGCACCGGTCTACCACCACACTGCCTTTTAACACTGATCAGCTGTAGGGCAGCCCTTTGAAGCCCTGCGGCAAGAGTTTAAACAGGTTTTTTCCTTCTAGCCGATCAGCTGGGACTCAGGAGGCCGCAATAGATTGGGGGTGGGGCCAAACAAAAGGTAAGAATAAGGGGGGACGGGGGGGGTCAGAACTGGTTTGGTGATGTCATATCGTCACCGCTACCAGCTCAGCAAAACCAGGCCGAACCAGGAGGAACCCACCACTGAACCTGATGAAGAACTACAGGCATTCAAAATTACCAGCTCTTTTTAAAATGTTCCCTTGGCCTCATGAAAATTTTAACTTCATGAACCTTGTTTGTAATTATGTGACCTTTATGATCTTGGTTTTATTCTACCAGTCTTCGTTGTTCAGTTGTGCTGTCCCTTAATTCCATATATGCAGGAGTACAGCATAGCAGAGTTGATAGTCAGGAAAGCAATAGACATGAAATCAAAGGTTTTTCCAGAGACAAAAGTTTTGGTTAGACAACTAACTTGTAAAGTAATGTAAGAGCAATTTTCTGAGTCAGAAAAGGAGAGAAATTACTGTTTGGTATTGGCTCGTAAAGAAAAGAATTGCCATGAGAATTGGAAATCTCGAGTTGGAGAGAAAGCTTATGAGGATACTCCTTTCATCCTTCATCTTTGTCCAAACCAGGGCATTGATGCAGTGATGCTTAAGAGACATTTTTGGCTCCACTAAATCTTTACTAGTCTTAGCCTACTGAGACTGGATTTTATAGAACCGAGCAAAGCTACAGTTCCAAGTCAGGCTGTTTTTGATTACTGTAGCAAGGCCGTGGAATTAAGGTTTCTTTCAGAATAAAGGATGCAGAAATTCCACTGGCCTGTATGAAGTCTATAAACATTATTTTGATCATTTCAGGATTCCATTACGAAATCTTAAAAGTGCATTTCATCCTAGCTGGATTCTTTCCAGACTAGCTGAACTTGTCCAAAGAAAATGTAGCCTTTTTGAACCAATCTATGCAAAAGAGTGGCAAAGGGGTATTTTTTTTTTCACAGTAAAACGACGGGATTAAATGCTAAGGACCAGAGCATATCTTTCATTGAATTATTCATGGCACTGATGTTCAGCAGATCTTGAAGTTCCTCTGCGCAAACACCGGAAGTCTTTAAAAAAAAATGCCAATCATTGCATTTCTGTTATTACAGTGTAATATAGAATAAACTGCAAAGTCACCTTTCACTAGTGTAATATGATCAAGCGTTTTAAAAATTCAGTGACTTTTTTTTTTTTGAGCAATGGCTTGGGTGCTTTGACTTATAAAAAGAAGCAAATCAATAACTGTATAAAAATATTCTACAATATTTTTTGCAATACTGTACCAGTCTGAACCAAATTCTTAAAATGGCTTTAAAAAAAAAAGACAACAATGAGCGTGTTTGGAAATATTTTAACACAACTTTATGATCCTTTATTTTCGTGGAAATGTCCTCCAACATTTTTATGATATCCCCTTTTTCCCCTACAGAGTATGTTAAGTCCATCTATTTTAAATAAATCTAAAGGAGGATTCATATATAGAATTTATTTTTTTAAAAAAAAAAAAAGCAAAAGGTTTGCTACATTGCTTAAAGATAGATTGGGCCAAGAATTGTGAAATGTGAGAAAGTGGCATTTGGCGGGCCTGGAGTTGAGTGATATAAGGAATGGATAAAATGTTGTAGCTTATAACTGGTTCTCAAGCCTGCGCTGGAACATTTGAATGTGCAATTTTGGATTTCATGGCTAGAGTTAAGGTAATGATGCACATGGCTAGCATACTTTTAAAAATGTACTAAGCGAATTTTAATTGTGTTTTTGTATATGAATTTTAATCCAGACACAAACTTGATAAACCTGTGTTGCCTGTATAAAACCTGCCTCGCTTTTATGTTGCAGCGGACGAGTTTCACATTTCAGCTTACTTTGTCAAAAGATGGGCTAATCTGCGATGTATTGGACAACGGCATGGTGGTAAGCTACCTATGTCTCCCTCTCTGAGTACTTTGGAGAAACAAGGTGAAAAAGTTACGCTTGGACTAATGGTATCCTTCAACAAACTATGTGTGGTGCAGAAAGATTTCAGGGGCTCTTGGTGCTCTCTGAGCTTGCTAGGTTTTCTTGCAGATGTTTCATTACCCAAACTAGGTAACATCATCAGTTCTAGCACCTAGTTACCTAGGACCCCTCATTTTTACCCTGAGCTACAAATATTCTTTTTTTATTGGCAGAAAGATTTCTGTTCTTCTCTTTCTACTGCTTGACCATAACTTGCTGATGGCTTCCTGGATGGAAACCTCTATGTAAGAGTATTTACTTGTTCGGTTCTCTTACAAATAAATTAAAAGGCACTTATAATGCCAGTTTGTCTTGGCAACGGAACTGAAAAGAAGTGTCCTCTAGCTTTTATTACCAGGTTTTTTTTTTACTTAGGGCCACGAGGAAGGTACATCCTCTATCGATGATAAGTGGGGGGAGCATGCTGACTTATCCATAGTTCAGGAACAGAATTACGAAAGAGAGTTGTTTCTCCTTTTATATCAGAAAGAACAATGAGGTTCAGCTGCTAATTGGCCACCGCCTTCCAGTTGAAACACTTGATATCTCAAGCAGGCATTTTAGGTCATATCAACTGACTTGATATTCATTCTAATCACAGGTATACTCTAAATAAATCAAATATTTCATGTTCTCTCTCTCCCTCCCTTCCTCCCCTCTCTCTCACACGCACATATTTGCTTCCCTTTTCTGAAGAAGCTTATTTCTTTGATTGGGGCAAATGTTTGTGTTATGAATTTCCTGCTGCTATTTTATTCCATGCTATTTACTTACTAATTAGTTCTTGAAAGAGTAATTAGCCCAGACTCCCTGCAACTATGCCTCGGCTCAGCATTTTATTGAATCTTTGGATTCTGAATCAGTAGAGGTCACCCTATGAGTCAGGCATATTGTCACAAGGTAGTTCAAATATCTGCCACAGACAGCTTTTGTTTATCTTTTTAAGTGATGTCATTGGACCTGATCGCTTTTCATATTTTTGCACCCAAGGAAGTCTAGAAGGGTATGACATCAAATCTTAGGCTGCCAAAAATAAAATGTTTGGAGCAGTTAATTGTTTGGCTGAAAACTTGCTTGAATCCCATTAAATATGGTATTTACAGTATTGTGAACATTTGTTAAGTCTATTAGACATGTAATCTCTACTTTGATAACACCTTAAATCAAGCCCATTCTGCACCATTGCCTTTAAGCTCAGTGCTTTGGGATGAGAATGTCCTGGGAATCATATACCCAATATATATATATGTATGGCTGTGGTTTGGTTGGCTGTGTTGTCTAATCAAGATGCAACAACACAGCCAACCAACCCGCCTACAGTAACAGAGCCAGCACTCCCCACCTCCCCACCAGTATTTATAGAGAGACGGCATCTCCGATCACGCTTTGCTCGCACAGACACGAAGCCGAAGACACCAGCCTGAAGATGACGAGTGAGACCTTGTCGAAACGTCACCAAGATACTCTCAATCTTACACGGGAAAAGACCCGAATACACCAAGATGGCTTTTCCTTAAAGTGGATTTAAATTCTGGTGCTGTTTTAAATCTTACTATAATCTGCGATGGTTTTCCAACATTTTTATCATGCTTTGAATTATAGCAACATAAGAAACTACTTTTTTGAAACTCCAGAATAACACTAAAATGATTTCATGAGTTGGCCTACTACCATTCTGTTTAAGACGTAACGAAACGTCTACAGGATTCAGCATAGGATTTCTCTGGAATATATCTTCTTTTTTGTGTGTGTGGTGGGGGGGTGGGTTGCTTTTGTTTTCATCATGATTGTGGCACAGCAGCACAATGTCTCAGTGGTTAAGGTGTTGAGCTTATAGGCTAGAAAGCCAACAACCCAAGTTTGAGACCTGAGTGCTGTGCGACGGGTGCCCATCTTCACTTAGCTCCTGCCCACCTAGCAGTTTGAAAGCATGCGAGTGCAAGTAGATAAATAAGTTCCACTTTGGTGGGGAGGAAATAGTGCTGTACAACGTCTTTCTGGCCACATGACCATGGAAGTGTTTTCAGAGAACGCTGGCTCACGGCCTTGAAACAGAAATGAGTGCCACCCCCTACTATTCACTAAGGCTGCATTACTATTACTATTAGTCTTCTCATTGTTCCTATCACCCATCTCCTCCCATTTATGACTGCATGACTGTAACTTTGTTGCTTGTATCCTTATGATTTATATTGATTGTTTCCTAGTATGATTTTATTGCTTATTTGTACCCTATGACTACCATAAGAATCATAAGAACCTTATGATTCTTAACGAACGTATCTTTTCTTTTTATGTACACTGAGAGCATATGGACCAAAGACAAATTCCTTGTGTGTCCAATCACATTTGGCCAATAAAAAATTCTATTCTATTCTATTCTATTCTATTCTATTCTATTCTATTCTATTCTATTCTATTCTATTCTAT
>WNWU01000017.1:30507212-30556706 GCA_012654045.1 Ptyas mucosa
ATTCTATTCTATTCTATTCTATTCTATTCTATTCTATTCTATTCTATAGTCGGCAATGACTAGCAGAGTAAAATCCACAGGGACTCCTTTCTTTTCCTTTCCATGATTCTGGCAGGAGAAGCCTTGGAGCTAACCACTTTTATTATTAATAATAGTAATAAAATTATAATAAAATAAATAAAATAATAGATTATTTTATTATTATTAAGAGTGGGCATTTATTTTTTAAAAAAATTTATTAAACTTTTAAAAAAATACAAACAAACATACAAACAACAACAAAACACACAAATAAAAATCCATCTTTACATCATCTTTTCAACTTGTCGCATCGGTAATCTATATTCATAATTATACATTTTCTCTTTCTTATTTTAACATATCACTTATACCTATATTATACCTAAATAATAAATGCCCTAGAGTGGGCATTTATTGCAGTCACAACATCACCTTTCATTCCGTTAGCTTGTTAGAGTCTAGTTCTAATATTGTACCATATTAATGCTGAGTTTACAGTTCCTATCTGCCCCAATCTTTGCTCACTGAAAGCTGTACAGTATTGTTAGTGTACCACCTAGGTCTGCTAACAGTGAAAATCAAGAAATACCACAAAAAAAATGAAAATAAATACAATTAAATCTAGGCAAATATCTTTGTATTTGCCATAAAACAAATGGTTATAGGAATTCATGAGAATGTGACATCAATCATTTGGTTTCTTGTTTTGTGTCTCCTTGCCATCATAGGTGAGATGATGTTATCTGCCATCAAACTTGCAGAAAGATTGACATAAAAGTGTTTTTAAAATATTTGAGAAACAATTGTTGTAAAATAGAACTGGAATAGGAGAAAAACCAGCCAAGAATTGTTGCATATTCCTATGGAAAAATCTTGGTGATTTTTTCCCCCAAATTTAGTTCTTGACTTTAATCATTTTTGCCTGTCCACCAAAAACAAAACAAAAAATTGTTTTGGAATTGATTATGGAACTCAATTGACCAAAAAATGGGGTTACAGTGTTTAAAAACCTAAAGGGTTAGATAATATAGAAAGTGCTTCTGAAATTTCATTATGTTAAAAAGCTTCCAAAATGTATATGTTCTTATACTTATACAGAATTGCGTGTATTTCCGGATCGTTTTGTGATTTATGTCTCAAGATTTGAACCCGATCCATCTTCTTGGGTCAAAGAAAGTGTGGCATTGGTATGTATGAAAAATATTAACAAATAGCATATTTTACAGCATTCTGGTTAGAAACGTGGGTGGCTTCATGTTAGCCTTTGCCATTCATGGATTCTTGGCATGTGGTTGGGATGGAAAATTTTACGTAAATTCTTGAGCCAAGTGATTTAAAAATTGGATAGAAAAATTGTTCTCTGAATTCACAAGCTTCACACCCAGAAAAGAAAGATTGTGAGTTTCTGGAAAGTATTGTTAATGAATTCAAATTATCCTTTAAAGGTGCAGAATAAAGAACACCATAAAGATGTATTTCAAATATGAATGCTATAAATTAATATATTGTTGCCGTCCATACAAAATTAAGTACTTTTCATCTTTTCTTTACTTGTGGAGGCATTATTTTGGAGCACTCATTTGTTCTGCTGTATTTCATTATTAATATTATTCGCCAGACAGTCAGTCAGATGTTCAGACTGGATTTAGCATTTTAATCTACCTATCGAGTCCTTCCCCAGGACCTGGGATAGGCAATTGTTGATGTTTTATGGTGTTTAGAGGTATTGGCGCAGGATGTAAGTTGTTTCGAGTAAAGCTGCCTTTTCCAATTGACTGATGGTGAATTTGTCAATGCCAATGGTGTTCAGGTGGTACTCCAGGTTTGGGATTGCACCCAACATGCCTATTACTATTGGTACTACCTCCGCTTTCTTTTGCCACAGTTGTTCTATTTCTATTTGCAGTTCTTTGTATTTTGTTATCTTCTCCAGTGCTTTCTCTTTTATTGTGCTGTCTCCAGGCACTGCCACATCTATGTACTATCAAGACTATATTGTCTTTCTTATCTACAGTGGTTAAGTATAGCATGATGTTATACCCATCTGTTTGAGTTCTAAAATCCCAGAGTACTTTAGTTTCTTCATTTTCTTTGATTTTCTCTATTTTATAGTTCCACCAGTTCTTGCTTGCAGGCAAACGGTAATTCTTGCAAATTTTTCTATGAGTTGTTGTTGTTGCTGCTGCTGCTGCTGCTATTGTTTTGTTAGATTTGCTAGGGTTGGACACATGGGTTAGGCTGCAACTGTCCTGCTCTTAAAGATATTAAAGTGAGAGAATTAGCCTTCATCTGAGCTGACATTTCTTTTAATAAATCAAACTATCATTTCGTCAGGTCACTGTCAGGCCTGAAAGCCATCTTTTGCATTAGGCCTTCAGACCTGCCATGTTTACTACAGTGGGAAACTGGGAGGGGGGATTGTATGGAGCACGGGTGATATATACCGTATTTTTCAGGAGTATAAGACGCACCTTTATCCCCCCCTAAAAGGGGGTGAAAATTTAGGTGTGTCTTATACACTGAATGTAGCCCCGCCCACCCACTGGCCCCCACCCTTTGGCCTCTGCCTTGCAGCAGTTACCTCATTGCAGCAAACAGCAAGAAAAAAACAGCTCCTTTCAGCTTCAGCACAGCCTAATTAGCACAAGTTGATTGGATCGGGCTCCCGACTCTCAGCTGATTTGCCGGGCTCTGCTGCTTGCTGCAAAGAGGTAAATTGCTGGAGCAGATTTTTTTTTCCTTGTGCTAATCAAGCTATGCTGAAAACGAAAATGAAAGTAAAGCAGGCTGTTGGATGTTTGCTGCAATGTCCCAAAATTAAGCAGAGGCAGAGGGAGATTTCTTTTTCTTCTTTTTTCTCACCAAAAAAGGTAGGTGCAAACAATGGGAAATTTAGGGCAAAAGAGGAGAGTTCAAGATTTTAAAACACAAAGGAAAAAAAGGAGAAAGAAAAAGGCCAAAATAAAAATGGGAAGGGGGAAAAAGAAATGAAAGAGAAAGATGTTATACATATTTATAATTGAAATATGAATAGTAATAAGAAATAAATGGGAAATCATGATTGTAAAAATGAAATGAATAATAATTGGAATATTTGTCTTTGTATTTTTGAAATCTAGACAATGATAAGTTTTTATTTTTTTATTTTTTTTAGAAATATGACTAAGTATAAACTGTAACAATTGAAATTCCTTTACTGGTATATGGTGGTGAAAGTAAAGAGGATTAAGTGGATAACAGCTAAAACATTTTAAAATTAAATTAGAGAAATTGTAAAGTTTGAAATACTGTGATGAAAGTAGAAATGATTAAGTTGTGATTTGGAGGATTATATGGGCAAAACTATTTGAGTTATTGGGAGAGTTTAAGATGTGAAAATGAGAAAGGAAACATTAGGGGAAAGCTCTATTTAACTAGGGAATTGTAATAATTGAGAAACTATTCTATATTGTGTTGAAAGCAGAAATGGTTAAGTTGTGGTTTGGAGGACTATATGGGGAAAATTCTTTGATTTATTATTATTGGTAAATATAATTAATTGATTTGTAAGAAATTGGATTGCATGGAAATAATTGGAATATTCATGTTCATATTGATTAATATACAAAAAAGATAGTTATATAACTAATTGATTTATATTAAAATGTTGAATTTGTCTTAAACAACTGTATTACATAATTACATAATTAACCAATGTGAGGATGGATATAAAAATAGATGACAATGGGAAGGGGTATAATATAGAATAGAAGGGGAAAATTGAATTTGATTAAGATTAGAGATGAGGATGAAGGGTAATATTGGGGTTTTTTAAAAAAAATAGATGAGGAATAAATATGGCAAAAAGGAAATATAAAAATTATAAATTTAATTGAAATGACTAAACACTGTTTAAATTTGTGAACCAGCCAAATACTCTGTTCAAAGAAAATACATTGTATGTTTGTATGTGTATTTATCTAAAAAATAAAAAATAAAAACTTTAAAAAACAAAACAAAACAAAAAATGTAGGTGCGTCTTATACTCCGGTGAGTCTTATACTCCGAAAAATACAGTAGTCATAATAACATTCCTTTCTCAGAAAGTCAAGGACCACTTGCCCTGCATCTGGAAGGCTGGGAGGCATCTCCAGTTAGGATGGTGCTTTGATTGGACCATGTGATAGACTTATGGGTGTTGGGCAGGGACTTGAACTTTTCTTTGGGTGGGGAAAATCTGGAAACTTTCAGAGATTCGGGTTTTCCCAGATGTGCCAATATGACATCTCAAATAAAATGTAACTTTGAGGAAACTCAACCCTTGGAGGTTTATTTCATTGGGGGTGTTACTTGGAACCCTGACAGTCACTTGGCCTGTTGGCCACATAGTACGTAGTTGTTGGCACTTTAACAAAGCACAGGGGAAATTAAAGATATTTCAGATCTGGTTTTATTTAATCGGCTTATAACTATTCAAGATACCAGCCTTTTACAGTTCTTAGGAAGAAAAATGATTCCTTTTTATTTTCTTGGCAACAATGCAATCCTGATTTGCCATTGTCTTCTACCGAGGTGTGGCTTCAAACTTTTCAATCCAATTTGTACTCCTGGAATTTCCTGGTTATCTCTCCTCCAAGCAGTAGCCAAGCCAATTTAGTTTTCTTTTTAAAGTTCATCCAAGGTCATTTAAAATTGCCATCACAGGAATAATTAACTTCAGGAAACAGCTTTGCATTGATGCTTTTCCCCATGGGATCTGAAGACTGGACTGTGCTGCCATATCCACGTGGATCAATAGAGGATCTCATAACATTAGAACACAATAGACTGCCAGATTTTTAAATACAGGTAGTTCTCAACATACCTCCACAACTGAGCCCAAAATTTATCTTGCTAAGCAAGGCTATTGTGCCTCATTTTACAACCTTTTTTTGTCAAAGTTGTTAAGCGAATCACTGCAATGGTTAAGTGAATCATGTGGTCATTAGGCAAATCTGGCTCCCGTCCCGTCCCCCCCCTTTGACTTTGCTTGCTGGAAGCCATTTGAGAAGGTTACAAATAGTATCACAAGACTGTGGGACAGTGCAATTATTGTAAATACATGCCAGTTGCCAAGCACCCAAATTTTGATCACGTAACCATGGGAATGCTGCAACTGTCATACGTGTAAAAAAAACAATCGAGTCACTTTTTCAATAGTTTTAACTTTGAACAGTCAATACGCAAATGGCTGTAATTCGAGGACTACCTGTGTTGAAAGGGCATTTGGGTACCTCTAGATTCCCTATTACCTCACTGTATGGCTTCATTTCAGTATGCTCAGGACTATATTGCTAAATGTCTATGGAGATTCTCAGTTATCCAGGTCATGGTTATCTCAAAAGTGCTTTTTCAAGAGGCAACTGGATTTGTTTTTGTTTTTTTAAGACGTTTCGCTTCTCATCCAAGAAGCTTCTTCAGCTCTGACTGGATGGTTGCGAATGGAAGGCTCCACTCCCATCGGCACTACTCAGGTGACCCTGAAGGTAACAGATAAACCTCCAAGTGGCCTCAATGACTCTCTAAAAGAATGCAAATGACCAGCTGTCTGCAAGGAATATAAGTCCTTCCATTCCCCACCATCCATTCAGAGCTAAAGAAGCTTCATAGATGAAAAGCAAAATGTCTTCAAAGAAAAACAAGAAAGTCCAGTTGCCTCTTGAAAAAGCACCTTTGGGTCAGGACTATATTCATACGTCTTCTCAGTCTGGGTGAGCTTCATGCTGATCAAGGAAACAAAAGCTTAGGTTTGTTGGAGAGGATGAGGAAGTCCTTCTGTTTACCTTTTTTTTTTATTGAAAAAGTTTTACAAGTACAAATTTTTCCCCTTTCCCCCCCCCTTACCCAACATTATAAAATACATATAGAAAAAATATATAATTCCCTCCCAATCCCACCCTAACCCTCCCCCTCCACCCTTTTCCCTCCCCCCCTTGACTTCCATTATATGCAATACTAGTATTCCCAAACAATGTATATGTTATTCATCCTTCCATATCTTTTTTCTATATTTACTAGCATAATCATCAATCCCTCTCAGCTGAAAGCGACATAATATTTTCTAGTCTGATACTTATTCTGTACATACTCAATCCATTTCTTCCATTCCTGTATATATTTCTCATGCATCTGATCTTTTAAAAAAGCTGAGATCTTTGCCATTTCTGCAAATCCAGCCATCTTCTGAATCCATTGGTCCACAGTCGGTAAAATATCACTCTTCCAATATTGGGCAATCAACAACCTAGCTGCTGTCACCATATACAAAATCAGTTTTGTTTCACCCAATGTAAAGTCTTTAACTATACCCAATAAGAAAAATTGTGGAGAAAATTGTATTTTTTCCTTTAAAACATTTTGCATAACCCACCAAATTTTTATCCAAAAAGCCCTCACCTTTTGCAAGTCCACCATATATGATAATATGTAGCATCTAAACAATCACACCTCCAACATTTTGGCTGCACATTAGGGTACATACAAGACAATTTCTTGGGGTCTAAATGCCATCTATAAAACATTTTATAAAAATTTTCTCGTAAGTTTTGTGACTGTGTGAACTTAACGTTCTGAACCCATATTTTTTCCCAATATCTTCTGTTTACCTCTTGAAGGCCCTGACTGAAGAAAGAGCACATGCCTTATTCCTTTCTCTTCGCTTCTTTGTGCCTTATTTTCTGCCCATGATGAGAACAAGTCAATTTTGACTTGTTTCTAAGGATGCAAAGGGTTTAATATTCACAGGGATAATGACCTTGGATATGAAATACACGTCTGTTGCTTGGGAGAAAAATATGACAAATTCGATCAAAATACTGAATGCAGAAACATCACAGTGACAGCAAAGGTGTTGTCAGGGTTGTGGTTTTCTCATTTATGGCTGTGAGAGCCAAGTCATCAGAAAGGCTGAACAAAGAAAAATGGTTGTCTTTGAATTGTGGTGCTGAAGAAAATGGTTGAGAACATCACGGACAACAGCAACAAATAATTAAGTACTAGATGAAAGTAAACCAGACTTTTCACCAGAAGCACTAATAATGAAGCTAAAGCTTATGTGTGTTGGACATATAATTTGAAAGAAACAGCCACTGGAGGAGACCATGATGCTGGGAAAAATGAAAGTATAAAGAAGAACCCAACTGAAGAGAAGTTGATTAGATAAGATCACTGAAGATACAAGCTATAAGAAGCTAACAAAGAATTAGTTACTGGCAGAAATCCTAGACAAAACATTGGTTCCCAAAGAGTTGAAGCAATTAAAAGACTGAACAATGTACAATCCCATATGTATGTTTAGAAGTTTGAAATGTAAAATAAAAAAAAAATAATCTTTTTCTGTTTTACATTTTAGAATCTGTTTCTTCAGTGCTTCTACTATTCATGACATCCTTTTTTGCACTTTGTGGTTAGTAACTGCTGAGCATGGGATGTTCTAGAACAGGGCTGTCAAACTTGCGGCCCAGATGCATCCCGTTCTGGCCACGGCCATGCCCGGTTTAGCAAAGGGGGAAAAGTCACGATATGTCATGTGATTCCACCATGATGATGTGAGTTTGACACTCCTGTTCTACAAGAATCTGAAAATACTACATTTCTTTTGAATGACTATATTAATTTTTAAAAAAGCACAGCATCCAGAAGTCTTGATGGGGTCACAAGACCTCCTGAATTAAAAGAACAGTTGATGGAATCTTTCAACCAACAAAATTTTTGACTATCAGCTACCACTGTTCCCAGTTACTTATCAACTAGTAATTGTGCATTGTTACAAGCCACAATATTTCCTTTGTAGAACATACCGGTAACTTATGCATTCTGTATATTTGAAAGATATTTGCTTAGCTCCTCGCCCTTAAATTGACAGCTTAGAAAAAATTCACTGACAACACACAATTACAGTGAAGCTATTTGGATTTCTTTTTAAAATCCTTTTTAGGTTTTATCGTTGAAAGTTGATGGGATCACCCATAACCCTGAAGTTACTATGTTCTAAGTTTTTTTAAAAAATATCATATAGAAATATATAAGTATTTTGAATTCTCCAAAAGAGGTAGTGGAACATATCATTGAGCAAGTGAACATGGAGTTATGTAAGGATGTTTAAGAGGAATTTCCTATCAAATTTTCACGCTAAGTCAAGTGTTTGTACTTGACTAACCTCAAAATTCAAGAACAGAAACAAAAGACTTTCTACTGGTGGTAAAAAAAACAAGAGCAAACATGATTGGACAGGAAGTTTAGAACATAACATGCAGTTCTTGTGGCTTGTTGGTTGGAAAAGATTTTGGGCTGTATTTGTAATTTGTAGTATGAAAGCTTGAAAAAAAACCCCAAAAGATAAAGCAATGAATGCCCATATATAAACTGATGGGAAAGAATAACAATTTCTCAGTTCAAAGAAAGGAAGTTTTTTTAAAGCAGAAACTAGCCAAACTAACTATAAGAAAGACAATCAGATAGAATAAACAAGCTCAGTAGATGAGAATAATAACTGAAAACAAGACACCTAGGGAATATTCTATACTACTTGAATTCAAACATTTTTGGGCTCTTGCCATTGAAACAGAAAAAATAAAAGATATTGTAGAGTAGAAGAGAAACTGGTGATCTAACAAGTACAGAAGATACAACTGTGTCCTCCAAAAAGGTAAAGAGAAGAGTCAATGGTAGTTTGTAGTTCAGCTATTACAGGTATAAAACAAATCTATAGTAAAGGTAAAGGATTCAACTAATCCATTGAGATGGGGCATACAGATGGGGACTGCAGCCAAGAAATTAAAAGATGCTTGCTTCTGGGAAGGAAAGCTATGGCAAATCTGGACAGCATTCTAAAAAGCAGAGACATCTCCCTGCCAACAAAAGTGTGTATAGTCAAGGCTATGGTTTTCCCAGTTGCAATGTATGGCTGTTAAAGTTGGACCATAAGAAAGGCTGAGCACCAAAGAATTGAGGCCTTTGAACTATGGTGCTGGAGAAGACTCCTGCAAGTCCCTTGGACTGCAAGGTGATCAAACCGGCCAGTCCTAGAGGAGATCAACCCTGGCTGCTCTTTAGAAGGCCAGATCCTGAAGATGAAACTCAAATACTTTGGCCACCTAATGAGAAAGAATGACTCACTAGAGAAGAGCCTAATGCTGGGAAAGATTGAGGGCAAAAGTAGAAGGGGACGACAGAGAACGTGCCTATGGTCCCTGTCCTAATATTCCTTTTTACTTACTCTTTTCATGTATTCAAATTATGTTTATACTTTTACCTGTTATCTTATATATGCTTGACAAACTTATGATTATGAGGTGGTTGGATGGAGTCAGTGAAGCAGTGGGCGTGACCTTAAATGGACTCCAGAGGATGGTAGAGGACAGGAAGGCCTAGAGGAATGTTGTCCATGGGGTCACAATGGGTCGGACATGACTTCGCAACTAATAACAACAATCCATTGAGAATTATGCTTTCCTTATATATGTGGGGACAAATGATACTTTAAGGAATAGCTACAACCATATCCCACATATTTTGGACATCTTAGAGGAAAGCTGAAGCTTTTTCAGCTTGTTCAGTATAAAAGGAAGTTTAATTAATTAATTAACTAATTGGCATGCCAGGTGATTGGAGGATATCAATTCTTCCTGTTTTCCCAGATAGGGAAAAATAGGACAGTTCGGCAAGCTACAGAGTTAGTCTCAGAGAGATATAGTACCTGGAAAGATTTGAGAGCAGATGCTAAAGAAATCAATTTGTAATGACTTGGTTAATAATGTGTCAGTTACCAGATGTTAGCTTAGATCTATCAAAAATGATTCTTGACAGGCTAACCTTATCTCATTTTTTTTAAATTAGGCAAATAGATTATGGAAATGCTACAGGAATAATACATCTTGATGTCAAGCAAATCTTTTCACAAAATATGCCATGATATGCTGATTAACAAGTTAATTGAGCATGGGCTTGATGGCATAAAGAAGTATGTGAATTGAATACGAATTATTCTCCATTGAATTGGAGAAAGATGATACAGGATTCTAGGTACTCTTCCCTTCAATATCTTATTAATAAGTTGGGATGAACGATGAAGAGAATATTGTATTTATTAAATTGATGGATAACACAAAATTATTGGGATCTCTAATACTCAAGAGAGAAAAATAACTCAAAACCCAATATATTTCAAGCAGTAGAAATCCTCAGAAGTGCTGCAAGCGCAAAAATTAAAAATAAAATAAATATTTGTACAAGGTATCAAGAAAACTAGAGACATTCATATATTTTTTTCATATTCCCGTGTATTCTTTAAATAATTAAACTCTATGAAACACAAATAAGAAATAGGAAAACAACCTCTTATTATTTAACAAATAAAAATATCAACAAAATCTCTCAAACCATAAACAAAGAACAATTCCCCAAAGGCTCAATATCATATCAATAAATAAATAACTGAGAAAGAAAACATTGCTGACAAAAGAAAGAATTTTCAGCTGTACAGATGTCTTGTTAAAAATCAAAAGTTAAAAAAGAATAAGTACTCCTGACCTTTGAAGTCACAACAGTTATTATTCATGCTACCATAATAACATTAACAAACAGGCTTTTCTATTTTGAATTATAGTTTTAAATAATGTTTATGACAAGTCCTTATAACAAAGGACTGTAAGAGGGCATGTGGAACATTCTGATACCTCTTAAACTCATATTGCTCTAAGATCTGACTTAATTGGTACAAAATTAAGATTTAGGTGGTTCTGAAACAAATGGTCCCAGTCTTGTTATAACATGGGACAATCTATGCCAAATAAGAAAGATCACAAGGATTGGGTGGCATACAGGCAAAGAGGCAGTGGGAGGGAGAATGCTTAGTCTAGGAACCCAGTCAATATACTGTAACTTGTGTGACAAACCATAGTTTTTAAAAACCAACTGCTTACATTTCAGTGTGTACATATTTGCAGGTTATATTGCTAAACAAAATATTTGAGACGGAAAGCAGTAGGAAAAATGTTTCATGATTCTTTTAACGTAGGGGTGTCAAACTCAAGGCCTGCAGCAGAGGAGACTGCAAGAGGCTATCACGGCTGAAAATGGAGTCCGGGCAGGCCTTGCACAGCCTCTCCGAGCTCTATTTTTGCTGGCAGAGGGCTGTAGGAGGCCAGACTGTCGTATCCAAAAATGGATCCTCAATGAGTAACATCAAGCTGGCCATGGCCTCCTGCCCCCCCTCCCCCACCTCCCAAGGTCAAACACAATCCTGATGCGGCCCTCAATGAAATTGAGTTTGACACCCCTGCTTTAACGGGTGCCTTTAAGGGGCACCTACCCTCTGGAATCAGTTACCCCCCGAGATAAGGAAAATCCCAGACCTCAGTGCCTTCCGTCGTGCCCTGAAAACTTACCTCTTCAAACAAGCCGGGCTGGCTTAAGCAGTATTTTAAATTTTAAATTTTATGGGGATTGGTATTTTTAATTTGAGCCGAAATTTATTATTCTATTTTTAATTGTTCTTATTGTTTATATTATGTGTTTTTTAATTCCGGCTGTACACCGCCCTGAGTCCTCAGGGAGAAGGGCGGTCTATAAATTTAATATAAATAAATAAATAAATAAATTTTATTGAATTGAATTGTGAACAGCTCCAGAAGGATCTCTTTAAACTGGCTGAATGGTCAACCAAATGATGATGGCATATGCCTCATCCTGACAGCATAATCACATTGTGTGAATCAGCATTTCTCAATCTTGCCAACTTGAAGATGTGTGGATCTCAACTCCCAGAATCCCTCAGCCAACATGCTGATGTAAATATTGTGATTATGAAATTATAGTCTGATATCTGATGCACTTACAGTTTAGACCACCTCTGTAGGTTTCCAGATAAGGTTTTTCTTATGCTTACTATTCCTTTACCAAGATCCAGTTCTTTTTTTACCTTTCAACCTCTGTGGTAAATGTTCTGTATTTTTTAAGCTCAGAGGTTCTTTGTGTGTGCCTTGTTCCAGTGAGAGATTTTTACAGAATATGCAGAAAGAGCAATAAAGCCCCCTCAACCATTATGAAAGCAGATGCATGCTTGTGCAAAACAACTTCCTTTTGTTCTGCTCCCCAAAAGATCATGCTAACTTCGAACCCAGCATGTGTGTTGGGGACAAACACAGATATGTGCAAACGGACACAAAAGGACAGAATCCATTGTTCAATTATTGAATTCTCAAGATGCTCCCTGCTTAAGAAGTGCAAGCCCAACCATGGAAATCCTCCTTAGAATTTCAAACTGTTTCAAAGTAAGGAAAGTAAGTACACAGCCCTCTTTCTGCCTGCCAATGAATCTATTCCAGTGAAGGGGAAACAATGTTCAATCTGATGGAAAAAGAGTGGGGTGAGTCTGGTAGCTCTTGAGATCTGAAATTCATCTTCTATTTTGCAGTATAGCTGTAGCATTTCAGCAAAAATTCCTGAGCAATGTCAAGAGGTGAATGCAAGATTCTGAGAACAAGAAGAGGTTTTGGCACTCTTGAGATTGATCAGATGGTTCTCTTCTTTGAAGGCCGTGCGAATGTCTAGATCTGTGATGGCGAACCTATGGCACGCGTCATATTGGTGGGCACGAGAGCGTTGCCCTAGCTGAGCTCCAGCATGCATGCATGTGCTGACCAGCTGATTTTCGGGCCTTCTGGGCCCACCGGAAGTCAGCAAATGGACTGTTTCCAGCCTCTGGAGGGCCTCTGGGGTGGTGGTGGTGGGGAAGGCTATTTTCGCCCTCCCCAGGCTCCTAGAAAGCCTCTGGAGCCTGGGGAGGGCGAAAAACGGGCCTACCGGGCTCACTGTGCCATCACATGCCAAAAGTGGGGGGAGCATGGGGTGGTTGCATGTGCATGCATGGGGGGGGCAGGGCACAAAGAATTATGGGTGTGGGCACGCATGCACGCAACCACCCTGCACTCCCCCCGCTTTTGGCACGCGATGGCAAAAAGGTTAGCCATCACTGGTCTAGATGACGTGGCTATATTGGAAACAGTGTAGTATAAGCAGGGGGGAGATGTCATTCATCATCAGTAAAGTGACTGGCCCTTTTCTGATCAGCATCTGTGACATTTGTGCTACTGCTTTCTATGGGATTCTCCGAATTGAGGGAAACACTGGGGGGGGGGGGGAAATGGAGGAAGTTGAATCTCTTTGTCCTGCTTTGGGCAGGTAGTGCGTTTTAAGTTTCATTTATTTGAGAAACAAATATATTCCTTGAATCATAGAATAATTTTCTGGAAACACGCTTCTTTTCTTGATTGACCACAGTATCTCTGATTGTATGGTAAGATGGAAGAACTGATCAGAAAAATACTTAGAATATAATTATGAGTGGTAAGGACAGCCGAGAAGATCGTAGGAAGCTCACTTTCTGGTATTCAGGATGCTGCTTCTAAGCCAGTGGTTCCCAATGTGGGGCCCATGCCCCACAGGGCGAGCAATTTGATTTTTAATGGGGGCAATTGGAACCTTGTTTAAACCAGGTTAGTGGCCTTTTAGGCTTCCTCCTGTGAGTAGGCGTTCACTTTTTGAATAGTAAGAATTATATGTCACCGGGACGGGGTGGGGGAGAGACATCAGGATTTTTGAAATGCTGAGATGGGGCATGGCCCAAAAAACGTTGGGAACTGCTGTTCTAAGCGCTATGTGCTTAGAGCTCAAAGCATTGTTAGAGACCCCATACACCCACTTTATGGCCTGTTTCTGTTGCTCACCTCTGGGAGGAGGTTTCAAAGTATTTCTAGCAGGACTATCAGATTCTGTAATAGCTTTGTTCCCTATGCCATCCGTCTGGTAAACTCGCAATGTACAGGTATACATCTGAACTAGACTCTGTATTTATCTGTATGTAGGTATGTATTCTGTTATATTATGTGGAGTATATTGGAGGTGGTGACTCTGAGAGTTGTATGCAACAAAATTTCACTTTAACGTATGTCGTTTAGTGTACATTCAAAGTGACAATGTTATTATTCTATTCTATTTTTATTATTTTATTCATGGGATATTCCCCCTGCTTTTCTGTTCAATACTCAGTGCCTCTCAAGCCCAAGTCTGCCAAATGATCTAGAATGCTATCTTGGTCACTGAGAAACCCAGAACTGTTAGGATCACATGATTTTAATCTACCTTTCTGCATAGGTCATCTACTAAGAGGATAAAGGAGAGATGGTACCAAAACAATCACCTCCTTTACAACCTTAGTCTTCCCAATCATTAATATTCCGCTTTTCTAGTTTTTTTCTATACCATGTTAACGGTTCATATAATGCTTATAAACCTTTTTTTATATTTGTTTCTACTCTGTGTATGGTATGGTGTGTGTGTGTGTGTGTGTGTATGTGAGTGAGAGATAGAGAGATAATTTACATAAGTAAAAGAATTTGGGTTTACTCAGCAGGATAAGAACTGGTGTTATATTGTCTTTCTTTTTTTGCAAGCCATGTCATTCCCACAGGAAATAAGCAACTGTATTCTCAAAACAAATCCCCTTAACTCTGTAACCATTCCTCTCTGCCTCTCTGATCTCCCAGTTCATTAATTATGAAAATATCATTGCTAATACCATAATGGGTATTATATGAAAAGTCTATTCTGCTTAATTGTTATCTTTATTATAGAATCATTCTATTTTTCAGGCAATTTATATCCCTCTTTTTTAAAAAATGAGAGTCTTTAGTTCTCACAGTGTCATTCAGAGAATGACTCACATTCCTCACATTAATTGTTCAGTTCTCAAAATATAATACAGGCAGGGTGTGGTTCCAAGGGGAAAATCTACTGTACTTGCAGGACATGTTGGGAAGTGTTTCACATAAAAAATTGTTATTTTGCAAAACATTAACTCCTTTTTGCCACTTTTTGAAAAACGGGCAGTTATTTTTCTTAACACAGCCAGTTTCAGCCACACACAATTAATTTCAAAGCAGATGGAGGCAGCAGGTGAAATTATAAGCTTTATCAAGTGTCCTTGAAGAGTCTTAGTCATGTTACTAGGACCGTGGGAGAGACACAGGAAATATCCCAAAAGAGTTTCCCTTGTGAGAGAAGCCTTCTCTAAACTTTGAATGGAACACCAGGGGAAGATAGATATGTCATCCCTTTCCTACAGGCTTAATTTATGGTCAGAATAAATCCTGAGGCTTTTCCCCTCCCATTCAGATGCAAAAACAAAACAAAAACCCAATCTTTCTTTAGTAGGAAAAAACATCTTGAGAAAAGGAACAGTTTTGTTTGTGAAAATGGTTTACATGAAAAAGATAAAAACATTGTCTCCTGCCTCTACGATTATTGCGGTCGAATTCAGAGCCCTCTCTAAAATTGCATTAAAATATAATACAAAACAAAAACAAAAACCCACCCATGTGGCACTCAGGTGTTTTTCACATGTTATGACTAGTTAAGTTTTAAGTAATATGTTTCTGTTATGGGTTAACTGTCTTGGGGAAAGCAACACCAATGGGCCATAAGTTTCAAAAGTGGGTTAGCCATATTGTATATCACAACTGAAATTTGGTGAAAAATATTAAGGCCATTCTCAGACTTCTGCTTCCACTTGTACAGACTTAGCTGAGTAGTTATTCAGATCTGAGGAACCATGATCCAAGTAAAAACTACTGAATGTGCTCTTGGTGTGATACCTTCAAACGTGTTTGTTGCGTTTGTACCACCTGTCGCCACAGATGCTATGTTTGCTTTTTGTTGAGTTCATTTTTTTAAGAACTGAATTTAAGAAATTCAGTTGATCATATTATGTATTGATTTGCTCCCTGCCTCCCCCTTAGTTCAAGCATGAGAACATTGGGCCAAGAGAATGATCTTGAAATGCTCAGAGAACTAATAGAATAGTAGAGCATATAAACAGAAACCAGAATGTAAGAAAATGCATTAATGGCAACCTATCTTGCTTCTTCTCAATGAAATGTAACAAACATTGATATTTACAGTATGTACTGTTCATGTGTACTTCAGATGCAGAGATAGATTTACCTGGCTGACACACTATTCTTAGGCATGGTATGATTAGGCTTAGGATGAGGTTTAAAACCCCAAACCATAGATTAAATTGTAGTTAAAATGGAATCCCTTAACCCTCTTGGATTATCCTCATGATCTGGTTTTAGTTTACATGCCTTAAACATGGTATTGAGCGTCATTGAAATCTCATCTTGGGCAATTACCACCCACAAGTGAGGGGTGAATAAGGGGCCCTTGGCGTTGACCATTTTTTGTTCCCCTGATGTGCGTGTGCCAGATGTGTGTATAGAGAGTGTGTATAGTGGTTAACAATGTTTTCACAACCATATAATGTATGGGATATTTAAAGATAGAAGTGCAAATGGAAAACTTCTGGCATAAGATTATGGATGCAATACCTCTGGACGTATTTTTCCACTGTTCAGTTAATCTTAGCATGAAATATGAATCTTGAGGGTAACTTACAACATCCCATAGGTGATAATGGGAATATTAAGAGAGTCATTTACCACGCCATCCAATTTCTTTAATAATAATTGGTGAAGTATGCTGCTGACTGTTTTACAGACTTTTGATAAATGTCATAATTTGAGTCATTCAGGCCCCAAGTATTTCCCAACGATTTCTTAGTATGACTGGAGTCAGGTTTATGGACCATATTTATTTGTGGTTCAGTTTAATAGCTGAAAAAAATGTACAGCCAAACAGTATTGCTAGCAGTGCAGAAAGCGTTTCACAGAATCAAGCATGTTTCTCTTCAGATTTGGCTTGTTGGCATTTGAAACTATAATGAAGAGCATTGGTATTGTGTAACATTTGGATTAAGTAAAATAAAATAATGGATTTATATTTCAAACACTGGTATTAGGGGTTTGTTTTTTTTTTGTTTTTTTGGATAGGAGGAGAATCTATTCACCAAGGTGTCTGAATATTTTCAAGGTTCAGCTGAAGATAGAAAATGCCAGATTTCCCTGACTCAACAGGAAAAACAAGACACTCTAAAAAAGTTGTAAGTGCTTCCCACACGCCCCACAGCATGCACTTTTTATATAACCAAGATGTGAATACAAAATTTAATAATGTCAAAGCAGCTGTCTCCTTCACTCCAGGAGTATGTGGGGGTAAAGTTAACATTGAATAAAATCAACTTTCTAAAAATAACGATTGGTTGGAACCAGCAGCAAAATTAAATTATAATGGAAGTTGAGGGAGAGAATTGATCTCAGAAAAAAAGTAGCCTGTGCTTTGGTATTCCCAATCGTGCTAAATTGAAATATATATATATAAAATTTAATTTTGTTGGGTAAAAGATAGATCTAATTAAAACCATTATTTTAAGAAAAAGGGAACTGAGATCCAATGAGTCCAACTTAACTCTTTTCTTTCAATAGCTGTTGGAGGGATGGAGAGAGGCAGTTTGTAATCTTGTCTGAAACAATTGTTCTAGGTCCATGATGGCGAACCTATGGCACGCATACCACAGGTGGCACGCAGCTCACTCTCTGTGGGCACGCGAGCCATCGCCCCAGTTCAGTTATGCTGTACATGCGCGTGTGCTTCCCGCCAGCCAGTTGGTCATCGGGTCTCTGCCACACATGCGCAGAGGGCAGGGAACATGTGGGGTGGCCGTGCACGCATTCACGGGGGCGCGTGTGGGAGGCACATGCATAGGGTTGGGGCGTGTGGGGGGCCACGCATGCATGCCTAGGGGTTGGAGCGTGTGGGGGATGCACACACATGTGCGGAGGGTGGGGCACATGCATGGGTGCATACGCATTGCATTTTGGGTGTTCCCAGGCACATGCGCTTGCTTTGGGCACTTGGTCCGGAAAAGGTTAACCATCATTGTTCTAGGGTCTAAAGGCAAATTATATTTATATTAAGGGCTAATTTCACCACTACCCCATGCCCTAATTTCTCTTTCCACATGTCACTTAATTGTAAGTACGTAGATGGTAGTAGTAGTAGGATATCTATTTTTTTTAAAAAATCTTACTATTTTATTTTTGTAGATTCCAATATATTGTGCTTATTTCTAAAGAACTGATTTGATTAAATGTCGACTTCATCACAAAAAAAATCAATGTTTTCCAAGATATAAGAAAATTAGCACTGTTCTTTTATAATGGAAGACTTATTCTTCGGTCCAGCTAGATGGTGGCATTTATCCAACCTTGTCTGATCTCAAAAACTTAAGCAGTCTCAAACCTGCTTAGTATTTGGAAGTATGAGAAACTTAAAGTAATTGTTGTGCTATAACAATATTATTTTTAGAAATCGAAGTAGAAAAACCACTAAACTGTTGAAAAAAAGACATGTCCAAACACACACACTCGAATATGGTGAAGAGCGAGGTAGAAACCTGTTCTTCCTACGGAAGTATTTTTACTGTTGGTAGTCTGATTGTTTTTATCCTGCCACTTTTCCAATCTTTAGGCTATTGTGATGGTCTTTCTTATCTGAATCTTCATCTGCTGTAGATTCCATCAGCCAGGCTGATACTTACAGGTCCTCTAGTGACTCAGGAGTCCATATCCGCTCTGAATTATCTAATTCCGCATTATGGACTTACCTGGACATTTAAAATACTGAGGAGAAACTTGTTTAAATTGTCTCTACTGTTCAAGGCCCATCTGTCACATAGGCAGAAGTGAGCTTTCTCCAATATTGTAAACCAAGGAATGCATTCCTCCATGAGTTATGCTTAGCCCCTCAACTTTCTATTGTTAAAACTATGGATAAGGAATACAGAACTTTTGGACTTCAAAAAAAATGATTTGAGGCGTTACAGCAGCTCTGTTTTTGAATAACTCTTAATTTATTTTTCCTTATTTTCTAGTTTTATTGTTAGAATGTTGTAAGCTGTCTTGATTATCCTGCTTAGATGGAAAGATAGGATGTAACTTGAATGATAAGAGCTGTAGAAATAATTATATAAAATAAAATGGGGTCCTTTGATAGTTTGGAAATCGATGAGGGTCCTTTAGGCTGAAGAAAAGACTATACATAGTCCTTCTAATTCAATATATCTTGGCTCAAAATAAAAATTTCTGAAGCTGGAGCCATGTCCGTCTTGCTGTAGCTTATAAATAACTAATTTATTATGACATAAGCTTTCGTTAATTAGAAATGTTCCGTGATAAATTCTTTAATCTTTGAGGAACTTCAAGACTTCTGTGTTGATCTTTGTAGTAAAAAACATTAAGATGATTTAAACTTCAGTTTCAATTATTGACTTTTTCATTTCTGGGAAAGCTAATCTCACAATTCAAGATCCAGAGCGCTATTTGGCTGTGCCTGCGGTTAACACTTAGGCTGCTTAAAGTTCAGTTGTGTGTAACAGATGGTGCTATTTAACTTCATATTGCTTAAGAGTTTTCTTTTTCTACTGCTGCTCCCCGAATAAACACCCATCATCTCAATTTTCTGATTTTTTAAATTTTGTGTCACTGGTTGCTTCTTACGAGTGTTTGTGATGGAGTTGAACAAATCACAGCAAACCAGATGCTTGTTTCATTCATTCAAGTTATCCAATAAGCAATGTGTCATTGGGAAAAGGTACAGCCTTTAGATTCTGTAACTGATCACAGAATGTACAATCACACTCTTATATTGCTGTGTAAGAAATTTAGCCTATTCCGCCATGGCAAAAGCATTTAGGAAATATCTAACGTTAACAACCACTTAGGCTCCAAATTCTACCTTTGACTCATCTTTCCATAGAATATTCCTATAAACGATTATCCAGGTGCTTTTTAATAAACTTGAAATTAGCATCAGTGTTCATTTTAGGAGCAATCAATGGCTTCTTTTCTGTTGTTCTCCCTTGAACTCCATTTGAACTTCCTTGAACTTCATCACTGCTTTTCTGATGGTAATGTCATGATGACTGAAGTTACCTAAGGCCAGGGAGATCAACAGATCCATCGTGTTCTTCTGGGATTTGCTGTGATATTGTAGACAATTTAACCCTGCACTCTTGCAAGGGTTTTGACCCAGTGACCACTCTTGAAAAGATTAGCTATTGTATCTAATCTTCTCCAGCTCAAGACTTTGCTTTCAAATATAATATAGAACCATGATGGCGAACCTATGGCACATGTGCCAGAGGTGGCACGCAGAGCCCTCTCTGTGGGCATGCGTGCCATCGCCAGCTTCTCTTCTGGTTTCCAGCGCGACGACCAGCTAGTCTTCGTAAGTGCCAGAGCACTGGAAAACGGCCTGATAAATGGCCAAAAAACAGGCATGCGTGCACCAGCCAGCTGGTCTTCGGGTTTCCGGCGCTGGGTTTTGGCACTCGGTGTCAAAAAGGTTCACCATCACTGATAAAGAACAATGGAGACCCAGAATTTTAGAAATAGCTTTTCTATTTTTTCTAGACTCTTAGGCATTTATACCTTTTTATAGAAGTCTTCAGAGATTTCTTTTGAACAGGACTTGATGTGCCTATAGGCTCTGTGTGCTGAGCACTTCACAGGAACAAAGGGAACAAGGCTTTATTAAATTTATATATGTATGAGCCATGGTGGCGCAGTGGTTAGAGTGCAATATTGCAGGCTACTTCTGCTAACTACTGGCTACCTGCAATTTGGCAGTTCAAATCTCACCAGGCTCAAGGGTGACCCAGCCTTCCATCCTTCCAAGGTGGGTAAAATGAGGACCCAGATTGTTGCAGGCAATATGCTGACTCTGTAAACCACTTAGAGAGGGCTGTAAAGTACTGTAAAACGATATATAAATCTAAGTGCTATTCCTATTGCTATATAGGATAGGATTGCCCCAAATCAGGAGGTGGCTTATTGGCTAGGCAAGCAATCTCCAAGGGGCTATTGCAGATGTCCTGTTATGACAACAATGTTATTATGTTTTGAATCTCTGCTAGCCTTGTAGCTGGAAGAAGCATGTTGAATTTGTAAATAGATACATCTCTAATATAAAATCAAGGCATCATAAGGCACATATCTTTCGTAATTCGATATATGCTGTGTTCGTGAGAATGGAATGCTAAATACCTCAGAGTATCAAGGTGTTGAAAAAAGAATCCACCCCACTCAATTGAAGGCAAGTTTCCATTCTGAATGTTTGCACATCTTGCTTTGTTGGAAGCCATCGCTTAAGGGAAGCATTTCAAGATGACCTACATTGTGGGTTATAACATCTGCATGGAATATCAATCTGTCCTGTGGATTTAAATTTTAACTCCTACAGAGCTCATTGTTTTACTAAATATCACTTCCCTCAGGGCAGATGGATATCTCTTAATCTGATGAATAATGGGGAAAAGTCATCAAGATCATTTAAACGTTTCCAGTAGTGGAGGTTCTCCAAATTTCTAGAAACAATGAAGTGTTAAGACATCTGCATTATGAAAATAAAATGGGTTTAATTATTTTTTTATTTTTATTATTTAGAATGAAGAGGGCAACACATGCTAACAAGAAGAAACCTCAGCCCGGGGTGGCCACCACGAAAGTATATCTTGGCTCACCAGATTCAGACACGGAGTAGGAAGAATGCATTTCAACCAGTTTGATGCTCCAGCCTGAACTGAAAATGTAGGCGTAAAACACAATCAAAAGATTGCATAAATAGAGCTAAGAGCAGCTTGGGACTTCCTGTTTCAGAATGGGCAATGATGTGGACTGGAGACAGCCAAGCAACACTAACAGCCAGCAAAAACTTCATTTGTGGAGTGGTTAGACATGACTTCTCTGCAGGAACCCTCAGCGGTGCTATGAGTCAGCACTGCCACATCCAAACCAAAGTCAAAGGGTGACTGAAAGTACTGAAATAGTGCACTGAGCATGCAGGAGGAAGAAAGATGTCTCCAAGGCCAGGATCACCCGGTTCCCAGATGCAAGAGTCCTACTTGGTAGTTCAGAGCCCTCTTCTAGAGAAGTCCCCACCAAATCCCACATTGTGATCCGAATGAGGCTTGGCAGGATTCACGTCTGATGGAGAATTGCTGACTTAAAGAAAAAAACTTCCCCTGAGACTGGTTTTATGAGAAGTGCTACAGCGTTGTGCAGACAGACCCAGTTCAACCACAGTCACCAAATAGTCCTTAATGTTTCACTCCTGAAATATGCCAAGCCAGAAGAGAGAGGGTTGAGAGAGAGGGAAAGATTCAAAAACAGGGTGAAAGGAAAAAGGTAAAAAAATAAGGCAAGAAAATCTGTGCCTTCCTCGGGTGCTACCGTATTCCTTTTACATGTGTCATGTGTAATGAACAAGTAGACTTTGCTGAAGATTTGAAAGCAATTCCTGAACTAATTAAGAAGTCTTGAGATTTTTTAGGGACTCTGAAATAAGCAAAATTCAAGATGCATGGCAGTCAAGGATAGCTCCATAGCTTGAATCATAAGGAATCATTCTGAGTTCTGTTTCCTTGGCATATAATTGACTGATCTGAAGTTTCTCCATCACAATGACAGAAATCTGTTTTATGGTCCTTTGTCTGTTTAGCTCTTCATAGTCCTGTTTTTATTTAATAGTATAATGGAAAATAAATACTTTCCTTCTGTAAAATGTGTTTTTGCACATCTTTTTCCCCCCTGTGTCTTGTCTGATAAATCACTTTGCATATTCAAAACTTCTTTTGAAGAAATGATGCTGTATGCTTAAGTGAATAGATTTCCACAAGACACAGATTAAAGAATCGAACCATTAGTGCCTGAAATCCACATAAAGAGCCTTTTTCTAACTATGGTCCATTTGAGGTTATCAGCTTTGCTGTTCCGTTGCCTCATTTTTCCTGTTGCAATAAATGTTGATGAGGAAATTAAACTGCATCAGGATTGCTTCAAGCAGGCTTAGCACCTTAATAGCTACAGAGCTCATTGTCTAGACTCTAGGACAATCGATCCTAACAATAATATCCTTGCTTTGTTACTCGTGCACATTTCTTTTTACTCTTTCTAAAAGAAGTGTGGGAGAATGTTATTTCCTGATATAATCTCACAACAGCGCTGTACAGTAGGCCTGAAAGAAAGAAAACAAATGCCCCAAGATAAATAAAATTTAGGGGTAGTGGAATTTCTGATCTAGAAATTCACTGTCCTCTTTGGTGCTGCGAACATAACACCATCCTATGAATGTCAAAATGATACTTTTAAAAAAATCATATAATTGTTTCAATACAATGATTTAATGCTTTTAAAGATCTGTAGTATAAACTGTTACAAATCCAATCCAATGACATTGAAGATCTTGTTTACTTTGCATTTGAATTAAAACAGTACTGATACTATTTTAAAAAGTAAATAAACTTCACTGTAGGTCCCTCCCACCCATTTTAAAATTCCTTTTGCCCCATTAAGAGATTCTCTGCAGTTGTCAAGATTCATTGACTGGTTTTATTTTATGTGCCTTAGCATGTTTGAGCAAGCAAAACTGAAATGTTTCAGCATTCATTTCTTAAATAGTTTAAAGCCTTTCCATTTATACCAAGGAGAGTGAACAGAACTTTGAAAAGCACTTCCTTCTAGAAGGAAAATATCTGATCTCTCTTTCATGTACATTACTAACCCAAATATATTATCAAGGACATAGTTGAATCTACTTTCTGGCAGGTGTTTCACCTTCATTGATCAGACTGAAAGACATGTGCATTATAAAGTTTAAGAAAGTCATGAATCAATAAAATAAGTGATTGTACTTAAAAATATACTGGGTACATGTTGCTAAGCTGTTTTGAAAGCTAAATAGGCTGAAACAATTAGAAATTCAGAAACATAGCACTCAGCTCTTGATTCTTAGCTGTCAGAAAGGTTCAGCAGTTCTACAAATTTGTCATACAAATGAACTATATTTTTCTGGGATCTCTTCAATCCATTGGGGCATGGATTGCTTAATCTAGCAAGATTTATGCCTTCTGAAAAAAAGTATCTAAAGTTTGCAAGATCCCACCAATTGAATACCGTATTCTACTTTTACGAATCTGGTTTTGTTACTTTGGTCATCAAATACATCAGACACAGATGCTTCATCCAATGATTCTGCCATTATTGCTACCCCTCCTTTACAACTGAACTCCGAATTGATCAAAACTCCTTTTCTTTGTTCTTTTTTAAAATCTGGTGGTTCTCCTTATCTCCTTCATGGTACCCATTCATGTCCTGACTCATATCACCAATTTTACTAGAGGTTTTAAAAATAATTGTAAGAAACAAAATTTGTTATTGTTTCTAACTGTGTAGCATGTTTCATTGTAGTGGAATCAGGGGTGAAATGCTCCCGGTTCAGACCGGATTGTCCGATCCGGTAGTGATGGCAGCGGGTGGTTCGGAGAACCGGTAGAAAAAATCCCTGCACACACACACACCATGCCCAGCTGAGCCGCACGATCATCAGAGGCCTTTTTAAAAAACTTTTAAAAGCATTTTTTCTACAACCTCTTCCAACAAAAAAATGTTTTTAAAAGTTAAAAAAAAAAGTCTCTGATGATCGCGTGGCTCAGCTGGGCTCATCAGAGGCTTTTCAAAGCATTTTTTTCTGCAACCTCTTGGCCGAAGAGGTGGTTGAAAAAATGCTTTGAAAAGTCTCTGACGATCCCAGCTGAGTTGCCTGATCAGCAGAGGCTTTTCAAAGCATTAGAAAAAATGCTTTGAAAAGGTTTTTTTAAAAAAAATTGGCCACACCCACCCAGTCACATTATGCCCACCCACCAAGCCATGCCCACAGAACCAGTATTAACAAATTTTACATTTCACCCCTGAGTGGAATACTAGTCTTTTATCCAAAAATATTGATGTGTGATTAATGAAATTATAAACACATTGAATATGAAGAAGGAGAAGAAGATGATAATAATAAAGCCACTTGGTACTACTTCTTCATCTTTTCAAGTATTGGGGTAATCTCACCTTCTGGCAAGTGAATGCAGTTAGACAGAATCACATTTTGACCCTTTATTGAGGAATAGCATGGGACTACTTTGGTTTCTTCCAAAGCTTTAACATCACGCCTTGCCCAAAACATTGTATTACTTCCAAGCACTTATTGGGTTGGGAAACCCAGATCCTGGCTTGTTGGGCCACCATTTTTCAAGATGATACCAAGAAGGTGAAAGGTTTGGGAATCTCATATGATACAATAAACAGTCTTCCATAGCATTAGGACAAGTCTAGGTAGGAAGAGGTTGTAATATAGCAGGTGGGCTTGCATAGCTAAATATATTGGAATAGAGAGCAATTAAGTGGATAAGATCAGCTATGGATGGGGGGAAAAGTGCTGCAAAGGTACTTAATAAAAAAAAATCCAATCTAGAAACCATAACATAGATGAGTGGGTGTGCACGGTTAATCATCATGGAATGCTGTGGTCCAGATGTTTCTACAAGACAAGGGTCTGCCAGAAAACTAAATCTCCATTTTGTTGCAGGTCAGCGCCTTCTGAAGTTTGGCGCCAAGAAACCTTTGAGTTCCAGTGCAAACATAATCTATATGCTTGCAGGCAATTCTGATTCCAAACTGATTCTGGCTTAATCTTGGCAAATTAAGAGGAGTGTGTGAAGAAAAACACTTTCTAAGAACATTTTTAGCAGCAGTTTGCCATTCTTTTATACATTAAGAATGGTTAAGGGATACATATCAGAACAATAGCATAATATTGTTGTTTCTGGAGCATCCTGAGGAATCTGGAATTAAATATTCCAGAAAGAGAGTTGCCAAGTTCAACTACTCTTTCTGCAAGAATAAACAGCTGACAAATACAGGAGCTTTCGTATTCCTTCACTCAATTTTCTAGTAGTGGGGTTGCCATACAGTCCCATTCATTTTCCAGAGCACTGCGGCTCCACTCCATCTGTGGGTTGATCCTCTTCTCTGACAGCAACTGAGAGAACTTAAATCAATTAGCTCCCTACTCCGTGCTCTAGCCACGCCTCCCTTTAATCCCCAGTCTTTCTCTCAGTTGCTGACAGACTGAGGTGAAAAAATTTTTGCTCCGTGCTCTGGATGTTGGAGCTGCATTAGGTTTTCCTTATTTTATTTTGAATAGTTTTTTGTTTTGTTTTTTTCTGTTTTTCTTTTTGCGTGGAGCCTTGGAGCTCTACCGGAATTTTTTTCCTTTCCTTTCATTGCTGCCTGCCTGCTGGTTTGTCTGTTGCGTGCCTGGGTTTCCCAGGTCGCACAGACGTTAGGCGCTGCAAGCGCTTCCAGCTGCCGGATTCCGACCCTTTGGGGCGGATCCGGTTGATGATTGTTGGGGAGAAGGTTGGCGGAGGTCGCCTTCTCCTGTGGATCATGATGTTGGGAGGCTGGCGCGGCGGCCGTCCCGTCAGGGCTCTGCGGGCGGCGCCGCTTGTTTTCGCCAGCTGAGAGGCAGGACTGAGGCCAGGTAATCGAGAGGAAGCGGGCGGCCGTTCCGTCAGGGCTCTGCGGGCGGCGCCGCTTCCTCTAGCCGACCGAGAGGCAGGACAGAGGCCAGGTAATTGGGAGGAAGCGGGCGGCCGTCCCGTCAGGGTTCTGCGGGCGGCGCCGTTCTCCCTTGCTTTGGAGGATCCAGGAGCGGGCATTGGCGAGCGGAGCTGCCCGCTCACGGACAGGCTGTGCGGCCGCTGGGCTCGCAGTCCTGGTCCCGCCTGGACGCCGCGTGGTCAACGAGGCGGCGCGGAAGGTGGCCGCCATTTTGTTAACGGCTGAGCCGGCTCCTTTCAGGTGGCGGGCTTGGAACTTTCGTTTTGACTCGGCCCCACAACTGCACCGTGGGGAGAGTCTCGACTGGCTGCCCCTCTTCCTGTTACGGAAGGGCACAGCGCCCTATTGGCACTACTGTTTTGGGGGATTCTGAGGTTGCGAGGGCTCTCATCGCCCAGCCCCTCTACCCCTCCCTTTCCCCCCCCCTGCCATAGTCCTCTGTTGACTGTTGCACTAATTTGGCGGGAAACTGCTCCCCTGTTTCTACCTGGGGGCATTTCCCTGTGCTGGCTACTTGGATTTTGCTGCCTTGGGGGGG
Organism: Ptyas mucosa; assembly: GCA_012654045.1. Lineage (NCBI taxonomy): Eukaryota > Metazoa > Chordata > Lepidosauria > Squamata > Colubridae > Ptyas > Ptyas mucosa. The sequence continues at coordinate 30,534,198 of WNWU01000017.1, forward strand.
GGGGGCGTCTTAAAGGCACCCAACCTTTCAGCCTTGTATCTTCAGCGGTGGTGCCACGGTTGCACTTGTTGTTATCGTAGGCATAAATTGCTATTCGCATAATTCAATGTTTTTGCATAAATTGCGATAATTTGAATAAATTAATATATTTGCATAAATTAATATATTTGCATAATTTGCATAAATTAATATATTTGCATAATTTGCATAAATTAATACATTTGCATAATTTGCATAAATTAATATATTTGCATAATTTGCATAAATTAATATATTTGCATAATTTGCATAAATAGATTTGCACCCCAAAAAAAAAAAAAGGGAACAAAAGAGCCTTAATAGTACAGTGGTCTAAGGCACCCTGTTATTAACATCGCCTGCCTGCAATTGGAACAGGAGGCTAGTCCAGTGCGGTCTACGAAGTCCTCCAGAATGCACTCTGGCAAGTGGAATCGTAAGTCACACCATTTGAGGTGTCTTCCTCGGCTGAGAAGGATGCGCTTTGAAGGCATAAGGTCTTGGAGAAGCAGTGGGAGAAGGCTAAGATGGTGGCGGCCACGCCAGTGGCCCAGTTTGAAGGGGTTTCTACTGTTGCTCGGATGGCTTCGGAACGATCCTTGTCGGGGGCAGTCCTGTCTACTCCTTTGCCTCTGTTCAGCGGCATCTCTCAGTCCCTGCGGGATGTGTCCAGAACAGGATTGGACATGGATCCTTCCCCGCGCCACCATCTCCCCGCTGCCACATTCATGCCCACGGCTGCGGGTCTGAGACCGGTCGCACAGCCTGAAGTGGGTCCACAGTTCGATCTCCAGACGGTGTTATCTACGGAGTTGGCTTCTATCTTGACAGCGGGTGCACAGACAGAGGCGCAGGCTCCATCGCCGGCGGCTTCCCTACCGGCTCCGGTGGCTCCTGTTCCACGCAGATCCCGCGCACCGGCGTGCCACGGGACTGATCTTCAGAGGAGTCGGACCGCGAGGAGGATTATCAGGAGGACGGGTTTCGGAAGACAAGGGCTTCCTGCCTGATTCGCCCATTTTACGGGATTGTTTCGTCCGGCTCGGTTTAAATCTTTACTGCATAAGGTGCGTCTGCCTACTAATCTAGGTTCTGTCGGTGCTCAACCTCCACCTTCCCGGTCTGAAGTTGGTCCTCATGATGCATTGTTCAAGCAGGCCAAGCCTGAGAAGGAGTTTGTACCGTGCCTTCAGCTTTCGCTGACGTTTTGCAGGCAGCCTGGGCATCCAGGCTCGTCAACTGCGCCCGCTATTTTGGACGGGAAATTGTTTTGCTCAGCTCCTGAGTTGGCTATCTGGCTTGTGTTGCGGTGGATGGCCCTGGGGCAGCGCTGACTGCGTAATCCCTGCTCTCGGGGAACCCTCTGGAGGGCCTGAAGTCGGAGGACGGGCGTACTGAGTTGGCCTTCCGCAAGGCGTCAGGCTGTGGCTTGGGTGGTCCGTTCGGCTACGGCGACATCGTTTTTCAACAGGGCCTCCTTGCTCTGGTTAAGGCAGCTGCAGAGATGCCTCCCTCCGGAGGAGAACCATTTGCACCACGTCATTAATAAGATCATCGCAGCCACAAAGTATTCGGCGGACGCTTCGCTGGGTTCGGTCAAGTTTGCTTCGAGGGCCCTCATGGCTTCGGTGACCTCTCGTCAGCTGTTTTGGTTGCGTCCCTGGAAAGTGGATGTTAAGACGAATTGGAAGCTGGCAACAGCTCTGTATAAAGCGCCGGCTCTCTTTGGGGCCTTTCTGGATCCGGGTCTTGTGGAGGATAAGGATAAGCAGGAGTCCTTCCGTCATCTTCCCACAAGCAGGTCAGATGCTTTATGCCCTATTCTTCTCGCCAGTCCCTTCGCCAGTATCCCGGGACCGGCGGGTCCTCTTCCTGTCACCAGTTGTTCCCGGCAGCGGACCGTTTCTCCGAGAGGTGAGGTTTCCGGGAGAGAGGCAGGAGGCAATCCACCTCGACTAGGCCATTTCGAAGGGCCGGCCCCAGACCTTTCAGGCGGGGCAAGTGGCTCACTGCTGGCGGGTCCGGTTGGCAGTCGCCTTCGTGCCTTCACGCCCAGTGGGAGTCGTTGACCCAGGACCTGTGGGTGTATCGCACGTGGCAGAGGGCTTGTCGATCGAGTTTGAGGATCGCCCTCCGAGACGTTTCGTCAAGTGTCCCGGTCTGCTGACGGGCGACCGTCGTCGGTTGATGCTGGCGAAAATCTCCCATTTCCTGGAGATAGAGGCAATTGAACCGGTGCCTCGGGATCAGTGGGAGACCGGATTTTATTCGATTCTGTTCCTGGTGCCCGAGAGTTCGAGTTTGCGGGCAGGCATTACCATTATTGTGCAATTCCGTTCGGACTTTCCTCCGCACCGCGGACTTTCACCGAGCTGGTGGTGGTGGTGTCAGCTTCGCTCGGCTCAGTGGCAGTGAGGACCCTGTGCTACCTGGACGCTGTGCCGGTTCTCTCCGGTCAAGGCTGTTCAGGACATAGACCTGCTCTTCAGGGCGTTCCGGGCACATGGGTTTATGGTAGACATGTAGAGGAGTCTCTTCATTCCGTCCCTGTCGATCCTGCACCTGGGCGCCGTAATAGATTCTGCGAGAGGGCAGGTGTTCTGGTCTCTGGACAGAGTGAGGGACATATCTCTGTTGCTGGACCAGATGCTCTCCCGAAGGTTGGTGCTGCTGTTAACCATGTCGAGGCTGTTGGGGAAGTTTGTCTCCTGTTACCGGATCGTTTCTTGGGCCTGCTGTCATTCGCGTCCGCTGCGGTGGCTTCTCCTCCCGTCGCAATGGAAGGGGTGGGCCAATTCGTCGCAGAGTGTTCCAGTGCCCCCTCGGATCAGGCTGTCGCTACGTTGGTGGAAATCGGTGGCCGTTCGGAAAGGCTGTCACTCTCTGGGTCGGGACCGAGTGGTTTTGACCACCGTCGCCTGTCTTCTCGGTTGGGGAGCCCACTTGTCCAATCAGGTGGCTCAGGCTCTCTAGACTCCGGCCAAGAGTGCCTTGAACGTCAACCTCCTCCAGCTGCGGGCGATCAGGTTTGCTCTTCTTCACTTCCAGGCGGAGATTCGGGGGCACCAAGTTTTGGCCCTCACAGACAACAAGTCGGCCAGGGCGCAAGTGAACCGGGAAGGCGGTTCCCGGTCCCGAATCCTGATGTTCGGTCGGAGAGGCTGTTCGGCTGGTGGAGGAGAGCCTGTCGTCGATTCGAGCTGTCCACCTTCCCGGTGTGACGAACACCCAGACGGTTTGGCTGAACAGTGAGGTGAGCGTGCAGGAGGAGTGGCAGCTGCACCCTCGTCTGTTTCGGGAACTGGCTGTCCGTTTCGGAGATCCAGTGGTAGATCTCTTCGCCACTCACACCAACGCCCGGCTTTCCTGTTTTATCTCCTGCTACCCCTCGCCTCTGGCAGAAGACACCGACGCCCTGCTTGCCGTTGGCCGGAAAGGCCACTGTACTCCTTCCCTCTGATCGTGCTGATCCAGCAGGTCATCCAGAGGATCAGGAGGAGCTGGCGAGGGTGTTGCTTGTGGCCCCCTACTGGCTTCGCAGGCCCTGGTTCCCAGACCTGGGGGGGACTGTCGGTGTTCTACTCGTGGGTTATCCCTCCCCGCAGAGTTGCCCTGCGCCAGAGGGCCTTCTCACCCCGAGCCTCTGTGGCGCCAGTTGGCCGACTGGAATTTGAGCGGCTCATGTTGGGGGAAGGTCGGCTTCCGGGGCCCGTCATCGGCATTATCCAGGCGGCTCGTCGACCTTCCGTGATGCTGCTTTATGAGGCATCTTGGCTGGTGTTTTTTGCTGTTGGGCTGCTGGTAATCGCGTGGACCCCACTTCGGCTTCGGGGCAGGATGTCCTAGGTTTCCTTTAGGCGGGTTTTGAGCGGGGACTCGCCCCTGTTATGCTGCGTCGCCAGGTGGCAGCTCTGTCGATGGTGGCTTCCACCCCTCTTTACCAGTCGCTGGAGCGTCACCCCTGACTCCGGGGGTTTTTCTTCATGGCGCTCAGAATTTACGTCCGGAGGTGGTCCACCAGTATCCCACTTGGAATTTGCAGTTGGTTTTGCAGGCGCTTACTGTTGCGCCTTTTTACACCGTTGGGGTCAGTTTCACTTAAGTTCCTGTTTGTTCAGGTGGCCTTTCTCCTGGCGGTCACGTCGGCATAGCGACTTTCGGAGCTTGCCGTGTTGTCGGTCAGGGAGGACTTGGGCATCTTTCGTTCTGATACTGTTGTTCTTTGTTTGGATCCGGCATTTACACCCGAGGTAAACTCATGGTTTCATCGAGCGCAGGTGATGGTGTTGCCGGGTTGTTGTCATCCTCGGCACCAGCGCAAGGTTCTTTGGCATGCCCTGGGCGTCGTAGGGTCTTACGTCGGTATATTCGCCGGACAGCTGCCTTTCGTAAGTTGGAGGCCCTTCTTGTGTTTTTCCACCCGGCCTCCATGGAACTGAAGGGTTTGTCGGCCACGGTGGGTTGGTGGATTACGGCATGTACCCCGTCCGCTTACGAACGCCGGGTGAGGGCTCCTCCGTCTGGGATTTTGTCGTTTGACGTGGAGTGCAGCTACTCCTGCGGCTTGGTCGACACTAGAGTCGGTGTTGGACATTTGCAGGGCGGCTGCCTGGACTTCGTGGTCACCGTTGATACGGTGCTATAGAATTGCCTCTTATGTTTCTGCGGATCCTTCGTTGGGTAGGAGGGTCTTGCAGAGTGTTGTTACGGGATCTTTAAGGGGGAGCAGTCCGCCTCCCGACCCTGTGGTTTGAGCTTGGGTATGTCCCACAGATGGAGTGGAGCCGCAGTGCTCTGGAAAATGGACGTTGCCTTACCTGAACGTCCTTTTTCGGGGCACTGCGGCTCCACTCCATACCCTCCCTGTTTGTTCCGGTTGTTGGCGTTCTGCTTTTGTTTGGTTGTTGGTTGTGTAGTTTGATCTGCGTAGAGTTTGTTGCTACCTTCTGAGCTGCGCCTTCGTTCAAGACTGGGGATTAAAGGGAGGCGTGGCTAGAGCACGGAGTAGGGAGCTAATTGATTTAAGTTCTCTCAGTTGCTGTCAGAGAAGAGGATCAACCCACAGATGGAGTGGAGCCGCAGTGCCCTGAAAAAGGACGTTCAGGTAAGGCAACGTCCATTTTAGCATGACTGATGGAAGAGGTTCCCTGGGCAATAACACTGACTTAGCCTGTGATAAAAACCTATTTATTTTAATACAGGCATTTTTATGCTACCTGATTCCCCAGAGCGTTGACATCTAAATGATTATGAATTATAAAAGTTGTTCAGCATTCCATATTAGAGAAGTAAGTTGAGGGTGGCACCATTGCTAGAGAAAATGCCCAAACCGTAATCTCATTTATTTCAATCAATAGAATGGACTAGAATCTCTTTTTCCTCCTTTTAAATGCTCTCTGGAAAGACTTTCCCCTTCTTGGCAGAGTCCCAATTTGAGTGACTTGCTGTGGAGTCTGTCGTGGGGGGTTTCTTTGCTCTGAGTCCAGAGAAAACTTTGCTCCTGGTTATGCTGGTGAACCCGTCTGCATATGAAGACGCCATTTCAAAATTTAGTGTGGAAAGAAAAACATCTCTCAAGAGCGTGAGGGGTGGGGTAAATCTTTGCAGAATATTACTGGGCTGCTCTTGGCAAAATCAGTCAACAGTGTGGGAGAAGAAAACTTGCTGGAACACAAGAACATCAGAAGAGTCCCGCTGGGTCAGGTCAGAGGTCCCGTTAGATCAACACTCTGCTCCCACAGTGGCGAAAGGAATGCCAGTAGGAGGACCCAGCTATATGATCAATACAGGCCTCTCTTTAAAAAAAAAAAAAGCCAGCAGAATTTATGAATTTAACACATCTGCTTTGTATTTAAAATCCATTTTGCTGTTGCCAAAAACTCTCCCTCTTATGAGATGATGTAGCTTCCTCAAAATCTATGGGTTTCTCTCTAGTCTTCATTCACGTGCATATTCTAGGCCCAAGCATGTGCAAAGTTCAATTTGAGAATTGGCTAAAAATGTGTGTGTTTGTAGAAATCCTCTCACCCATTATAACTGGATTTTTTTTACAAACAAAAAAATTCACGAAGAATGAGCTTTGGTCTTAAAATTGAATCACATAAAATGTTGTCTCCTTTCGGTTTATATACTTTTTATATACTTACTTTTTATACTTATTTTCTTATATCCATGTTGCTTGTATCTATACAACTTATATTGTTTTTACTGTTTCCTAGTATGATTTGATTGCTTATTAGTATCCTATGACTATCACTAAGTGTTGTATCTTATGATTCTTGATGAATATATTTTATTTTTTCTTTATGTACACTGAGAGCATATGCACCAAAGACAAATTCCTTGTATGTCCAATCATACTTGGCCAATAAAAGAATTCTATTCTATTCTATAAAAGAATTCTATTCTATTCTTTTTAAAATAATTGTATTCATTTTATATATTCAATTCATGCTTATACTTATATATATTATCTAATATGTACTCGACAAAATAAAATAAAATATTACGCTTTATGGGGTCCTCTGATAGCATCTTTTCTCACTACTTGTTACAGCAGCTAATTCCACCCTTTGAAGGAAGGATCTGTAGGCATTGTCTATATTATCCAGAGCAGGGGTCACCAACCTTTCGGGCCTCGGACCACTAAATTCATAATTTTAAATCCCACGGACCACTAATAAGATCTGCCTATTGATCGGTTGGGTGGGTGTGGCTAGGTGGTCATGTGACTGGGTGGGTGTGGTCAACTCAATGTCACTCACGTTGAGGGACGCCTCGCCGGCCTCTACTCGCCCCTCCTCTCCCAGCCCCTCCTTGCCTGCCCAGGCTCCTTAGTGCCCCAACAGGAAGCAATCATTGGAGCTAAACAGCCACCATAAGAAAGAGTCAGCAAAACAGCTCAGTTCAAATTGGATCTGACCGAGAAGGAGGCTTAGCAGAAGCACCTCACTGAGGACTAGGAGCATAGGCTTTCCAGGCAGAGGGAAGACCAGGAGTGCAAGGCCACGTACCAGTGCCTGGAGGCTCAGTGGGCTGAGATGGTCAGCCAGTTCCAGGCCATGATGCAGTCCCACTGGAACAAGACCCTCCAGCTCTTCGCACCAGCGGCACTTTCCTCCAGTCTTCACCCAAAGCCCCACACCAGAAGGCTGAAGCAGACCCCAAGTTGGAATTTCTGCCCCACTCCAACTCACACAAGAAGACCCTGAAGGGGGAGACTCTCCACAGCAATGCAAATGTTCATTGCACGTATCCAGTCCAGGGGTCATAGTTTGAGGACCCCTGATTTAGTGCAATATAAAAAATGCAGATAATTTTTCTGCGGACCACCAAAATTTTCTTGTGGACCACCAGTGGTCCACGGACCACCAGTTGGTGACCACTGATCCAGAAAACCTCATGCTTTCCTGGAGAGGAAGATTTGAAAGTTGTGGAATAGCAAATTCAAGTCCCAACAGCATCCCAATAAATTTAAGAGGCATTTATTTTCTTCTCAAATTAAACCAAGCTGTTTGCATCAGATATGGAAATTTATAAACTTTAGATAGGAGAAATTATCTTTTACTTGGACACAAGATTCTCGTTCTTGGTACTTAGCTCTGCTTGCACCCAACTCTTGCCTATTGTATGTGTTTTTGTGTTAGAATGCTTCTGCTGGCCTAATTGGAGAGCCAGTTTGGTCTAGCGGTTAAGGTACCAGGTTAGAAACCAGGAGATTATGAGCTCAAGTCCTGCCTTAGCCATGAAAGCCAGTTGGGTGACTTTGGGCCAGTCACCCTTTCTCAGCCCAACTCACCTCACAGGGTTGTTGTTATGGGGGAAAATAGGAGGAGGAAGGTGTGTTGGATATGTTTGCCACCTTGAGTTATTTGTAAAAAATAGTAAAAGTGGGATATAAATTAATAAGTGCTTCAAGGCCACAGGAATGCTGTTTACCTCATAGAATGCCCATTTTTGTCATGAAAGAAAGCTGTGCTATGTTGTACTCCTTAGTGAAAGGTTCAGGGCTGAACTGAGAAATGAGCCTGTTCCTCCAACACGGGGTGATTCCTTGGCTGTCATGGCAGGTTTGGGACAACTCGCCGCAGCCAACTTGCGGGGGCCGTCTCACTCACCATGGGACAACTTGTTGCAGGATAATTCCAGTGATGTTATCCATCACTGTTTCTTTGATCTTATTTTCATTTTTGCCCATTACCACAAAAATGGAAATAATGTTGAAGAGACTGTGGCAGATCACATTGATCACATTGATTATTGTGGAGTTGACCCATGGCAAGATGGCTGTGGCAAATTGGCCACGGCATGTTGTCTCTTTCCAGTCATGGCAGCCATCTCATAGGGCCGAGTTATTCATGGAACCATCTGCCTTCTATAGCTTCTGCTTGTCTATCTGATTGGGCATAGTTAACATGTTCTAGCTGCAGGGCCGCCAAGAGGATTATTAAGTGCTGGAACAAGACTAATATACCCCCTCACGCTCTCACGCCCCCACGCCCATGTGCGTGCGGTCCCCCCACACACACACCCATGCAGAGACCTGAAGACCATTTCCACACAAATTAAGTGTGTGACATCCACATGGACTTCCAAATTCAATAAATTACATAAATAACCGTTCACTGAGTTTCAAATTAATAAACGTTATGTCAAACAAGGCTGCAAGACGGTTTCGCTATATACACAAAGTATAGAGTATGAAGTATATATCCAATATTATTTTTCTTTTTAAAAATTTGGTTTTGTCAATTTTTTTTAAAAAAAATTCCCCTTCATGGGCCCCCTTTGAGCTCCATGCTATGGGCCCTGGAACAATGTACCGGCTGAACCCCCCCTCTCCTCAGTCCTGTCTAGCTGCTTCTCTGTTTAGCATAGTCATCTGATGAAACATAGGAATCATGACTTCTCCATCACAGTGCCAGCTCTCTAGAATAACATTCTCCCTTAAATTCATCCAGCTCTCACTCTGCTTGTCTTTAAAAGAGCCTTGAAAAAAAATGCTTCTGTATTGGAGACAATATCCAAGAGCAAAATATTTTCTTATTTTTTTCTCTCTTTCTCTCTCTCAACCCTGCTAATGTCTTCCATCCATACCCACTTTTTGGGAGCTGGCCTGTATGGAACAGTGGATTGCAAACTTCTTTGGATTTGAGGGTCTGGTTTGCTGCTCTGGTTTTGCATGTGCAAGTAAGCCTCCCAAGTTGAATTAATCTCGTGGACATGATGTCCCAGGACCTTCTATTTCTTCCTCTGGGCTTTCTCAGTCTGAGCTAAGTGCTATGGCTCAATCAAGAGTAGGATCATCCTTTTGTGCTCTGGTGAGAATTCATTTCTTTCAGCTTCTGCTTGGGAAAGTCTCAAAACGAAGATTGCTTCAAATTTGTTATGATCACAATTGACCCTTGCTTGCCCTCAGTGTGGAAAGGAAAGCCCACTAAATGAAATAAGCAACTATATGAACTTCCTCCCAGGGATGAGAACATCATGAAATAAGGGTGAGTCTTGGATTTTTAGATTACGGGTATTAAAAGAGCCTTTTTAAAAAAAACAAAAAACCCACCAAGAATGAAATATAGCTTGTTTCAGTTTACAAAGGAAAGCTGCCAGAATTTCTTTAAAATGCCCAAGTGTAAGCAAGCTGACCTGGCACTCACATACTTGATTTGCTCTCTACTCCCTAATCCTCTGTCTGTATACATGAATTGTGGCTAGAATGAAGGGAGGATGAAGGAGGAGGATGAAGCTAAACAGCAGAAATCCTGATGACCACCAGATGGCAGCCGAGAGGTATTTCTTTGTCTGCCCTCTAGTGGTTCCCCTGGATTTTTATAGCACAGATATGATATGAACTAGAGAAGGATACAATCTGCTTATTTTCAAATGCAGCTTTCCCTGTTCTTTTATTTTCAAGGGCCATAGCTAAGCCCAAACACAGGTTTTGACCTCCTCTTTTAAATTCCAAAACATATTCCTTGATTCTGTTTGGCTTGTAGTACAGAAGCATGGCTTCTGATTATCATTTTGTGGAGAGGGGTGGGTGGGTTAATAAGAAGGATTGTCTTACACGAGCATTTGAACAGCGCCCCTGTTATTTTTAGGATTTAATTCAAGATGTCTGGGCCTCACATGCTTTCTCTGTCCTTAAGTTTCTCATAAATGTTCCAATGCGCTGTGCTGCTCTTGAACTATCACCATGTGTGTTCCAAGTTAGAACCCCGAGCACAGCTGGAGAGATTTGTTCATTGGCTGCCCCTTGAGTGTTGTGGAGTGTTGGGTAATATATGTCTCTTTTCACTTGGAGAGCTCCTAGCTGGTTTGCTGTTCAGTCCAATCATCCAGTGTGCTCTTGAGTTGGCTCAGCACCTCAGTGAAATCTGGAAGTAAAGCAGGCATGACATTTGGCTCAAATATGAATCATGCCCACTGAAGTAGGTGAGCTTTGGTTTGGAAGCCGTGGGTGTAAATTTCGCAAGAACTACTCAGATGGAAAAGAAACTGGTTGGTTAAGTAACTCCAGAAAGAATTTTCCCAGGTTTTGGGTGAATCATTATCCAAAGTGCAAACGTGTATTATTTTATCCAAGGCCTCCTCTTACTTAAAAACAAAAACAAAACAAAACCCTTTCCAAATGTATCTTTTATTCTATAAGCTGCAAATTGGCAAGAGGCAAACACTCGATTGACTGACTGATTTACATCAACAGAAATTTACAACTCTGTTCAATGGAACCAGTTAAGCAGCTTGCAAAGTGAGATAGAAAAGAAACAGCAAGTATCAAAATAGTACAGCTAGTCCTTGACTTATGACCAAAACGGAGCCCAAGATTTAGGTTCCTAAGCGAGACAGCGGTTAAGGGAGTTTGCCCCATTTTGCAACCTTTCTTGCCACAGCTGTTAGGTGAATGCAGTTCACTGCCGTTGTTAAGTTAGTAACATGGTTGTTAAGTGAATCTGTCTTCCCCATTGACTCAGCTTGACAGAAGGTCGCAAAAGGGGATCACATGATCCCAAGTCATTGCAACCGTCATAAACATGAGTCAGTTGCCAAGCGGCTGAATTTTGATCACGTGGCCATGAAGATGTTGTAAACGGTTGTAAGTGTGAAAAACGGTCATAAGTCACTTCTTTCAATGCCGTTGTAACTTCAAACGGTCACTAAATTTCTATTTCTATGTCGAGAAATAGAAATGGAATATAATCCATTTTCTTTGCCTGACTTCTGAAGAAAAACACATTATAATAACAATATCATGCTATTCCAAAGAACTTTGTCCCAACCGTGTCTTCACTGCCTTCCTAAAAACTAACAGTCGAGAGGGCAGTGTCACTTCCAAGGCCACAGGTAATTCCATAAAAGGGACCCTTACAGAGACTGCAGGACATGGTGGCTCAGTAGCTAAGATGCTGAGCTTGTCGATTGAAAGGTCAGCAATTCAGCGGTTTGAATCCCAATACCGCGTAACGGGGTGAGCTCCCGTTACTTGTCCCAGCTTCTGCCAACCTAGCAGTTTGAAAGCACATAAAAAATGCAAGTAGAAAAATAGGGACCACCTTTGGTGGGAAAGTAACAGCGTTCCGCGCGCCTTTGGCGTTTAGTCATGCCGGCCACATGACCCTGGAGATGTCTTTGGATAGCGCTGGCTCTTTGGCTTTGAAATGGAGATGAGCACCGCCCTGTAGAGTCAGGAACGACTAGCACATATGTGCGAGAGGAACCTTTACCTTTACCTTACAGAGACTGCTCATATCTGCACTCCCACTTGCTGGATTTTGTGGTAAGTGGGGATTTGCGACATAGCCTACCTATTAGCATAAATTGTATACAAACTGCTAGCTAGTGCTGCTCCTGAATACCAGTGTTACCTGACAATAACTGGGCTGACCCAGTAGTAAACAGGCAGCCATATTCTGTAACGATTGATCTTCAAGTGCAGCTCCATGGTTACTACATTGCAGTAGACGAAGAAAGGTTACAATAGGCATGCCAGTCAAAGCTGGGCAAAGGATTTTACTCCTCTACTCTTCAATCAGGAGGAAAAGTCTAGGGCTGCTGTCAAGCCTCTGACAGCCACTCATCACCATGACAGTTAGAGTCTAACAGTCTTTTTAAACAGGGTTAGATTACAAGATATGATTCCATTTATCAGCAACTTAGCTAAGGTGGGGAATTCTCCAGTTCTCTTGCTGAGCAGCTCTCAAAATTGTGGAGAGTAGTTTTTCACGTCTGCAATGCAGGAGGAACATGTAGATATTCCAACAGTGTCATGTTTTGCAAACCACTATCCTCTTTTCTGTGCGCTAAGAAGTGAATTGCAACTACCTCTAGTCCAGGGGTGTCAAACTTGATTTCATTGAGGGCCACATCAGGGCTGTATTTGACCTCGGGTGTGTGTGTGGTCGGGGGGGGGGGGGCGGCACAAAAGCAGTTCGCGAGGGCTGCACACAGCTCTCCCAAGCTCCGTTTTTGTTGGCAGAGGCGCTGCAGGCCGGTCCTTCACTGTTTCCAGGGTGGCCCCGCAGGCCAGATTCAGCCCACAGGCCTTGAGTTTGACACCTGTGCTCTTGACTATGGACCTGCTTGTTCAGGGAAAGCACAGCTCCATCAAGAACCAAGTTGGGACCACTATGGATTCAGTCATTCCATATTGTCTGACTTGTGTCCGAGCCTTGAGTCTGTCCAGCTCCTAATAGCCTCCAAGCATCAGAATAAGATTTCTACATATCAGCCTCATTAGGTAGATCAGACCACAAATCCATCTTCACAGAAAAAGATGGGCTAAATTAACAGAATCTTGCAAGGCTGATTGTACTTTCCTCATATTCCACTGAATCAGGGATTGATTGATTGATTGATTGATATTTATATTTATATACTGCCCTTCTCCTGCTGGACTCAGGGCGGTACACAGCCAGAAATAAAAAACATCCCAATACAAAATTTAAAAATGTAAAAATAATTATAAACTTTGGCCGAAAATTTAAAAACCTCCCAACTAAAACCCATTAGACAATTAAAAATCTAATATCTCAAAAAAAAAAGGGGGGGGGGTTACGCCAGCCCTGCTTGATGGAAAAGAACGTTTTTTAGGGCACGGCGAAAAACCCGCAGATCTGTTATCCTCCGTATCTCCGGGGGCAAATCATTCCAGAGGGCAGGTGCTGCCACAGAGAAGCCTCTCCCCCTGGGGGTCGCCAGCTGACACTGTCTGGCTGATGGCACCCTGAGGATTCCCTCTCTGTGGGAGCGTACTGGCCAGTGGGAGGCTATTGGCAGCAGAAGGCGGTCCTGCAAATACCCAGGTCCGATGCCATGGAGCGCTTTAAAGGTGGTAACCAACACCTTGAAGTGCACCCGGAAGTCCACCGGGAGCCAATGCAGCTCACGCAGGAGAGGTGTCACATGCGAGCGCCTCCTCGCTCCCATAATCCCCTGCGCGGCTGCATTCTGCACCAGCTGGAGCCTCCGGGTGCACCTCAAGGGGAGCCCCATGTAGAGAGCATTGCAGTAGTCAGGCGGGAAGTGACGAGTGCCTGAGTGACTGTGTGTAAGGAGTCCCGATCCAGAAAGGGACGCAACTGGCGAATCAGGCGAACCTGAAGAAAAGCCCCCCTGGCCACGGCTGTCATATGCTCTTCTAAAGACAGCTATGCATCCAGGAGGACACCACAGTTGCAAGCCCTCTCCGTGGGGGCCAGTAACTCACCCCCAATAGCCAGCAATGGTGCCAGCTGGCTATATTGGGATGCCGGAAGCCACAGCCACTCCGTCTTGGAAGGGTCGAGTCGAAGCCTGTTACTCCCCATCCAGATCCACACAGCCTCCAGGCACCAGGACATCACTTCAAGGCCATCGTTGCGATGGCTTGGGTGGAGATGTACAGTTGAGTGTCATCCGAATACTGATGGAATTCCACCCCAAAGCCACGGATGATCTCACCCAGTGGCTTCACATAAATGTTGAACAGAAGGGGTGAGAGGACCGATCCCTGCGGCACCCCACAAACAAGGCGCCTCAGGTTTGATCTCTGCCCCCCTGCCAACACCGACTGCATCTGGTTGGAGAGATAGGAGGAGAACCACCATATAACGGTGCCCCCCACTCCCAGCCCCTTCAACCGGCGCAGCTTCCAAATACTCTCTTGCTCTCTTGCTCCTTAGGATTTAAAGAGTATTGCAGCCCCCTTTGCTTATAAAAAGGTTCTTGTATATTTCTGTCAACCTCATTTCTCTTGCTCTTTATTCCGGGGTCCAGTGGTGGGTTCCTCTCGGCTTGGCCCGGTTCTCCCGAGCCGGTAGCGGTGACGATATGACATCACCAAACCGGTTCTGCCCCCCGTGCCCCCACCCCCCCACCCCCGTGTTATTCTTACCTATTATTTGGCCCCACCCCCAATCTATTGCTGCCTCCTGAGTTCCAGCTGATGGCTAGAGGGAAAAAACTGTTTAAACTCTTGCCGCTGGACTTCAAAGGGCTGCCCTACAGCTGATCAGTGATAAAAGAAAATAAATGGGTAGACCAGTGCCTGCAAAAATACATGAGTAGATCAGTACCTGCAAAAATACATGAGTAGATCACTGCCTGCAAAAAATAAATGGGTAGATCGATACAGCTCTGCAAGCAGTTAAAAGCCTGGTAGACCAGTACCTCTACTAAATCCTAAATAATTGTCACATGACCATCAAGCCATGCCCACAAAATAAGCCACGCCACAGAACCGGCAGTAAAAAAATTTAGAACCCACCCCTGCGGTGGTCCCTGACCCCCAGGCCATGGTTTGTTCAGAACCACTCATGCAAGTGGCAAGTGCTTGTGCGTTAAGCTCCACTCACATGCCGGCTGCTCACACAAATGGAGGTTTGTGCACACACGCATCCACCACTCTCAGAGAGTTATCCCCCCCCTCCCCCCATGCCGGACTGCCAAGCCAGAAAGATTGGGAACTGCTGCTCTACACTGTCACATCTCCTGTCCCAAAGGTGCTTTTCAAAAGGCAATTGGGTTTTCTTGATTTGCTCCTTGAAAACGTTTCTCTTCTTATCCAAGAAGTTCCTTCAGTTTTCCTCAGAACTGAAGAAGCTTCTTGGGTGACAAGTGAAACATTTTCAAGAAACACATCAAGAAAGCCCAGTTGCCTTTTGAAAAGTACCTTTGGGACAACTGTGACCCAGGTGATTGAAACTCTCCATACACATATCACATCTCCTGTGATGCTTCATGCTGTTCTGACAGATGACTTTTGCCTCAGTGCCTGCATTTAGATGTCTCTCTCCCTCATTTGTTTCACAAAATCCTAGCCAAAAAGTATGTATGTATGTATGTATGTATGTATGTATGTATGTATTTATTTATTTATTTATTTATTTATTTATTTATTTGATTTATATGCCGCCCTCTCTCCAAAGGACTCAGGGAGGCTCACATCAGCGAAACAATCCCAACAAATACACATTAAAACACACTAAAACCAATTTAAAACCAATTTAAAACAGTAGATCCCATCAGTCCAGGCTAGAGCGTTTAAACAGCCATGTCTTAAGCTCGCGGCGGAAGGTACGAAGGTCCGGGGGCAATCGAAGACCCAAGGGAAGTTGATTCCAGAGGGTGGGCGCGCCCACAGAGAAGGCTCTACCACTGGGGGTCGCCAGCTGACATTGTCTAGCTGACGGCACCCTGAGTAGGCCCTCCTTGTGAGAACGCACCGCGTAATGGGAGATCAATGCTGGTTGCAGGTGGTCCGACAGATATCCTGGGCCTAAGCCATGAAGGGCTTTATAGATCAACACCAGTACCTTGAATCTCTAAATGGCTCACTTCCTTCAGGGCTTTTTATAGCTGTCATAAAACCAAACCAAGCTTCTCTGCAAATGAAGACAGGTGGCCTGTCTCAGTAAGCATTTGTAGAGGGATGTTGATGTTGATCCTGTGCTCAGAAGTGAATTCTGGATTCTGTCAGCATTTCAACAGCCTACCTCAAAGAAGACACAAACTCTACAAGTTATACTTTTAATTGATAGATGTTCCTCTTTTCCTTGCTCATCCTCATGAACCTTTGTAGATCTCTGGACTATTCTCCACAAACGTCAAAACATTTATTTTTCTGACCTTCAAGGAACAGAGCTGGGGGAAGGAGAAACCCAAGAGGAGAGTGTGAGGAACTTTATCTTCCTTTTCTATTTACTGTATTTCTCGGAGTATAAGACCCACCTCCCAAAAGGGGGTGAAAATTTAGGTGCGTCTTATACACTGAATGTAGTCCCGCCCACCCACTGGCCCCCACCCTTTGGCCTCTGCCTTGCAGCAGTTACATCATTGCAACAAACAGCAAGAAAAAACAGCTCCTTTCAGCTTCAGCACAGCCTAATTAGCACAAGTTGATTGGATCAGCCTCCCGACTCTCAGCTGTTTTGCTCTCAGCTGTTTTGCGTGGGCCTCTGCTGCTTGTTGCAAGGAGGTAAATTCCTGGAGCAGATTTTTTTTTCCCTTGTGCTAATCAAGCTATGCTGAAAATGAAAATGAAAGTAAAGCACCTATTTGCTGTTCGCTGCAACGAGGCAAAACTGTTCAGAGGCAGAGGCAGATTTCGTTTTCTTCTTTTCCTCACCAAAAAAGGTAGGTGTGTCTTATAGTCCAGTGCGTCTTATACTCCAAAAAATATGGTACCTAAGATACCGATGAAGAACCTGCTGGGGCACAAGAGCTTGATGGCTAAGCAAACCAAATCTGATTAAATCCCAACTTTCAAATTGATTCAAATGTTGATTTGAACATCTGACCTGATTTGTAAAATCAATGCAATTCACTTCAGCTCGCTCAGCTGATTCAGACAGAAACACCAAATCTGAACTGACTTGATTGGATAATTCACTCTATAAACGTGCCCAGGTCAAGCAAGGAACATATATAAATTAGTCTAAATCAGTCCAAACAATTTGGATACATACTGTTTGATTTAACTGATCAGATTGATAGGAATGTGTAAAATATATCGTGCATGGATCAGAGACATAAAGTTAAAGGTTTCCCCATTCCAATCGTATCCGAGTCTAGGATTGGTACACATCTCCGTTTCTTGGCCAAGGGAGCCAGCGATCTCCGAAGATACTTCCATGGTCATGTGGCCAGCATGATTATATACCAAGATGCATGGAACACTGTTACCTTCCCACTGAAGTGGTACCTATTTATCTACTCTCATTTGCATGCTTTCAAACTGCTAGGCGGGCAGAAGCTGGGGCAAATAACGGGAGTTCACCACATTGCATGGTGCTCAGGTCTCAAACCTGGGTTGACAGCTTTCCAGCTGACAAACTCAGAGTCTTTAACCGCCGAGTCATTGCGCCCCCATGGATCAGATAGCATTAGGTAAATTGTGCACCAGAGTAAAACAAGAATTGCTTCTTTCCATGCATGGACCTAGAATGTGTATGTTCTGCCAGAGAAGTTATGGGGTAGAAAACAGTGGGGAATAGAAAGGCCAGTGGCATGGAGCAAGGTAGGATGGATGGATCAGATGACTGTAGGGTAGTAGCAGGAAAGGATGGTTCAGAAAATTGGGTGGTGGGGTGGCATATAAAACACCGAGAGAAGGGGGAAGGGAAGGATAGTAACCTTGCTCTGTTTTTCTCCATAAGAAAACTATGGGATGTATCACAGTCACAACCTCGATTAAATTAATCCTAGTTTTGCTTTGGCTAAATCCCAACCCACCCAGAGCAGCTCAGCCAAAACAGAATTTGAATCATTTTAGTTTGACCACAGTGTGCTTCAGGTGTGCATGGGGCCAAATTTTGTTCATTCTATAAATCTGTTTTGTCATTTTGATTTGTTGAAGCCAAAGCTCTAAATGGAGCTGGAATGTTGAATATGTATTCATACCTATAGCCTTCTATAGTAACCCTTAGGATATTATAGAAGTAGTAAAAACAGAGCATAATATCTGAAGTGTAAAGAGTGGAAATAAATAATGCATGAGAATTAATGAGCTTCCTAGAAATGGTGAAACATTGAGAAGGAATAATAGATGGATAGATGATGTGGGTCTAGGACAGTGATGGAGAACCTTTTCGGCATCGAGTGCCCAAACTGGAATGTGCGTGCATGTGTGCGTGCCGGAGCGCCAGAACCCCAAAGACCAGCTGGCTGGTGCGCATGTGCGCTCCGGCCAGCTGGTCTTTGGGGTTCTGGCATGTGCATGCACATCGACCAGCTGGTCTTCACACGTGCCGGAGCACTGGAAACCCGAAGACCAGCTGGCTGGCATGCACATGCCTGTTTTTTGGTCGTTTTCGGCTGCTTTTCAGACCATTTTTGGGCCATTTTGGGGGCCAAAAATGGCTATTTTTCAGGCTGTTTTCTGACACTCCAGTGCCCGCGAAGACCAGCTGGCTGGTATGCAGGTATGCACTGGAAACCAGAAGAGCAGCTGGCGATGGTGCGTGTGCCCACAGAGAGGGCTCTGTGTGCCACCTCTGGCACACATGCCATAAGTTCGCCATCACGGGTTTAGGACAACTCACTGCGGCCAACTTGCCGAAGTCAATTCACCATGGCCAACTCGCCCTGGGATAATTCAATACTGTATTAATTGTTTCATTCAGATACTTTTATTATTGATGACCAGTTTCTTGTTAAAATTATTGTAACTCTTTTATTTCTGGATTGATTTTTATTTTATTATTACTGGCCATTAATTCCATCAAAACTAATTTAACTTTTGCATTTGTTGAATTGTCCCAAGGTGAATTGTCCTGCAATGAGTTGGCCGTAGCGAGTTGTCCTGTGGCAGGTTGGCTGTGGCAAACTGGCTGTAGCCAATAATTAAAATCTAAGGATGCTTTATAGTAAATGAAAAATAACAATGATCTTCGCAAAGCTGTATGGAGAAGCAAAGATGCAATGGAATGCAGAAGAGAAATGAATGATCATCTCAAGAAATTAAAAATGTGATTTCATTTCAGGGCTTTGAACCAGATTTAGCAAGGAAAAAAGTTTAGCAAGGAAAGATACACATCAGAATCCTTAATGCATCAGGAAGCTTGCTGTCTTTGGGGCAAAGAGAAAGAAATCCGCAATAAAAATGGTTCCTGCTTGACACATTGCTTTTCAATTGGAAGCCGGAACAGCAACTAAGAGAGATATGGTAGTAGCAACCTAGTTGAGCTGCATTGCAACAGGGACCTGTTCTAATGAAATATGACACATATAACCTTAAGCTGCTGTTTCTGGTCTTAACTGCTGCATTTTCCTTATTTCCTTGCACTCAGAACGCAAGAGTGTCCATCCCCACTTGGAAATCCATCAATGAGATAGGGCATCATCTCCAAAGAGAATTTGCTGTTCCTTCCTTATCCGCAAACATTTCTCCACTTTCTTATCCTAAGGACTTCCCATATCCCTTGGTAAGTCACCATCAAAATATTGTTTTGCACGACGAGCCTGTACTTTACAGGGTTGCAGCTCAAGGTAAAAAAACAAACAAGCCAAAAAACCCGAAGTTTTATCAAAAAAAGGTATAATGCAAAACGTTTTTGGAGGTATCTAATCCAAGGAACTTTATTCACCACCCTCCCCCAGCCAAAGGCTCAGGTTTGAAAAATTTCCCATTCTTGGTGGATCTTCATGATGATTAATTGCAGCGAATGCAATTTGGTAGTTTTGCGCCCCAAACTAAAAACAACAGAGGAGATTCATCATCCTGCCTCCAATGTCTTTCCAAAGGTTAAATTCATCCTGCCTTAATGTGCTGTTCCCCCTCCAAAGTGCTGGGACTTTTGCTTCAAGAATTCTTAATTCACATAGTCCCAGCATGGCTAGAAGATAATGGATTGGGAAAAGTAGGCCGAATGGTCACGGCGCTTTCTCCTCCGTGGCATGTCCACCAACCATCAATACACATTTTGATGGAGAAAAGGATATGCCCAGGGCCTGTAAGCATTCCTGTTTTTGCTCAGGGAATCCATTTGAAGTGGCAGGGGCAGCAAGAGACGTCCAATCATGCAAAGGCACAAGCCTCCAGAGTAGACGAGCTACTAGTAGAAGACTACTTCCACCGAGCTAATCCACTTTGCTTGAGTGAAATAGGGTGGAATGCACCTGGCAGGATCAAGTCATTTGTTCAATATTCACTGAAGAGAGCGAGAGATTTCATAGAAAGAGATTTCACCGTTAAAATTATCATGACCTCTCAGCTTTCTACAGCTGGCACTCTTCAGGTGTGTTAATTGGGAATCCTGGGAGTTGTAACCCCTAGCATATATGGGAAGTGCCAAGTTGGAGAAGACTGATCTCTTAACTGATTTTTATCAAAACCTAATCCGGTAACGCTAAGAAGTAAAGTATAATGGTGGTTGGTTTAGGTACGTAGTAGCAAGCAATAATCAGAAAATACCGAGTTCAAAGTGTTTGCTCATGGGGAAATTGAAATTGCTCTTGCCTAAGTTGTTTTGCAACACAGGGCAGGCTTCTTGTTTATCTCATAAACAGCTCTCTTGGCTTCAGGCGTTCTTTTCAACATGGCTTAACTTTGTTGGAGGAGGCTGAACAACCTTTTTAGTTGTTTAGAACCACATCGGCTTTTAGTAACCATAGCCGCTCTTGTTTGATAGATCAGGCAGGGAAACCAGCCATCTTCTCTTGGTAGTCTACTAGAAATCAACATCTTAAAGAGTGCTTTATTAGCTCCTCCCCTGCCAGCCCTTTCTTGTTCTGGTGTCCTGGAAGGTAAACTTGGAGTTCTACCTCTACAAAGGCTGGAATTGCAAGCCCAGTGCAACTCACAAAAAGCATTGGTAAAAGCAACAAAAATACTTTCTTATCGAATCGTTCAACGGGAACATGTCAAGACTCATTAAGCCAAATAGGTCCAGCCGCAGTTCAGATATCCTGTCTGTCCCACCATGAGCTCCATGATGGAAGAAATCTCCGAATCAAGTTGAAAGGAGTTGAGCCCAACGTTAGGAAAATATGGCCATTCTGCAGATCTTGGATCTTCAGTCCAAGACTGATGGTAGCAGTCAGGGAACATACAGAAGAAACTTGGAAAGTTCATGTTGAGAAAAACAGACATTTAATACGCTCCAGGGGTGTAGTCCTGCTGTCTTGAGTTGAACTATTCCATAATCAACCAGATTAACACACATAATTGCTGAAACCTGGTATAAGGCAGACGGCATAAATCCACTTATTGGAAATACTGACTGGATTCACAAATCACATTAAGTTATAATTTGCTTAATCATGATTTAATAAATGATAATTTGCTAGGTTCACATAACACGCAAAAGCAAACACACCATATTATGGCTTCATATGCTGTCTGAACCCAGCCAAATCTCATATGTGAGTTGCACCATCATAAAACTCATGAACGAAGAGAACACCATTGTGCAGTCTTACATTTTATTGTTGAGCTCTGTGAGATTGGAGGACAATCCTTCCTAATTGGTTGAACCCTAATTATGCTAAATTACTATTTCCAGATAGGACTGTAGTGAAGTGACCACTCCCCATTCCCACAACAGTGGCAGTGGGTGCACATGACCAATTGAGTCCCCAGTTTCTTCCAAGCAAAGGAAGCTGGGATCTAGTGCAATTACATGTACCTAGTGAAGACATAGTTGGATTGTGTTTATCTGTGGAGACACAAATGCCATCTTGGATTATTGATGGCTCTATACCCTTTTAAACGGAGTAGAAGGTTCTACTCCGTATGTAGCATCAACCTGGCCAATTTTTGAGTTGTATTCCAGCATATAGATGGCATTGACTTGGGAAAGGGTCTTGATGCTAATGCTATGAAAAATATCTTTGCCAGACACTGAAGTCAGCAGCTCAATGAAGCTCATTTTTCACAGTTTTATACAAAAAAAAATTTAATAAATATTTTTCAAGATTTATTGCCAGGAATAACACATCAAGAGATGTATTTTCATGTTCATGTAACACTAATATTATCATACAAGTTATCTCTGTGATCCAAGTGGTCAATGTTTGAATCCTTTTTTTTTTTAATTATTTGATCATCCAACTTTTGTAATAGCACTTTGATTTCCTTATTTCTTTTAAGGCGGGCAGTGGAACCTATGCAAATCTGTACAGTGATCTTACTGGACATTCTACTGTTCAAGTATTCAATGACTAGCTTATTAGAATACTTTCTACATACAGTAGATTACAAAAAAAAATCAAATCAAATCTACAGGTGGTTCAGTTTTATACTATTTTTGGTGGGGGGAAAATCAAGAGTTTACAAAGTAAGATTTTGGTGCTTCCAACTTCACACACTAATTCAGTAATTTTTTTTTAATTACATGCAACCACTCACAACTCTCACATTTCATCTACAGAAGTTATAGCTCCTTTGTGTTCCCTTAAGCTGCTCTGAAGCAGGTGATCTGCCTGTCATCCTTTCCGTCCTTCCCTCCCACCCCATCTTTAAAGCAGCCAGAAAAGAGAGAGAGAGAGAGAGAGAGAGAGAGAGAGAGAGAGAGA
>WNWU01000017.1:30557106-30577909 GCA_012654045.1 Ptyas mucosa
AGAGAGAGAGAGAGAGAGAGAGAGAGAGAGAGAGAGAGAGAAACCTAGATCTAACTGCCTTGGCTGGTATTTTACAAAAAAAAAATATGAATGTGATACTATGGAAGATGTTTCCAAAGGAATAAAAGAGACACATTTGACATCATACAAAAAAGTCAGCATCGAAGGCTCAAAAGCCCTTCCTATTGTTAAAAATTAAAAATAAGACAAAACAAAATTCAGAACATTTAAATTTTGGCATGTAGGCAACATGTAACAACGAAAAAAAAAAAAGGTAAAAAAGTAAAGAAGCCGTAAGCAATACAATGCTATGAAAAACCTTCAGCTCTAAACACATACATATAAATAAAAAAAGGAATGATATTTAAGGCTCTTGATTATTAAGTTAATAAATCAAATATACACAGTGATTAATAAAAAAGAATTATTTACATAACTATACAAACTTCTACTTTTGACACATTTTCCTCTCAATTCTTCATTATTATTTTTTTTTTTACCAGCAACTGCTGACAATGAATCTTCCTGGTCCCTCCCTTCCCGCAAACGAAACAAAACAAAACAAAAAAAATTACAATAAAAAAATAAATAATAAACTTTTTTTTTTGATAGTTGCTGTGGTTCTGAGCTGCAAAGGCACTTTCAAATACAGAACTAGTTGCATGTCACCATAAAACCAATATACAAAAGAACTCTAATTCAATAAATAAATAAAACATATTTTTTGTTCTAAGACTACAGATTGCGACATCTCAAGAGAGAAGGAAAAAAAAAACAAAAAACAAACAGACCCACCAATATGTATATATTTCTTTCCTGCTCCAGGAAAAAAAAAAAGGAAAATAAAATCCTAGCGATTCCTTATGAAACCTTTCTGGGATGCGTCGGCTGCGGCTGAATTGACAGAGGGGGCACTTTTTGACTAGTTTTGCATAGATGTGAAATGCAGCACTTGGTAATCCAGCCAACCACAGCAACTATCACTGCCAGTGTAAGCCAGCTTGTCAAAACTTTAAATTAACACAGGGATATTAAGCAAATAATAGCCTTAGACTCAAAATATTACACAACCGTTTTAAGAACTACAAGCTCCGAGTTGCCTTAGATTGATAGGTAAAGGCCCTGCACGGCAGCACCTGCTGTCTGCTATACAATATATTCCATTCGATTTAGACTTTGTGCGCTTTCCAAGTCCCGGTTGTCTTGTTTGTTTGTCCAATTTGGGTGTTTTGTAGGCGTGCCGTTGGGTGGCTTTTCATCTCTGTCTACTAACGTGTAGGTTGCCTGTTTGGCAAATCGGGTTTTCTGCTGGTGCTTGTCCATGTCATCTTCTTCCACCTCTGAGTTGTGTGTCCTTATTTTGGCAATTTTGGAGTTCTTGTTCTCATAGTCTTTGATCGGCACAGCGTTGGCTCCGTGTTTCTCTATGGGGTTCTTGATCTGGTTCAGTTGCTCCCGTACATTGTTGGTGGTATTGTCTTCCGAGGCGGTGTGTGTATGAGTGCTCTGCTTTCGCCGCTTCCTGATGCACCAGTAAAAGGCAGTGACCAGGCAGCAGATCCAAGCCACAGTTAAAATGGAGCTGAGTAATGGAACCAAGAAATCTGGAAGGCAATTGAGGTTCACCATTAGTGCTTTAACAAGTGGGGCTGCTCCTTCCTTGAATGACAGGCCTCCTTGCCAACCTTCCCCAACCTGGTGCTTCATAATGTCAAATTTGATCCTGGTGCCTGGGGAATTTGATGGTTGAATGCCAACATACTAGGGTGGGGGGTAGAAAACATTTTCCTATGCTAATGAATTCCTTAGTTTTTTTTAAAAAAAATATTTGTAAAAGATACAGACTACGATGTTACACAAGGTTTTAAATACCAAAGCTGTGAGCAAGGAAGGCTTCCTTTTCCTTTAACATAAGAGAATCCATCCATGGAACACAATCCATAGAGTCAGGATTGTGCCATGGGAAATTCTGAAGGGTTGACCTAACTAGAATTGGCTCATAGGATTTGGGTCCAGACTGTCTCATTTAGAGAAAACCTACCAAAATCAATGGAAATCCAGACTAATTATGTCTAACATGTCTCACGGATTTATAAAGGTGTGGCTTAAGTATTACTAAGCCTGCATGTAATCCTTGATATCGGATATTGATCTTCCTACTTAAGGGTTATCGACATAGCCTAATTAACATTCTAAGAAGAGCGATGTTTTTCTTTCATTTCCTTGTTGGAATGCTAGTTCAACAATGGGTTGAGGTCATTCATGTATGATATAGGGTCTGATTACTTACTGCCTGTCACCCATAACATCTGCCTGGCTGATTTGATCCTGTAGCATTGACAGGCTCTAGGTTCCTTTGATTAAACAATGTCTTCACTCAAGACCTTGGAGCATCTGCCCTCTAGAACTAGGTACCTGCCCTCCAAAATCTAGATGGCCTCCACATTGCTGTCATTTAGAAGAGCTGTGAAGATTTGGCTCTTCACTCAGGCCTTCAGCGAAAGGGGGACCCTCACTTCATTGCACTTATCTTTTCATTGTTTGTGTTAGATTTTAATTTGATTGTTGTGAACCAGCCAAAATCATGTTGCATACAAATTTATTATTATCATCATTATTATTATTATTAAATTCCCCCTTCTATTCAAGACCAACATCTTACTCATTCAATAGTATGTCATTTGCAGAAACTGAAGAATGGGACAGTGTTTAGTAAGTTTCAGTACCTGAGCACAAAAGAAGATTATATCTATGGTCCCCGTAAAGCTAGTTCAACTTTGAGCTCTACCTAAGAACAACTTTTATTGGATCAAGCCACAGGGGATTCCTCTCCTGTCAGCTAGAAACAGGGGCATTCAAAAGGGGAATAAAACAAAATTAAAAAGTTCGACTGTTATTGTGCAATCTGTGTCAAGAGGCAGGGAAATCTGGAGATTCAGGCAGTTCAAATGAGTATAAAGATTTATTGCAAACTTGAGCTCTTTACAAGAATCTGACCAACTAGCGGTCAAAGGAAATTAGCAGGAGATAAGAAAGGCACCAAGGTGGGTTGAATTTAGATCTCTTGTGGGCATGCAGGGACTCCTGACTGATAACGCACTTGACCCCTCCCTCGAGCTCAGCCTGGTCATCTCCTCCAATCAAAGCCTCACCAATGCATGTAAAAGGGAGTCGGGCACTGGCAGCTTGCCTTTTCTGACCCCCACACCTAAACATGCCCCTTGAACAAAATAAATTCAAGCCGTGTATTAGAACTACTATTATATTTGGAAACACTTTTATCTTACAATCATCAAAGGCACCTCTTCTAAAGCAGATTTAAGAGAGACTGGTTTGTCGTCTTTAAGAAAAAGAAAAAAAAAATAACCAACCACGACTCAAAATGATTTACCTGTTTTGCTCTTAATTGGCCGCCTCTGGACCCGGACTTCTGCAACAGCTGCAATAAGTGTGCTATTCCCATCACGTTTGCTGACCAGATCGATAATTTTATCAGTTATTTCCTTTACTGGATTATTTTCCTCCTGGATATCTTCAGCAGACTGAAGGGAGAACAGTACAGCTATATTTTAGGGAAGGCAGAGTTTAAAAATCAGCTGCTACTTGAAAAAAGACAAAGGCCTTTGAGAACAGTATGGAACCCAGGGTAACCCAATGTGGGAAGCTTTCGTCTGAATCAATACAGTACAGGCATGGATTCCGCTAATTCAGCAAAAACAAGACTATTAATTACATGCAATTAAAGTCACCCTCCTACTTTTCAAAACCGTTCAACACATCCAAACGCATTGCCGAATTTATAAAAATGCCCACTGTGTTTCTTTTATTAACTCCGAATACAACGTCCCATTATCAAGCTTCCACAGTGGCTAACACAAAACCGCTCTTGCGTAAAGAAATTGATCTTAGAAAACAACAAGAAACAAGGAAAAACAAAAGCCAGAGAGCCTGATTTTTCCCTTGTTGGAATTAATACCATCCAACGCAGTGGAAAATGGCAAGGGGAAGCTCTCCTTTTCTCTCCACTCCAGAGAGGGGCTGGGGCAACAATCTCCTCCAGACATTTCAAAAGCCAGGCTAAAGCACCCAGGCCCAACCACGGGATAGACTTACAATTGCCACGTGAATTTCATTGCTTGCCAAATGCGATGGCTCACAGGTGATATAGAGAGCATATTCAATGGAGACATTCCTCAAGATATTCAGATTCCGTAGCTCGCTGCAGATATGCTCGGTTGTCAGACCCTATGGGGGTGGAAGGGGTGGGGAAACAGCATAGGCAAGAAAGCATGAGAACCTGGACAGCAGAAGAGTATGAACCATTCATTTTATCCAGCTATAGTTACACAAGACTCCTTGTCTCCATGTTATAACTGGAGCTGTATATTCTGCATTTGCTATTTAGCAAAGAGGATCATTATAAAATAATCAACCTGAGCTTGCAAAAGTAAACTCAGTACAGAGACACACTTATCATAGCTGCCCGATGAGACTTGCACCAGGAGTGCATTTGCAATTATATTCCTAGAGGGTTTTTTTCTGAAAAAAAGTAATAAGCAAAATGGCTTTGAGGCACTTTGCTGACTTTGGCAATAAGAAAATCAAATTAAGTCACTGCTGACCGAAGCTTCTTGCTCAGCCCTGCAGGAGTCATCTCTGCCTAGATTTTGTCAAAGATTTGATGTAAAGATATGATGAGAAAGCCCCATGGAGGACACTCAGGGCAGCTTGGGAGAAACCTGAAGTGCCACTGTATGCAGATGGATTTTTTTTTTTTATTGGTTCTCTAAGATCGCAGGTGAAACAGGACTGCTACTGCAAAGCAGACTGTTGCTAAGAATTTCTTGGGTCCTTCCCTGGAATGGGCGAACTTACCGGAGTCATCATCTCTTTGTTGAAGGTGAAGGTAATGTTAGCACAATGTTCCTGATAATAAGAATCAGAACTGCAGGTCATTTTCACTGGCTGTTGATTTGATGGCCAGCATTCGCCCACGTTGTCACAGGGTGGGACAAAGCAGTGATCGGCTTTAACAGGATGACAGGTGTGGCCTGCGGGACATTCACTATGGCCCTTGGTGTTTATCACACAAGGCTTTGGGCCGCACCAGACCTAGAGATAATCGAACAGTTAATTGTTAAGTGCCCCTCTGAAACAGGGAGGAGGGGGGGAAGCAAAGGAGCATGTTGGTTCAGAGATTTATAGGATGGTACCTTAGAACAGGAGACTTTCCCATTCACACACTGACAGCTGTTGCATTCGTCATCCCACTTTGAACCATCTGGAATAATATGCCCACTGGTAACACAGGGTCTTCCTGAAACTAAGATACAAAAAGCGTTTTAAGGGATTTATCTTCAAGACCTCTGATTCAGAAAGAGACTTTAGATGAAATACATAGGAGGAAGGAAAGACAAGAAAACCATCTACATATCTTTGCTCCTAGCTAAATGAAATATGGCTTGTCACAGATGAGAATACTTGTCTACGAGGCGGGGTGGCGTAGTGGTTAGAATGCAGTATTACAGGCAAACTCTACCCGTTGCCAACAGTTCGATCCTGACCGGCTCATGGTTGAATCAGCCTTTCATTCTTCTGAGGTAAAATGAGGACTCAGATTGTTGGGGGCAATACGTTAATTCTGTAAACCGCTTAGAGAGGGCTGTAAAGCATTAGGAAGCGGTATATAAGTCTAAGTGCTGTGGCTATTCAGCCTAATAATTGATCCAAAAAGAGGAAGGAGGCTTTTAAAATGTAAGTGGCACCCCAGCTCGTAATGTAAACAATGTATTTTGCTGCAGCTAACTAGAATTATGCAATTTAAATCAGGCATGGAATACCTTCTTGACATCTGGGACCACTACGGCCAGGTGGACAAATACAGCGATATCCATTGATTTCATCTATACATGTAGCTCCAAAAGCACAAGGTGAAGACTGACATTCATTGATATCTGGAGGGGAAAGGAGGAAGATGAGGAATCTGTGCAATTCATAGGTTTACACACTTCAGCCGAACTATCGAGAGTCTTAATCAGCCTGTAAAACTTGATTGTTTTTTATTATGAAAGATTTATTACAGGCAGTCCTCGACTTACAACCATAACTGAGCCTGGAATTACATTCGTAATTTGCTGAGGTTATGAGATGAGGCATACCTGTGACAAGAAGTAATTTTATGGACTTTTTCACAGTGGATTTTAAGCAAACATCACGGTTTTTAACACAATGGTCATTAAGCAAACCCATTTCTTGGAAAGAGCATTTCTTTTTTGCCACAAACTGCTCCTATTTTCAGTATCAATGAGATGGATGGCACCTGATCACAAAATGCTGCAAACAGTTGTAAAGCTGACCCTACCCAACATGCGGTCATGTGACTGGATGGCAGCACACATGACTATTTACTACGGCCGGAGGGTGTTTTATGGGATGCAAAGTCCACTGTGACTTTGAATGATCATAAAAATCACTGGTTGTTAGCTGACAATCCCCTGTATTACATTTATTATTTTTATACACTTATTATATAAAACAACA
Source organism: Ptyas mucosa (assembly GCA_012654045.1). Classification (NCBI taxonomy): domain Eukaryota; kingdom Metazoa; phylum Chordata; class Lepidosauria; order Squamata; family Colubridae; genus Ptyas; species Ptyas mucosa. The sequence goes on from WNWU01000017.1 coordinate 30,563,647, forward strand.
ACAACAACAAAGGAACGCCGAATACTTATTTCAGAAGTTCCAATAATGCAGGAATCTTATATTGGGCTATTATAATGTTCTTAGATTTTTGGCTAACAATGCCCCTTTCAACATATTGACTCTTCTGATAACAACAGCTTCAATTACATTTTGTATTCTGTACACCTGATTGGATTTCTGTCTCTTAGGACATACAGCTTTTCTTTTATTGGTAAGTTTCTATCGACAGGGAGCCACGTTCGCTATTTGAAGGTCTGAGCCCAAGGCAAAATGTATTCTAATTAGAGAACATTTCCTTCTGAGCAGTTTCTTAGCCATAAGAAAGTCCATTCTCAGAAGGAAAGGGCAGAGGAGAGAAAATGGTTTATCCCTTGCAGCCTCTCTTGAAATGCCTTTTCCTTGGAAGGAGGAAACTGTGACTCTTGTGGGCCCAGTTCAGAAGGAAAAAAAACAGGTAGCTTTTGAATACAAATAAGGAAGAACTTCTACACCACACATTCTTAATTTGTGGGATTCTATTACGATGGTGTGATTATTCATTTATTTAAAACATTTATACAGACGTCCCATCTTTCAACTAACTCTGGGTGGCTCCCAATCGAAAATTAAGAGTCATATAAAATATTTTAAGAACCGGAAAATCCAACCAATTAAAACATTAAAAACAACAAAAACTGGTGCCAATCAATTCTAATGTGCAATCGTCTAATCTCCCAATGCTTGGGAGATTAGCCAGGTCTTTAAAGCCTTATGGAAGACTAAAAAGGTGGAAGTCCGCCAAACTTCAGGGGGTAAAGTGTTCCCATAAGGCAGGGCCGCCACAGAAAAGACATTGAATTGAAGACCACTTCCATGGCAACCACTACTCAAATGACCCAATTTGCAAAGCTTTAAACCAACGTTTTTGAATCAAACCATTCTAAAAACTTACTTATTCTGCAGTCAGGACCTGCAAAACCAGGAGCACATTCACAGCGGTACCAATTTTCTCCATCCACACAGATTCCATTATTGTAGCTGTTTGGGAGGAATAAACGGGGAGCAGGAGAGAGAGGAGGGGAAAAAAAAATAAGATAATGAAAAATCTTTTGGTTTTTACTTCCATAAAGTACAGGGTGACATTCAAAATGTAATAGATTTCTAAAACAGGTAAACTTGCTGCCTTGAACTACAATCCTTAGCATTCTTTAACATTGACTCCGCTATCTGTGGCTGCTGGGATTTAAAGGCCAATGACACCCAGAAGGTCACCTTGTCCATTATAACCCATTCTATATATGAACTATTCTAAACATACAGTTGGCAGTTGACAGTTGGCAGCCAGACATCTTTGTAGAACTCCTGGCTCTCTACGGATAAACAACTACAAGTCCATGTATTTGCCATACGCTAAATAAAATAAATAATCTAAACATACGTACATGAGTTATATTCTACTACAAATTGCACTGGCTTAACAAGGCATAGTTAATTATATAGTGTGTGCTGACTAATCAGTTTGTTATTTAATAGAACAATAATAAACAAGGCAAGGATGGAGGAAGTCTTGAAGAATTTGATAGGACATTTTCAGAGAAATTCAAAGGCTTTGGAGGAAGGAGAGGCACTACCTATCCAAATGTACAACACATGACTAATAAAATGGAATTTTCTAAGTCAGGGATCCCCAAACCCCAGGCCGTGGCCCACTACTGGACCGTGAGCCATTCGGAACCGGGCTGCAGTAGTGGTGTGCAGGCTAGCACATGCACATCCCCACTTGTGCGAGTGGTGGGCATATGTGCCCACCACTTACGCATGCGCACAAGTACAAACCATCCCCTCTTCTCCACCCCCCCCCACACCCCGCCACTGGTCCGCAAAATTGGAAAGGTTGGGGAACTCTGTTCCAAGTAAAGATATCTACAGCATAAATAGAGATGACAGACCAGGGGAAAAGGAAATGGCTTGGGTAGAGGCTTTTTCTTTCCCCATTCATCTTTTTCCCCCCTCTGGGTTTTATTCAGATACAAGAAAGTGACTTACCAAGGATGTGGACTGCAGTCATTTGTATCTGCAGAGAGAACAAAGAAAGGCAAAGTTAGGGGAAAGTACGGTAAGAGAAGCTGGGCAAGGCATGAGTGATGGACTTTCTTGTGGATGGCCTCTAAATCTTGGTTTCATTCTTTAAGCTGGAAATTTGGATCACAGAGATTTTTTTAAAAAAGCCTCGATGACTACTTTTCAATTAACAAACCACTGACGACATTCTACTTTTGTACAGTAAATGAGAAGCCCTCCTTCAAAGCTCTATTACTCACACAGAGTAATTTTTCCCTTTCTCTCTGCAACTTTTGAAGCGACTGGCAAGGCTTTTAGACTCTTAGTTATTTAACAGTGGCAACAGCTACAGGGCTGTCCCAGATTTAATGCATACACACAGGTATTTAAAAAAACCCATTCTGCTAAAATACTCAGAATGATCAGGAACGGATCCATCCCCCCCCACCCCCCACACACACACACACAAACACAAAGACAGGGTTCAGTATGGACATAATAGAACTCCTGGGCTCAATTGATACATATTTAGAATGGTAAAGAATGCTAACTTTTGTATCTAGGCTCAGATAGAGGGACTCTTGTGCAATTCCAGAGTTTGGTAGGCATCCAAGAGCAGGATTACTGTAAAGAGTCTCCCAGGGAACTGTTTTGAATGGTGGCTGCGAGGGAAGAGGGAGGCAAAGCCATGTGGAGGAGCAAGTCCACATCTGCCTCCACTTATCCTGTTTGCCACTTTTCTCAGGCCCAGGTCAAAGCTCCATCCTACACTGTCATTCAAGCCAAAGGAAAGAGGTGAGGTTCAGGTCCCACATCCAACAGCTTCCCATTTCTGGTTTCAATCTCCAATTCCCCAGAGCACCATTGGCTCAACAAAGCCCCTCTAGATGTATTTATGGAAGGGGGGGGGAGGGAGAGAACTTACTCTGCGTGCACGTAGGTCCTTCCCAGCCTTCTTTGCAGACACATGTGAAAGACTCTCCACTTACAACACACGTCCCCCCATTATGGCAGGGGCTTGGCAGGCAGCTGCTGTTCCGTGCTGTAAAAAAGAAACATTAAAAACTTTGCTGCCGGTCTCTTCGGTACACACCTCGGGAGAAGGAAAGGCAAGGAGCCACAGGTTTGTACCTATATTGCAAGTGGCTCCATCCCATCCTGCAGGACACATGCACTTGAAGACGTCGCCCTCATCGTAACACGTTCCTCCGTTGTTGCACGTGGCTTCGTCGCACTGACTGTCACCTACCCGACAGGGAAAAAAAACCAAAAGATCTTTTTTTCTCCCTCAATAATAATGCTTACTAAAATTAAAAAATACAAAGATAAAGAACTAACGTGAACTAAGAAGAAAAAATATATATGAAAAGGACATTATAGTAAAAAGTGCAGAGAAAAAGAAAAGAATACGTAAAGAGAAAAGAAGAAAGATAAAGAAATGATTTCCTCTTTTATCAAGACAGGCAAGAACAATTTTAGTAACTTATCACCTTCTTTAACATTTCAATAAAAGGCCTTTTCTTCTCATATCTCACCTCCTATCTATAAGCAAATTATAAAGCCTCATAATTCAGGCCTTATCAGCAAAAGCCCATTAAGAGTTACCAGAAATAACAAGATAGCTATTTGAACCTCAATCAAATAAATCAGTTACATATTTCTTTAATACAGTATTTTATCATTTCCTCTAAAAATACAACCTCCCCTCTTTGCCATCTCTTATCTATAAACAAATCTTTAAAGCCTCATTTCAATCTAGTCAAAGCTACTGGAAGGGAAGCAACCTGTTAAAAATCTTGATCTTTGATTCCTTCAAATAGCATCCCACGTTAACTTATCATTTTCTCCTGCTTTCCTTTCATAAACTAATTCATAAATTTAACACATAACAGGAAGAACATCTATAGGTTTAACCTCAATAACCTCAAATAACCTAACTTTTATATTCTTCCCAAATCCTGTCTATCAACGAATTTTGAAAGCCTTGCCATTCAGTCCTGGTCAAGAAATTCCAAGTAAAAAGCCAAGTGGTCAAAATGGGTGATGGGTGAACTGCATTCAGCTTAGTTCCAAAATTCATCAGGATCTGACACACCCCTTTTGTTTTAAACAATCTATTGATTAAAGCTTGTTGCAATGTTCTCCCCCCCATTCAGCCATGGTAGCTTACATGGACTAACTGTGTCCCTCCCTCTCTCTGTCCCACTCCCCCCAATATAAGCCCTAGTCCCTCAAAGTTGCTGGAATTTTCTAACATATAGGGAAGGTGTAGAGCAGAGTCTGCATCCTTAAACACTCAAAGCCATTTGGACCCATTTCCCACACAAAAGAAAACACCGGGAGCTACAAAACCTGGGTGGGTGTGGCCAACTCAACTCCCACCCAGTCACATGACACACACCCCAGCCACACCTACCCAGGTTTTGTGGCTCCCAGTGTTTTTTGTGGGAAACAGGTATCTCTCTCTCTGTGTCTCTTTCTCTGTCTCTGCCTATCTCTCTCTCTCTCTCTCTCTCCCTCTCCCAGGCCAGGCAAGGAGTGACTGGAAGGGGAGGGCAAGGGGTGGGGCCCGCCAGTGGTGGGTTCAGCCAATAGGGAGCCACAGCAAGGGAACGAAAGAGCCACATGCGGCTCCAGAGCTGAGGTTGCTGACACCCAGTGTAGAGAAAAGGGCACCATCAGGTTGTGTCTGGGAACATTTCCCCATTGATCCCTATATTAAAATTGATGCAGTTTTGTGAAAATAAATGGGCCTTGAACTGATGAAAGGCAGAGATTGGCATTATGTAACTTCAACACTGACATTCATAAACCAGCTGGCCTTGAACCACAGGATGCTTTGTCTATGGAGATTCTCAGTCATCCACCTCATGGCTGTCCCAGAGGTGCTTTTTCAAAAGGCAACTGAACTTCCTTTGTTTTTGCTCAAAGACATTTCACTTCTCATCCAAGAAGCTTCTGAAGATCTTCAAGCAAAAAACAAAGGAAGTCCAGTTGCCTTTTGAAAAAGCATCTTTGGGACATAGGGTACTTTGAACACTTCAAGGGCAGAAGAACAGAAACCCACCTTCTACTTGGAAGACAATCACCTCACTGAGTGAATTCAGGCACAAAACACGACATTCTGAATACCACTACCCTGTTTTCCCGAAAATAAGACATCCCCTGATAATAAGCCCAATCGGGCTTTTGAGCGCATGTGCTAAAATAAGCCTCCCCCTGAAAATAAGCCCTCCCCAAAAATATTTAAACGCAGAGCTGGAAATCAGGTAAGACGGCAAGAGGAGCCCCATCTTGTTCCACGTGCCCCCAAATATTAAGACCTCCCTGAAAATAAGGCCAAGCACTTATTTCGGGGTTCAAAAAAAAGTATAAGACAGGGTCTTATTTTCGGGGGAACATGGTAGTGGAAGTCTGGCAAAGCTATTAAAAACACTTACGCGAGTGGCACGTTTTTCCTTTCCAGCCATTTTTGCATTCACAGAAAAAGTCATTGACCAAGTCTCGGCATGTCCCTCCATTGTGGCAAGGGCTTTTACTGCAATCATTGATATCTGGAGATAAGAGAGGAGAATGTCGTCTGGTTACCCATCTGTAGTAGCTAAAAATATTTATAGAGCGTGCTTCGTCAGCGTATTCACATTCCTCTTTCTAGCCTGTAGTTCCTAGATTAAATGGTACAAGATCTTGATGCCTATCATTTGTATTCTGCACTCAGTCCCTGTGTTCCCTTTTGGAATCTCTTGGAATGAAAAAACAAGACCTTATAACCACATCCTTTTCAGGCCAAAATGGCCCTGGGTGTCCTTGAGACCCTGCAGGCATGTGGCAAACTCCCCTTGAGGTTAGTGTTATTGTCACAAAATTAAAACCGAGGACAACAGTAATATGACATTCAAAAGGTAAAAGATTCTTTTCGGGTGTAAGCTTCATAAAACGTAAGCCTGCTGGATGCCTAATGTTATTAGGAGAAGAAAATACCTAGGGTGTAACTCTGCAAAATACGTCAGCAATTTATTCAGCCCCTAGTGTAAAGGTGGTCCTCGACTTACAGCAGCAGTGACCGTTCAGAGTCATAACGGCACTGAAAAAAGTGACTTATGACCATTTTTCACACTTACGACCTTGGTAGCAACCCCATGATCATGTGATCACAATTCATGTGCTTTGGCAATTGGTTCATACTTATTGCAGTGTCCCGGGGGTTGTGTGAACAGCTTTTGCAATCCAAGCAAAGTCAATGGGGAAGCCAGACTCAATTAACAACCGTGTTACTAACTTACCCACTGCAGTGATTCACATTAACAACGGTGGCAAGAAAGGTCATAAAATGGGGCAAAACTCACTTAGCTGATATCTCACTTAACAACAGAAATGTTGGGCTCAATTGTGGTGGTAAGTCGAGGATTACCTTTATTTGCCTTGTAATGAAAGCATCCCAGTACTTTAGCTTCACCAACTTTATATTAAACTCAGATCACTGGAAGCCAACATTCCCTTAACCATATAGCAAGTTTAGACAGGGCACTTCAGGCACGCAGATAACTAGATGGAGCAAAAGGACGGCTAGAAGAAAGTTTCCTCCTGTGCACGATATCCTTTCTGTTAAATGTTTTTATTTCATGTCTTATGTGAGCACATAGTGAGAAGAAAAATGACATGCAAAAGTTACCCTTCCAGTGCTGCAACAGCTTGGAACTTATAATCAGATTTCTCCGCTAAAAAAACCCTCAAATGCCTTGGGAAAACTACATTTCCCAGACTTCTTGGCTGCCTGGAACATTGTTCCAAATCTATATACTACTATTGATTTGGATGTTGAAGCCGTTGCTTGGGGCATTATTGTTTCATTTCTGTTAATGCTTTATGATAGCTCTTATTTTATTTATCCTCGGGAAGCTGCTTTGAGCTGCCTAAAAGCGGCAGTGAATAAAACCAATAAATAAATAAGCGCTGTCAGCTATTTAGAGAGAGGTGTACGTAAGACAACCATCCTGAGTATCTCAACAGCAAGAAAACCAAGCAGGTAAACATAAAGCATCAACACATAAAGGGCTTGTGCCCACATAAATGGGCTCAGGTGTGAGATCAGAAAAAGCAACTATTTGGCTTTGTGAAAAGAGAAAGAATTCCTTTTTGCCTAGCTCAACGTCCAAATTAAGACGAAGGAGAGTACAGAAGTGGGCAGGATAAACCGTTCATTTACTATTTCCACAACCTGGGGTAGAATACACACTTGCAACTTCTAATGTTGTGTAGCCTACAAACTCAGAAAGCTATTTTCTCCTGATCCAAATCGAGATCCCCAATTCTCTCCGATATCTAGGCAGGCTGCCCAATAAAGGAAGCCCATGGTTGTTTTCAAGAGATGTCTCCTCCCTTCCATCTTCCCGTCCACTGGAAAAGGAGGAGCCGCTTACTTGCTTCACAGAAGGTGCCCTCCCAGCCGTCGCTACAAATGCACTTGTAGGAGTTGATGCCGTCAATGCACGTGCCCCCGTTTTTGCATGGGTTGCTCTGACAGTCGTTGATGTCTGCAAAACACGGATTGAAAAGGAAATGAGTAGACTGACGGTGCCTTTTAAAAAAAAATTAAACAGGGAATCCAAGTTGAAAAATATCATGTCCCCCCAAACAAAGCTATTTTTAGCCCTGTCCCTTAGAGATGTCAAGATTAAATATGTTGCATTCAACATGCAATGGCTCTACCCTTTGTGAAAAAATGGAAAGCAGCCTAATAAAAAAAGAGCTTATTCTTAATATCCTCCCATGCTTTAAACATTATGTAAGGCAGTCAATAAAAATGGCAGGGTAAGTTTGCTGTATGCTAGTAGAAGCCTTCTGTACACAAGCCCAACTTAATGTTATAATTTATTAAAAAGTTAAATATTCAAAGTCAGAGACTTCTTAATAAACAATTTCCCCAAGGCTCCAGTCTGAATTCACTGCAGCAGGAGAAAAAAAGAGAACTCTGCAGGGTTGAAAAGATGTAGGAGGGCCAATACCATGTCCCAAAGACAAATGTTCTTATTATTTACACAAGGAGCTTCAAACTTGGATGTAAATGAGAGGAATCAAGATAAGCATCTCCAAATCTTACTTTCATGACAGTAGGTGCCAGTGAAGCCTTTGTTGCATTCACAAGTAAACTTGCCGCCCGCTTGGCTCTTGCATTTGCCGTGGGGGCCACAGACATTAGAAGAGATATAGCGGACCCCTTCTGGGGTGCTGTTGGAAGCGACAGCAACAGTACAGCTGTCAATCACTGCAGAAGAGAGACAAGCAAGCAAAAAAGTGAGCCTTCGCTGTCTTGCCAGCAGGTTTATGGATTCTCCACGGTTGTTGCTGATGCGGGGAAAATACATTCAAATTAAACTAGGTTTTAAAGCAGGGTTTTTCCCAACCTCGGAAACTTTTAAGACTTGTGGACTTCAACTCCTAGGCATGGCTGGCTAGAGAACTCTGGGAGTTGAAATCCACAAGTCTTAAAAGTTGCCAAGATTGGACATTCCTGTTTTAAAAGCTTGATAAGAAAACAGAGGGCACATGAGGAAATGCAACACAGTTCAAGGTGGGAAGAAAAATGGTTTCCACTTCGGACGGACCCCATCGCTTTCTACTTTGAACATATCCGCTTCTTCCTTGCCATGTCTTCCACCCAGCCCCAATATTTTCCAGAATGCGGTAGGCAACCTTCAGTCACAAAGAGCAGTATACCTACATCTTATGATTCCCCCAATATTGTTATTAAAAATCCCTTAGAAGTGTAAAAAGACGATTCTAAAACACTTTGTGTTTTCTAAGTATCCCCAACTCTTTAGGAGCAAGAGCATCACGTAACCAGGAAGGCCTCAGGACTAAACAATTTTAGAATGGGCTTTGAAGCAAATAATTTGGATCGGATGGGTTTGAATTGAATTTCTCCAAGTGGGCAGAGCTGGGATATTCTGCAGTTTTTAAACTTACTTAGAAATGAATGCATGGTAAAGTTACTGGGCCTTTCTCCTCGAAATAGCAGGAGATCAATGGCTGCTAATGTATTTAAAGGGCATAACTTAATATTCAGTGTAACCACAGAAAACGGGGTCTGAAGGATCTATGTTGCCTCATGGCCCATGCCTGCTATCCAGGGGTGAAATTCAGCAGGTTCTGGAGAACCGGTAGTGGAAATTCTGAGTAGTTCGGAGAACCAGCAAATACCACCTCTGGCTGGCCCCAGAGTAGGGTGGAATGGAGATTTTGCAATATCCTTCCCCCAGGAGTGGGGAGGGAATGGGGATTTTGCAGTATCCTTCTCCTGGAGTGGGTGGGAATGGAGATTTTGCAGTATCCTTCCCCTGCCATGCTCACCAAGCCATGCCCACCAAGACACACTACACCCACCAAGACATGCCCACAGAACTGGTAGTAAAAAAGTTTGAATTCCACCACTGCTGCTAACCTAACACAGCACTGATTACTCTGAGTCACCAGAAATATCAGACCGACATCGAACTCAGGTGATGTTGGAGACTGAATTTGGGACGTTCTGCACAAAGGGTATCTATCATTGTCCCCGGGAGAAAGAGCGACTGCTACACTTCCTAGCGCAAAGGTTTCAAAAAGCATACCTTCACAAGGAGTCGAGCGGCAGTGATCTTTGAGGTGGGAACAGTTCTTGCCCTCGTAATCATCCGGACAGTTGCTGCAGAAATAATCGCTCTCGTAATTGAAGCACTGGGCCCCATTCTGACAAGGGTTGGGCTCGCAATAATCTACGTCCAACTGTCAGTGATGATGGTGGAGAGGGAGGAAAGAAGAGAGGATCTAAGTCAAAGGCTTTATTCATCTTCTTCCCACGGTCACAGGAAGGAAATGTGGAATCTGACCTTTTTTATCTGCCACCTCTACTGCCTTGTGTACGCCAGACACAATGCAGCTCTCACCAGCCTCGCTAAAATAATACGGTTATCAAACAGCATGCAGAGGCTGGGTAGAGGCACCCCGAGCGCTTGCAACCTGAATGCACACAAATGCTCCCCAAGTTATGAATTCCCACACCTCACCCTTGATGGCTGTTTTTTTTAAAAATAAATAAATAAAAAAAATAAAGCGTCTATTAACGCTGCTCGCTTGAATGCAGGTATTCAGCCTACAGATCCAGGAACTGCACACTGAGTTAGCTCTTATCTGGAACCTGCCTCACCTGACAGATGTTTCCCGAAAAGCCAGCCAGGCAGAGACATTGGAAGCCATTGATTTCATCTTGGCAGTGGCCCCCATTCAAACAAGGGTTGCTTGCGCATTCATTGATGTCTCTCTCGCAGTGATCCCCGATATAGCCAGGTGGACAGAGACAGCGATAACCGTTCACTAAATCCTGGAAAGACAAAAGGGTGCAAAACCAAAACAAAACGAGATTAGTTTACCTTGCCAATAAACACAAAGCATTCACACATGCAAGCAGTGCAAAACACAGAGAAAGGCCGTTTAATGTCTTAGGACCGTGATGGTGAATCTATGGCACGCGTTCCAGAGGTGGCACGTAGCGTCCTCTCTGATGGCATGCAAGCCGTTGTCCCAGTTCAGCTCTGCTGCGCAGGCGCAAGCATTAGCTGATCTTTGGGTCTCTGCCACGCATGCGTGGGGGATGGGAAATGTCTGGGGGCAGGGCGCATGTTGGGGGTCACACACGCATTGCATTTTAGGGGTTCAGGCACATGTTTCCACACGCGCACACTTGGGGCACTCCGTCTGGAAAAGGTTAGCCATCACTGTCCCAGGATGGTGTTAGAGCACAACTCTACACAAGTCCTTCTCTTTGGACCATGTGCGCTGGGATTGCTGGGACTTAGGGGAGTCCTCAAATTATGACCACCATTGCGACCAAAGTTTCCAGGGTTAAATGAAATGGTTGTTTAAGTGAGTCATGCCAAATTTTATGACCTTTTTTGCCACAGTGAACTGAATCACTGCAGTTGTTAAGTGAGTCACATTGTTGTGAAGCAAAGCTGGCTTCCCCCACTGACTTTGCTTGTCAGAAACTGGCTGGGAAAGTCGCAAATGGCAATCACATGATGCCAGGATGCTGCGACCATCGTAAAGACAGGTAGTCCTCGACGTACGACCACAATTGAGCCCAAAATGTAGGTTGTTAAGTGAGAAATTTGTTAAGTGAGATTTGGCCTATTTTACGACTTTTCTTGCCACAATTTGTTAAGGGAATCACTGCGGTTGTTATATTAATAACACGGTTGTTAAGTGAAATCTGGTTTTCTCGTTGACTTTGCTTGTCAGAAGGTCGCAAAAGGGGATGACATGACTCTGGGACACTGCAACTGTCAGAAATGTGAGTCAGTTGCCAAACATCTGAATGTAAATCACATTACCATTGGGATGCTACAATAGTCATAAGAGTGAAAAATGGCCATAAGTCACTTTTGTTCAGTACTACTCTAACTTTGAATGGCCACTAAACGAACTGTTGTAAATCGAGAACTAATCCTGCATGTGCTGATTACCAAGTGTCTGAATGCTGATTATGTAACTGTGGGGATGCCAAACTGGTTGTAAAACACTTTTTTCAGTGCCACTGAACCTTCAAAAGGTTGCAAAATGAATGGCCATAAATCGAGGACCACCTGTGCAATGAATGGCAATGGGGAAGAAACCAAGTCAAACCAGAGGGACTTGGAATCGCTGCATCATCAGAGCTAACCAGACAGGATGAGGCAACTGACACTGGTTCATTCCTGCATACACGGTCTGAAAGTCATAGCCTAGAGCAGGAGTGTTAAACTCAAGGTTCGGGTTGCAGGAGGCCCTTGCAGCTGAAAACGGAGCTCGGGAGCCCGTTTTCGCTGGCAGAGGGCTGCAGGAGGCCGTCGCAGCCGAAAACAGAGCTCTGGCCTGCAGGCACCCCCAACACTAGTGACGTCAAACTGGACACGCCCACCCTAGCAATGCTCACCCTGGCCCCCTAAAGTCAAATAGAACCCTGATGTTGCCCTCAATGAAATCAAGTTTGACACCCCTGCCTAGAGGGAGATACTTAAGTTTACAGGAGGACGACCCTAAGGATGGACTCATGGCACTATAAAACCCTGTTTTTGTTCTACAATTGTTTACCACTTTGATCCTCCTTACTAAACTAAGCTGAGAAAAAAGGGGCAGAATAGAAGCTGTGAAAAAAGGGGCAGAATAGAAGTGGGAGGAAATTCAGGCCTCTCTCCCAGCCTCTTTCCCTGAAAAAAAAAAAAGAAAAACGCATACATTTTGTGCTCACTATCTAATTTGTGGGTGAGCAACAATCTGTTCCATGTCAGGCTGAATTCCCGTTTCATCGGTAGAAGCCCTCCTCTTTCTAACTGGTGAGAGAATTGAAATGAGAAGCCAGCGGGAGCAGAGCAGAGGGAAAAGCGTGCCAGTTTGAATGAAGGATAGGCTAAAGATGGAATACATTAAAATATAGACAACAACTGCTGGTAGCAACAAATTATGCATTCCAGCATTGAGATTGCTGAACATGCTTTAATAGCGTGTGATTGCGCAGCTTTCTAAAGTGTGAAAAATGACATAGGAAGGGTGTTATGAAATTGAATGTCCCTGCAAGGGAGCCTATACCATTAACCTCATTTTGCGCTTATTTAGCGTAAAATGATTTTCTCTTCGTATGCAAGGGCCTACTTCATGCATCATGCTAAGTCTTAACGTGATCATTTCACGGTCGATTAATTGGATGGAAAATCCACCCGTTATGCTTATGGTGTATGCAAACTATCCATGATTATAACCAAACCATGGTTATGTGCTTTGTGGGCAGATTAACGTGTTGACCCTAGTAGTAATAATACTAAGTTAGACAAGCATTGAGTGTTGACATTCATTTCTAGAATGATCAGAAAAGGCCTTTTCTACGGAAACAATGTGGTAATAAAATAAGCTTCTGCAGATGGACCAATGAGGCAGGCAAGTGTATGAAATTGAATTCCTTGGGATTTAAAGAGTAAAATGGTTGAATTTAGATTTGACTGGCAATCTTTCCAAAGGGGAGATTTTGTTTCACAGCGGGAACGCTGGGCCGAAATAACATGCAATCCAGCGCCACAACCTTTCTGAACCAAGTGAGTAACTCTGGCTGTTGTAGGGTGCTTTAAGGAATTTGATTTTTGTGAATTCAATTATGGAGCCTTCCAATCTGTTCCCTGGATTTGCTTGTTGACTAGAATTTAAAATTATCTGTGATCTTTCTCCAACTGACCACTGTGGAGCTTAATTTAAAAAGTGAGGAGGAGAAAGCTGGAACCTTAAGAGGCGTATTTTGAGAGAAAAGATTATTTCAGTGAGAATAACGAGGACTTCACTCCAGTGGTGGGTTGCCCCTGGTTCGGACCGGTTCTATAGAACTGGTAGTAAAATTTGCGGGAGGCTCTGCCCACTGACCCGGACGTCATCCTAAGTGATCTGCGCATGTGCGCGCGTGGGCATGATGCGAACCAGTAGCAAAGGTAAGTAGAACCCACCCCTGCTTCACTCCTCTCCCAAATCCTATTCTCAGATTAGCAGAAATCTACCAAAAATGACACAAATTCTAAAGAGACTGTGCTGCCTCTTCACCCTTCATCACTATTCCCTGCTGAAAAATGGCACTAAGACCCATCAGAAGGGAATCAACCCTTACTTACCTTACAAGTCCCTCCATTCTGACACTGTCCCACACAGTCGTCAATATCTGTAATTAAAAGAAGAAAAAGAAAAACACAAGCTGAATGGGAAGGCAACACAGCAATTGAAATCCAAGATGGAAAAGAGAAAGAAAAAAAAAATCAGGGGGCTCTGTAGCTCTAGCTAGATAAGCCCTGTGAAGTTTCCTGCTTGCTTTCCTTGAGATAACGTTATTGTAAATGGGTGGGAACCTTCAGCAATTCTTCCAGTAGAGTTAAACTGAAACTTCACATCATTGTTTCAAGGCACCTTATCAGAACCTAGCCATATTGTGGACTAATGGGTCTGATAAAATTGCTTCTTATTCTTGCCAGATTGACTACTCCCTTTCTAAAAACATCAGTGACTCTTCACACCCCCACCCCCACTTTCCCCTCCCCTTTCCTCCTGGCTGAATTATGCCAAAATTTAAACTCCAAGCTTGGTGCCACATTGCAACATTTTGCCCTTCGACTCCACCCCCCCCCTTCCAAAGCCACACACACACACACACACACACACACACACACACACACACACA
>WNWU01000017.1:30577919-30639478 GCA_012654045.1 Ptyas mucosa
CACACACACACACACACACACACACACACACACACACACACACAAACTTACTTGTCTCACAATTCTGGCCAGTCCAGCCAGCAATGCAATTGCAGTAATAACTACCAATCAGGTTCCTGCAGGAATTGGCATTGATACAAGGTTTGCCCTCGCATTCATTGGCATCTGAAAGGAGAAAACGAATTGCTCAACGCTCAGCTGTGGGTAGAGTGAAAGAGGAAAGCACACCCCTCTCTTGTTTTCACAGCAGGCACTCCATGTTTATTAAAAGCTAGCAGACTCTGAAAGATTACACGGATTGCACAAGCAAGAGGAGAACAACTTCAGGGCTAGGCAACCTGATGCCCTCCAAACATTGGGGAATACAACTCCCAGCAGCCGCAGCCTGTCATCACAAACTAGAGGAAATACAGTCCAAAACTTCAGGAAGGGCACCAGGCTGCCTAGTCCTGCGCTTAAATCACTAACGCACATTCTGATTTTTCACAATGGCATCAGTAGCACTGAGGCACCGGCTGCCACGATTAAGAGCAATTACTTTTAAAAGGGAAGGGGGAGGCAGGAAGAGGTGAGTGAAATGGAGATTAGCCAAGGAATAGAGCATCCCCAGTCCTTGGGATTAAAACATGGCCTTCGAAGTGCAGGGGACTCATTCTTCCGAGGATCAAGCCAGAGGTTGGAATGCAGCTGCAAATTCCCCTGGTTGAATGAGTTAATGAGGCTGGTGGGATGCCCCGACTTTCCCACGAGGCCAAAAGAGAAGGAAAAACAGGGAGGAGAGTGCACTGCCTTGAGAAGGAATATTTGGCCTTCACAGCAGCCAATTACGCATCTCAGCCGATCCCAAGATAAGCAAGCAGTCTCAAGAGTTGCATAAAGGGGGCTACTCTCCTACCCCCATCCCCACCCCCAGAATCACCGTGCAGGGAGATGGGAAGGGCTAAGATAACTGCACAGGTTAGTCTTGTGTCCTGGGCAAATTGCCATTGGGCAAATGGTAAGGATGTTCTCCTCCTCTGAATTCAAGCAACTCCAGAGATTCCCAGATTAGCCATATCTGAATTTCTCATATAATGAGAAGGCTCAGATACTCTGACATTTCCTTCCGTAATGCACACATGGAAATTCTGTTATATTATGAAATTTAACAATCTCCACAGACTGAACATCGTATCTGGGAAGCTGCTTTCATCAGTTTCTCCCACGGAAGAGAAGAACCTGTGGTTTCCCTGATAAACTCAAGGCATAGCATCCCTCACCATCATACATACCTATTTGACAAGTTTTACCAGTCCACTGAGGTGGGCAAACACATTTAAATCCATCAACTAGATCCTGGCAAGTCCCTCCATGCCCACAGGGGTTTGGAGAACAGTCATCAATATCTGCCAAGCAAAGATTTATTTAGCCTTAGGTTAGGGCAATTATCATCTGATCAACATATTAGCAATTGTGCATCTTTTTGCTGTATGCCAAAGGAAATATCCAACTTTTATATTGTGCCCTTCACTTTCCATTCCTCCCTGCCCCCTCAGCTTTCTTTTGTGCCTCTGGCATCCTTAAACATTAGTTATGAATTTTGGTAAGAAGAAACTTTCAAAACCCCAGGAATATTCATATTGGTCAGGTTATCTGACGTTAATAGCCTTCAGAAAAAGCACTAGTCAATTTCACATTGTCTTCAAACAGGAGGCAACTACTCCAGCCAGAATGCTAGTGAAAATATTCATTCATGGATATTCACAAAAAAACATTCCTGTCCTGCTTTTTAAGTGCCAAGATTAGAAGCTCAAGCCTGAAAAGGACTCCAATGAATTCAATTTATACTTGGGAGAAGTTCAAGTGGGGCCCAGGAAAACAGAGAGCTGTCTTATTATCAATTCAATCCTTCCAGCCTTGTACTCTTAACCCTAAATGGGGCTCCCCAGGGTTTCACACACTAATTTCTCCCCAACCAATCTGGGACATTCTGTACACATTATTTTATTATAATAATTTTATAATATAATTTCATATATAATAATTTTAATAAACAAGGAACAGTGCCATTCTATTTTCCTTTGCATTCCTGCATATTCCAAAACATCTTTTCTGGGATTATATGCCAAAGTACTTCCCAGCTTTGCTTTTCCATTCTAATCTGTCCTTAACTGCAGTTCTAATCTCTCCTGAAGTACAATTTTTACTTGTCCATGGACACTGGAACTGAAAGGATAACACATGTAAGACAGAAGAACATGCTCTGCTTTTCTTCTTCCAGCCTCGCAGATAATACTGGGCAAGATGTACGAGTAACAAACAGTTTAAGGATTTAGGAATTCTTAACGGAGAATCTTTAAAAGGTAGAAACTGGTACTGTGTTTTGGTAATTGGCATGATATCTGACAGTAGTAACTATTAAGAACCACTTGGAAATTTCTGTGACACTTAAGGAGGTGAGAGAGGTTAAAGCTTTATCATTCCAATTCACTTACTAAGCATGCAGGTTGGTGCTGCCCAGCCTAGTGCACAGACACATTCAAATCCAGTAGGGGTCTCAAGGCAGCTTCCTCCGTTGTGGCAAGGATCCGAAAGACAGGCATGTTCCGCTGCAGCAAGAACAGAATTCCCTTCAGTTTAGCCAAAGCTGCCAAGGTGAACCACCCCTCTTACCCTCAAAGTCATTCCTTGCTTCCTTTGGCTCCTCCATCTTGCAGTAGACCTAATACTCTGCCCATCTTTGAATGCTACCAGGTTTACCCTGAAACCAATGGCAGGGTACTAAGCTAGAGACCATCAGCTCACTTCTCAACAATCACTTCACACTTCCTGATCACACATTCCTCCCATTGCCATCTTCAAGGACTAGGGAAGGGGTCCCCAGACCACGGCCCACTACTGGGCCTTGAGCCGTTCAGAACTGGGGCGCGGAAATGGTGGGCGAGCATGTATGCACATCCACACTTGCACGAGCAGCGAGTGCACATGCACTTTATTTGTGTGAACGGTGGGTATGCGTGCCCAGCGCTCACACAAATGGAGCTGCGCATGGGCGCTTGCCTATCGCTCGGACGGAACCATCCTCTCTCTCCCCACTCCTCCTCACTAGTCTGCAAAGGTGGAAAGGTTGGCAAAATCTGGTCTAGGGTGTTATCTGGATTAGAAGGTTTGGAAACAGTTGTCTCATTACACCACACATTTCTGAACCAAGTTGATTTTAACTGCATGGTGACCGGTGAGCAAATGATCCACTCAAGGCAATGGCCTTCTCCAGAAATTTCAAGTCATCATATTGCAGACATTTCATTACCCAACTAAGTAACATCTTCAGTGCTAGTATTATTCTAGTATTTTACTACTATACTAGTACTACATTAGTACTTCTGTGTTGTATTTATATTTTAATTGGTGCATGCATGTGTTTATAACAAGAAATTTTTTCTTAATGGGAATTAACCTTTAATAAATGCATGAAAATAATGATTGTGGCTGACTTCCTCAAGACTGGAAGCCATATGGTATTTCTCCGGCTCTTTTAGACTTCAGATCCCATTATCCTTGCCATTAGCCATGCTGGGTAAGCCAGATGAAAGCTGGAGTCCGAAGTTCTGGAGAACCATTGTTTCCCTACTGTGTACTGAAATGTAATTTTGCATCCCCCCCCCCCCCCCCCCAAAATCTCTTGTACTGCCCAGAAAATCCCTAGGGGTGCAGCCATGGTACTTGAATACAACAAAGTAGCCCCTGGAGAATTTCTTACCAATTTCACAGTTTTGTCCTGAATAGCCTTCAGGGCAGGAACACTGGTATTTGTCAGGGCCTGTGTTGCTACAGGTCCCTCCGTTCAAACAAGGCGGGTGAGTTCCACAGTAGTTGAGATCTGCAAGGGATAAACAGGAGCCAAAGAATGAATACGAGGTTTCAAAACAGATGTTCTGTGTCCTCTGCCATACTATCCTCCAAGACAAAGCAACCAGATGGCAACAAGCTCATAAGCAGAATAAGGGAGCAAAGCCAGCAGGGCCAAAGTGCACTTTCCCAACCATCTACCTACCATCCCAACCTCCATGATATTTATCTGCATTTGAAACCCCCTCACAGCTCCTCCTAGATTCAGCCTACCTTTATTGCAGAATTGGCCACCCCAGTTGGTTTCACAGAGACATTGCCACGGTTCGTTGCAAGTGCCATGGACACAGCCTGGGTGTGGAATGCATTTATCGCAGTACTGGCCTTGCCATCCATACTGACACCTTCAAAGAAAGAGAGCTTGGAATTATATCCCAAAAGGAAATAAAAGGACCAGCGGTTGGAAAGTCCAAGTTTTGCTTTCCTGTTTTTTTTTTAAGGCAGCATTCTTTCTGAGACTTATTTGGTGGCTTCTTGTAAACAAACAGTTTTAACCAAGGTCTGTAAAGGCAGCCTTTGTACAAAAGAATAACTGTTCTGGGAGGCTCAGTGTGGAGCCATTGAAGACAAGACTCTATGCTATTCTGAAGCTCACACAAACGCAGGAGGGAGAGTGGGTGGGTGGACACAAGAGATCAATCTCTGGGCCTTGACAAATGGATTAGAGAAAGGGATCAGGGTGAAAAGAGAAAAGAATGAGTCAGGAGGAGCGACAATTATCCAAAGACCCTCATGAATACAAGGGGTTAGGGACATTTCAGCAGAAAGGCAAACAGCCCAGCAGGATGAAGCAGCTAGCTAACTAGGTTTTCCTTTGCTCACAACTCTGCTCATAGATGTACCACTGTTTGGGGTACGCACTATGCAGTTACTAGGAGTCACAGGCTGACATGAGGAGAAGGAAGCCACTTTAAGACAGATAACAATAGAAGTTCTAAAGCAATATTTCCATTTGATAATTGATATTTCCATACACAACATGAAAGGAAAGGGATGGGGTGGTGGTGGGGGGGGGGGGGTTGATATAGCTGCCCCAGACATAGCTCAATAAAGGGACCCCAGTTCTATGATGATTTTATTTAAACTTTGGCTCAAAGGCGTACGTAAGTTTAAAACAAACAAACACGTACTACAACACAAGTTGATGTAACAACAAAATCTGGGGAAAATCATTTATTATCCAAATATCCAGTCTCCCCCCGTGTTCCAGCCCTTGTGCACTAGGGCACTGCCATTTTTAAAAAAATAAAAGATAAAAAAAAATATACTATCTGAGGTGGAAATGAAAAATTTGCTAGTGTGAAATTGTAAGTGAACAAAAAAGGCATTTCATCATGCCCAATATCTGGAAAGAAACAATCAACTGCAATTACTCAACTCCACTGGACCTAACTTTCCAAAACAAGCCTTTTCATTTGATTTTCAAAGCAATACCCTGCCATACAGCCTTGTGATGAGGGAAAAAAAAATATGACAGAGATATGACTGGGGAGCTAATCACTTAGCGCTAATATCATGCTTCAATTCTCCTTTAAAAAAGCCCTCAAATGGAAAGCCACTCTCCCTAATTATTATCTTCTTTTTTTTTTTGACAGCAGCAGCAGCAGCTTTGAGAAAGAGAGATGCCTTGATGCCACTGATAGATTGAAAACAACAGGTATTTCAAGTCCTGGCTGTGGGATCTTCTCTGGGAGCAGCAGAGCAGAGGAAATGGAAGTTCCCCTTTGAATAAAGAAGGCCCAGAAGGACAAAAGACAGATTTCAATCCTTGCACAGAACAAAAGCTTTATAGCGGCTTCTCTCCTGCCCCTCACAAAAAGCTGCCTGAAAGCTTGGACTACAGGCCCCATCACTGGCAGCCAGCGCTGGAAAGGAGAACGTGATGTTGGGGAAGAGGGACTTCCAGAACAGACCGCTGTAGTTAAATGCCAACAGCCTCTTGCAGCACACACAGCTTCAACACAGAGCAGCATAAAGGAAAGGGGGGGAAAAAAAAACCAGCCTCCAAAAGTCCTACTTTATTTTTAATGTTAGGCCAGGCCCATCTTGATAGTTCAGTTCCAAAAAAACAAGCCAAACTGAAGTCAGGCTAATTTTAGCAGAGGAATTTATTAGGCCTTTTCCACATTAACGTACATCTAGCCATTGTATGCTTCAAAAATAGAGCCTTGGCTTACAAAATGGGCCCATTTCATCTTGATCAGGTCTTTTTTCTTCTTCTTCTTTTTGGGGATCCACATCGCTTCTAACGAGAATGAGAGAAACTTCTATACATTTTTGTTTTTAGGTCTTAAAAGCAGCTTTGGCTGGGGTTTTATTTTTAAACGGCTGCATCTGTAACATAGCAGACTATGACTCATCCCAACCCAGTGGGAAAAAAAACACACCGTATAGTTTGGTTTTCCCCGAGTCCAAGAAGATAATTGAGGCTGGGGTATCAGGAAGGGCAGCTCTGCTGCTGGAAGTACTATATATATATATATAAAAGAAAAGAAGTGTGGGAAAGTTGCACCTTAAGTAAATAAGGGCAATAATGCATGTCTGGGCAGCAAGTGGGAGGCGAGAGGCACAGGAAGGCTTGAACTCTGGAAACAAAGCCTGTTGTTCTGGCTAGCAAGGAATGCAGGCAAACCCTCTAAGGCACATTCAGCTGGATGACAGAAGCACAAATCTTTTGCTGCTTTGGCTTGTGCATCTCTTGGGATCCAGCCCAACCAAAATAGGGCAAAGAAATACGACAGGGCGAGGGCGAGTCTGCACGGAGAGACAGTCAGAGAGCAAGAATTTCACCACTTTTCTCTTCAGGATAATTCTGTTAGCGCCACTTGGATTGATTTTCATCCTATTTTTGTGTAAAAGGGTCCATTCACTTCTTGCCTTTTTTTAAAAAGCAGGCACGCCTGCTTTTCAGCAATGTCTCCACAACAAAGGCACGGGATAGGGCCTACCTGCCCCCCCCCCCCACCTCCCTCCATTCCAGGCAGCCCTGGGATAGGGACCACCTTTCGTGGAAGGGGTCTCAAAGGAAAGCTCTGATGGCTGAAAGGGGAAGGGCACTCAAGCCCATTGCCTTCAGTCGTTGTGGCTGCTTCATCACTGGAGGTTTTCAAGAAGAGACTGGACAGTCACTTGTCTGAAATGGTATAGGGTCTTTGCTACTTGAGCAGGGGGCTGGACTAGAAGACCTCCAAGGTTCCTTCCAGCTCTTATTCTTATTCATAGTTAGCATTTCTCTTCCCAACATAATCATATTCCATTTCTGCAACTGAGAAAGCCCTCAGGAAAGCAACCATGCTCGGGTCGTCCTGTTCCAGACAGATTCCTCTCTTTTGCAAATACTGTGGCAGTTACAAGGTGGAAGCCATTTCTAATGTGGAGCAAAGACGTCGAGAGCACACAGAGTCTCCTCCTACCGCTGCTGAATGAATGTTATGTACTGCACAAGGGCTCTCCTGGGGTGACCAATTGGCAGCCTCACTGACAGGTAGTCCTTGACTTACGAGCACAACGGAGCCCAAAATTTCTGTTGCCAAGAAAAACATTTCTTAAGTGAATTTTGTCCTATTTTACGACTTCTTGCCGCAGTTGTTAAGTGAATCACTGCCGCTATTAAGTTAGTAATGCAGCTGTTAAGTGAATCTGACTTCCCCATTGATTTTGCTTGTCAGAAGGTCACAAAAGTTGATCGCATGACTTCGGGACACTGGAACCATCATAAATATAAGTCAGTTGCCAAGCATCCAAATTTTGATCATGTAAACCATGGAGATCCTGAAATGGTCGTAAGTGTGAAAAATGGTCATAAGTCACTTTTTTCAGTAATGTTGAAACCTTGGTCATTAAATGAACTGTTGTAAGTTGAGAACTACCTGTACATTCCTTTTCTTTTCAGGATCTTCTCCAGGCAGACACGGATCAATAAAGGCTTGAAAGCTGCCAGACATTGTGTCCCCCCCCCCCCCCCGCTACAAGTAATAGTCCTGTTTTTCTACAGAGAGGCAAGAGAGGTGCTTATGGAGTTATTGGCAGTGGCCCACTCCTCTTCCGAAAAACTCGAGAACACAAATGGGGTGGGAGCTGTTACCAGGGAGAGAAAAGCAGGGAGTTGATTGGCTTTGAGATTAAGAAAGAGGAAGGAGTGTGTTGGCTTGGTGTGATGTGATTGGGCACAATGCTTGCCAGTGGAAGGGGAAGGACGAGGTCTGGTTGATCCCCTTTTCACTGTGCTTGCCACCACTTTTTGGAATATAAACCTATCCTTTGGATTCCGACTTGCAAACCTCCAAACCTCAAGCGGTTCCCTGAGGCCAGAGATTTTCCTGACCTCCCCAAATGCTTCTGGCTTCGGTGACCGAGTCTCGAAGTCAGACTAGGGAAGAAACCAAAAACCCCACAATATGTCTGATTACACAGCCAGCTTCGGGAGGGCCCCAGCCTACCAGTCTCAGGAGCTCCCTTTCCTGCGCCTGAAACACAGGCAGCCAATTACTCCAGAAAGAAAGGAAGCGTTAAAAAGCAAAGGTTCCTAGCCCAATAATGCTCGCCAGCCTTACCTTAATGCAAACCCAATTCAAAGATGCAACATAATCATGGTTCTTGGCTTTCCGAGTCTGGCTACATGCAAGCTGTTCTCCCTACCTACGACTCACCCCAACCTTGTCTGCTTGCCAGAAAAGAAAGAAGACATCAAAGAACCACAGCAGCCCTCTGCCTCATCAAGAAGATCTACGGACGGACAAGATTCCATCCAAGCTATTAACCTCTCATCACTCTGAAGTCTGGCTCCCAAGAGCAGAGGACCTAAGGAGGAGGCATTAATCCCATCTCAAGAATGCTCAACTTGTGCCTACTGGTGGGAAAAGTTGAGGGAAAGGAGGGGGGAGGGGAGGGGATGGCGAAAGCTAAAACCAGTCATATAATTACACTTACTAGAAGTTAAGTAAACGGATTACACACCAACGTTGGGCCAAGAGTTTAGCTGCCATTCAGAATAGAAGATTCACAATCTATTTGATTTCCTGCCTCCGGACCCAAAAGAAATATGTTTACATGCAATAGGCTTTTCCAAGGCATCTCCCCAAAACATTGTTTTCATTCCCGAGCCCTGGGGTCGAGAATATTTGCTTCGAAATTAAACATCAAGACTGGCCCTAATGCTAACTCCTGCTTTTTTTTTTTTACTTTTTACTTTTACAGCAATTCTGAATCATTTAAGGAAGAAAAGATTTCTTTGCTTTTACCTGCATTCGCCGGGTACTTTACAAGAACCATGTCTGGGGTTGCAACCCTGACGACAGATTGCTGAAAAGAGGAAAAAATGGAGAAATTTAAAAAGAGAGGAAATTTAGGAGAAATACAGGCACAAAGTAACATTTCTTACACCTTGAATCCAGGGGTGAAATCCAGCAGGTTCTGACAGGTTCTGGAGAACCGGTAGCGGAAATTTTGAGTAGTTCGGAGAACCTGCAAATACCACCTCTGGCTGGCCCCAGAGTGGGGTGGGAATGGAGATTTTGCAATATCCTTCCCCCAGGAGTGGGGAGGGAATGGGGATTTTGTAGTATCCTTCCCCTGCCATGCCCACCAAGCCACACCACGTCCACCAAGCCACGCCCACAGAACCAGTAGTAAAAAAAAATGGATTTCACCATTGCTTGAATCCCCTGGAAAGTTTTTAATAGCCCAGTCCGCACTGCAGTGGGCCCCTTGAATGAAGCCTTCTAGAAAAGAAAACTGAAATGCTTCGTGCTAGTAACCTACAAAGAAGGGGTCCCAACTGCTTGGTGAAAGCTTCATTAACAAAATTACATGAGCCCAATGTTGAGAGTTCTAAAGACTTTACTGGCCTGCAGCATTTTCTGTCTCTCAACTTAGTCTATACATTTAGGCACTCACGTATTATAGCTGCAAATCATTTGCATAAAAGCACCTTTCACCCACTCCGACAGTGAAATGTTTGATGATTGGCAGTGCACTGATAGTACCACAGCCCACACAGAACAGAAAAGCAACCAAGAGTCTTTCACTTGCTTTCTTAGCATTAACAAAGGAATCTGTTTTTTTAAAAAAATGCTTGTTTGTGGGTAGGAATGGGGGACGTACCAGACTCAGAATGGGATTGTTTTCAAATCAAGCAAAATTATATCTAACTTTCAGGAAAGGGGTGCATGCCAGAGGTGGGTAAGGCCAAAAAGCAAGCAGGCATGGCTATCTTAGACATCCACTCTTCTTGGATGTGTGTAACAATGTGGTCTCCAATGGCCTTCTAGTGGGAGCCACTGGACTGGAGGCATTTGCTAAACCTAAATGGCATCTGCAGGTATCAGAGTACAGGTCATTTTTATCAGAGGTCTCAGCACAGAGGGAGTCCCTGTCCAATTGCAAATTCACTCTACCCGATTTGCAGCAAGTGTAGACCTCAAAAAAAAAAAAAAACTTCTCACAAAGATTTCTTAAAAAGTAAAACTAGAGAAGAGGAGGCAAACTGATGGAAGTCTTAAGAGCAAAACATTCTTAAATTGACACCCCAAAATTAACTTCTGTTCTGGTTAGTAGCAGGAGCTCAGGTCGCCATCTTTCCCTATCACTCTGCTACCTGCTCCTCCATTTTGGAAATCTGACGGCTTATACCTGGGACTGTGCTGTACAAAGTTAAACACTCCACAATTGAGATATAATCCTTATGGATGCTTTTTAAACAGAGGACACATTTGGTTATAATTCATGATACCTTCATGCTGAACAGTATTGTTTAGGCGTCCCCAGGCTCTGGGGAATGGTGGTCACCTCTGTCTGGAATGTTGAGGACATCCTGTGGGTGCTTTGCTAGAAGATGGCTACTGGGAGGGGGCTCATTAATTCACAAAATGGTTGACATAGAGGATATAACCCCTAATTATGATCCTACGTGATACCTATTAAAGCCTCTCTTTAACAGAACACCCCCCCCCAATTTACTACTATCCTTCTTCCAGGAAGGGAGGGAAACTACCATTTTTATTTTCTAAAAAAAAAAAAAGAAGCCTAATAGCCCTCAGATGCATTCTTGGCTATATAAAGAAGCGTTAAGTTTTGTTTTGCAACTCAATACGTATATAATTTTTAAAAAAGTATTCCAAAAAACCCACAATCACTCTTTCTCATTCACTCACTCACACATACAGCCCAGGTGGGCAGGGAGGTTGGCCTAACTGCCTATATTAAGTGAGGATCTGCAAGGACAGTACTACTTCCAAGAGGCCACGTTAGACCAAGTCATATGAGGTACTGAATGGAAGTCACAACTCAGAAAATAATCATGCATTATTAAACTAAATACAAACACAGCTTGGGAGGTCTCCTGGATATATCACTAGCTGAGAAAGCTTAGGCAGCAATGTTAAGGAGTTTTGTTTTGTTTTGCCAGCTGCAGCTCTCCCTGGAGAAGTCAGTTATTCATGCGCTAGTGGCGTCCAAGTTGATTGCTGTAACACAGCCTTTATGCTGTTTAAATCCTTTTAGAACCTTCACTGGTAGGGAATGTAACTGTTCAAGGATGGCTGTATCAGTACGTGAAAGAGGTCGGTTCATGTGATATCTGCACTTTGCCAACTGCACTGTGGGCAAGTAAATTTCATTTACTGATCTAATCCGCTTTTCAAACAAGTTAAACTGGTATCATCATTACAGCTTGCAGAAGCAACTTGTTCTGTTTTATCTGCATCTTGTATGAAGTAGTACTTCTTTTTTAGAATGAAGGCGAATATACATGTCCCAGGATAATGTTACAGGATCCAATCTGGGTCTGTCAGCGGGACCAGAGGTTTTGTCTTCTGAGCTTTCGGACTTGTGCTGGAGTCCTTCTCCGACTCAGATTGGATCCTGTAGTACTTCTTTTATCTGTTTTGATTTGTTCACCATTCAATTTCGTCAGCTAACCTTAATTTCTCGGATTATAACAGAGGAAGACAATTTCTCCATTTATTTATTTTCTCTACATCCGACATGATTTTATATACTTGTGTCTCTTTTGCTTACCCTTTTCTGAGCAAAAGAACCTCAAATATTTTACCTTTCCTACCAGTTTCCTTTGTTCATTATGGTTACTCTTTTCCATCTGTAAATATCCTGAGTTAAACTAAACTGCATATAACATTCAAAGGTAACCTCCCCATAAAGGCATTACAGTTCTGGTAACTTAATTACAGAATCTGTTCATTCCTCCATGTTTCCCAGCATGGAATTTGCCTTTATTCACAGCAATTAAAAAAAACCTGGATGTTTCCTAGAACCCTCTTGACCACATCTGTATCATTCTACCTAGTCAGTCATTATTGAATCTGACTCCATTAGCACAGATGTGAAGTTAGAACTTTTTTTTTTTGTTAGCATACATTACATTGGTCACTTAATTGCCTATTCCTATTTTAGGGATATTCTTTCAGACCTTTTGTTGTCCTTGTATTTTAATCGCCTTAGATAATTTGGTATCACCCAAAACATAGCCACTCCTGTAGATGATTTGATGTAGCTGCCCTTTACATTAATGGGTCTAATGTCCCTTTTATTATTTCCATGATAATAGTATTTCATGACTTTGCTGACTGTTAATTTATTCCGATCCTGTAAGCCATCTAAATTTTGGACTCAAAAAGGTCAGCCTAAAATATTTTTAAATAAAACTATACTCTAATTTTGCCCAAGTTATGGCAAAACCACTTTCTTGAGCAGATGTTTAGTTAACCTAAAAAGATAGCCTTTTTTGGCCTCTAGAATTTAGGAGTGGAGGATATATAAGAAACAGATCATGGGTATTACAAACCTCTGTTGCAGTCTGGTCCCATCCAGCCTTCCAAGCAGGTTTTATTGCCATTCTGATCACAAGTATAGTGTCCAAAGAAGTCATCTCTTGGTCGACAAAGTTTATTGCATCCAAAACCATAGTAGTGTTCATCACAGGTGACTCGGATCTGGTATTCAAAATGAGCTACTCCAGAATTTTGCTTCAAGACCTGCCACTGACGGCTTGGATTGATCATCCCAGAATGTGATGCCTTTTCAATAATGCTATCTGCACCTGAAAGAGGAAAAATCAGTAAGAATGGAACAGCCACTTAGGAGGACCTCAATTATAGTGTTAATTCACCCAAGTAGCCTCCAAAAGTGAAAGATGTGGAAGTTAATGTAACAATATTGTCAAGTCTTGAAGCACCAGCCTGCATTGAAGTGTCACCAACGGGGAAACATACATTTTCATAGAAATTTGGAACTACTTCATCCTTTGCTGTTGCTCTCCTGGTTAGTATTTCTCATTACACTATACACATACAATCCAATAAACTCCTTATTCCTAACACAGTGCCTCATTGCCCAGTTGTACCAGCTGTGCTGACAACATTTTATCTATTAAATCAAACAATTATAAAGTGAACTTTATGAATCAGGAAAGTGCTGCTAGAAAACACATGCTTTATAAAAAAAACTTAACTCTAAATCTGGAGTGGAAGATAAAATCCAACACCAATTGATGGTCAACAATTAGGACGGCAGCACGAGGCTGGAACAGCTTTTCCAAACAAGAAGAGCTCAGCTCCCACTTAAAATGTCTTGTGCTTTGTTCTGATTATTCATCCAACAACCTGATAGCCTTTGCATAGCATTTATAAAGCCTTTGGGCCATATACAGCAGAAGTGTTGTAACAAAACCTATTTGGACTTGGAAAATCTGTGCCAAAAATTTCCAGACAAACAGGTCTAAGCAACTTTAAAGCAATGGTTGCTCACCTTTCCAAGTAACTTTTTAAAGCCAGTTATGATATTTATCCATCTTTTTAGATGCCAGTTTTCAAGCTACTTTAAGCTGTCATTATATACACACTTAAATGTGAGTAAGCTTGATGAATTCACAATGTCTGTGTGGACATGTAAAGGGCTAAATTGGAAAAATGAAGGTAGAGATAATCTGACAAGATTTCTCCATGATCTCTCTGAAGGAAGGGTTGGTTTCCAGGAAACTGATCCTAGTTCTGAAAGAAAGCCCTCAATTGCTGTGGGGTAAACCCAAAAACCTGAAAATTTCACATTACTGTGGAACATTGTTTATAGATCTGTGGTATTTCACTTTGTAGTCCAGCCTTGTGACTTCAGTTATCTGACACTGTCATAAGACTTGCTTGCTAGCAGCTCTGGGATATAGCATGAAAATTTTTCTAGGCATGGAAAGGTGCCTAATATATTCAGAAAAAAAGGGGGAGGAAAGAAGGAAAGAGAAAATAAGAGGGAAGAGAAAAAGATGGCAATAAGGTCAAGATATAAATAAGATGACAGCAGGGCTAATGATAATAAAGCAAGACAGATTTAAAGAACAAATAAGCTCAAGCAGTGTTTTTAAAGATACAATTTTTAAAAACATAATTTCTGTTTTGATGTGTTTTGGAACAACAATGAAAAAGAAAGATATGAACTTGTGGTTGCCCACTTTGTAAAGATTATTTCTAAATCTTCCCATGTTTTTTTAATATATAGACAAGTTAATTTGAAGAGATGAATATTTTAGCTGTATATTGAAACAGAAGTCACTTTTGCAGGCTCCCTTCAGCTATAACCAGATCACGGACTAAAAACATCAACAAGCATATAAATATATTCCATAGCCTTAAACTAAGTTAGATGATGATAGTCCTATTTAGCCTAGTATTATGAATTACAACTTTTCATGGCTGGGCGGATCATAACATTTCTTCCAGCTCAGCTGTGAAATACTTCAGCTGGAAGAAACTGAACATGGACTTCCGTATGCAAATCATTTCTGAAGTTAGTCTTGTTTGCAGAACAGCCATGGCAAAAATGTAATCCATGAAGTTATAAGAAAGGACAAAAGCCAATTCAGGTATTTCAGGTTGACAGCTATGTTACTAAGACCGCCTCCTTGTTTGGTTTTATTATTATTTTTTATCATATAAGAGCTTCAGGGAGGATTATGTGATCCCACTTGATATTGTGGGAGAGGCTCTGGTCCATTTTTAGCCACAGTTCTATTTCCAGCATTAAAGGCTGCTTTAATTATGGGCTAATAGAGGTATTAATACTTCTGAACAACTAAATGCCAATCAAGCTTTTAAACCATTTGAGTTATCACAAGAGGAATTGCAACTGAAATGTGGAATAGCAGTATATTCTGTTAAAACTTGTCCTGATTTCACCATGTGACCCAAACACATTAGAAGCCTTCAAACTATTATCAGCTCAGAAGTGCTAAGTTAGACAATTCTAAATCCGCAGGTTTTTTTAAAAAAATAGATAGTTAAAGAATATTGCGGAGGTATTGAAATAAAGAGTAAGAATATTATTACATCTCTTTAAAACATTAGTTTAACAAAAATGGAAGTTTAAAATGACGGGGTCACTTATGCGCAAAATTTGGACTTGTATTCAGTTTTGGCTGAATGCTCATCTATTTGTTCAAATGATTTTGGGAAAAGTAGTTACATTGGATATGAGTATTATATATACAATATATAAACATAATATATAGAATTATGGATTTTCAGCAAAAAGATTCAGCAAACTATATTATTCTTTTATGACAGAAATAAGGCAATTTACAATTTATCTTCAGTTACAATCTTGAACTAATAGTAACTACATGTTCACTCCCTACGTATAAACTGGCTTTACAGACATGGTGGAAAGACTGATAATATTATATTATACAGTCAAGGTTTAAAGCTGTGTTTAAAAACTGCTTCCTGCAAGGATATCATACCTTCTTTTGAGTACAGTTATGCTGGGAACACAGACCTAGTTACTTATTCAACTAACAGCTTTCAAAATATTTGTTCCAGGGCAGTTTGTAATGTAAATTGCACCATAAAGGCCCATTGTTGCACACTTCATTTCCCTAATAATGGCGATACCTGTAGGGCCAATTCACACATGCAAGGCAACAGTCCCCTTATCCATGGACACAAGAGTGTGCTGCTAGCAACTACATGACCTCTATGTCTGTAGACTTAGCTTTATGTTCACATAAAGTTCTGAAGAGACAAGGGGAATGCAACTTGTATGTGTAAAATGCTCCGCCTCTGTTCCCCCCACTTCACCTTAGTATATCATAACATCATTGGGCAGTTATTAGCCACCACACAGGAAAAAACAAGCACTCGCATAACCAGCTGTGGTAGAATTTTCCACATACTCTTTACTCCTTCTCTCCACTCCCACCTTGGCAGCTTGCAGTACCCAAAGAAAATTAGTTCAGAGCTTGAGAAACCTGCCATTACTAAGCCACAGAAATGGAAGGTTAATGACTAGCAATCCAATGGCGGCAGACAGTGGGGGAAAAAAAAAGCCTGCCTGCCTAGAGAGAAAGCGATCTGTAGATTTTGCCACTGACCACGCTGGAATCTTACACTCTGAATCAAAATGAGAAGAGGGGGAAAAAAATGAAAGCATTTGGACAATGATAGAAATGTAGGAAAGAGAAGGTATGTATCGGGGGATGAAGGTGTCCAGAATTATATTTTTTGCCTAGGATCATCACAAAATGTGTTTATACTGTTTTGGGCAAGTCAAGATCCACAGATAAATTGCTGTTTTCTTGATTAAATGGCAGGTAGTTTAGACACACTAGGATCAGGGGTGAAATCCAGCAAGTTCTGGAGAACCGATAGTGGAAATTTTGAGCAGTTCAGAGAACCGACAAATACTACCTCTGGCTGGCCCCAGAGTGGGGTGGGAATGGAGATCTTGCAATATCCTTCCCCCAGGAGTGGATGGGAATGGGGATTTTGCAGTATCCTTCTCCTACCACGCCCATCAAGCCACACCCACCAAGCCACACCACGCCATGCCCACAGAACCAGTAGTAAAAATTTTTGGATTTCACCACTGACTAGGATCATTAATCTACCTACTACAATCTGCTTTCTTATAATGGGATACCTGACTGTTAAAATTCTTTCAGCTTCTGATATCAAAATCCAATTTCCCTCTCGAGAATTTTCCAAGAGGGTATTCTGTACTGTTAAACCAGGACATATTTGGCAATCAGTTGTTACTAGGGCAAAAAAGGGGCTCAAGCTGTGCTGTGTAGATTTTTTTCTATCTGTTAAGGTAAGCAAGTAGGCTACAGCCTCTTAAGATTGACATAAGGAAGCTGTTCCTACTCAGAGGCTCATAAGGTTATTATTTATCCATCAGCATTACCATATAACATTCAATAGTTAAATCAATCCTCAAGGCCATCTTTACCTAGCTAATAGTACCCAGAAAGTGGAATACATTTTTTGATTTTGTTAGCCTTTGATTTAAAGACTATAAAGATTAGGATAAGGAGAACTGGACAATACATTATCTTCAAAATGCTTTCCTAAAGTCTGCTTGAATTATTAGAAAATATTCTGACAATATCTAACACTATTCAGAACGCATTTTTTAAGTTATTAGTTGAACTTTCTCATTCCAACAAGAGATTCCAATCTCGCAAAGGATTCCAGACACCTGTAATTTTCGTATGTATTATCTCAGCCTTGTTTAGGAAGAATTCCTGTTAACTTTCATTATGTTGCTGATGTGTCCTTTAAAAGGAGATGTTCATGATATGTTCCAAAGGAGGAATGCCCAGTCCTACAGGTTCAGGTCCTTTGAAAGAACCAGCATGGTACCACCCAATGACTTTTGCTATCTTCAGACCCAGTCTTTTACAAGCTACTTTGGATTGCAACTCCCAGAATTCCTATGCATCATGACTGAAACTATTTGCAGGCCAAATCCCATTATAGTCATTGTAGCTCAGGAGTGTCAAACTCACGTTGTCACGTTGTCGTCACGCGATGTATCACTTTTCCCCCCTCCACTAAAATGTGAGGGCGGGGTGGGACGCATCTGGCCTGCAGGCCGCGAGTTTGACACTCCTGTTGTAGCTGATTTCCTAGCAAGCATTAGATTGCCTATCCTTTTAGTACATTTGACAGCTCCCATCTAAGAACATCTGAAGAAAGTATTTTAAAACTGTCATACATCTATTTTCAGAGAAAGGACCAATAGAATACCTGCTTATGTATCATAACCACTCCATACCTACATCTAATCTTATTCTTCAAGAACAATAAGCTCTTCATATGCCATATCTGGAAAGCACATCAAGGTAACAAGATTCCTATCGTTCTTTTGAGAGCCTGGAATTTATACAGATTCAAGGCTCGCCCGGACTTGAATAAGACAGTATTTGTTGTGGAGGGCTGCTGAATGTGAGCCACTCAGAAAGCTTTGACCGGACGTTATTAGAAACAAGATGGCAGACTAGACAGTTATCTTCCAGATATGTTAGATTACTTCTTCCAGTAACCTATCACAATTATTGGCTATGTTTATGTTTATATGTATGATATTTATATAATATAAATATATGCACTTCTATGCAAGATAGAAGTGCTCAGCACTGAAATATAATTGAGAATGTTTGCTCTTCAATCTGACATTAATAGGGCTTCTGGACTTTAGCTTTAGGGAACAGCATTTTAAAATTTTCCACAAAATATTTAATACTTCAATTAGGACAGATAAATGTATTGTCATCCAGTCTAAATTGTGTTTCTCCAAAAGCAATTTAAAATGCTTTAGTTACATGAATTAATCTATCCCGTTATTTTAAAACAGATGTAAATTATGAATCAATTGCCATTACAATATTGCAGTCTAATCTATTCATCATAAAGTTCTACGAGACCTAATAAAACTTTGCAATAGCAGATAAGAAACATAATATTGAAAGGAGGAAGTTTCCATTGCCAGGTCACCATTATGATCAATTATGCAATACCAGATCTATTGCAAATTTACTCATGAATAAGTGCAAAGCTCCATCTGGATGTGGTCAAACATGCTTTTCAAAAAAAGGACTTTAAGTAACTTTTTTTTTAGAAGGGGGATTGGTGAAAAACTTCACTTCCAGAATGTTCGAACAAATAAAGGATTCATTGTGAAGCTTCAGACATTCTGTTTCATGAAATAAAGATGAGATCTATTCAAAGAGATAGTACAAGATGCAGAATGAAAAGAATTAGCCTCTTCTAGCAAACAAGAGCTTCTTTCAAATGCAGAGTTTCTCCAGTAGAGTTAATGCGGCAACACCTATATGAGAGTCATTTCTCTTTCATATGTTGTTTTATGCCTTTATGCCAAGGCCAATCTTGTATTTTCTAGTTTCAGTGTCCACAAAATGCACTTGCTTCTGTAATGGAAGCGTTCTCCATCCTTTCCTTGCAATGCAGAAGAGAACATCCAACCAATGATGAAACCTTCACCATAGTAAGATATACCATGAGTAAATGTTGGCAAGCACGTTTCTCTGGAGGAGAGCTTTCACAACAATTTTGGGAAAGGAATATTTAAGGTTGGCTAGATAGAAATGAGAAGCACAGCCCTGCACAATGAACTCATCATTAAAATGTTTTCCTCCTCCCTTTAAAAGGATGTTTCTATTTCATTTTTATGTTTATCCATTCATATATGATAGTTCCAATGCAGAGTTATGTAAATTTCAAAAAAGGAAGCAAACACAGTTGTAGATGAATGGAAGCATTTCATTCAAGACACCACCAGGTGTTCTTAGAGAAGGCATTATCCCACATCAATTACAATTATAAGGGGATAATAACAATTCCTGAACTTAGGGGTTTTTTTTCAAGGTTGAAGAGAAATACCCTAAAAATTTCATAGCCATTAGGAAAGCTGTTTAGTGAAATGGAAGCATAACTGAATCACTCTGATGCAGTGGTGAAATCCAATTTTTTTTACTACTGGTTCTGTGGGTGTGACATGGGCGTGACATGGCTTGGTGGGTGTGGCAGGGGAAGGATACTGCAAAATCTCCATTCCCACCCCACTCCAGGGGAAGGATATTGCAAAATCTCCATTCCCACCCATCTCTGGGACCAGCCAGGGGTGACATTTGCCGATTCTCCAAACTACTCAAAATTTCCGCTACCGGTTCTCCAGAACCTGCTGGATTTCACCCCTGCTCTGATGTAACCTATGTTTACCAATGGAACTGGCTGTAAGCAGCAGTCTGAAAAAGCTGAGTATTATCTTGAAGAGGGAGATCCAAAAAGAACTAGAATCCAACTAAGTGTTAACTGGAGGAGGCATACATGTGATTTAAAAGTGAATGGTGGTGGTAGTGGTGGACATCTGCCTAAATCAGCAAGACCTAGGAAGTCATTTGTTTTTATCTCCACATCAAGATGAAACGTGAGCAAGCTTAAGAACATCATGTTGCTTCAAATATGAAGGAAAGATCTCCAAAATTTCCTCTCTTCCTTGAACTGGATTTGCCAACTCTGAAAAGCCAGAATGACTGCAGATGTTACTCATTCTATCTCTGCAACATACCTGTCACCTATTTAGGTGACCTATATGCTGCCATTTTTTCCTCTAGTCCAAGGATGTCAAACTGACAGCCCGCGGGCTGGGTGCGTTATGCGCAGGCCATGCCCACCCCAGCTCTGTGAATGGGAAAAAACATTGTGAAATATCACGTGACGGCAAGGTGACATGGCGAATTTGACACCCGTGCTCTAGTCCATACATAGAACTTCATGACATAGCATCTTGCTGTGGATCAATTGAAAACATACTCCTAAAGAACTAAGCATACGACATAAAAATTGTACGGGAAGCAATGTGCACAGAAGAAAGAACTGTAAAATCAGCACTTGTGAGTTTACCCGGAAAAATTAAGGAGGATTGCGCAGGTGAAATTCTCTAAAAGAAAACTAGGGGAACACATATGGTTTCAATGCTACCTCACTCATGAATTCAGATGTGGTTATATGCTGGAGTCTTCCAGAGATTTTGCCAACTTCATTTCTCTATGGTTTGAATTCCAATAAGAAACGGAATAGTGGCTAGTGATCAAGATCCATAATCTCACAGGCCAGAATAATTGAACCAATGCTCCATTGCTTATGTCAAGCATAAAGAGTGCTGGGTGATTCTTTTGGCCTCATTGGTCAAAGGATATGCCTGTGCTTTGTCCAATGTCTGCTCCCAAGGAGAAGAGAGAGACAACTGAGTAGGCTTTCACAAAATGCTTGATCTTGATTGTTAGTTATGTTTAATTCTTCATGGCAGTTAGCCTTTTATGTCTTACTCAGGGGAGTTTCAGATGCATTCTTTCCCTCAGCCCCATTCTTTTTCAGATCTCTCACCTGAGACCAAAGGCTTGTACAGGTTCCTATTTATTTTGCTAGAGAAAACCTGACATGCCTATCTCATTATCTCTTGGCTTCTGTATCTACCACCTAGGTCCCTCCCTCTGCTAGTAGCTTCATCCCTAGGGAAGAAATACTCTTCAGTGGCACGTCTGTAAGTCTCTGTCATGGCAGGAACAGGACAATTGGAAAAGCATTTACATCATAGTCCAAGTTATAAACTACACTACATTCAAAAACAAGGTTGGTAGAAAACATCCAGTTTTCCTTATTCCTTGGCAAGATCTTGACTGTATCAAAAATCCCACTTATAGGAAAGAAGGCCATGATTGATTTCTCAGGGACAGGGTCTCTAGATTCAGGGGCTCTGCTACTGTTCCACAATACCCACTTGCTAGTTGTTCTGTTTGCTCGTTTTACTACCTGGATATTTTATCTATCCTGTTCTTTGTCCCTGCTTCCTTCTTCTGATTTGATTTTCTCTCTTTCCTATCTTTTCTCCAAAAATTTATTATATTCAGGTTCCAGATTTTCCTCTCTGCTCAGTTATAATACAGCCCCCTATTCAGGCAGGCTGGCTAGCAAATGGTCACATTATAGCCCAGTGATACCATCCATAGTTGTCCTAGCAAGGATCTTCAGTGCCACATGGGGAAAAACTGGATCAGCCAATCTCAGTAGTCTCCCACAAGAACTTTCTATACATGCTTCAAAATCTTTTCAGCTTGCCTGAAAGGAAATATCTTGGAGAATTTTCTGTCTCATTTTTCTTACTAACGTTCATTAT
This sequence comes from Ptyas mucosa, assembly GCA_012654045.1. Classification (NCBI taxonomy): domain Eukaryota; kingdom Metazoa; phylum Chordata; class Lepidosauria; order Squamata; family Colubridae; genus Ptyas; species Ptyas mucosa. The sequence goes on from WNWU01000017.1 coordinate 30,599,787, forward strand.
GAGCCATGCAACAATAGACCAGCAGTCCAGATGTGTTTCTCCTGGAAGATAAATTCTCTCTCCCTAATGTAGCAGATTTCTTCTCATTCAACCTGGGACCATCATGAGAAGGAGGGGAAAAAAATCCTTCTGTGGTTGTAACAGGATGTCTATCAAAAATGTAAATTTCAGAATAACTTAAGAACTGTCATCTCTTAAGTGGTCAATTTAATCACAGGGGTATTCCCTGATATTGACCTCACCCAAAATGCTGTCCAAGACTGGAGATATTCTACAATATTCTCCTTAAGAGGGTACCATCAAAGGCATTGTGACCACAGCAGCAGGCTAGTTAGGAATTCTGGGAGCTGTACTCTCAATGCCTCCAGAAGACTCCTAGTGTACGTCTATCAGGTTTTCCCTTTTCCATAGGTGCACACTATTGTGATTAAGAAATGCATGGCAACTTTGCCAAAACATGATGAAGGGCCTCACTGTTGTAATGCCATCGTAAGTGCTTACTTTTATATAATTCCAGAAAAGGAAACAAAAAGGGAAATTGCATACTTACTAGCACTCTCATTGCTGTAATCCCAGGCTTCAACCAGTAACGTGTAGGATCTCTGCAAGATAGTAATAGGAATCAGTCATTTTTGTAAGACACACTTATTCTACTATTGTCCTAAATTTTATAGAGCACCTTCTGAAAACTGTTGAGCTTCTTCTTTTAAATTGTGACTTGCCTGTAAGCATAAATAGTCAATAGATTATAGCTGAAACAAAGGTGATCCTCTTGCAGCTGCTTAAGCTGCCTTATCCTTCCTGGTTCAAGCAATTTAAGGTGAAAAGTTTCATCTTTGTCACCACTAATGCATCTTACAAACTTAGGCAGGAAGTTACCATCCCTTCCAGGGTTTTGTTGTTATGTTACATAAAACATGCTGCAAGGAAGAAAACAGTCCTGAGAGAGGGAGGTTTTTAAAATAATAATAATAACAACAACAACAGCAGCAGCAGCCAAATATTTTACAAATATCAATGTTTCCCATTCAGAAAGCCAGGCATGGTTGCTAGAATTGCACTGTCAAGGTTCAGAGCCATAATCTCTAAAGATTCAGCTTTTCAGCACCTCTTTGAACACTTTGTCTAAAGCAAAGCCATCACTGCTCCCACAAGGATCAGGTAACGAAAGAAAGGAAAGAGCAGATGAATTTGGAAAGGGAGGGGGAAGGGGGAGAGAGGGAGAAATGTATAAAGCAGCCATGAAAGAAGGGGTGGGGGAAAGGAGTAGAAGGGTAGCCTCTCCTCGTTCAAAACCTACCTGGAGGAAGAGTTTAAAAATGGTTGAACTAGTGGCAACTGTATGCTTATAAACTCATTAAGCTGCCCTGTGAGATCTAAATGCCAGGAGTCATTGCTGTATACTAGGCAAACAGATTTAGGCTGGAAGGATGCCAGCTGTTCTAGCTAAGCCACCTTCTCTTTAACCTTGAATTGAAACAGGAATTTAAAAACTCAAAGAGAGCAGAGGGATATAATCTGGTGCTTCCTCAGGTTTTGAACTTTGACCTCCCTATTAAAGTTATAAACCCAGCAGCAAGGTACAGAAGGACCTGCAACCCAAATCAACTGGAGGGCAGTAGGTGTCATTTTCATTTGTCCATTCTATACCCAATTTTTAAATTTATTCCGCCTTTACTACTTTGTAGGTACCTCAAAGCAGCAAACCTATGTAATAATGCTTTCTAAACCTGAACAACTCTGTCAATGGGTTGGGCTGAGAGAGACTGACTGCCCAAAGTCACCTAACTGGCTTTCATGCCTAACGTGGGACTAGAACTCACAGACTCCTGGTTTAACCATTATACCAACTGGCTCTCTCCGAACTCCACAAAGAATGAATGGTGAGTCAAAATGCTTAGATAAGTTGGACTGCAGGAGTTGGGCAGTAAAACCAGGAAAGATGTCTAGAAAGGTTACATTGTCTATGATGAACATTATAACTGGTATAAACTATGAAATGAAGGGTACTAATAAGGACTATGAATGCTGAACATTGGTTGTCAAATGGTAAAATGCCAGGACATTACAATAAAATTAAGTAGCATAGTTGGCTGGAAGGTATTATTCTAAGCCAGGGGTCTGCAACCTTAAATACTCAAAGAGCCATTTGGACCCGTTTCCCACAGAAAAGAAAACACCGGGAGCCACAAAATCTGGTGGGCGTGGCCAACTCGATGTCATTCTCTTCCACCAGTCACATGACACCCCTCCCAGCCACACCTACCCAGCTGGTCATTAGGGCAGAGAACCAGTTGTTAAAAAACACCGGGAACCACACAACCCTTTTGACATCTCTCTCTCCTCTCCCTCCCTCTCTCTCTGTATCTCTCTGTCTCTGCCCTGGCCACTTCTCCATCCTCCGCAATCACTCTTACCTTCTCAGGCCAGGCAAGGAGTGACTGGGAGGGGAGGGCGAGGGGCGGGGCCAGCCAATGGTGGGATCACCTGACAGGGAGCCACAGCAGAGGGCCCAAAGAGCTGCATGCAGCTCCGGAGTCGTAGATTGCTGACCCCTGTTCTAAGCCATAGAAACTTTTTAAAACGTCTTTATTAAAAATGACATCCAAATCTGAGAGATAGCTAACACAATTAAATGAAAACCAATCCAAATAGCATGGAGGAGTGAGCAAACGTTCACATTCTCCAGAACATTTCTTCGGGTATTATTCTCCCTGTTGAAAGTTCTGGATGGATTTTAAAATTTTCTACACTAACTGGCCACAACAAACTTTCCAATCAAAAACTTTGGAATCATTTCAGTGCTTAAAGTTTTTGCACTTACAACAAATAATACACACTTGGTCCCTGCACACAGAAAGAAAAGAAGGCTTATTTCTCATGTAACTCTGCGTGCCAAAAGATTAAGAGTCTGCCAAATATTAAAGAGACCAGGTGCAATTATTAGATCACCATAATTTTGAGAAACGTGGGAGAAGTCAAATGATTTTTGGGCAACCAAAAAGAACATTGTAACTCCTAAGGTTTAAATTTGCTTTATGTTTATTAACTGCTCTGCATTTGCTAGCCATCCACTTAGAAGACCAATGGGAAGAAGTGAAAAACTACCTGAAACAAATAGCTTCTTTGAGATAAAACAACCACTGTTATATACTGTACACAAAGCTGACTTTTTCTAAACAGAACGCAAACGAATTGCTCTTGACTTTGCTTTGCATTCCGGTCTCTGAACAAGAGAAAGTTTAGTGTTTCTTTTCTTTTTTTTTTAAAGGTACAGTCTTGGACGGCAGCCTAAATATGCTTCATATTGAAAGCAGACAAGGATTCCATTTCGTTCACTGATAACTGTGGGAAAATGCTTCCAAAAGCATGCAAAGTTGGGCAAGCAGAGACTTGTGCCCCGTCTTGCAATGAATGGCCGATTTCTTTTTCTTTTACAGCACTCATATTTCATTACCACTCCATTACAGGCCTTTTTTCCTGAGTCACAACTAAACACGAACGATCTTAAAAAAAAAAAGAAAAAAGACTGAAGTACCTTATTCATATTCCTTCTGGCCCTCCCCTCCCCCCCTTCCCTACATATCGGAAACCCAAGATACCAGCATCTGAATGTAAATATACATTAAGCTTTATGGGCAAGCAGTTCTACCTGTCAAGGCACCCTTCTTCCTTGGATTAATTGCGGCAACATTCAGGCTCTATCAGTGCAGAGAGGCACAACATGTTAGAGCAAGCTGGAAGCATACCACACATACAAAAAACAAAAAAACAAAAAAACAAAGAGCCAATTATGGCCACTCATGCTACCTCTAGTTAAAAGGATGTTTTCATTGCTGGCTTGCACAATCATTTCAGAAGATACCTTCCTCAAACAGTTCCAGCTCCTCTTAGCATTGTTGGTCAGCATGGTTCACTGCAGGTTTGTATTGCTACAAGGGCTACTGTTGCTGTACTAGCCACCACACCACATTTTAATACCACTCTAGCAAATCTTAATTTGTTTGCATGCTCAATTCAAGAGAGTCACTTTCGTGGTATTGTTTTATCCCTTGATTTTTGTTTGAGTGGAGAGTGATAGTGGCCCTTGGCAATCCTATTAGGCAAAAAGGTATTTAACTGGGAGGGTTTTGAGTGGCCATTCAAGAGCTTACATGCAAGTTGGCAAAAACAGGAGGAAAAAATTCACCTGGCCTAGTGAAAGGACTCATTTTTGCACTTTTTTTTTTTACAGTTCATATAGAATTGCCTGACTCTCGTGTCCCATGTTTGTTGTTTGGCCTGATCTGTTTTAGTGGTCAGGGTCAGAGAAATCTCCAGTAGCACCCAACTGGAGATTTCTGCTTTAAAAGTCATGCGCCACCAAGACATTAGAGAGTTAAGAGGTGTGCATCAATCCCCACTCTATAGATCAACAATTAAGATAGCCAAGGAATGCAGGCATACAGCACAGAGGCTTAATTTTTCCCATGCCATGTCTGACCTTTGCACATCTTTGAATAAATACACCAGTCAGACACAAGGAATTCCACATCTTGAACACATCCCATCAAGTCAAGGTACTAGGCAACAAGTAGGCAGGCAGCTACAAGAGAAAGTCACATCCAGTTCACTAGTGCAACTCAATCCTTGGCCAGCCAAAGACAAAGAGGCCTCCATACAATTACAGGAAAAGAAAACCATGTATGCCTGAAGTTTAGGCTTGGGAACGAGGAAAAACCCCTGTAGGGTTTATTCAGAATCAAAAACACAAAGCAACCTCCCAAGGCATGTAATATGAACCTCCAGAAAGGAAGGAATGGGCTCATACTACTGTTTAACAGGCCAGTTCTCCTCAGGGAATCACACTGTGTCTGGCCACCACCATTACCAGGATGATGTGATGATTAAGTTGCCCCAACAGTAACCATCCTATAAATGTCAGAGATAAGGCAAGGGAAAGTCCCCTTCTCTAAACTCATTGTTTTCCTTGTGATGGAGAATATATTGGGACAGGCTGTTATCAAGCACGCCCACATCTATATCCGAGACACAAGTTTACCATCGATCACGTTTCTGATTTGTGATATAAGAAAACTTAATATCTGTACAAGCCAGGTATCCAGTCCTTTCTTGGTTCTCTTTTGCTGAATAAACTTTGTTCTTCCTCTGTGCAAACCCCCTCTACACAGTTTGCCAGCCATCCCAATGCAGCCCTTCCACACAGATATCCTTTCAGCAATCTGCTGTCCAAGGCTATCTCTAGTTGGGACGTACTGACGGAGGAGCCTTGCAATCCTGGCAGCTGGCCATTACTTTAAAAAGTCTGCTTTCAGCTCTTGAGAGCAAACAATGTTGCTACAAAGAGACTGCGGGTCCTGGTGACAATATGAATGCAATCATAGAAATTAAATGATTTGCCACTTGCCTCCTTCCATTTTTAAAAATTTATCAGTCTAGTTTACAGCCTGGAGATTTCCTAGCAGTTTTTTCTATCCAATATTCACCAGCACTGATGCTGCTTAGCTTCCGACATCAGCCTCCAGCTGCCCTGGGTTGTGATTCTGGATCAGTGAGAACATGTAATGTTAATAAATCAGAATTTGTAACCCAAAATTTCTAGAACGTGCCCATTACCTACTTCTGGTTTACAAATCTTCCTGGGCTTCTGCAAGCAATGACAGTTTGAGTGACAACAGTTTTGATATTTGTTTAAACTGGAGCAGGCCTTTTATGTGCTGGCATCCAATGAAAATGCATACTTGTTAGGTTCCCACGGCCATAAAACTGACCCCTACCTCTTCCTTCCTTAGTTAACTACACACTCCTAACCCAAGTATATAACCTCAAGAATACAATCGGATTCCCTGGGGTGAGAAAAGCTTACATCAATGGATAAAAGAGGAGGGATTTTTTTAAAAAAAGAATGCAATTCAGAAAAACCTTCCGAAACAGGTGTCATTTATTCTTTCTTTCCCCAAAGAAAATTGTTTTGTCCCATTTTGGGAGGTGGGGGGGGGGGGTTGAGGTTGTAGTCATGATAGAATCAGAAATAATTAAAAGGCACAGGAATTCCTGAGCAAACCAGAGAATTTTAGGACGTTTGCAGGCAACATCTCCAATGTTCTCTCCTTCCTACCACTTTTTATAACATGAAACCAAGCTCCCTCTTGAGCCAACTCATCTTAGAGAAATTACATCCCCCCCAATTTCTAAATTTGGTACATGCCTCTGTGGCCCCAGCTACATTCCACAGGCCTGGGAAAAGCAGGGATCTAAGTATGACTCTTGCCAGCAATGATTCTCATTCCCACGCACCTCACCCTTGTTTTGCTTTTCCCCAAAAGAGCCAGAATGCCTTACTGTACTTTATAATAAGAGATTTTATCTCAAGGTCCCAGGTTCAAATCTGGCCTCTGCTGGTTGATGCAGCAAAAATGTGAAGCCAATCTTGATATTCCAGCTCACAAGATTTACATCTCCTCCCACTTGGAGTGCCTTTTAAGTGGGAAAAATGGGATGAAAACATTTTATATAATAAATTATATCACTTGGGTTGTTAAGACCTGGCTCTGCAATGTGTTTTTTAAAAAAAATACTTAAAACACAAACCTTGAGAAGCTTTACCCTTTTCTCAATCTTAGCCATTAGAATGCTTTCCTTTTATACTTAGTTTACACCAGTGGCAAAATCCATTTTTTTTTACTACTGGTTCTGTGGGCGTGGCTTGGTGGGCGTGGCAGGGGAAGGATACTGCAAAATCTCCATTCCCACTCCACACTGGCCAGCCAGAGGTGGTATTTGCCGGTTCTCCAAACTACTCAAAATTTCTACTACTGGTTCTCCGAACTGCTCAAAATTTCCGCTACCGGTTCTCCAGAACCTTTCAGAACCTGTTGGATTTCACTCCTGGTTTACACCTTCTACTTTAGTGCTGTTGTCTTCAACCTCCTTCTGTTACTTTCCAAAGGGAACTGGTAGAGGGTTGGGATCTAACAATACCCAGCCAAGTTACTAAAAGTAAGAGAAAAGGATTGAGGGTATTGTTGGGGAAAAACTCATTTAATTCCCTTGAACAAAAAAGGGTAATGGGAATATTTTTTCTTGTTCTAAGTTAGCAGTTCTCATGCCATTTTAGCCAGAAGTCCACTGGGGTGGGACTGGGAGCGAGTTGTTAACCCCAGCTCCCCCAGCCTTGAAAGAAACAGCAAGGCTTATCAAACATCTCTCCCTCATTACAGATGCAAAAAGGGAAAGGAGAAATGTTAACATGCCTGACAGCATGTTGGAGACAAAGAAGAAATGTTCTCCTGCCAAGGCTTTCTAATGGAAGAAAGCCCCAAAATGGAAGTAATGCCATCATTCCAAATTAATTTCCTTCCATGCCTCTTGAAAGATTCACTGACAGGGTAGAGGCAAATTAAAAAAAGAACAACAATACCCACCCATCCACCTACCCACATTAGTTGTAAATTCCAGATTAATTGGCAATACTTTCCATATACATCTGGCCAGATGCAAGAAAGCTAAGTCAGTCCATGTGGTTACTCAGAATCAAGTAAAAGTTCCAGAGAGGTAGCATGGCTTCTTTTGTTCTCGGGGTATCTGCTGACAAGATTCCTTTCCACATTCAGGGAAGACAAAGCAACTGGAGGAATCTCCTCTTCTCCTCCCTTCAATCAATGATCCTTTGATAGTTATTTGACATGTGTGTGTGTGTGTGTGTGTGTGTGTGGAAGATGCTCTTTTAGTACCTGCAAGGCTATAAAGAGGCCTGATGGTTTATGGGTGGAGGAAAGAACCATCTGGTTGCAGGACCGAATTAGATAGCTTCAGAGATTTTTGGCCAATATCATTAAGACTTATATTAGTGGCAGGGGACCTTTATGGCTCTGAAGACTACACAGGTCCATTTCTTCAAAACATCTGAGAATACAGGCCGCTTCCTCTTTCTGCCACTCAACACACTCCCTTTCGTTCAGATAGCTTTCAATATATTCAAAGTGTTTCCACCAGCTGTGGAAAATCAGCATTTATCGCCAACCAGCTGATCAGCTAGATCAGATGGCTGGCAAAGGAGGAGGATACAATGGCATTTTTTTGCGGCTAAGGACCACACATGGCCAACACGTAACTTCTCTAGTTCAGCTAACTGTTCTCAGAGTAACTGAGCAAGCATACCCAACAAGTTTCAAATTGAAGTAGGTTTGCCAGATCAGAGCAATTCTCACTTGGATTCCCTACAACCATTGGCTTTGCTGTTAAAAAAAAATGATTTTAATTTCAAGTTATATATTTTACTGCAAATCAAGTCATCTTTCTAGGATCTTTGGAACAGAAATGAGCATCTATCTGAACATAGTGTGATTTTTAGTTCTAGATCAACAAAATAATACAAATAGAGAAAGCCTGGCTGTTTGATAGCCAGCATAGCAAGACAGCTCTAGGCCCTGGCAAGCTGATGGCAATTTTTTTGGGGAAAAAATCTTATTGGACATAGACCGCACTGAGTTGTTCCTTTAGTTCTGAGTCAGCTTTGCACCCCCTGCCCCCCCCTTTTTGCAGAAGCAGCAAAGGTTTGCCCCATTCCTAAGCACCCCCAACTACGACATCTCTTCCCCCCCCCCTGAAATGAAGACACAGTGACTTCTGAATGTGCGTGCTCCGTCTGTAATGAACCAAGTCAATCAGGGCTCTGGCAAGGCTGGTGGAATAATAATCACTATTATTAGGGATGTGCTGAACTTGTCATTGTGTAAAGCTAGCCCACAGTTTGTCTGGGAGCCAAACTATGCTGAGTCTACTGTTGCTTCCTGTTGCTTGCCCTGTATTAGCATTATTTTTGGACTGGCCCCATTATATTCAATAATCCTCTCTGCAGTCAGCATGGCCGTGCTATTGTCACTGCTTAATATTAGCCACCAGTGCTTCTGTCTGGGTGGTCAGGCTACAATATTCCAAGGACTAAAGTGATCTGCTTTAAAAGGGGAGGGGTGGGGTGAGGGAAAACATATCATTTTAGTAAGGAATCATTGTACTTTTGCCTTTAACTAGATAGTCTCCAAAAAAGACTTCATCTGCTGGCCAAGGGGTGGGGCTAAGGTTTTTTTTTTTATCAGAAAACTGATAACTCTATATCTGTTTCCATCTATCTTCTCCCAAGCATGCTGGGCTGCCAGTGGGTAGTTTAAACCTCATCACCAAGATTATCTGCTATTCTCAGCATTTAGCTTCACTACCTGCTTAAAGCACAGCTTTGATTATTCAATGCCCTAGTTAGGACAGGGTGACAAGGTTAATAGGCAAAATACTTAGCAGCCAGCCAAGCAAAAACTTAAGAGTTGCACCCAGTCATCCTCAAACAGGAAGAAAAGGAGAGAGGGAGAAGAGATAGTATTGGCAGTATTCTCCACAAGAAAACCATACAAAATATCTGGGCATTTATTTGAGCTAATTTAGCCATTTTATTACATGTTGGACCATTTGCACTGCATGATCCCATTTCTCCAGTATATCTTATTTTAGCTTTCTTTTGGCATCTTCTCATTCCATCACTTCATTTCCAATACAATCTCATACTACAATAAAGCAGTTAACTACTCAAAGTCTTCTAACCTCAGCATGATGAGCATAATACCACTGGTGGAATATCACAGTTCTTTTTTAAAAAATTGCTGTGTTCTTTCTAACAGCAGAGGTTGCTCATGTACTTATCCAAGAGCAAAAGCTGATGGACTTTCAGCCTGATCAGAAGTGACCCAAAGCATTTATTTGCTAGTGTGCATAAATGCATAACCTACATTGATTTTTGAAAAATGTACTCAAGGGGAAATCAAGAAACAGTCCAATCACCTACAGAATTAGGTTATCTTTAAAACTGTATAGACTTATTTACCTACAGTGGGCCTTTGTTTCTGCTGCATGAGGATGTGGGAATAAACAAATCAGTTCCTGTTTTAAAAATGCACACATTCCAAGTTAAACTCGTGGGCAAAGGGTGTAAAAAAATATTACAATCAGATTACAAAGCATTACACATTGTGGGTTACCAACCTCGCCCAATGAGCTGCAATCCGACAGGGATGAAGCGTTTGAAAAGTAACCAGCTCCATGCAAACAATTACCTGCTCCACTGTAGCCTCTCATTAAAAATAACTTAAGTATTTTCACATTCCACAGTTTTTCCCACGATGTACTCAGTCCTTTTAGTGAATGTAGGTTTGCCCAACACTGCTTAATTCTATGCTTGGTGCTGCAAATTTCACTTTCAGAAAGTTACTTTAAGTGGAGCGACTGGTCTTGCAAAGTCTGAATGGGAAAGTATTCACAAGCTCAGAGATAATCTGATAGCTTTTCTTTTTCCTTCCTCCTTAGGTCAGAGACCCATTGATAGACCAGACAAAAGGCTTTTAGGTGGACTGGCTACAAATAAAAGCCTAGCATAACTCAGCAAAATGATAGTTTTCCTCAACAACAGATTCTGAAGGAATCTTACCATTTGCAAACTACTTTTAAAATAATCTTCTGAAATAACCACTTGGCCTGCTTCCAAGGCTTTTCAAATCCAAAGGTTCATGCAAGTGTAAGACATTTAAAACTTCCATCTTGAACTTTTTCTGCGTCCAGCGAAAGTACTTTAGCACCTTATTCCAAATCCAACAGGTTGATACACATTATATACTAACAAATTCATCAGGGATTTTAAAAAAAGAACTATTTCAGGTTCTGAGAAATATATTTTAGAAAAGCCAAAAACTCCTAGGACACAGGGAGAGATGGGGCCCTCATAAGAAAAGGCAAACTTTTAATGCACCCCCTCATTTAATAAATAATGGCTGCTTACTTCAATGGATCAATACAGTTCAAATACTGGAGATAAATCTATTTATGCACTGGATTGAAGTCTTTAAAACAACTGCCTTCTAAGGAATAAGAGCTAATAATAGAGTCTCTTTAGAGACTAAGCATCTTTGTGAGATTTTATAATCAATACACAGAATGTTCCTTTGGTTGAAGTGTTGGTCAAGCTTTCTAAATATTAGCCAATTCCATTTTTTTTTCTGCTTAATTTTAGCCATGATTGCAGGTGTGGTGTTCTGGATGGATCCCTTTATTTCCTTCCTGCTGATTTGCTGTCCTGTTTCCTAGCAACTAATTCAAATCTCCAATCTCTTAAAAGGAAATTTACAGCCTTCCGTCCCCACAATCATTACTCATCCAGTTACATCAAAATCCAGACCAGGCAATGGGAAGTTTTAACAACCAAATTTCAAACCTACTTCCTACACCTCCCTTTAAAAACAAAACAAAAATAACTGTTTTGATTCACTCAAAGAAAACAAGAATTCATGGTTTATTAGGAAAAAGTGGTAGACAAAATGCTGTGTCACACAATATTATTGCAGCAAGTGTAGTTTCTGAAAAGACCACAGGGAGAAACATCTTTAGTAAATAGAAGATGCAAGATTTTGTTAATAACAAGCTAGAGAGGCTTCCCTCAACATCACTCAAAGCAATAGCAATTCATATTTATGTGTTTCCTACTGTTGAAATGGGGGGGGATCCAAGTCAAGCAGTGGCTTACACCAACTTTCAAAAAACTGCCCAGTTTGTTACAGGCTAGGAAGTTTACCCACCCATCATCAAAAAGAAGACAATAACTGTTCTATGAGTAACAGAGTAGACACCTAATCCAAGTCTCAGGAACAACTTCCTTGGTTAACAAGTTTAGAGTTGTGCAAGTTATGCCATGGATTGCCTTTGTAGCTCAATATCCCAAAACATGCCTTGGCCATGCCTAACACTTAATGAACAAGAGGTGGCATGAGGCCTGAAGCACGCCTGCAGAAGACAGGTAACAACAAAAGTGAGAGCTGTAATAAGAAAACAAATACGCCCAGATAGATGGATGAAAGGGAGGAAAAAGCACCACGCCTCAGGAGCACTAGAGGAAAACACAACTTCTGTCCATGCTGTAGAAACTAGCTTTAATTTGAATCAGATTTCTGATTCAGGAATGTTTCACCAACCCTAAATCCATTTCAGTGTGTCTTTTTGCCTGCATATACTGTCCACCATAATGCTTGCTTTATCTGGCAAATTCAAAAAAAAAATAATCAACAGCAAGTAGAGACAGACCTAATAAGGAACCTGGTGAGGCAAAGATCTTAAGATTAAGTCATGTCTAATTCAAAATGCTTTCCACAAAAGGCAGGTTGGTGTTTCTGAATGAGTTGGAAAGAAAAGCACATGGCCAAGCTGGAACATAAAGAGAAGCAGACAAATGTGTTTCACTTTTAAATAATCTCCACCAGATCAAAGGTTCAATTTTTATAGCGATTTATCTGGAAGTAAGCTCCACTGACCTCAGTTAGACTTGGTTCCAAATATAGACAGTGATTGTGTTATAAATAAATATGTGTGGAGCTGTATTCTACCAAATTTCCTAGAACAACCAATTTCAATCCTTGCTCCCTTTTTGCAAAAGTGCAAGTCACTGTTTGGTAATGAGGCAGAAACAATTTGCTTTATGACACCTGAGACAGATTTCTTAAACAAGACATCCTCAACAGACTTCTCTCAATTTAAAGAGAAAAAGAAAAAAATCTGAATTTGTAATAAAAATGTGGCAATCCCTGACCATTGTCAAACACTACCCTTTAAAAAATGTACCCCTTTGATGGCATGGTTGGCATGGCTGTATCTTATTCCTAGTAAAATTAAACCCACAGCCCTGAATAGGGAACATTTTTGTACTAAGTAATATCTTTTTAAATACATGGATTTGGTTTCAACCCCACCCACCCCAAAAAACAAAGAAAAGTTGGGAGGGGGAAAACGCTGAGAAAAATGAGTGAAGATTTTTACCACATAGGCAGACAGGAGGCAGTACAGCAGCATTTGGCAAATTCTGTTCCTAACTACTAGAGAGAAGAGGCGGTGGCTTGGGCATCCCTCCCACTGATTCCTCCGCGGCCTCCAATTTAGTAATCTGAGCCAATAAGAAAACACAATCTTGTGTCTGAGACCTCATAGTTGCATCTCTTCCAAAGAACCAATGGGAGGGGGGGGACCCTCTTCAAGAAGAGGCAGATTCTCATCAGGATTTCCAAGTAACCAGGAAATACTCTTTGAAACCACTCGCAACATACAACTGTTAGCATCTTCAACAAGGATGTTAGATAGAACCCACATATCTGGCCAAAGTTGTTGCTTTTCTGTTTTTTAAATACTGTTCAAGCTTTGGACCTGAGCAAACATAGCATATTCTGAAATAAACCAAGAACCTCAACTTCAAAGCAGCTTCATCAAGAACCAGTGAAATGCATAAAGTACAGATGGATTCACCACTTATTTAAGGACTGGATTATTTAAAGCCAATATTACTCTTGGGCCTGCTCCAAAAGTTAAAGTTCAAACCTTCCCCAATATAAATTCTTGTGTTTTAGAATAGACATCCCAGTTAACACTAAACCGTGATTCCAGGAGAGAGAGATTTTTGCCTAGCCAGCAGCAATGATGGTTTACAAGGGGAGATTTGCAAGGTGGGTTTCTGGCTTTCATTCTGCTTTATAAGCATCTGAGATTCTTTGAGAAGGTGGCACTGCAAACAGCTCCGATAAGTACTAGGGAGAATACAGAGAAGAACCCTTTAGGGGAGGACTCCCCAAGCATGCCCTTTTCTGGCAAGCTACATTTCATCAAGGGACCGGGAGAGGCATTGCCCCTCCCTTTTTCCTGGGCACAAGAACTAATTGGGAAGAAAAATAAAATGGTAACATGAACTTGTGACCTTTGTAATTCTCACGGGAACTCACACATACTTTCAAAGAGCAAATGCACACTGAGTACATTATACTTCAGGTGGTACAAGCTACCTGAAGCTCCTACTTCTCCGAAGCTAAATAGGACCAAACAGTAGGTCTCTAAGCCTAGGAAGGTTTTGAACATGCTTGCCAAATCCTTGTGCTTTGGACTGGACAGAAAAGAGAAAGAGAAGCCAAGAACTCCACCAAGAATACTGAACGCAGCCAGCACTTTCCTACGCATACACACACACAGAGAGAGAGAGAGAGAGAAAATGTGGCAGGATGCCTTAAGTGCTTCAACTCACCGGCCAGGCAAAACTGAAAGGGAGGACAATCCGGTTCCTTTCATTATTCCGGCTGTATCTTAAATTAAAGGTATTCCCACCGATGACGGGGGTAGATCCCAATCCAAAGCTGCAAGCGCCCTCAGCAGAAACGCGGGACTGATACTCCTTCAGGCAAACTTTGAAATAGGTATCACATTCATCTCTGGTGCATTTTTTATCAATTGGGTTTCGGGTCCCATCACAACAATTTCCATTTTGCAATTCGCCGTTTATATTTTGCATGGATATGATCTCAAACTCGAACTGGCCCGATGTTAGTGTCACCTGTTAAGAAAGACCCTCCCCAGAAGAGGGAGAGGAACAGAGTTTTAGTCACACAGGTTGTAAAAAGAAAACCGGATCAGTGAAGATTAACATCACAGATAGGAAGGCAGATTTCTACCCTTCCTCTAAAGTACCAAATAAGCTATGAAAACTAAAGTCACAAATGCATTTCTTCCTCCCTCCCTCCCCCCCCCTAAAAAAAGAAAAAAGAAAGGAAATTCTAATAATCAGAGTTGGAAAAGGGTGTCATGCTGTAGTCTCCGGAAGGAACAACATTAAAAAAAACCACACCAATTTCTTCGAATCCGCAATAATCCCCACACAGGGCAAACCCACAGTTCTAATCTATAGCCCATGCAACCCTACAAATTTGTAAGTCACTTTGCAATCAGCTTTATAAAATAATAATAATAAAAAAAGCAGAACTCCTGTAGGAAAAAGCGAAATGGAGCAATCTTCGGAAAGTTTAGTGTAATTAGATAAATCTGCGAAGAGGGCGGGGCAGCTTCTTTAGAAATTTATCTCCGGCTGTTCCAACCGGGAAGATACGTTGCATTTAAAGCGTTTTTAAATGAAAATGCAAGAAAAAGAAGAAGAAGAAGAAAAAACCCCGGGGTTTGTAAAGCCACGAGATTCTCAAAAACCTCCCTCTCCCCAATTTGGTTGTACAAAATGAAGCACGCCTAATTCTTTCGCTGGAGAAAAGAGGAGAGAACCGAGAGGCGTTTGTTAAATTGTTGGTTTTTTTTTTTTTGTTAAGAAAGAAAGAAGCAAACTCTTTTAAGCTACAGCGGGAAGATGTGCAACGTACCTTTACTCGCAAGCATAATAGCGCAAGAAAAAGACTTAGGGAAAACTCCGTGAGCTGCGGTCGTCTCTTTGATAAAAGCATGCCTCTTTCCTGCAGAGTCCCTTTCGCTCAGAGACGCTCCCAAGGTGCCGCTGCTGTGGCAGCCGCTGTCCGGCTCTAATATACTCCCCGACTCGAAGTACGCGCGGGTGGGAAGATACCACCACTTTTCAAAAGCTTTTCAATAGCGCCCCAATCTTCAATGCAAAGCAGCCCAGCCTCCTTTTATTATTCTCCTTGGCCTCCCCTCTTCCCCCCCTTCTCTTTGCTTTCTTCTTCTTTTTTTAAAAATATATATATATATATATAACTAGCGATGGTTATTCTGGTCCCTTTCTGCCCCCCTTCTCCGCCTCTCTTTCTTTGCAGATCACTTGCCACCACTCGATCAAGGCCACACAATAACCCGGGCGAGCCCCCCTCCCCACCCCCCGCGACACGCACATAGACGACACCCAAAGACGAACGACCACGACAACACCAACAAAAAAAAAATTACACGCGCGCAAGAAAAGAGGGGGAGGAGGGCGAGTGGGGACGCACACACACGCGCACACGCACACACACAAAAAAAAAAAAGCAGCCGGAGAAAGGAGGAGAACCGATCGCCCGTCCCGCAAACCCCACTGAACAGAATGCCTCTTCGCGCTAGCCCATGGCCACAAGAGGAGGGGAAGGGACAGGCGGCGCATGCGTTGCCATTAATATGCATTAAGGAGGAGGGTGGAAAGGAAGCGGCAGCGCCGCCTCGGGTCCCCGGGGGAGGCTTGCCTTTTCCTTGGAAGGGTGACAAGAGGAGGAGCGACGGCCACCCGGCCGGGGCGGCGGGGGGGAGGGCAAGATGCGCGAAAAGGCGAGGAAAGGCGGAGATTTGCAATAGGTGAGTAAAGGCGAGCAGGTGGGGAAGGCGAGCTGGACCGCATTATTGCGTTCGCGCTCCCGTTCATCCCGATCCTGTAGCTTTCCACCAAGCGGCTTGCTTTCTTGCAAAAAAAATAATAAAACTAATAATCCATAAACCCGCCAAATCTTTGCGTCATCTGCTCTTCTAAGGAAAGAACGTGTGAAAGGGAAAAGGGGGCTTCCTTTCACCAGCGCCGTCCCCCTTGCAAGGGGGGTGGGGGCTTTGGAATAGGACTACCTCGGATCCTACCGGCGATCTTTTTCTCATTTGGGGGCTTTGGAAACGCCGCTTCATCCCAACCCTCCCCCCTCCCGGAGTACATGTGGGAAAGAATGTTCACACACGCGCGCTCCCGCATCTGGCAAAGTGCGTCCCTAGTCAAGAGAAACTTGCAGGTTCTTTTTAAAAAAGATCAACGAGAAGGGGTTTTTTTTTGTTCTTCCTGTAAAGAGAGAGAGAGAGGGAGAGGGAAAAAAAGTGCCCTTTCCTAATCTTTCCGAGAAGCGGAGCCCGTTCTCACAGCCTGGGAAGGCTGTTGAGCAGGGTGGATTATTATTATTATTTTTTGCTTAAAAAAAAAGAAAGAAAAGAGATCGTAGTTACCACGGCTCCGATCACAAAGTTTATGAGAGGTGCAAAGAATAACTCAGTGCACGTGCCGGTGTGGCGGGGTGGGGTGGGGCGGGGTAGGGGCCAGAGCTATAAAAGAACAGCTTTTTAAATTCTCAAGTAGGATCCATAGCATTTCTATCCTGATTAAATCACTTTTAAGAACTGCTTTTATGGCAGGAAGGAATTTCGTCTGGGCTGTGGAAATTGGAGGGAAACTGTATTTACTCCGCAGTAAGAAGTAGCGTTTTGGTAAGCCCAATTTACTGCTGAAAAATTCTACAGGATTGCAATCTTCATGCTGGGCAACTTCAGATTGTAATGAAACACGTGGTAGAAAGTGCCTCTGTTATAGTAAAATTGCCCAGAGTTATGTTCAGGACAAGAAAGCATACTGCAATGGGCCACCTCTCACCCCCGTGCCCCCCCAAATCTGGCTCCCTTTTATTGTGAAGAAAGTAATACACAACACTACCTAAAGAGGAAGTCATTTCCGCCTCAATCATTTAATCTGATTATAGTTCCTGGCATGTAGAAAGGTAGTTTATAAAGGACAGCAACTAGAATTTTTCTCACACCCTGATTTTCTAGGTGGGAAAATTACATTATTTAACTTTTTTCTTCTCTAGAGAGGGGAAGGAGAAATGTTACATCAAGCGAACACCTTTCCCTAGTTGTCTGAAATAGTATAGCTCAAATGTATGTTAACTTGTCCTGACTTTGCCAGTAGAAAGGAATTGCTTCCTGTTCTCACCTTTTAATTTGGTGAATCTGCTGGATTCCCAGGGCTGCTACTTCTTGACTTTGGGTTATGGAAGTTGGGATCTACCCGCTTGCTGTTGTTTTTGAATGAACAGTATAGGGCTTTGAAAAATTAATTGCATAAGAATGTGAGCTGACATGAACAAGCTCACAGCACCATTTAATAAATCCTGTTTCTAAGAGTGGCTTAATTTGGGGGACCAGTGGATGAAGGTTAGAATATATGCTTAGCGGAAGTGTGTTTCTATGTGTAAGATGGCAGTCAAGTTTTAGACTGTTTTTTAAAAAGCATACCTCTGTACTCTTACTTATAAAAAAACCAAATCTATGAATGTACAAAAGCACCTTTCCCTATGCCCAAATGATCCCAGCCATCTCAGAACTTGTAGGGATCAGTAAAAGCTCCACACTACACTTTCTGGGCTGCAAAAAAACTAGACACCCATGAGAGGCAGGAGGCGTATATTTATTTATTTACCAAACAAAAATTACCAAAGTGAAAAAACCTAAAAACCTAAAATGTGACAGGGATGATACGCACAGTAGTGTGCTTACACATGTCCCCTTAGGAACCTGTTAAATATGAGATGAGGTCCACAGAAGATAAGTTGGAATTAAAACGCTGAAAGTTAGTAGTTGAGACAAGTGAATCAGATAAGATATTCCGGACTTTGACAACTGTTACAAAAATAAAAAAAAATACTATCAGGTTTAAAGCTGTTGTATGTGTTCTATTGCGATTAAAACTAAGAAAAAATCTTGTTAGATTTGTCTATGGCTTGCTGCTGCCTTTTCCTTGACTGGCTATCAGCATAGTCTTCTTAGGGTCTGACACCCTCAGAAAGTGGGTTTTAAGAAGGCAGCTTAAAAGAAAGAAAAATAATGCTGACCAGGCTAAATGGAAGCCTGTAAACAAAAGGCCCTCACCACAGTTCTGTGCCCCCTTGCTTGAGTAAGTGTGCTTGAACTGAAGACAGGGTTACCTGTCACAAGTAAACCTGCACAGGCTCAAGGCTATATGGCAATAGCTAGAGGAAAGGGTGTGCGTTTGTGTATGTGTGCGAGTGAAGATAATCTCACTGGGAAAAGGAGGCATGTGGTGGAAATCATTGTCTGAAGACAAATTGCCAGCCTGAGGAAAAAAGAGGGTGTGTGTTGGAGAGAGACTTTCTCAGCTGGGAAAGTGGCATTTCAGCTGCAGAGGTTTCCTTTCCTGAAATGTGTTAGAGCACTGACTCTGCACAAGTTGGCTGGAAAACAACTTTTTGGCAATGGGAGAGCTTTCAGGAGAGTCCAGAAGCCGTTACTCACCTGATGCAATGTGGGGAGGCTGATAAAAATTAGTGCAAGCAAAGCAGGGATTACTTCTGAGTTGCTGCACTCTCCTAGGAGCAGCCAAGAACAACTCTCTTAAGTGTTTCTACTGCTATGCAATTGGAGCAGTAGTGATCCTATGAGGGAGCCCAACTAGGCAATCTCCTCTTTAGCTGCAGGCGTAAAATACTTTTATTAGGAAGTGAGGCAGACCCAGTTAGAATGGGGCTTCTAAGGAAAGCAAAAACTGTGCCAGATGATAATTTGGGAATAAGGATTCTATGGAATGAAAACATCAATTACTTCAAAGCAGAGAGGCCCAGATTATTTGTACCAATTAGGATTTCTTTTTGTCTGTGGACTTTTAATAGTTCAAGAACAATCCCTGTTCATGTTCTCAATTTCTTAACAGCTGGAATGTACACAAGATAGAGTAATCCTTGCAACATCCCATTTATTGGTTATTATTTCTAATCAGCCCATTAACAAGGTTCTTTGGACTTCAGAGCTATTAAAAATAAAAACAATAAAAAGTTGACATTATCTACTTGAACACACAGCTGAGCCTGAAAGACAAACCTTACTCCTAATGAACCAGGAAATCTTTAACTCAGCAACATCATTTCAAACTGCTGTGTGGAAGGACTCAGGTGACAGAGCTTTGTGTTAAACATTGCTGAGTTTAGAAGATTCCCACACATGCAGGCAGGGGTTTTTAGTGTAACCATTCTAACCTACTTGGGCTTTTTACTTGCCAATATTTATTTACAGAGAGGAATATGAAAACCCTGAAGTCCCCTATCTGTAGTATGAAATGAGACAGCCTAAATTGCTTTAAGGAGAACTAGGCCCAAATTTACATACATGCATACATACATACATACAGCAAGCTGTATATTTCCTTCAAAGTAGACTGAGTAATATTGGCTACTCTCCGGCATTACATTAAGCCAGAGCTTGTTTAAATGGCATGGTAAATTTATTTAATCAAATTTTGATGATACCCAACTCTGTAATGACTGGGTGGGTTACAAATTAAAAAAAAATATATGGAAAAACACACACAACTGACTGGGTGTGTGTCTTAAGTCCTGAAGGTCATCTCACATCTCACCAAGCCATCAATGATGGTTTACAAACTACAGCAGCTATGTTTTATGGAACAAACCAAAATCAAGGAAGCCATGTTCTGGCTTAACAGGATTGATCACAAACAATCCTGTTCTTTTGTTCCATGTGTGCTGCAGAGGTGGGTTTCAGCAGGTTCTGACCAGTTCTGGAGAACCGGTAGTGGAAATTTTGAGTAGTTTGGAGAACCGTTAGTATAAATTCTGACTGGCCCCACCCCCCATCTATTCTCTGCCTCCCAAATCTCAGCTGATCAGGAGGAAATGGGGATTTTGCAGTAACCTTCCCCTGGATTGGGGAGGGAATGGAGATTTTACAGTATCCTTCCCCTGCCACGCCAACCAAGCCATGCCATACCCACCAAGCCGCACCCACAGAACTGGTAGTAAAAAAAATTGAAACCCACCACTGGTGTGTTGCACTGTTGTGGAGGCCCTCTTGACACAGACTACACCCTGTGAATACTCCTTCCACTGTGGGTCCTGAGCTATCTCTTCACCTGTCCTACTCGAAGTATTTAAGACCATGCTAAAAGGAGAGAGGGACAGAAGGCTAATTCTTGGGAGTTTCTTCAATGAAAGGCAAAAATATAATAATACCCAAACATAACTTTCTGGAAGGACGCAACCTGGGACAATAACTTTGTCTCTTCAAGGGGGGGGGGGGAGGGAGGGCTTAAGGCTTTTTAAATGAATGTCATTCCCACTGGGGCTGCTTTTTTGTCTATTGGAACACACCCCAATGAGATTATTAAGGAATTAAGTATTTTTCTGTGTGAGCGGAGTTCATTTATCGCATTAAGCTAAGCCATAGTGTGGTTTGGCTTAGTTTGCATGTGACCCTCACTTTGCAAACCATGATTAATTGCCTCCTTTACCAATCCTGGCTAAACGTTTAGTGTGACCCCCTGCCTTGGCTTCCTATCCCAAAGCTTTATGGCAGTTTCCTTGAGCATTTCCTGACTGTGCAGCCCTTCCAACTCCACCTATCCAGCCTTACTAACTCCCTTGGCCTTATCACATGTACCCATCCTGAGAGCTGTGAATGCTTTGCCAAAAGAAGACCCCCCACAAAAAAGTCTGTACTATCTGCTGCTACCTCGGTTGCTAAAGGCAAAGCTGGTGTGTATACTGAATCAGATTCAGCCATGAAGGTTATTCAGATGCATCTCAATTTCCTGTTTATTTTGCCAAACATCTGCTGCAAGAAATGTTGTAGGGTTTCTGTCCCTAGAGCAGGTAAGAATTACAGAGCATTCCATCCAAATCCAGGGTTTTGTTTCCCACAGAGACTAGCCAGAAGCTTCTGAATCAGGAGAGGTGAGACTCCTGTGAGAACCTGATTAGCTTTTGATAAGAGCTCACCCAAACCCACAAACTTGTTTTTTGTCATAAACGAGCCCTAAAAGCACCAGGAAAAAAAAAGGTATATAGGAGAAAAACAGGTTGGGCAGATAGAGCCAAGTGCGTCGTTTTGAATTCCTGTGCATTGAGCCATGCTGGTTGTGTTGGCAAAATAGGGTTGCCAGTCTCCTTTTTGGGAACAGGTTCCTCCTTTCCTACAGCAGTCAGGTATAGTGCGGTCCCCTCCAGGCTCGGAATAGCATACCATTTTAATGCTGAGGGTGCAAAGAAGTGAGATTTATTTTTTTGTTTGTTTCGTTAGGAATTTCCCAAGCTCCACAGAGCTCGTAAGTGAGATGGTTAAAAGTTGCATTTTTAAAAGATGGGATGTGGGAGAAAACAAAACCCACGGAGCTTCTACTACAGCCTTGGAAGCTAATAAGGCATAGCCCTCTATCGTTTTCTATTTTCCAGCAACTATGATTTACAGGTATACTACATCTGCTCATGGAAGTTCCATTTCTTTGAAATGCTTAAATAATCATTAATAGAACTCTTCTTCCAGAAAAGAAATTTGCTTTTACAACCACTCAGCAGACCTTGCCGCTGTGGATGCCAGAAATCAGTAAACAGACAGTGTCACAATTTTTAATCAATTATATTGGATAAACTCAATATTATTAAGGAAACAAAACAAAACACCAAATTATCAGTTTCTCTACGCTGCCCCTTGTATTTTCTGACTTCCATTCTTTACAAGCCAAGGTGATCATGCGAATTTTGAGGATCACAGAAATATTATAATTATTACTACTAATAATATCTAAATTGAGCAGCCTGAACGTGAGTTCAGGAAATAAAACTGTTGTATCTCAAGATGAGGGACCAATATAAATTGGTTTAATAAAATAAATGATAAAATACTAGGAAAGGATTTGGCTGGAACCCCAATGGGGCAGATTACAAGTTTATTACTTTCCAACTTTATGGCTCCTCACTTCCTTTAGGGACTTATTGCCACTTCTTGAGGATGTGGTGAAATTTATGCTCCTTCACATACTTTTTCTCTAAAAGATGGGGATGTTATGAATTGTGGGGCAAGGTTGTAGTGGCACTCCTTGCCTCCATTTGGTTTCAAGAACCAGAGAGATCATAAGATTACTCGGTATACCAAAGGGCAGAGATATAGCAGTTTTATTACCAGCAACAATAATTGCTGGTTACTCATGGCTTACCTGTATACAGACTTTGTTTGAATCCTAAATGTGGTTGGAACAATGCTGGAGCAAACTGACTGTAATTTGGCCTTGGGGGCCTGGAAGTGCCATTCAGTTTGCTACCAGCCTTACATGAGAGGGAGGTGCAGAGTTAAGTGAAGGAACCTCATGGGTAGTTGATCTGCTAGATTTGTTATACTTCAAACCAGTCGATTCTTTTTTTAAAAAATGTATTTTTCTTAACCACGGAGGAAAGAATTTGCAGTAAAGCTGCTGTCAGAGGGGTTTCTATAATCTATAAATATATTTTATCTATCTACCTGCCGGTCTCTGCTGCAGTTGCAAGTCTCTCAGCAGTTTACAGTAATTTCAAACAGCCCAAGCATTTAAATAAAATGTCCACCGTAGGAATTGAAATATATGCCATTCTAAAACTAGAAACGTCACCAAAACCAGACACCTTGTCGCTTTCTAGCGGCCCTCTGGAATACGTCTGTTTTCAGGAATTTCCGGAAGATCGAGATGAGGAGGCCAACCTTCTTTCTAATGGGAGGCTTTTCCGTGAAATGAAGTGTTGCCACTGAAAAGCACCTCCTCCTCCGGGAAAGTAGAAACAGAAAATTGGCCGGAGATGGTCTTGTAGGTATCGTGGTGGCAGGGCCATGTCAGGCTGTACAGAGACAGGAAGGACTTTGATTGCATCCAGAGGCTAAGAGGAAGGCCAGCACAGGGCCTGGAGCACAGGAGTGATATTCTTGGGGTGGTGAGTGCTTAGTTGTTGTTGGGCCACTAGATCTAATCCTGTCTGCACCCTATTTCAGGTACCCTGTTTCCCCCAAAATAAGACATTCCCTGATAATAAGCCCAATCGGGCTTTTGCGCGCATGGCAATAAGGCCAAGCGCTTATTTCAGGGTTCAAAAAAATATAAGACAGGATCTTATTTTGGGGGAAACATGGTAGTAGCAACCATTTGTTTAGTGACTGTTCAAAGTTACAATGGCATTAAAAAAAATGGACTTTTTGACCAGTCCTTGCCCTTATGACCATCACAGCATCTCCACGTTCATGTTCAGAATTTGGGTGCTTAAAAAGGTAAAGGTTCCCCACACACATAGGTGTTCCCAACTCTAGCGGGTGGTGCTCATCTCCATTTCAAAGCTGAAGAGCCAGCGCTGCCTAAAGACGTCTCTGTGGTCATGTAGACTAAACGCCAAAGGCGCACGGAACGCTGTTACCTTCCCACCAAAGATGGTCCCTATTTTTGTACTTGCATTTTTTTACGTGCTTTCGAACTGCTAGGTTGGCAGAAGCTGGGACAAGTAACGGGAGCTTATCCCGTTACGCGGCACTAGGGATTCGAAACACTGAACTGCCGATCTTTCGATCGACAAGCTCAGCGTCTTAGCCACTTAGCCACCGCCTTCCCATTTGGGTGCTTAGCAACCAGCATATATTTACAACTGTTGCAGCATCCCTGGGTTGTGCAGTTGTCATTTGTGACCTTTGTAGCTGGAAAGAAAGTCAGGCTGGATTCGCTTAACAACTTCCACAATTAACTACAGTGATTTGTTTTAACAACATGGCAATAAAAGGTATAAAAATACAGATTCAACTCATTTAACAACCATTTTGCTTAGCAACAAATTCTGGTGCTGATTGTGCTTGTAAGTTGAGGACTACTTGTAGTCTTAAAGTGTTGCACCAACATAAGCTTGAATCAAATGGTTGGCTTGAGCCAACCATTTTTGAGGATTTGTATTCTCAGCTGAATATCAGGGACAAAAAGGATGTGAGAGCAGTATAAACTCAGAGGTATCTCTCTATACAAATCACAATCTTTTTTGGGGGGGGGGGGAATGGCTCAAATCATTCTGTATCTATCAGTCTGCGGATCATCTCTTTTTTTAGGTGAGGGGTGGGTTGACGGCCCTTTTATGACTTGTGGACTTCAACTCCCAGAATTCCTGAGTCAACATTACCATCCTGAGTGTCTCAACCTCTGAGGAAATATCTGTATAAATCTGGAGGGATTTGCAGTCATTCCATCAATGTGGAAAGGAGCTAGCAATCTTTTGGGGCATAAGAGCCTTAGGGAATTTCACAAGATCTTGGACTTACTTATTTAAATATTTACTTACTTACTTACCGGTACTTACTTATTTTTAAGGTATGTTGAAGCTGCTGAATGTGGAGGACCATGAGACTGAGTATGCCATACTGCAGATTCCTGAGTAAGATATATTAGTTGCAGTAAATACAATCATATCCATTGAAAGGGTTAAAGCACCAGAATTGAGGTGCTCTGTGTTTACAAGCGATAGCACACCAACTCTAGTTTTAATTGTGCAGCTTCTAGCTGCCGTCAGTTATCATTTTAATATTATGCAAACTAACCCTTGCCTTCCCAACATTTTGTCATATTTTAATGGGACCAAGAAAACAAAGTCAAGGCAGAGTTGTACCTCATGCTGGCTTGGGAATTCTGGGAGTTGAAGTCCAGAAGTCATTGTTCCCCACCTCTGTTTTAGACCACCAATTTAAACACCTAATACTAGAAAACCTATGTGGCCCCCAAGCTGGGATGAATGCTAATATGGATGTGACCAATGGTTGGAGGATCATCACAGAAACAAGTTCACGGGTCAGCAGTTGGGATTTCAGAAAGAAAGGCCAGGATCTTGCTCCCTAATAAACCATAATGGGATCCTCTCTATACTGAGAAGTATTCATTTATCCATGACTCTCCCTCATAAAAGCCTAAACCTCAGGAATTCCTCTCTTGCCTAGACAGAAGACTAAATGCTAAGGGGATTTGTTTGCTTATTAGATTTACGTAGTAAGATTTCAATCCTGTCTTTTCTTCAGGAGAAAGAAAACTGGCACACATCATGTCTTCTCCTTCCATTTATCCCACAATGTTCCTATAAAATAGTTTCGGCTGCTCCATGGCTGAGGAGAGACTCATATCTGACTCTCAGGTGAAAGTCCAACATCTTAATTTCTGCATCTTGTTGGCTCCTCTTTGCCTTTAAAGCAGTGGTGAAATGTAAAATTTGTTACTACCGGTTCTGTGGGCGTGGCTTGGGGAGGGTAATGTGACTGGGTGGGCATGGCCAACTTTTAAAAGCATTTTTTCTACAACCTCTTTGGCCGAAGAGGTTGTAAAAAAATGCTTTTAAAAGCCTCTTGACAATCCCAGCTGAGTTGCCTGATCATCAGAGGCTTTTTTTTTTACTTTTAAAAGCATTTTTTCGGCCAAAGAGGTTGTAGAAAAAATGCTTTAAAAAAAAAAGCCTCTGATGATTGCGCAGCTCAGCTGTGCATGGGGGGTGGCAGAGATTTTTGCTACTGGTTCTCTGAACCACTCACCGCCATTGCTACTGGATTGGGCGATCCAGTCCGAACCAGGAGCATTTCACCTCTGCTTTAAAGTGTACAGGTAGTCCTTGACTTACAACAGTTCATTTAGTGACCGTTCAAAATTTCAACAGCACTGAAAAAGTGACATGACTGTTTTTCACATTTATGATTCTTGCAGCATCCCCATGGCCACATGATCAAAATTCAGATGCTTGGCAACTGACTCACATTTATGATGGTTGCAGTGTCCTGGAATCATGTGATTCCCCTTTTGCGATCTTCTAACTAGCAAAGTCAACTGGGGAACCAGATTCACCTAACAATTGTGTTACTAATTTAAAAACTGCAGTGATTCACTTAACAAATGTGGCGAGAAAAAATCGTAAAGGGGGGCAAAACTCACAAGAAACGTCTCACTTCACAACATAAATTTTGGACACAAATGTGGTCATAAGTTGAGGACTACTTGTACTAGTGTCCCTTTGCAAAAGGCTTCCATCTATGAAGTGGAGTGCTGCAGGGTTGTAGTCCTACACATAGCTCCAAGTCTGTCCCATTAAACTGAGGTTTAATTGTGAGAAGAAGAGGATCCCACTGCATAGTAAAGGTTGTGTGAGCTTGGCAAGCCCACTTGGCAAGCCCACTGCAGGGCAGCCGCGTTGAAGGCTGTTTGTCATTATGACTTTGGCTGCTGTTTAAAGATCCTCTGTGTAGCAAACCCAAACTGTCAAAAGACAGCTTGATTACCTTCCCATACGATGACGAGAGCTGCAGATAAGCTTGGGTAAAACCAAAAAGGCAGACTTCTCCATCGCTTGCTACAACCGCCAGAGCTAGGCGAGAACACGATATGAGTGAAATCACTGGAGCCACCCAAAATTGATACCAGCTGAGGTGCTCTGAAGTTTTAACAATATTCAGGGGCATTAAACACCAAGGACAGGGCTAGTATGACAAGTGCTGGAGTCTTTTTATCACTTACAAATTGGAATGGGCATTTAGAAAAAAACTTGTTCTTAACTCTCAATAGATGGCTTATCTATAGCTTATAGCCTATCCTATGTATATTGATTGAAGAGTTAGTCCAATTGATTTTAGCAAGGCTTATGGCCAGATGAATCACTAAAGGACTGCATTTACCGTGTTTATAAACAACTATATTTCTCTCTTCTGTTTTTCTTGCCTTAGATGCCTCTAAACTACAGAGGAGACATTACCATCCTGAGTGTCTCAACCTCTGAGTAAATCTCACCTCTGTATAAATCTGGAAGGGTTTGCAGTCATTCCATCGATGGGGAAAGGAGCTAGCAATCTTTTGGGGCATAAGAGCCTTTGGGAATTTCACAAGATCTTGGACTTACTTACTTAAATATTTATTTACTTACTTACTAACTTACCTACTTACTTACTTACTTACTTATTTTTAAGGTATGTTGAACCTGCTGAAAGTGGAGGACCATGGGACTGAGTATGCCATGCTGCAGATTCCTGAGTAAGATATATTAGTTGCAGTAAATACAATCAGATCCATTGAAAGGGTTAAAGCACCAGAATTGAGGTGCTCTGTGTTTACAAGCGATAGCACACCAACTCTAGTTTTAATTGTGCAGCTTCTAGCTGCCGTCAGTTATTATTTTAATATTATGCAAACTAACCCTTGCCTTCCCAACATTTTGTCATTTTAATGGGACCAAGAAAACAAAGTCAAGGCAGAGTTGTGCTGTATCAACCACAATTGGATTCCATTCTGCTTTTATAGCAACATAGACAAGTCTACTTGATCTCTGCTTTTTCTCTATTTTCTTCCCCCTTCTAGGGGAGTGGGGTGGACCTGTGTAGAGAATAAGGAAGAGGACATTGATGGAAATATGCAAGAACTGTTACCTAGGCAAAGGGGGTGGGTGAAACATGTTTAAAACCCTGAGAAACAAGATAATATTCAGAAGCGACTCAGGCAGATACCTCTGTGATTCGTTGGAATATAAGAGGGGGGAAATACAGCACAATCAGATTTACAAGATTGTGTTACAGTATTCAAGCTCAATAAAATGTACAGATAATATGTATGACCATAACTGAGCCTGGAATTATGGTCACAAGTTGTGATTATTCAGGGGGGCATCCTGTGTCCACACCTGAGTAGCGGTTGTTAAACAAATGTGGTGGTCATTGAGCGAACCTGTTTTGGTCAATGGGTGTTTCTTGCTGCAAACCAGAAGTAAACATGGCAAAGGATACCACATGACCATGGGACACTCCAGTTGCCAAATGTCCAAAATGTAGTCACGTGATCACAGGGTATGTGTATGTGTAGCTGTTAGAACTTCAAAAAGGAATTACTGATCCGCCGGGGAGGTCCATTGTACATCAAACAATTGGTAAGCGACTGGTTGTTAAGTGAGGACTGCTGTAGTTGTGGGAGTTGATTTCCAGATCTGCTTTTCCAAGTGGAGCTAACCTAAGAGTCTCCAGAATTCCAAGACAAGAGGAGAATTTCTTTGAGGAAGAATTCATAATGCAACCGAGCTCTACAAGCTGCATAAATTTGTATTCCAAACCAGGCAAGTGGCAGATAATTGGCAGCATAGTATCACTAAACTTGTCTCAACCTCAGAAAGATCCCGGCAATCATTCTAGATTGAACAGTGAGAGCCTTCAGCATTTTATGCAGCTTTCACTCTTCCTCCCCAGTGGGAGCCTTCAGCATTTTATGCAGCTTTCACTCTTCCTTCCTACTCAGATCTTGTTCACCTTCCTATTCTGTAAAATAGAAACTGCCGCATAAGATTACCGACATTCTAAAACATGCCATGGAAACCATGAGCATTAGAGCAGTATGAGGTATCCAGATGTGATCACTCTGACCTGAGGCACTTTTGTTCCAAATTAGAAATAGGACAGGTTTAAGAAATGAAATAATGGAGCTCAGTTTTGCAAGAGACAGTAAAGCGGTGCTGTGAAAACCAATAAAATAAAAATCCAATGTTCTCGGGGCTAAAGAAATTGTAATTTTCCTTGCAATTTTGGATGAGAGCTGTGACCTGGCTGATAATTATCATCATAATGCTAGGCATGTGGATAGTTCTTCATGTACTACCACCTTTGACTTAATATGCCTTATATTAGAGAACGGCAGGTATTCAACAACTGACTGGGTTGCTCCACCCCTTCTCATTTAAAAGGTGTGTGGCAGACCACAATTTAACTGGTATGGTTTCTCTCCCAATGTATTAGAAAATACACCCTGTTGAATTTCTGAGTGGAGAGTAGATGCCACCCATCTAGCTAATCCCTTTACGAGGATTTAAAGCTACTGTATGTCAAGGTGTGCTTTCAGAGAGAACATGTTGAGCAAGACTTCCTTTTAGTTAAAGAGGCCTCCATAAATGCCCCCAGGCCACTTTTATCTTGCTCTTATGCTGAAACTGATCTCCTTCACTTGAATGAATGTGGTGGTGTCAAATATAAGAATAGGGCCTCTCCAGCTTCATGGTTGACTGATGTGCATTCCACCTGAGGAGCCCATTTGCACAGCCGAGTGATCTAAACTTGAAAGCTAATTTCTGTAATTACCAAGTGCAACTGAACTCCAGCAAAACTTTTCATCGCCAGCATGGGATGAGAATTGGGCCTCCATAACCATTTAACACGGGAGTGGGTTAAGGGGGCAAGGAACTAATTGGAAGGTATTTAACTGGGAGATTTCCCTTCTTAATTGTACTATATTTAACCAAGGGGAAATTGGTATCCATAATTAGAAAGTTGAGTGAAGGAAGGAAGCTTTCATAAGACAGATATGTCAAACAGCCCTGTTCTGGAAAGCCATCTTTGGGTACAATATTCAAGGATTATATTCACAGAGAGTGGTTGCAGACACCTCTCTGCCGAAATGCCAAGCCAATTTGTGACAGATAGGAAGAACGGTTTATTTCTGCAAAGTTCACTATCCCATGGAGCACCCCATTTTGAATTCCTGCATTTTTCAGACCTTCCATGTCTGAGAGTAACTAGTGGACTATTGTGTGTGCATCACAAGCTTTCCAACGATGATTAAAGTGATTCTCCTTCCTTAGCCTTTTTTTTTGATTGCCCAAAACGACCCTAGAATGAGGGCCTTCTCTTCCCCAACTTGTAAGGATAAGGCATTGCCCTGTTCCCAGGTCTGTAAACTCTCAAGGATCTACAACAAATTTCTAGGCATAAAAATATTGTATTATATGATATGATATGTATTATGGGACAGATGCCATGTATGGAGTGCACATATTTATGAACAAATCTACTTGGCCCTGTGGTTATGAGAATGGTCAGGGCCACAAAGTTTTTGAGATGTGGGTATAGCTCTTCATGGATATAACTACTAAAAAGGCAGGCTTCACTCCAGAGGAACTTTTGAAAAGTTTGAATAGGGGCTTCAAAGGAAAAACAGTATGCATTATACTAGTTGACACAAATGGATCTTTCAACACATGCTGACATGCCTATAGATGTACCCCTCCTTCTATCACCAAAAGGTCACTAGCTGACCTTCAAAATCTTAGCCATAAAAATCTTGACAGCCAAGAATTCAACACAAAATGTTCTTAGGTGGCCACCTAAGGCAGCATGAGTACTTCCTAGCTGCAGAGAAGCTGCTCTTGTTCGCTGCCAGCTCTTAGAGAGCCCCTACCATCCATCCATTATGGAGAAATCTGCCCAGATATGGTAGGTAGGGAGAGGGAGGTTACCCAGAAACATCTGTTCAAGATCTTCAACAGTATTGCATGAAGAACATGGGTTTTCTAGCACAGAAAACTCCGTTATTGGATAGAATGAGGCCGCCGCCTTAAACAGTATTCGATAAGAACAAGAAGCCACAGCAACATGTTGGTGAAAGCACTAAACTGTGATGCTTTTTCTCTTCAAGAGAAGGGGAGGATGATGTACGCTCTCTCTGTTTTTGCCTCTGATATCATTTTGATTTCCTTCCTGAACAGGAAAGATTGGGAGTTTCTAAGCAAGCAATAGGTTATGAATATACTGTAGCTGTGTCTGATTTTAGCCTGCCATCTTTCCAGTGGGTTGTTTGCCAAGTCAGACATTACTACGACCCTACTTTCAGACATTAATTAATCCTTGATTTAGTGTAAGGTCTGAATGGAATCCTTAGAAACAAAAAAATAAGGATGGTTGGTCAGGAGGCAGCTTTTGTGGATTTAAGACGACAACATTTAATATAGTTAATAGAGTTATGGGAAGAAAAGCTCTTTAAAACCAGTGTAGTTTACGGTGCACTGAGACTAATACAGATCTTTTCATTAAACACTACTAAGAACATAAATACCCAAAGAAAATAATTAGCCCAAGGTTAACCTTTCCAAATTAATCCTTTAAAAAAAAAAAACCCACCAAAGTTTTTGTTTGTTTGCTTTTGCTGTTCAGAATTGGAAATGTTTGGAAAACTGCATAAAATAACCCAGAAATGATGAGTAGATTCAAAGTCGCATTCTGTTCAACTGTGTGCCAAAAAAAGCTTATTGCATCTCATTCAGAGACTATTTGGAATGGCTGAAACCAGTGTTTCTCAGAACTTGGCAATTTTGAGATGTGTAGACATCAACTCTCAGAATTCCCTAACCAATAATTCTAGGAACTGAAATTCACACATCTTAAAAGTTGCCAAGTTTGAGAAACACTGGTTTAATTCAAACTCCTCCAAAGCAATTCTCTCATCTCCCCAACAAAATAGCAAATGTTCATCTGAGCCAATTCCATAGTTTCTCTGTAAATTATAAGAATTAAGTTGATGGCTGTCTAAATGAAATAAAAATTGACTGAGTGATATATTTCAGCTCAGAGATGTATCTTTATTGGCAAATACTGAGCAAGTACCTTGGTGCTCCATAATAAAAATTGTATTATGATTTGAAAAATTACCTATTGATCTGTTTAAGTCTGCTTTGAGATAATCTTTATTAAAATTTCAAGAAATAGTCTGGTGCTTTAAATGGGACAATGTCGCCATCTGATTTACTATTCATGTCTGTGGTGAGGCAGTCATTGTAAATACTCTGTTCTTGTGGTCTATTTGTGAAAATGGGTTGAATAGTTTTTCCTTACTCCACTTGTGGAAAGTTCATGAATGTGGGAATAAATACTTGCTTGTTTCTAAATCTGTTGAGGAAATTATTCAAATACACCTTTTGCTTTGAAAGCTGCAAAGCAGCACTAATACCATTTTGTAAAAATGTTCTCAGCTGGCTAATGTGGTTATCTGAAAAGAAGGCTTGTTTTCCTCAAATGTAATCTCATTTTTTAAAAAACTGGAGAATTGTCTTCTGGGGGAAATCCTCTTACATTCAGATCTTTGTGACTAATAATATGTTGTCCTTTTGAGTAAACACAGTATTCATTATAAATTGAATATATAATGTATTGAATAGGTTAGCATTGCTTAATTGACTTCATAGATAAGTCAGAAGTTTAATTTTATTTGCTATTCTGATCTTCTGTGTTTTAATTAAATATGACCCGCATAATGTGCAACAGATAAGAAAATCAGCCTGCAATCTGATGTGTGCACTTGCATGGAAATACGACTTAACTTGTGGCAGTATGATTGTTAAATGTCAGATTTGACCCTTTAATGATCTTCTATCCTAAACTAGGCTATCTATATTGAGAGGAAAGGATGAGTAACATTGAGACAGGAGAAGTACGGCAGGCTTGCAGCTCAAAACCAGCACATTTTATATTAAGATTGGTTTGTTTTCCTCAGCTGCTTTATTATAACTTTTAAAATGTAATCCTAAATATTTAAAAAATTGTATTGCTTCAGCAAAAGCCATTGTATTCTACCTCAAACTAAAACAACTCCTTCTCTGACTACATTTCTTTCTTACGTAAAATTATATGTCAGGTCATGTTGATCTTCTAAGTTCTTAGAATGCAAATCGGTGTTCTCTCTTCGGTGACTGATTACCTAATCAATAAGCTTGCTTTAATATACAGATATAGCACCTGCATCTGGCTAAAACAGTGCAACTCCTTTAGCCAAGCTATGCAGCTAGGCAAAACTATGATCCTTTCAGATTCCTAACATTTTGAGACTTTTATTTAAAAAAAAATATATCCAGAGGAGATAGGTATCAAAGTCTCCCTCCTTCTTCATGATAGGAAAGAAAAAAACAACCACATTTCTTTAGTTGGTTTCTTCAGATTATTATTCTTGAGGCAGAATTGTTTTGGAAGTCTTGCCCGGGGATCTAAAGATATGGATCTGCTACTTGTCAGCCAAAACGTATATTGGGGGTGATGGCAATTATTAGAATTCCTGTCCTGCCTTTAAATGCAGCCTAGCCTTTTATATACACACTGGAGCAGCTGAAGCTGTTCTACAATAGAGAAAAATGTTCATTGCCTTTGTGCACATCAGATTCGTGGGGGTGAGCTCCTGAACTCAAAGCAGAATATGTATCTAGCAAGTTGATAAATAAATGCACGAGAAAAGCTGGCTCTTATCTTCTCTCTTTCAGTTTGCTCCTTTGTTTTGGGGCCACTTGAGGAAGCTCACCCAGGGCAAATGTTTTATTTGGGGTTACTACATGCAAGACGTACAGTAATGGAGTTCTGCTAAAGGTATGGCGGAAATAACTAAATCTGATGCAACTTCGACTAGAACTAGTGTGTTTTGTTTGGTCCTGAAATTGTACAGTGTAAAGGAGGGCAGGTGTTCATCAACCTGCTATGTAGACCATCCTCTGTGCAATTCAAAACTGGGACTTCTGTGCCATCCCCTTTCAAATATTCATTGGAAGCACATGCTAAGGAATCTACACTATGTGGGTTGCTAATATGTGTGCAAGGCTTCAGATATGAGCAAAACCTGGGTTTTGGTGGTTGTGGGGGAAGAGCTCTTCCCTCCATCAGAAGCTCTGCAGACCCATCTGTTGTACTATATGGCGCCACAATAGAGCCAGTTGTGAGAAATGGAGGAAGAGTCTGAAATTACTCAAATGGGTGCATCTGATTAATTTTCAACAAGTGCAGTCCTGCAGAGAGCAGCTTGTGAGTTGGGGGGGTCGCTTTTGTTATTTCTGCTAGATCATGTGAGCCTGAAAAGCACATACCACAGTTCAAAAGAAGGAGAACTGCCCTTCCCTCCTGTTCTCCTAACCTTGGGCTGATCAATAATAGATCCCGCAACACAAAGCCTGCATTCTTTTATTCTCAAATCAGAGCAGCTGTTGTAGCAACAGCACAGCTTATTCCAAACCTATTCGCTTTGGAAGGACATAATCCAGTTTGGAAATACTAGGGCTTCTGACTTTCTCTCACACTAATTAAGAGGCAAGGTACAGGATGGAACTTTTGCTAATGTCATTTGCATGTTTTATTCTCTGGCCTAGTTCTCGTAATAAAAGTAGATTATATTGTTAAGTGATGACTTGAACACTACCATTACAGATGGTTGATTCCTCTTTTATTAAATGTTTCCAAACCCCAATGTACCTCTTCTACACAAAACACACAGGGCTTCCAGTCCGTGAATTTTTAACGTGAATTTTAGGTTGAAGTTATCCAGTGATCATCTTTCCTGCTGCAGATTTTTAAAAAATTAAGAAGGTACACAGATCATCATAAGCAAGTAGATGCTAGTGAACAGGATTTTATAAAGTTTGTATCCTCTACCCCCATGCCATTAAAAAGAGAAATAAAACATATTGCTAGCACACTCCTGCCCTGTCCACATTTTCAGTACGCCTGTCTTCTCGGTTGCCAGCGAAACAAAACTGAGTAATGGCTAGGAGGGAAAGCATCCTGCATTCTTCTCCACCATTTTTTTCTGCTCTTAAAAACCCATTGGAGCCATCAGGTTGAAATGAGCTTTCCCCAATAGCTGCAACCTTGATTTTCTGCAGTGGTTAGGGTGGGCAAAGACAACTTTAAAAGTCAGTCTTCTTGCCCCACTCCAAGATGCTTCTACACGCATGTTAGGATGTCCTGTGTGGGGGACAGCAGAGAGAAAAAGTAATGGCTGCCTTAATCCAGGAGTTGGACAATGTAGTGAGGTAAAAACAGACTGCCCAGAGCTTTCCACAGGCACAGTTTAAAGGGAAAATCCAGTTTTCATACAAAATCAGAACTAAATTGACTTAAATCCCAAACCCTTCTATGTTGTGCCCCAAATAAGCGTAGAACTAATTCTGGACTGGTACAGTGCCATAGACAGAGGAATGAGGAAGTGGGAAGAGAAAACATGGACTTGAGAGCGATTCTTGTCTAACCTTCTCCTCGACACACTGTCTTTCTGTGGTTGAGTTAATGTATCTCACTAAACTATAATGCAATGCATTGGTTTAGGCTTAAGAGAATTAGCCCAATGTATAAACCCAGCCCATATGTTGAAATCTTGTTATCTGTGGGAAATGTGTCATCATATAAGTTCTTACCTTTCAGATAACAGAATTCACATTATCTACTGTTTTGAGAACTTTACGGAGAACATGTTGCATGCATAATGCCTAAAGGAAAGGAAACATGTTAAAACATGTGCCTCTTATAACCTCAAGAGTGACATGGGAATTAGATAAACTTGGAACTTTGCTCCACTACAGAAGAGTTAGTTCTGGAGGACAATCTATTACAAGCTCTATTCAATGACAAGTGGCTGCAGAAGAACATGGTATCCTTCCCTTGTAGTTCTTGCTCATGCCAGTGGGATGATCACTTGGTTCATACATAAGGTAGTTTGTCTGATTTTGTTTTAGTGTGTTGGGTGAAGCCAGCCAGGGTGAATGTGGATCAGGAATAGCTTTGGATGTTTGATAATACAGCTAGTTGTGAATTATGCAATGAACTGTGGTTAAATCATGATTCAGTGTGATGTGAGAATCCAGACAATGAACCTAGCAGAACTGCCTTCTCATGTTTTGTAGGCATCAACCTTCTTGATCTTTCACTGAAATTAGCTATAAAAGAGGCTAGAATTTTATTTCCTTAATTCTTACGTATCTTGGTAGATTCAACGAGCTTAGTAAAGACAA
This sequence comes from Ptyas mucosa, assembly GCA_012654045.1. NCBI lineage: Eukaryota > Metazoa > Chordata > Lepidosauria > Squamata > Colubridae > Ptyas > Ptyas mucosa. The sequence continues at coordinate 30,635,699 of WNWU01000017.1, forward strand.
CTTATTAGCATCAGTGCATAGCAGAGGCATTGTGTGTATGAGAGAGAGAGCGAGAGAGAAAAAGAAAGAGAAAGAAAGGAAAGGAAAGAGAAAAGAAAAGAAAAGCTTGAAGCTTTGCCACTTAGGGTATCAACAGCAATAAAATAGTCAGGGCTTAAACCATGAAGTCATAGCCACCATCTTGACTTTCTTGATGGAGAACACACTGTGGACATCCCTGCACAGATCAGCATTAAAGGATGATCTCGCTATGCTTGACCAAGGTTGCCTTTTAAGAGAGATTCAATCGATACAGCTTGTCTCCAAATGAAGATGCAGATACCATGGAAAGTTCTCTCTACTGATTTTTTTCTCTAATTTTCCCCTAATATTTCCCCATCTATTATGAGTGTGATAAACAATAATTAAATTTATGAGCATGATAACAATAACAATAATGTGACATACTTTAGGAATACAATCATCTGAGAGGTAGATGTGCAGTACCTACATTTGACAAATAAATTGTAATCATAGACAACAGTGAAAAAAATGTGTTTGTTCTCACTGTCTAGCTCTCCTTTTGCTTAATATTGTCTTTAAGATGTTCTTGCCCCCTGCCATCTTTAATTATACAGTTGTTAAGTCCCATTTTTGTTTTCTTAACCAGGAATTTTTCACAGTGAAAAATGGGTATGCCCAGACACAGGGGCATAATTTAATGAGAACAGAACAAAGGCTGGAGCTGCATGTTGGAGATCAGGCCTAATGCAGTAGAATAGAGGGTGTCTGAACTAAAGAGAATGCAAGGCATTAAAGATGATTAGAGGATACAAAGCAAAACAAAAACTCTCAAGCAACAGTGCAAGAAATGAACAAGTAGCAGAATGAGAGGATGCCAATAAAAAATTCAAGGTGTTTTTTTTTTGAGATTGTAAATTCAACCTGCTGAAAGGTTGGCTACATTTTGAATGAGTTCTCTTTAATTTCTGCAATGAGATGAACGAGGAAGAGCGGCTGTCTTAACTATTCAATGATATGCATACACACACAGACACCGTGTATACTATAGTCTGTTATTTACTCCGCTGTTGTTTGCTTTTCTCTACTTTTGGGACAGGTAAATGTTTAGATACAACTTTAAAATGAAGCACATACTACACAAACAAAAGAAAATCCAGTCATTACTGAGTAGTAGTTATTATTCTCTACAGCAATTTTCTGGAACCTGGTGCTGTCCAGAATTCTCAATGAATATGGTTGGGCTAGGAATTCTAGCATACAAAACATTTGCTAGACCAATTCTCGAATACAGCTCATCTGTCTGGAACCCGCACTGCATATTGGACATTAATACAATTGAGAGAGTCCAGAGATATTTCACGAGAAGAGTCCTCCGTTCCTCTACCCGCAATAAAATACCTTATGCCACCAGACTTGAAATTTTGGGCTTAGACAACTTAGAACTACGCCACCTTCGATCCGACCTAAGTGCAGTACATAAAATTATCTGCTACAATGTTCTACCTGTCAATGACTACTTCAGCTTCAACCACAACAATACACAAGCACACAATAGATACAAACTTAACCGCTTCAAACTCGATTGCAGAAAATACGACTTCAGCAACAGAGTGGTCAATGCCTGGAATGCACTACTTGTGATTTCTTCCCCAAACCCCCAAAACTTTAACCTTAGACTGTCTACTGTTGACCTCACCCCATTCCTAAGAGGTCTGTAAGGGGCATGCATAAGCGCACCAGCGTGCCTACCGTCCCTGTCCTAATGTCCCTTTTTATTTGTAAGCATCTCATGTATTCACAATCATGTTTATACTTTTATCTGTAATCGTATATATGCTTGACAAAATAAATAAAGAATTCTAGGAGTTGCGCTCCTAACTCATTTACACAGCTGCTGAATTTGGGTGGGCTCTCTAGAAAATGCAGCTCACTAGTCACCTTTAAAAAGAACGTCCAACAGGGCTATGTGGCTTTCCCATTGTGATGCCCTGTTTTGTAGTGGTCCTTGCTTTTCTCATATTTGCAATATTGAGGACCTGTATACTGCACGAGTCAAAAAGAGGGCTGTGATTTACATTTACAGACCCCTCGCATCCTGGACTGTTTCAACTCCTACCCTCAAAATGACGCTATACAGCACTGCACACCAGAACAACTAGATACAAGAACAGTTTTTTCCCAAACGCCATCACTCTGCTAAACAAATAATTCCCTCAACACTGTCAAACTATTCACTAAGTTTGGACTACTATTAATCTTCTCATCGTTCCTATCACCCATCTCCTTCCACTAATGACTGTAAGACTGTAAATTGTTGCTGTATCCTTACAATTTATATTGATTGTTTCCTAGTATGATTCGATTGCTTATTTGTACCCTATGACTATCATTAAGTGTTGTACCTTATGATTCTTGATGAATGTATCTTTTCTTTTTATGTACACTGAGAGCATATGCACCAAAGACAAATTCCTTGTGTGTCCAATCACACTTGGCCAATAAAGAATTATCTATCTATCTATCTATCTATCTATCTATCTATCTATCTATCTATCATCTCTATCTATCTGGAGCTGAGTAAGAACAGCATGGAGGTACCTGTAGAATCAGAACCACCTGATTCACCCAATGGAGAAGAGACTGAAGAGACAAACATATGGGCATGATTTTCATTTGAGGGTGGGCATTCTTCAGACTTTTTCATAGGAAATCAACCCATCGTGGCTAATGAAGAAGAATGCAAATGCTCAACTACCCAGAAAGTCTCTTTCAGGATCAGAAACGGTGCTTGTACTAACGTTTATCTGCACTCCATTGTATTTTAGCTTGTCCCAATTGTTACTGATTTATAGAGACTCATACAGGGATTAGGATAGAGAAGGGATATTTTATTGTTTGACTTGAGTGTTTGAGTCCCTACCAATCAGGAGGGGATCCAGATCTCTCAGTCCATCCTGAAATTGTATGCCCTTGTGATTTTCAAATGTTACCAGACTTCTGGTTTTTGTATTTATTTTTGCTCCATCAACATTTTCTCTTTGGCTTCCCCTCCTCCTGTTCTCCAAAATAAATTTGGTTCCTTTTATAGACCCACCTCTGGGCTGCTGCTCTGTTTCTTAATGTGGGGTGCACTTAGAGCTCTTAAATTGCTTTAAAAGATGTGTATATCTCTCAGTGTGGCTTGTGAATCTTTTTTATTGTCACTGCATATAGTTTGAGTTCTCTGCTGTTTTATGGTTGATTACTGTATTTTAATATTTCACTGGCATGATAAACTATACAGACAACTTTGTTACTGGGTAGACTGCAAATACTCTTAATAAATAAATGATATGTCCCTTGAACATTTCTTAATTTTTCACATTTCCCTGCCTTTTTATGCCTCATCTATTTAACTATAAACAACATTAACCATCTGGTACTGTCATTTTATATAGTTATCTATTTTTACTGTTTATAAAGTTGATACAGTTTTATTTTTTTTATCTTTGATTTATTTTATTTTTCACATGTATCTTTATATTATTCTACATTAGGGCAGTATCTCTGATATTAACTGGAAGCCTTGCATTCTTTTTCTTATGAAAATAGCATTGCATAAAACTTGCTCAAGAATGGGTACATTTTGTCATTCTGATTTTTAATTTTTTTTCTATTTATATTTCTATAATACTTTTTTCTATCTCCCCTGGTTTTATGAATCTTCTACGTAACTTTGAGTTTCTTTCTTTCTTTCTTTCTTTCTTTCTTTCTTTCTTTCTTTCTTTCTTTCTTTCT
>WNWU01000017.1:30639488-30658419 GCA_012654045.1 Ptyas mucosa
CTATCTATCTATCTATCTATCTATCTATCTATCTATCTATCTATCTAATCTAGCCTGTCCTCATTCAAACAGAGTAAAAATAATCAAAAACAGACAAGAACACTCATAAACACTCAAATGTATGGTGAAATAATTAATTGAATGAATATTTATTTATTTATTTATTTATTTTATTTATTCGGCTTATATGCCGCCCTATCTCACAATGGACTCAGGGTGGCTCACATTAATAAAAACAAGCCACAATATAAAATAAAGTCTAAAATTTAAAAGATTTAAAATTAACCCTTAAAACCCCATTATCAGTCCAGGTCAAGGGAATTAAACAACCAAGTTTTTAATTCACGGCAGAAGGTGCGAAGGTCAGGCGCTAATCGGAGTTCCAAGGGAAGTTGATTCCAGAGGGTGGGGGCACCCACCGAGAAGGCTCTACCCCTGGAGGTCACCAGCCGCCACTCTCTAGCTGACGGCACCCTGAGTAGGCCCTCTCTATGGGCGCGAACCGGGCGATGGGATATCGTTGCTGGCTGTAAGTGGTCCGCCAAATATCCTGGTCCTAGGCCATGTAGGGCTTTGTAGGTCATCACCAGCACCTTGAATCTCACCCGGAGGGCAACTGGCAACCAATGCAAACCGCGCAGGAGAGGTGCAACATGGGAGTATCGGGATTCTCCCATCACAACCCGCGCGGCTGCATTTTGTACCAGCTGAAGCCTCCGAGTGGTCCTCAAGGGCAGCCCCATGTAGAGAGCGTTGCAGTAGTCAATCCGGGAGGTGACCAGCGCGTGAGTAACTGTGCGTAGGGCATCTCGGTCCAAGTAGGGAATATAGTTCTTTAACTCACTGTAGAAAAATTAGTGAGGTTTCTCTCCATAAATTACCCATTTTTATCAGAAGTCTCAATGATTGTCCTTATTTAATCATTCAAATAATACCTAAAAATTTAAAACTATGAGCCCAGTGAAGTTTGGAATCCTAAGCAAGTTATTCCATTGGCTCTAACCTAAGCTTGATTGGCTGGATGATGGTAGAAGGAGCTGAAATTAAACCTAAATAAGAAAATTATGGTAATAAATAAAAACTCTCTATTGCTGCTTCAGGAGACATTATCAATGTGGTTGGATCCCTAGCAAAATGATCAGGGGCTGAATTCACTGGTCTCTAAAAAGGAACCTACAGCTGTTTCAAGACTCAAGACTTCTTGCCATTCCTTGACTTCTCCCCGATATGTTGTTTTCACTCTTCATATATTGATACATGATGGATATAGAATCTGAATGAAGAACTGTTCTCCCTCTAGCAACAGTTGTATTGACTGTGTGACAAGGTCAGTATATCTTCCAGAAGTATAAGGAGCATTCTGGGCATGAAGACATAGAAGTGAGAGTCATTTCTTGTGCCAGTGGCCATGTATGCTGGTCAACCAGCATAAACCTGAAGTCCTCAAATGATTTCAGTTCTACCTGGCTATTAGGATTTTAAACATTTTTAAAAATATGCTCTTGAGTTTGCAGTTTTCTTCCTCTTCCTCTATTTCTTTTTATATTGCAAATTTTTAGGTTGTAAACCTGTTGGCTATGACAATTTTACTGATCAATTTTACTGATCATACATAAGCTTTGTAGGCTTATGCAGGCTTTAAATATGAAACAGAAATATGTCTGAAATGATTGATAGATGTTATAATCAAAGTTGTCTTTTTTTTTAAAGGGGGGGGTTATCTTATAGCACACTAGTGAAAATAGCCATTTGGTGGAAGGACTTAATTCTGCAAAAAACTGGTGTCACAGAATCAATTTAGGAATATGGCCAAATAAAACCTGTCTATTTAATTTTATTTGTTGATACAAACACAAAAAGTTTTCTCTGGGGACTATTTCCTCTTAGGTGGTAACATTCATTATGGTATAGGAAAAAAAACATTTTTGAATGCAAAATCATATGCGTGGAGTTAGCTTTCCTAGGACTTTCTGCTACAAAAGATAGAAGGAATATTCTATGCATATAGAAATGAAGGCTTTTGCCCATGTAAGTCACTTCATATGATACTGGAATGGCCAACTGGCATAAAACTGAAATTTATATAATTGAGTGCAAAATTGCTATACATTTTAAAACGTGAATTTGTGGTACCTAATTCCTGTCACTTCCCAGTATCGTTCCAAACTGAACCAGTGACCCCATATTTGTGAGTATTGCATTTCAAATGGAATGAGAGATGCTGTACCGTAAAACATATACCAGATAAACACATGGTTGTATCTCTTAAAGTAGGATAAACAGTTCTGCCTGACAATAATATTAAAAATCTACAGCTAATGCTGGTACATATCACAAGCTCCCAGGGCCTATGACAACGTTTTAGGACCCCAAATTACATTCTCTCCCTCCCTCCCTCCCTCTCTCTCTCTCTCTCTCTTATCCATAGATATGAATGAGACATATATCTACACATGAAATAGATCTATAATTGCATTAGAGAAACAATACACCATATAGAATGTAAATATTTGTTTAGATCTCCCTTGGGGCCTATGATTACAAATCATCTGAGGATTTACAAAGGCTTAATTAGTCATATATATATATGGATTCAAAATAAATAGCTTCCCCCCCTCCATATTCTTTCTGTTTTAATGATGCTGCACTGAAGTATATTGAGTTTTGAGCAAACAAGATTTTCAGCATTTAATCTTTCTAGTGGTTAACCGCAGCATGGACCTGGCTTTGTAACTTAGTCTAGAAAATCTCAGAACCCGACTGACTTGGTGCCATGTGTTTAACCAGTTAGAGATGCCACAACTGCATTTGTCCTAAATACTAAACTTGGTTAGTTTTAACCTTGATTCCCACTTTTCCTTTTTTACATTTAGTGTGTTGGGAAAACCCTCAGCATGCTAAGTATTGTAATATTTTATGATCTGCCATATAGTTCAAATCCTGAAAATTGATTAATTCAGTAGCCGAATTAAGCAAGGTTGTCCAGAGCAGTGTAAAAACATCAATAGACAATGTTAATTAAGGATAAAATCCTTAAAAAAGTAAGAGACCCAAAGAGTTACACTAGCTGATGTCTAATAATGGATAATAATGAAAAAATACACCGCCCTGTTTCTCCCTTCACACACATGAAGATGCTGGGGGGGGGGGGGGGGGAGAAAGACAGGACTGCCATTCTTAACTTTGAATTAAAAATAGATGTTTTTGCCCTATGAACCTTCAAACCTCTTTTTCAAACAAACTGGTTTTTCTTTTGATTAGCTGGAAAGGAAATGGCACATCCAGGAGGAATGCACATCAAAGAGAACACTCTAAATGATGCAGAAATGCATAAAACAACAAACAAGGCCAGCAGGGAAGAGAGCGATGCCATAAGTATATATGTCTTCATATTACAATGAAAGCCAGTTTGCCAAAGAACTCCAAAATGAGAACTAAAACTTTCTCGTCTGATGCTTTGCTAGAAAATTAATGACCATTCCCTCCGCTCCCCTGCCAAATTGATACATAATGGCCCCCTTAAAGGAACTGCAGTCCTGTGTATCTGGAATTTTCTTCCATGCTAGATTCAAAGGCATGTTGATTGCATGGAAAAGATATCCATGCTTAAGCAGGTTGCCTACTTTGGTGCACTGTATAGGACGGAATAGTAGTTTCTCCTGAAAACATTGCTGTGTAACCAGTGGTGGGTTTCAAATATTTTTACTACCGGTTCTGTGGGTGTGGCTTGGTGGGCGTCGCATGGCTTGGTGGGTGTGGCTTTGTGGGCATGGCAGGGGAAGGATACTGTAAAATCTTCATTCCCACCCCACTCCAGGGGAAGGATACTGTAAAATCTCCATTCCCTCCCCACTCCAGGGGAAGAAGGTTACTGCAAAATCCCCATTTCCTCCTGATCAGCTCGGGCTTGGGAGGCAGAGAATAGATGAGGGCGGGGCCAGGCAGAATTTTTACTACCGGTTCTCCAAACTACTCAAAATTTCCACTACTGGTTCTCCAGAACTGGTCAGAACCTGCTGAAACCCACCTCTGGCTGTAACCAATTTTTAATTTTGATTCCAAGATGGCCTCCTAAGTCAGAAAGGAAGCCCAGAAGCAGGGGAGTGATCTGGATGCACCTCTTTTGGAGAGGATCAGTGGTTGTGAGGATGCTGTTGCCACCCTCCATTCTGCTAATCCTGTGAATGCCTCATAACTCTTCGTCACAAATACCTTAAAGATCGGCATTTGCCCTAGCTTCAACTAATACCATCCTCGGAGAGATCTCCCAGGATCAACTGCAGAAACCATTGGTCAGAAAATTGGATCTTTTGTGTATACTTTAAGACTATAGAGAGTATTGGCTCTATCTACAGGTTTCTACAAGGCTTCTAATATGTATGCAGGCTTCTCTCGTGTTTGGAGGTAGCACTGTAAGGTTGTTAGGATAGCACTAGACCTCTCTGTTTTATATACTGCAGCATAGGCTCCACTTAGACTGATCTTGAGGATTTTCTATTATACATCAGCTTTGCTGTGTCCTGGGAAGGCCTGAAACAAGCCCCAATTAGCCTTATCTGTGGCAAGCAATGCAACTTTGTACTTCTAATCCAGGGAAGACTAGATTAGACATGCAGTAACTGCTGTGTATGCTGAGTGCAAAAGCCACTGTTATTGCCTGGGACAACATGGGATTACCTGTGATACATTAAAGTGCAATGAAGCCATTGGTCAATAGCTGACAGAATAGATTCCTAACTCTGTAAGTGCACTCAACCTTTTTTAGTGGGCAACTATGTCCCCTTTACAACCTGTAGATTTCAACTTCCAGAATTCCTGAGTCGGCCATGAAGTTCCATGGAACTTCAACTCCCAGATTTCCTGAGCATGGCTGATTCAGGAATTCTGGGAGTTGAAGTCTACAGGTTGTAAAGGGGACATAATTGCCCACCTCTGCTTTAGAAATAACCGTATTAGACTTAACAATGTCATAGTGTGATTTAGACAAGTCAATGTGAATTTTGCTTTTCCCATGAAAATTGTTGCATATTTATAGATATCAATGAGCGTCACGGCCTAGGGTCATGGCCATTGCATAGCAACAGGATACCACTCATGAAAGAACTGGATAAAGTCTTAGGAATTCTATCTTCTAGAAAGCAATGGATGATTAGCAAACCAACAGAATGCTGTTCATTTGATTTCTAGAATTTCACTCAAGGTGATTTAACTGCTAATCTATGACTAGTTATTGATAATAATTAGCAGATAATTCTACTAGGTATACGTTGCAGCTATGATGTGGATAATATTGTCCAATTATTTGTACAAAATGCACTTAATAGTAATGCATCTCAGGGGACATGAAAGGTTACATTTAGATATTTCAAATTCTGAAACCCCCTCAGATATTTTGCTTTGCCTGTATTTCATATTCTGTGCCAGAAATCCTCTAATGATGGCAGTGGATGAGTCAACTTTAGCAGAAAACAGGAATGTCCGCAATATGTCTAAAACAACTTACTTATGTTTGCCAAGTCAAGGCTATAAAACTGAAAGGGTCAGGAGAAGAATAATGGAAAATAAGATTTGCAAAAAATCAAGTGAAGAAAACCCAAGGACTGAAATACTAAAGAAGCGCTTTCTTTACACAGGATCAGTCTTACCGTATCATTCCAAGAATTTTTTCTATGGTGGTTTTCTGAGTGACATCACTTCCTTTTGGAACATGCACGAACATCTTATTCATAATGATTTTCAAAGAGGGCTTGCGTGAGCCTCAAGGTCAAAGAATTCTAGCTGTAGGACTACTGGGTCCTGGGGAGGCAGGATGGGTATTCCCCTACCAGCCCTTTTTATAGTACGTTCTTACTTTCTTTTCTATATAGAAGAATAGAAATATTAATTCTCTCTGAGAAGGGGATTCATAATCATGCTTAAAAATCCTATACAAATTGAATTGGGAATTAATTTTATTGAAACCAGAGGCGTTACTTCTTCACAGATATGCAAAATATGGGCAGGCAAGTTCATTGCAAGGAAGAATACCACGTTATGACCTGTAGACAGTCTACCATGGTGGATGATTTTGTATTCAGAATGATGCACAGAGATCTAAAGCTACAGGCCCTCATTTTGGGGATAATTGGTCAATAAACAACTGCATTAAATGGTGACTTCTTGACCACTATTGAAATTGTTCTGCTGCTAATACTGATCCTCAGGCATTTTCATGAACCTGTAGGACCCCCAGTGCCATGCCTTGCATTTTTAATTTACTGAGATTCTCTAGTTTATTTCTGGGAGGAGCAACACTGCTTTAGCACATGGAACATAAGAGCTTGGGATCAGAGATACTAGACTCAAATCAACTGAACTTACTTGGCACAGAAATGAATGGCTCAACCCTTCATTTGAATATCAAATGAATATTTGGATTCAACAGAATCCAAATCCAGACAATTGAATCTGAATCCAATCCATTTCTTTAAAAAAAAAAGAAAGAAGTGTAACTGGATTTTTACCATCGAGGATCCCTTTTCTAACTATCCTTTTCATCAAATGTTTTAGCATGCTGTTCATTTGTAAAATCTCATTGCCACCAGACTTGTACACATTTCTGTTCCTTGCTCCTTTAAGCTACAGCTGCATTAAAAGAAGATTCTGGATGAGAGCTAAATTCACAGGAGACCAGAGAGAGACAAATCAGCATGAAATCTACCATTATTAAAGGTAGAACATGCCTCCAAGCATGGCGCTCTGATGAAAGCAAAGGTTACATAGACTATTAGTATAACCTAGAAAGTCTGAACCATAAAAGGATCTGACAATTTTATGGGTGTTTCCCTTTCCTTGTATAAATCTCCCTGTTTTCTTCGCAGGAAAAAAAAATGAAAACCTTCAACTCTTTTGCTCTTTTTTTTTTTTTTAAATGAAGGTATTCCTGTATATTTTCTCCTAGAATTTTCCAGTGGGAGGGCGTGTGGGGAGACTTATTTATCGAAAATGCCCAGTGGCTTCCCACATAAATTCTATCCTCGTTTTCCCACTAGGAATTCCATTCTCTTGAGTCCGTATTTCGCTGGTGACTTTAGGGTGACAAACAATTAATGGGATGCACAAGTGTCAAACAAAAGGCAGAAAAGGCACACCGCTGCTGGGAAAGCACGAAGAGTAGAGTAATGTGATTATGGTAATGATCAACAAGTCATCGTCTGCTGCTTTTGTTCGCTGTAATTAACTTCTTGGAAGGGCACTGTGGTTTCCCCTGTGCTCCTCATCTGGCCCTGTCTTTGTGCCCCCCCCCCCCGATCTTTCTCTCTCTCCTGACAGAGGCTGCCCCCCCCCCCCATCCTCTCCAAGTGCCTCCCTAAATAAATTCAGGGCAGGAACAAAGATACAGCAAGGAGAATAGAGATGGATATCATTTGTTGTCAGAAATCCAATACCATCTAGCAATCCAATTACTTAAGCTGTTTTTATAAGTCTTATTGCTGCTCACAGTAAGACCGCTCAGTCTCACAAAGAATGTAGTGGAACAGATGAGGGGGTGGGGTGGGGGGTCTAATGAGGCTTCAGGAGACGAGGGTTTTGCTATTGTATTAATGTTGGGATCTAGGAATCTAACCCCAGCAAAAAGTGAGAGTCACTGTTGCAAAGGCCGATCAAAGGGGAATCGTGAAACTGCACAGTTACTTATGGATTTTTTTTTCCTTTTTCTTTTTGGAGAGCAAAGAAAAACGGGGAAGGCTACCATCCGTTGAGAGCCTGCCTGTGGTGAGTCTCGACAAGGATGAGAAACGGAAATTACTTCTGAATATTCTTGCTCCTAGGCTTCCAATCTCGATCTGTGCTTTAAGCTTCCTCCCCACTGGATACAGGTCAAATGTTTCCAGAATGCTAACGATAGCTTTCTACATAACCTGCTGTCTATATTCCTCTAACAGAGGACGCATTTGTAGAGGCAAGAGTGAATAGCATGTATAGATCACAGGAATATTCAAAGTGAAAGTGCAGCTTAGTAACAAGTCTATGAATCATGGACTCTGATACTAGATAATTTTAGACACATCCAGGAGTGAAATCCAGCAGGTTCTGGAGAACCAGTAGAGGAAATTTTGAGCATTTTGGAGAACCGGCAAATACCACCTCTGGCTGGCCCCAGATTGGGGTGGGAATGGAGATTTTGCAGTATCCTTCCCCCAGGAGTGGGGAAGGAATGGGGATTTTGCAGTATCCTTCCCCTGCCATGCCCACCAAGCCACACCATGCCCACTAAGCCATGCCCACAGAACCGGTAGTAAAAAAATTTGGATTTCACTACTGGACATATCCCTATAGTTTTCTTGGCAACAGTATGGACACGCTTTGCCATTGCCTTCTTTCTGGAGGCTTTTTTTTTTTACTTCCGAAACTCGTTTATAGCCTGAGTTTCCATGTTAGCCACCCATCTAAATATAGAACACAGCCAACCCTGCTTAGCTTCTGAGCTCAGACAAAGTTAACTTGATTAGCCAATGATCCAGAAGACATAAGCAAATTGTGTACTGTTCTGGAATGGGATAGGCATATGGCTCCTCTAATCATAACTCAAAAATCAGCTAGTTTCCCCCCCCCCCCCCATGCAAGTTCAGTTTGTGTGGTTTTTGGAGAAATAAGCAATATGGCTTTGTCAGTTAGCTTATGGCCCTGAGGGGACGCTCTCCACTGGAAGTGGTTGATGGGGTAAGAAGAAAATCTCACTCCCGTGCTGTCTATCCCCTTGATTTTAGTTTCTCTATAACTTTTCTTAATTTTAGTTGATTTTATATTTACTTTTTTACCATTTGTAAGCTGCCCAGAGTTGCCTTATTGGTGAAATGGGCGGCATATAATTTAATAAATATCTGGCCAGTAAACACTCAGCTCCATCCAGTTGCCCCATCTCTACCCCAAATTAAGAAACTACAGGGTTGTAAAAAGAAAAAAAAATATGTATGTCTCCAATGGATGTAAAACAGATGCATTAATTTGGCAACCTCAAAATTATTTGGACTTCAGCTCCTGGAGTTCCCCAACCAGCATTGCTCTAAACTTTCAAGAATATATTTTTTAAGAAAACAATAGTGTGGTCCTGCTCTGTTTAATAATGTCATTAGAACGCTATTTGTGGCTTTTCCTGATAAAATTAAAGAATTATGACTGTAGCCATAAAATGAGTGCTACTACCCCTCGCTCTTCCATATGCATAGGCAAAAAGAATGCAGACAAAGGACAAAATGTCAAAATATATTAGCAAAAAGAGTGAGTTGTTCTATTTACTTAACCTTTTCAATACATAATTTCAAATTAATACTCTATGAGGAAGGATGTCTTAGATGGACGAGGGCAGTGGAATTAATTATGTTCTATAAATATCAAATCTTTCAAAATAACTGTCCTCTTCCATTGTTGGCATAGAAGTTCTTACTGATAGAAATTTGAAGCTGACATTTTCAGGCCCATGAAAAAGAATAAAGATGTTGAAGCAAATAATGGGCATAATTCCTTGGGAATCCTTTCACATCCAATGTATCCACACCCAGGCAGCATTGTATGCTCTAATTATGTTGAGACTGCAGTTCTCAGAATTTGGAAAGGTCTACTTTCAAGACATGTGAAGGACACTATCAAGTAAGCCACATTTAGCTAACTTTGTTAAGATACACCTTCAAGTATTCCCAGCATGCCAGATTCATTGTTTTTATTTTTTTTAAAGAAGAATTGAGGGGAAAAAGCAGAGATAGCTACAAGTTTGTTCACAAGTCAAGATTGCATACAAATATAAAAAGGCACATTAGGGATAACAAATTCAAAAAAGTAAAGATGACCTGTTTCGTCAAGACTTCAGTATAATTCCCTGTGTTTTAAAGGCCTCTGTTGTTTTTAGTTGCATACATTTGCACCAGCTGTTCTACAATTCATGTATTTATCTTACTAATTTATTTAAGCAGTTTAGCATAATCACAGGATCCTATGTGTTTGGAATGCTTATCATTGTTCCCTGGGAAATACCACTACTGTGGGTCCCACCCCCCCATTTTTGTTGCTACAATGCTTGAAAGGCAATTTTAAACACAGGGTGGGGGTAAGTTTAACCCAGAAATGTGTTTTGGTTAATCATTGCTTAAAATGGCTGCAAAGCATATGCTCTTCTCGTCCAGTACTACTTGAAAGCAATATGAACATTCAAAAGGTGGAGGTAGAAAAATCAGACACCCCCAACTAATTTCAGCATGGAATGCTTGCTTTGAAAGACAACCTAATCTTTTCACGCATTAATCTGCAGAACCTGAGATAATAAATTTCAAATAAAAATGAGCAAACAAACTGGTTCACAAATGTATTCTTCTTAATAGAAAAATTAAATGAAACAAGGGAATGCTCACTTAGGCTGTTACAATTGAAGAATCTTGGGAAACTGACCATCTAAAACATGGAAGCTGAAGGATTATTTTTATCCTATTCTTTCTAACTGTGTAAATATTAGATGTTTTATGCTGCCAATTGATTAAGAACTATCCCAGGCAAAAAACAAAACTATGATGGGCCATGTCTACTAAATATATATTTAAAATATTCTAAAATGTTATATATTATTCTATATAATACTTCCTTTTTTTAAAGAATAAAATTTGGAAGAGGTTTTTCTGTTTAATAAGGATGATAAGGAATTTTGACTAGGAAAAAAATGCCAGATTTTTATTGGCATTTTGTTGTTGAAGCATTTCCTTCTGTATATGGCACCGAGAAAGAATTACTATAGGAATTTGTCTCCAGAGGGTATTATAAAACAGTTATCAAGGTCTGGGAAGATCTACAGGGCCAACCACCATTCTCCAGCAGACTAGATCCTCATCATGACAACATGGATATGTTTTAAGACATATCCAAAGGTAGTATGGTTTTATTAAGGAAGTTTTAAAATACATACAACTGAGGGAGTCTGCTTAGTGGAGTCATTATAGAGTCAGGTGGCTTTACAAAATGAATGAATGGATGGATAAATAAATATAATCCCATTCCAAACCTGATGAGGTGTTAATAGATCTCACTTAACATCCTTGGTCTATGAATAAAAAATTAACACCAAACTGGTTTCCATTGTTTAAAAGTTGTGTTAGCTCTACTAGGAGGATCAGATTAGGACAAGGGTCTCCAAACATGGCAACTTTAAGACTTGTGGACTTCAACTCCCAAAGCTGGCTGAGGAATTCTGGGAGTTCAAGTCCACAAGAAGTTGCCATGGTTGGAGATCCCTGGATTAGGACACTAACTTCGCAGGAAAGCCAAAACCTTTTATTGAGATTGGGTATAATAATTACCACCAAATTCATTTTTCTTACTTTCTACTATTGGCAGGCTTCCAAAATGACCTCATTTCTCCCTCAGCTGTGCATCAGGCAACAATGCCTGCCCCCTGACCTTAATTGTGATACCAGTGTCATCTCAGTCATTCAAAGTATGTCCTAATAAGCCCCACTAATCCAATTGTTTACATTTGCCACAGTGTGTTTGAACTTCAATCTTATTTCATTCATCATAATTGTAGGATTTAACATACTGGTATGTAACATTATTACATATCATGTTCATTGTTCTCCTTTCATCTTAACCTAAGTGGACTGTAATCAGTTAGGCAAATATGCTTTTTATTATCGAAGCAATGATACTTTATGGTTGGTGCAGATGGATGTAAAGTACCCACCATGAATACATCCTTGTGTCATCTGTTCCCCTTTTCCTGTTTTTATAAAATGATCTTTCCCAGGCTTGTTTCAGGGGAGCTTGGGAGAAAAGGCCAACCTTGACACATCAGTGATCCAGGTCAGCCAACAATATTAGTCAAACTATAATAAGTGCTGTTCCTACTTGCTGCAATGGCCCTGCTAAAGAAAACGTATAAAAGCTGCAAAGGGGAAAACAAAACTGGCACTGAATAGATGTGTATTCTGTTTTGTTTTAGAGGGCTCAGATCTGCAGCAGATGCACTAAAACCCCAGTAGAAGAAAAAGGTCAGAGCTGGGTTGGGTTTGCTTGATGCTACACGGAGCCTCTGAGAAAGCCACGCTATTCTCTGTTGTGGAGAAAAAAAAAATCCTGTTGAGAGTACTTTTTTCTCTTCCCGCCCCTAGATCTGCCTCATGTCTTTCTGTGTGTGGCAGATGTCACTGAAGTTGAGAAATGCTCCCTCCCTGGTGTGACAGGAATCTAAAGCGCCTGGAAAGAATATTGCAGCCCTAGCATCTCCATCTTCTTTCATGGAAGATTAATACTGAAAGCATCCTGTGGGGTTGAGGTCTGCTGCCTTCAAACAAGGGGCAGACTGTTGCTCGTCAGGTTCCAGCAGATGATGGCCACTTTGCCTCTAGGTGCTCAGGTTTATGAGGGGGGGGGGGGGAGAGAGTCTCCCTCATTTATGTAAGACTATCCTAGATGAAACAGAGAAGCACCTCCTGTCCTGAGTTTTATTTCCTGCTTACTAAGAGTGTGAAAGTAGCCGAAGCATTTATATACAATATAGACCCATTGATGGCGAACCTATGGCACACGTGCCCAAAGTGGCACATGGAGCCATGTCGCCTGGCACAATGCTGCGTCGCCCATTCCTCCTCCGAGCTTCTGGCACGCATGAGCATGTAACAATCAGGTGGCCTTTGTGCTTACAGCAGTGCTGGAAACCAGAAGAGCTGGTCTTCCATTTTCCAGCATGAGCATGCACGCCGGTCAGCTGATCGGCGCATGCGCAATTGTAACCGGAAGACTTGCTGGCATGCGTGTGCTGGAAACCGGAAGTATCTTATCCGGCACAAGTCTGCCCCCTGGGCAGCTCCTCTTCCTGGTTGCAGCCCTGATGAGCGCGTGCGAAGTGCTCCCTTTAAATCAGTGGCAGTAGATGAATATTTCTTTATCATGTGGGGGTGTGATCATATACATATTTACTCCTAACCCATAAACTGTGAGTGTTTTCACAGGTTTGTTTGTTTTATTCTAATGAATGCTACTACAGTGAAAATAAGGGGAGTGCTGAAAACAAGCTATGACAAACGGGATTTTTTTACTCCTGGTAGCAAAGGCTAGGGAATAATTACCCAGGCCATGAAGAGAGCTTGATTACAAGCTACTGCATATGTAATGGACGGGCTCAAAGATCCTCCAGGGGAATGGATCAGGATGTACACCTTGGGGCACGTTTATGTTGTCAGCTCCACCTTTCAATGTGCAGATGGACAAATCTGGGAAAATATTTGGTGAAATGATATATGTACGTTTGACTATATAGCAGTAATGGTGAATACCAAGTGCCCAAACCGGAATACACGCACGCCGGAGTGCCGAAAACCCAAAGACCAGCTGTCTAGTGCATGCGTGCACTGGAAACCAGAAAAGCAGCTGGTGACGGCACGCATGCCCACAGAGAGGGCCATAGGTTTGCCATCACGGCTATATAGTATATATAGCTATATGTACTGGTGACTATGATAATGGGACGCGGTAGCTCTGTGACTAAGACACTGAGTTTGTTGATCGAAAGGTTCAGCGGTTCGAATCCCTAGTGCCACATAATGGGGTGAGCTCCCATTACTTATCCCAGCTTCTGCCAACATAGCAGTTCAAAAGCACGTAAAAAATGCAAGTAGAAAAATAGGGACCACCTTTGTTGGGAAGGTAACAGCATTCTGTGCACCTTTGGCATTTAGTCATGCCAGCCACATGACCATAGAGACCTCTTCAGGCAGCGCTGGCTCTTTGGCTTTGAAATGGAGATGAGCCCTAGAGTTGGGAACGATTAGCACATATGTGCGAGGGGAACCTTTACCTTACTGTTGACTAAACTCAGGACAGGGGGAAAATGACCTCTAGTACTTGTTTGACTTCTATTACTCTATGAAACCAGTGATTAGTTCCAAAAAACATTATCAGCAACATTATTAGGTGACCCTTCTGCTTTTAATCAAAAATTCTACTGTATTTCTAACATTACAGGCTTCAAGGCCTACTTAAGATGTTGAGCTAGAAGTCCAGTTTTGACTGTTGTGCAACAGATTGTTATTGACTGTTAATAAATTTATCCTATGAGATAATCCCAATAAATTCTTTTTGTCCTTATTAATATTGTTAGTATTTATGGACCAAGAGAGGTATTAATACTTTACAGAATAAATGGCCAAGCAAAAAGGTAAATCACCTGAGTTAATACAAGATTTTGGATTAGTTAAAAATTTAGTTTGAATTTACTATTTGGTCCAGATACATTAACAGCACCTAAAACCTTTGTGTTTGTGGTGATTCCAAATCATTTCAGTATTATTTAATAATGCAAGTCTTATGGTAGATATTTGTTATTTGTAATAATGTTGGCATAAAGGGAATATCTCCATATTAACAATTTGTGTTTAAGTGTTTAGGCAAATAAATCAGGTATGAAAAGACCCCATGTTGCCATAATTTAGTTCTGGGTTTAAATATTGAGTTGTTTTTATATGTATGGATGTCTCTTCTTTCTATATAATAATAAAAAAGAAGAAAATATTTTTTTGACTTTACTAGTGTTAAGGACGACAGGTCATGCTGTATTGTAAGAAAAAAATCAAAATGTTTCTTTTCTGATGCAAGAATTCCTAAACAGGGGTTCCTTTCTCTTTTGAAAAATGAATAATCAAAACTTACAAAATTGATGAGGTGTTTTAAAAGTTCTCTATTCTACCAGTAGTCAAGCTTCAAGAGAGATTTGCTTGAATATACTTGTAGTTGTAAGGTATTTCTAAATGGGATGCAAAGGGTGTAAGTACTCTGAGCCCCACCTATAGAAGAGGCCCCATGCAAAGTATAATTTGAAACAATCAAGTTGATTAATATTATTTTATCCAAGACAGCCACACTGACCGGTTTGAAGAGTCAAATTAAGGAGATGAAAAATATGAGCAAGCTGGAACTTCAGCTTTCATTCAGAACCAGGTTCCCCATTTCTGAAGCAGCCAGTGAGAAAGATGGCCCTTCGTCTCTAACGCCCCAAGAAATAAAGGTATTTAACTACAAATGGGCTTGCCTGCTCCCTTAATGAGGCTTGTTCACAGAGTTAATAGGGAACAAGGAACCGGCGGAGAAGGTAGGCCCAGTCAAACAAGCCAGCGGTCGTCCAAGCTGAACCCTGAACGAGCTCGCGTTGCTTCACAGCATGCCTTCCAGCCATGGGGAATTTAAAAGCCCTCGATTACAGCGCCATAAAATAAAAATGCACATTTACATGTGGTCACATGCAAGCTCGGAGATGTCGAAGGGGAATGCTTACTGTAAGTACCCGGGCACCAACTGAATTAATGACACAGCAGGGCCGGTCAAAACACAAGAACAACTTGTCAAACTCCCTCTATTATAAGTTGGTCCGGCTCCACGCTCAGCCGGCCGTTCGCTTTGCTTGCCATTGGCCACCCCGGCTTTTAATTGCCTCTTGTCCTGAAGTCGTGGGCGCCCTGAAGCGGAATGCATTTGCCCGGGAGGCTTTCAGCTTTTCGCGGCTCTCTTCGAGGTCTCTCCCTCACTCTCCCTAACGCTAAAGCAAACAGATTAAAGTTGCAAAGGAGGCAGTCAGAAGGAGGAGAACGAGGCGGGAGCGGGGCGCCTTTCCCCGCGAGCAAAAGTTCAAGCCGCGCGCGTGATGCCCGGGCAGAGGGGAGGGAGGGGGAGTCCGATCGGGCGCGCGGCATAAATATTCATTCCAACGTCTTCAGTTCGCTTCGCGGGCAAAAACTGCTTCTTTTCCCCTCGATCCTGATGCCTTCAGACCACCTTGGGTTATAGGCTGTTGATGGGGCATTCTTCGGGAGAAGACAATGGATTTACTGGATTGATTTCTTCGATGAAACCAATCCAGTAAATCCATTATCTTCTCCCTCAGAATCTGGAAGCCAAATGGAAGCCTTCTTGGGAATGAGCAGTTTCTTTTTGGAGAAGGGGGAACGCCTCCACCTCACCCCACCCCGCCAAGAATATCCTTGGCAGTAATGAACGAAGAACCCCTGTAAGAGCAACTTGTCCCAATTTTAAGCGAACCTGCTTGGCCAAGGTCCCATTTAAATTGTTTTCCCTCTGCAGATCCAGGAGAAGCAAGGCCCTCCAACTGCAGATAGTTCTGGTAGCGCCCAGTTTGGTGCTACCCTCACTGTTCTTGGAAGGTCTGCAAAACTATGGGCCTAGTATTGGGCAATTATGACCCAACTCTGTTCTTTTTAACAGATCCCCAGAAACGGTAGTTAAGGTACATTACTTGAGATATTTAGAAATACTGGGAAGCCAGGAGTATAAAACCATAGTTCCCAAACCCTACCTGTCTTCCAGAGATCATGCATAGTCCTCAAAAATACTTGCAGGTGACCCTGCCACGGATGCCAGCATTTTGCCATTCTTGCACAAAATGCTCTAAGTGATTTTGGTCCTCTCATTTAACCTTTTTAAAAGGAATTTTTATTGGTTTTTGCACCTCTTTGAATACCACCTGGGCAGGACTCATGTGCCTTCATGTAACAGTAACAGAGTTGGAAGGGACCTTGGAGGTCATCTAGTCCAACCCCCTGCTTACGCAGGAGACCTGTACTAGGAATTCAAACCACCGAACTGCCGACCTTTCTGATCGACAAGCTCAGTGTCTTAGCCACTGAGCCATCACAAAAATGTTCCCAACATTTATGTGATGATGTGATGATTTCAGTGACGATTAATGAGCTTTATGAAGCCATAGAATGAGGAACTGTAATGGCAGGACACAAACATCAGGAGTCAAAGACCATATTTTATTTCAATATATTTAAAATTACAGTTAATTCAGTAAAGATTATTCTTGGCATGCATTAAGCACCTTTGCTTTTATTTACAAATATTTGGCAGGTTCTACTAATTGTTGACAAATGGCACTCAAAAGAGACAGGCTCCAGACTAGAAAGCAGGAGACCTTAGTTCTGTCTCAATTATGAAAGCCAGCTGGGTGACCTTGGGTCAGTCACATTCAGTGGTGGGATTCAATTTTTTTTTACTACCGGTTCTATGGGCGTGGCATGGCTTCGTGGGCGTGGCAGGGAAAGGATACTGTAAAATCTCCATTCCAACCCCACTCTAGGGGAAGGATACTGTAAAATCTCCATTCCTTCCCTATTCCAGGGGAAGGTTACTGCAAAATCCCCATTTCCTCTGAATCAGCTGGGACTCGGGAGGCAGAGAATAGATGGGGCAGGGCTAGACAGAAGTGGTATTTACCGGTTCTCCGAACTACTCAAAATTTCCCCTACCGGTTCTCCAGAACTGGTCAGAACCTGCTGAATACCACCTCTGGTCACGCTCTCTTAGCCCAACTCACCTCAAAAGGTTGTTGTGGGGAAACTGGGAGGAGAAAGGTGTGTTGGATGAGTTATTCAAATTAGTTAAATAATAAAGATGGAATAAAAATAAAAATAAAAAATATATAATAATAAATAAAAAGGCAACACTGGTTCATGTGGTTATACACTGCCACATGTCTCTTGCAAAAAAGTTCCTTCTATTCCTTCTGATTTTTTATTTTTATTTTTTTTTGCAAATGCTATTTTTTTTTCTTTAGAAAATATATACAAAAGGTTTAAAATCTAGCAGGAAAGCAACAGAAATAGATTATCGTGTTTATGGTCACACACAAAAAGATATAACAGAAGACCAGAAAATTATCTCTTCTTCATCAATGTATGTAAAGGATATAAAACTTATCTATTTTTAAACAAGCAATCCGATTTGGAGGCCTGTTTCAAAATCTGGGCTGGGTACACATTCTATTCCTTTTTTCGTTTCTTGTTGCAATGTTAACTAAATGCTAGTAAATTAATTGTATCATATTACCAGAGAATATTTAATATGTATGAGGTAGATGCATTTATCCTTTCGCCTCATTTTCCTTTTCTTTTTTGCAGATAATGATAACAATACTGGTGATGCTACAGCAGCAGAGAAAATGGCCTTCTTTTGTGGTTGTGTGCAGGTAATTTCCCTGAGAGAAATGTTTGCAGGTTGGGTGTGCGGTATCTTTCTGCCTTCCAAATATACCTCTTGCCAAGTCAATGGTTGTTTTTATTTAGCAGATCTTCCTTTTTAGAATGTTTTTATCGACTGAACCTGTTTCCTGGTTTTTTGCTTTTAACAAATGTGCGTGATAAGGTTGCACTAATGCTTTTAATTGTAACAGGCCATCCTGTGCCATGTAAGTGCATTGGAAGAGTTGGGTATCAGTTTTCAAACAGAGTAATCCTTGAGGGAAACTGAGAATACTAATGATGGAGCATTTCAACAATTCCTAAATGTCTCCCAAGAATAGGGGTAAAAGTATGGGGAAAGGAATATTTGCTAAACTTTTATGTTTTGAAGAAAACATTTACGTCTTTTTCTTTTTCTTTTGACCTTTGACTGTCTTCATTTCTCATCCTTTCTCATCTTCCCATCTTTCCTACTATCGTCTGTTGGTTTCTTATGATTTATCAGTTGTTGTTTGTAACTTATGATTAATAGCAATAGCACTTAGACTTATATACCGCTTCACAGCCCTCTATAAGTAGTTTACAGAGTCAGAATATTGCCCTCAACAATCTGGGTCTTCAGTTTACCGACCCTGGAAGGATGGAAGGCTGAGTCAACCTTGAGTTGGTGAGATTCGAACTACTGAACTGCTGGTAGCTGGCAGTCAGCAGAAGTAGCCTGCAGTACTGCATTCTAACCACTGCGCTACCACGGCTCTCATTACAATCTAATGATTGTAACTATGATTTATGACTTATGACCTATTACTTGCAGTTTATATGTACACTATGAGTTTATGTACTGGAGAGTACATAATTCCTTGTGCGTCCGATAACATTTGGCCAATAAAGTATTTCTATTCTATTCTATTCTATTCTATTCTATTCTATTCTATTCTATT
>WNWU01000017.1:30674635-30699016 GCA_012654045.1 Ptyas mucosa
TTGAGTTTCTCCCAGCCAGAGTGAATTTAGCAATCAAGAAGCAGCCTCAATGCCAGTGATAAAAAAATAAAATGCTTTGATTCTCCAAAACCTCATGGGCTTAAGGACCAAACTACCTTCGTCATAAGATCTATGCAACAATGGTGGGATACTCTTGACTCTCAAGCTCATTTTCTGCCTCAAATATGTATGCCAGTGCAAGGGCCTCAATCCCTGGCGGATGAATCCCCATATGTCTCCAAGCCAATTGCCAGTTTTATATGCTGGTCACATGCTGTAGCAACTCTTTTAAAAACTTATCACCGAGCGAGCATATCTCCTTTGTGAACATCCTCATTATCGTTTCATTGTCCGGCAAGATTCCTGGTTCACTGCCATGAATATTGACTTCATGCTTGCTTTTCTAATTGAATTACAGGCGGTTTCCTGCCTACCCTCCTGCAGCCTTGGCGGTAGCTTGAATAGAGGGGCAAAGAAAAGCTGTTTGCTAGAGCTGCAGGGATAACAGGGGCCGTGTCACATTATTGCTACAATGATTTATTGAAAAGAGAGAGGGGACTGGGGAGAGGAAGGCACCCTTGCTCACTTTTAGCACCAGCTGCCTGCATCCTTTTTTTTTTTTTTTTTTGTGGATTTCAGTATTCTAATAAATGAGGGTGGGGGGAGAGATTAGGTTATCAATGGATTCAGGCTCAAAAAAAGGCCTTCTTTTGCAAAGCCATGCTTCTTTATGCACACTCATGTTTAACATTAGAAGGAATCTACAGTCAGGCATAAAGAGCATCGGTTTTCAGGAATAATGGTACCAAGCAACAAAGGAGACCCTCCTGAAATCCATAAATAATTGGATTCTGCTGCTAGATTATTTACTGCTACCCTGCAAAACATACATGCATACATATATGCATACATGCATTCACATACACAAATAAACAAACAAATAAACAGACAGACAGACAGACAGATAGATAGGTGTGGCTGTGCTCACATGCTTCTAGCTAGTTATCTACCATCAAGATTTGGTTCAGAGCTGAATTCAGTGTTTTAGAAATGATCCCTCTTTGACGCAACTCCGAGCTCTTCTCTCTGATGTGGAGTCTAATTCAAGGCAATTCAAGGTTTGTGGCTCCTATTAGCTGGCATGGGAAAAATGCAGACTGCTGCTTTCTTGTTTGTTTGTTTTTTAACAGGAATCAAAGAAATGTTTAGAAGCAATTTTGAGGAATAAGACTGGGAACTACCCTCCTTCAAGTTCTTTCTTTTTTTAAGAAAGTATCCACAATTTCGTTTTTTTTTAACAGCACGCCATGCATTTACAAGCGTAGCTGTTTCTTCTAAATAAATAAACCTAACCAATTTCAGACAGATTGGCTGAGAGGTTTTCATACAAGGAAGTCTATACAAATCTAACAACATTTTTTTTAAAGAAAAGGATTAATCAATCTCTGTTTAGTGGTTAGAGTTGCTAAATTAAGGGGAGAGGGGTGCCTTAAACTTTTTCTTTCCAAATGTACCATATATGCCCCAAATATCTTGGATGCCAATTCTGAAAACTCGGTGATCTTGGAGAAAAAGATCACTGGTAGAAAGAACAAACCATGTTTGGATAGAATCCGAGTTTTGATTATTGCTTTCAGATGAATAGGTGTGATACATTGATAGATACTGTATATTTTCTATGGAGACAGAATCTATATAAAAGCAAAAACCACTCATGCATTAATCACGAAAACTCCAGAACCGTAAAGCCTACAAACTTGAAATTTGCCATATATGTTCCTCTTGGCTTCTAGGTGCTCACTAAGAAAGGATTTTTCAAAATGACAATCAGAGCATTAGTATTTCCTATATTATTATTAACACACTCTGATGCTAAGGAGTTGTACTCCCCCTCCCCACCTCAAAAGAAATCTGTTCCAAATACAAAACACAAGCAGAGGAGAGGAGTTTCACTTTCAGTTTTACTTTCACAGCAGCAAGCAACTTTACTACAGAACAGTTGAGCTAAGCCATGTCCACCCTTCTTCCTGTCTCCTTGCTCAAACAGCAAATACTGTTTTAGTTTCTAAACACCCCTCAACTCTCTCACACACTGCCAGGATGCTAGCCAGATGAATACCGATGGATGCTGCAGGCTGGGACATTCTACTCCCCCTCCCCCTCTGTTCCAACTGCCAGTTGCATTATATTAACACACTCGGATGCTATGAAGTTACACATTCTACATTAAGTTTCAGGTTGCAAGTGTCAATTTATCAAGCCCGAGCACATAGTTTCGTAGTGAAGCACGGGTGTCCAGCTATTAATTATATTTGCTGGGTAGACCATGATTTAACCAAATCTTTCCATTTGAGGATTGTTCAAAGATTATTTTAGAGCAGTGTGTTGATTTGAAAGTTGTCCCTAAAAGCTTCCATTGATTTCATATAATTCTGAGCAGTACAGAGCAATTGCTGTCTTTTGATAGGAAGAACAGTAGAGTTTAGGATGGGACAATGGCAGTTCTGGCCTTTTGCTGGGGGACATGGCAAGGCAGACAAGATGGCGCACCATAGAGACCAAAAAGGAGTCATGAGCTGTAGCCGATCAATCCTGTTGATAGACTTATGAATGTGCTCCTCTTCCTCCCTGGGATTTTATGAAGACAAAAAGAAAACAAACAAAAAAACAAAAAAACAACCCTAAGCAAGATAGCCTTGTAGACATGTTTCTCTGGTTCCACTGCTATGGAGCATGAAATCGGTTGCAAAACTTTTCAGATGAGATTAGGTAATTTGGTACACATTCTGCTTCAATTCTGTGCAGGTGTTAATTTGATCTAAAATTGTCCACCATACTACAGTAGCCAACTTCAGTTCCTTCTCTCTTTACTTGTATTTCTTTATATGTAGTCTAATGAGCAGATGAAACTTTAGTGGGATGAAGTTTAAAGGTTTCTTAAAAACTGTCGCTGTTTATAAGCTCCAGGCAATCATCAAATGTTTGTCTTTCTCAGCTTTGTTGACCTAAATAGGAAAGGAGGTGATATTTTATTGTCCGTAAATGTGAGAAGTTTCTGCACAACTAAAATAATCAGTGTGATGGCATATATGAATTAGAGAAAGGATTGATAGCGTGGTAGCTGCAGGCACCAACCACCCCATGGCACCTCTAAATCAAATCTTACAGACTCCCAACATTAAATTAAAAAATATATTTAAAACATTAGAAACAGTGGCAAACCTCATAAATGGCAATATTTTATGAGTTTTGGGTATTCTCACTTGAGATCTTGCAGCATTTTTTATGCAAATGTTGAACTCATCCACTGTTAACAGTTGAGCTAAAATCTCACAGGAAAACAGTGGTAACAGTTGTTAATCTCTGATTAACTTTTGAAAACTGATATGAAATTTCTTTAGACACTTAAATCTATATTTCACCATCCATCTCTTCTGAACATTTGTCTCATAAAGTTAATTCCAGCAAATAATAAGCATTTACATACATGAAATATGAGCAAATTAAACACATAATCCATCTGGAGTTTTGTTTCATTTTTAGATAACTTGACATGCATCTTCTTCAGAACGTCTCTTGAAAAGTTCAGTAAAGTTTGATTTTGATTTAGGTCAAGCCTTGTGTATTCAGCCCTTGGGTGTATTGCAAAAGGTCATCATTTGCATATTCTGTGTATTACTATGCCAGATTTATGATGTTGGTTGTCTCTACCCATATCTGTAACCATGCAACTAAGGTAATGAAAGTTCTTTCCAGTTTCACAGAGATTGCATTCACAGCAGCCTCAGTGTTTATACAATGGAGATAATTCTCATTTGGTTTGCTTTCATATAAGACCTGCAGTGTGTGGAAAACGTAATCTGATTGGAAATCCATAAAGCCAGAAATGTGCAACCCCATTACATTGCAAATGCACCATGAACAGCAATAGATTTTTCTGCAATAAATTAGTTCTGGAGCAGACCATTATAATTTCCCTGATGTACATTTACAAAGGGAGCACACATCTACTTTGTGTGTGTATATTTAAGTCATAATATGATGCCATCATCCATTTGTTAAAACCATTTGATTATTTAATTCACTCATTAATATACTTGTATCATTTTGCCTTGACTATCTTCCTCCCGCTCCTTCTGATCTTCTCATCTGTCTCCAGGACTTCCCTTCTGTCTTGGTTGCTGTGTCCCAAAATTCCATTGGATGACAGACCGTCTTTGCAGCCAATTGTAACAACTAATGCCCATACAGCAATTTCCTTCAAATTCACCTCTAATGGATACACCATCACCTACAACAAATATTATGCAGCTTCAGTACAACATCTGGTTTTGTTGCACTTTGACCACTGCACAAATATATGGATGAGTCTTCCGTCTCTGATCCTTTCCTCTTTGGCTTGGTCAAACAGAAACATTTTATTTACATTTCTTTGTCCTTTGCCGCCAGTTTCCTTGAGTCTCTAGGTACCCCAAGCCTCTCAGTAACTTCCTTTAGATACAAGATCCCAATACAAACTTTTGGTTGCGTGTTTTGGGAACTGATAGTGAAAATCCTCCAACTAAGCTTTGTTTCTTGAATGGGTTGGCTGTTATGTGCCTTTTAGAACAATAACAACAACAACAACAACTCACATTTGTGCTGCATTGTCCTTCCTTTTAAAAACCTTTTTGCCTTCTTGATAGAAGCAGCAGCCTAGAGTGTTTATCATACAACTTTGTAATATTGTTTGGTTCTTCTACTGTGGCTACCACTATTTCTCTACTGTTCCTCAGAAGAATACAACATGTGAACCATTCTAGGGAAAAGTGATCACTATTGCAAGAAGATGGCCATCAGAAACTGCCAATTCTAAAACACTGAAGATGTGGTATGAATATATAATGAAAACAAATCCCTTTTGTAGCCAGTAATTCACATCTTAACAAGTGAGAAAATAACCAAAGGGGTTCATTTCAGTTCATTCGTCCCTTATTAAGCAACTAAGACAGAATCCTTGTGCCATAGTTGTTAGCATTCCATGCCTGCTTGTGAGTCTGGCTTTAAGCAGGTGCCAATTCCTATTTGGGCAACCCTGAACAATGTATAAACAAACTTTTACACTTTTTATAAAAAGGTGCAAAGCTGAGCTGAAAGCTCCATTAGGAAGCCAAAAGGAATCTGCTAAGGTTTCAAGTTTTAACTCTCTTTGAAGTTCAGCAAACCTGAGACTAAATTCACCTGTCACATTATCTCCACCTGGGTCACTGAAATCCTTCAACTTTTTGTTTGCAAACAGCTTAACAGCTACTGGAGAGAGTAGTTATCAGTAAGCTTATTTCAAACAAAGATTAATGTGCGATTCAGTTTAATCATAAGGAGAATCAACAAGGAGTGACCCAGCAGGTCCAGGCCAGTAAAGCAGATTGTGTGGTGATTTATGAGGCTGTGGTTAATTGCTGCATGATGAAAGAAGTTTGGGGGAGGGAAGGAAGCAAACCAAAGTTAGAAAGAAAGACTGAAATGAACACTATCAAAAAGGAAGTTCACTAGTATGTGTGATCAAGTGAAAAATGAAATAAAAATCAAAGGGTAAAAATAAAGAGATGCAAAGTTATCAAAATAATAAAACAAACAAAAAGACACAAACTGAACAAACACGCATATTTGGACAACTGCCGTACATACAGCTTAACAAGGCAGTCAACAAACTGGAAGTCAACAAACTGGAAGTCAGCCGTTGCTTTTCAAAGCTTTTCTTTCTTCCATTGAATTAAATAAATCCAATTTATTAAGCAAGTGTAATTTGAATTGAGAGCCAGTTTGGTGTACTGGTTAAGCTATCATGCTGGAAACCAGAAGATCATGAGTTCTAGTCCTACCTTAGGCAAAAAGTCAGTTGAGTGACCTTGGGCCAATCATTTTCTTTAAGCATCAGGAAGGAGGAAACTGCAAACCACTTCTGAGAAAATTGCAGGGACTTGTCTCCAAGAACCAAATATGATTGAACAGAACAAGAAAAAAAGCATTTTTATCAGCTGAAATCTTTCAATTTCAGTTCTTCATTTTCTTGAACTTACTTTGGACCATTCATAGTATCCAATTGTGAACTGCTCAAAGAATGTGTGAATGTTTATGCATGGTGTCCTTGCCTTCCTCTTGCTTTCTTATATGTACATTTTACATATGGGTTGTCTTGGATGTATATACTGGAACATGGTTTTTGCTATACCACAACATATCTTCCTGTATCTGCTGATCTTTCATAGGTATATCACCTGGGCATTTTTGATCTACATGTTATTGGACTATCTTTATTTTACAAAGTGGATTGCTTCCCACCTTTTTCTGCACAGAGATAAGTGCTTCTTAGAGAAACAGGCAAGGGCAAGAGGCTCTCAGTTCAGTTCTACTCCAACTGTTTCTGTGTAAAGAGGAGAAGATAGATCATCGCAGTTCCTCATTGCATCTCCATTGAGAAACTGATGTGGTCATGAGGTGGCACTTTTGAGGAAGGGAAAAGCTTTCCCTATTTATACCGTATCCCTACCTTGGGGTATTACTCAGTGTAACTGCTGATGGAAGAATCCTGTTTTAGGATTCCTGCTGATTCCCATGCTAATTCCCAAGCTGAATCCTATTTCTAGTCCAGATCTAGAGTTTTGAGAAAGCTCACACACACCTATACACCAAGAAATTGATTAAAGTCTGCTTGGGGCAGAAGAAAGTAAAAGGAGGGGAAGAGAGGGTTGAAGTCAGAAGCCAAGAAGAGAAGAATTCTTAATGGAGATTGAAGACTAACAGTTCCTCTGAGACGAGAGGTAAGGAAAAGCAGAAGTAACTATGGGGAGGAAGATCAATGAAAGGGAGGGTAAAGTAAAAGGAAAAAGGAGAGAAGAACCAACAAAGAAAGGAACCAGAATAAGGTATAGTCACCACAGAAGATAAGAGTGTGGGGTTTAATTTTCATCAGATATTACACCTGTATTTCTCCCTCAGCCCAGCAAATTGAGCCCCACATCTGTTTAGTCTCTTATTGCTTCCAACATGTATACATTTTTTATTTCACAAAATAAAATCAAACATTTTATGCACTGTTATGCTTAAATTGTTTTTATAGCTATAATGAGTATTTAGTCCCTCACATTACAGGAAAAAAAAGAAGGACTGAGGGCACAATTAAACAAGCTAATCCTTTAATGAAGATTATATTTACATGTTAAGAGAAGAGAACATTAATTAATAAATTGTATTTGAAACCAGTTTGCAAAAAGAATCTTGGAACGAATAGGTCATCAGTGTTTACATTGTTTACAGTGTTTACACCACAAGTTTATATTGCATCAATAGAAATACAGTTTCCAAATAATGGAGAACCAACATTGCTTTGGTCAAATGATACCATCAGTACCGTGTTCAGGCAAACTGGAACATGTTTATAGAAGGGGAATGAGGAAAACCAGGGAACTAAAATTCAAGGCCTAACCGGATAAATTAAAGGATTTGGAAACTTTCAATCTTGAAAAGACTGTGTGCATGTGAAATATGAAAGTATTTTAGATATCTAAAATGATGTCATACAGAGGAAGATCAAAACTAACACAGAATACTGGATTTGAGCTATAGGAAGGCAGATTCCAACAGAATGGTAGTCGGGCAAAGGGAACTTTCCTAACAGAGCAGTTTGACAGTGGAACCAATTATTGCTGTATTTTAATCCCTGTCAAATTTGCGGTGTCACGGCGTCGTCATGTAACATATCGGGACTTCCCCCCCTTCACTAAACTGGGCGTGGGCATGGCCAGCGTGTGATGCATCCGGCCCGCAGACTGCGAATTTGACAGCCCTGTTTTAAAGCATCTTTCAGTCAACTGAATAGGAGGAAGGAGGTTTGAAATCTTCCAGATCATTGTGTCCATATCTCTTCTCTACTAGCCATTCAGAAGCCAATGTTCTTACCCAATCAGCTTCCAAACTTCTCAGAGTAACAGAGTTGGAAGTGACCTTGGAGGTTTTCTAGTTCAACCCCCTGCTAAAGCAGGAAACCCTATAACATTTCAGACAAATGGTTGTCCAATCTTTTCTTTAAAAACTGCCAGTGTTGGAACATCCACAACTTTTGAAGACAAGGGGCTCCACTGCTTAATTGTTCTCACTGTCAGGAAATCCTTATTTCTACCGGTAGGTTGCAGAACCTAGATAAGTTTCCATTGCTTCTTCTCCAGCCTTCAGGTACTTAGGAGAATAGGTTAACCACTCTTCTTTGCAGCCTCTTAGACATTGGAAGTCTCTCTCTCTCTCTCTCTCCCTCCCACCATCCTTTTTGTGGTCTGTACATACCTAATACTACCAGGAGTGTTTCTCCTTGATGTTAACTGTACAGGCAGAGACGAAGTAGCTATCTGTGGATGATGCTTTAATTGGAACTGTTGCACTGGACTTGCTAGTTTCAAGAGCCCCTTCATGTAAGAGGGTTTAAATTGGGTTGCATTCATTGGATAGCATTTCTGCAAGCTTTTCTTCCATAAGCAACAAACCTCATACAATATTTGTAAATTTGACCTCCCCTGTTTCTTTCTACTTTGAATAGAGATCTCCTTTGCTCCAATCAGTTTCACCCTGATATGTCTCAATCAATGTCTGTGGATTCAAGGTCAGCCTGGCAAGGACTGATCTCAGTAGGGGGAAACAAAAAGTCCTTTATGTATTATATAAACTGGGCAAGATTAGCCACCCATTTGCAGGTCTGTCAAGATAACATAGTTAATTACATTTGAGCAGTTAGATAGTGATCATCATCACTCCTGGTGGTAGGGAGCACATTCCTAGAGTGCCAACAACTTTATGTACAGAATGGACTACTGAGTAACAATATGGATGTGTCATTAGGGTAAGAAAACTCAGAAGTTTATAGAAATGAACACACGTTTGGAAGTTGGTTGAGTAAGAAAACTGGCAAATAGGGGTTCTGAAATAGGCCGATTGCCTAATAAGTAGTAAAGAGGAGACATGGGTCACAATGATCTGGAAGATTTCAAGTCTCCTTCCTCCCAAACAAACTGACTGACAAGCAGGAGAAGGTAGCTGTGAGAAGGTAAAGTGGGCAGAAAAGACCAGAAACTCATCACCAGGGGAGAGATTTGAGTTCACACCGAATGCAAAAGGAATGAATCTCCATCTGTACTGTATTGATATAGCTTGTCGTAATCTAGGGCTTAGCAAAGTTTTGAAAGGGAACATTGATTTGCTGAACCTGATCCCATGGCCTTGTTGAACCGGATTAATGAATCAAAGCCGTGACTCACTTTGATTCAACTGAACTTGAATCAAGGGGGCTGTGAAGTGGTTTGCAGACTTGTGGGCTTTTCTGCTGCTTCTGGAATAATTCCAAGCTATAGACGTTGTGGGAATATCTCTTCCATATTTGGACAAGGCTGAGGGGAAGTGGAGTGATGAGCTAGGCTTTCTGATATTGGCATGGGTAACACCCCAGTGACTGTTACCACTTAGTTAAACTCCTTTAATCTCATGGGGAGATCGTCTGCATGATTGGGGGCTTACAGGCACTGCATTTTTCAGAATGGGATCATATGGGAAGGTACAAATGCTATTTTCTCAAGCCTCTGTGGCCTTGCGTTTCACTTGGTTAACTTACCATTACTGGCACCACCAAGAGGTAGGTGACAAGTTTTAATATATCATGCCAACCTGATATGCTAAAATAAGACAAAGCAAGCTACAGTAAGCTAATGAGGATTCTTCAGTATCTCCTCAGCTGTCACCACAGGACAACAATACTTATTTTTTAATTATTTTTGAAAATTTTAAGCGGAGTAGGATATTTTTTGTATAGATGTGCAGGTTAGGAACAAACCATCCTGGAGAAAATCTATATGGTCACTAAGCATCAACGCCAACTTGATGGCACATCATCGATCAAGCTCTCATTTTTTCCTTATGGATGTAGGGAAAAGATACAAGAAACGGGACTGTCACCCACTCAGGTCTTAGATTAAAGTATGAGATAATTAGGAAAGAGAAGAGTATTATTAGTGGAATGAACACCCTGAACATTCCTGTGCTTCCTTGTATGTATGAGTCTCACCTCCAGCATCCCTGGGTCTCCTACCCCGAACAGAGGAACCTGTAGGAGGTTCTTGCTCACAATTGTTTGAGAGGGAATGGAGTCTCTAATGCAACACCTTTTATTTTCACTCCAATAAAGAAGAGTAGAGGTCCTTTACAGACGTCCCTGACTAACACAATGGGAGTGTATAAGAGATGACCACACTGAGCCCAAGGGAGGGGACAAATGTGAAATCAGTCATGATGCCCTGTATGCCCACAAGAGATCTAAGTCCATCCCACCTTGAATTCTTTTGACTCTTATCTACTGCCAATTTACTTTGATCATTAGTAGCTCAGATTCTTGTAGAGACCTTAAGCTTGCAATCAATCTTTATACTCATTTGAATTCCCTGAATCTCCTTATTTCCTCGGCATTTGACAGGGAGGTGTCTGGGAAGAAGGGAAAGAGCAGATGGAGAGGGTCTTCTCTCTCTTGGTCACCATTGAAAATGATTGGTCATCAACATCTGGACAGTTAAAAGTTCCTTACCTTTGTAATCTAGGAACCAATGTTTTTCATGCACTATGCAACGTAATAACAAACTAGTTTCTGAAATTTTGGAAATTAAACCCTAAAGGAATCCTGAAGGAAGAGCAGTCCTGCTGAATTTAATAGGACATATTCCCTAGTTCATACAGATTGGAGGTCAACCAACTCTTTATAAGCTCCTTAGCAACTTCCTTTGCCAGGAAGCTAAACAGGATATGGGA
Source organism: Ptyas mucosa (assembly GCA_012654045.1). NCBI lineage: Eukaryota > Metazoa > Chordata > Lepidosauria > Squamata > Colubridae > Ptyas > Ptyas mucosa. Next base: position 30,685,454 of record WNWU01000017.1, read on the forward strand.
ATGGCATTTCAAATTATTTTTGCAGCCTTAATACTTGGCAACCTGTAGCATGTCAAATGTTTTTGCTTTAATATGAAATGCAACAATACCTGATTTGGTTTTCTTGGAGATGAAGCAGTAGAAACAATATAGGAGGCACAATATAAAACTGGCAAGGAATGCAGACTTCCTCTAACCTAGTCTCAACATCTGTTGTGCTCACCATGATGTGTGAAGATGCTGTTGAATGGATCCTTTGGGAAAATGTCTGGATTGAAGCTCTGATTTGCTGTCTATTGCTAATCCCTCTATGCTTTATATTTTGTTACCGGTTGTGGTCCGCCAGCAGCCTGCAGAGCTGGTAGCGGAGTCGGACAGTGAGGAGGCTGGGGAGGAACATGGGCCAGTCCTGGAGTCTGGGGAAGGCCCAGACAAGGGCTCTGCGTTGGAGGCAGAGATGAGGCCAGGGCCATCTGGGAGTGATGTGTGGACTCTGGAGCCCCCAGAGTTGGACAGCAGAGAGGCAGAGGAACAGGAGGATCCTGTTCCTAGTACGTACATGCGCAGAGCTGCCAGAAGGCACAAACAGTTAAAACAAAAGGGACAACTTGGGAGTAAGGCCTGGAGATGATTGGCCCCTCCCATAAGGCTTAAAAGAAGAGCAAAGGCATCTCTGTTTGATTCTGGAATCCATGTGGCTTTGCCAAGTAGGTCTTTGGCAGAGTGTCAAGGGAGATAAAGGTTAGTGATTATCCCGAAGGACTTCTCCCAAAGGACTTTTTTCAACTATTTGGGACTCAGCTGTGAATGAACATAATTCACAGCTGTTGCAATAAAAGAGGTTTTTGGGACTACTCGTGTGTTTTAATAACTCAGGAAGCCTAGGTCACAACATTACCAACCTCAACAAGATTTTTACTGTTATTCTTCTTCTTGTTATTTTATTGATCATCTTTCTGTGTGATTTGGAGCATTCTTCCAGCAGCACAGCACACGCGATAGTACCACAACCTCAAAATATGCGAAGCTTCTAAAAATACACAAAAGAGCAGCAGCAAAAATGTAGCTCAGCAACACTATCACTTACGAAGGCATTTGCTGAAACTAAGTTCGTTGGAAAGCAAAGAAAGTTGGCTTAACCAGGTTTCCTTTCGTAGGCTGCTGTGCTTCACACCAGCATGAAAGCCTGCCATTCAGAAATATTTGGGAAGACAGTAAAGATGATATCTATATACAATATCAATGTTAGGATGAATGGTGGTGAACCTGGATCTCCTTGTTGATATTTGATACTTGCCAAAAATACCATAACAGAAAAAATTGGCAGAGAATAGATAGAAACATTTGTAGCCCTTGTTCCCTTTCAATATCCAATCCATTTAGGGCAGTAATGGACTTGGCAAGCCAAACATTCAAATTTGATTCTGCTGGCGTCTCACATCCCCTCACCCCTGAACAAAAGTAAAACAAGTCTTTACATATTCATTTAGTTAAAAAATGCAGTCTATTCAAATAGTTATGAAATACAGTAAAACAAACTCATTTTGGGAGGCTCTGGAGGCCACATATGAACAGTCTTCTCACATGACTTCTGCAGGATCTGGAGGCTGCACAAGAAGCCACACCATTCTGGGGTGGTCTCCGCAGCCTTCAAAAATCACACAGGAACAGGGTGTGCTTTTGAGAATAGTTGTCAGGTGTTGGTGAATGCTGATGTAGCGCTCTAAATATCATGGTGTGTCATCTTTGACATATGTGTCATAGGTTCGCCATCCCTGATTTAGGGTTTTCTAGAAGATAGTGTATATGCACAATAATTGGTTGATGTGCTGTGTAATCCAGCCTTCTGAATAGCTGAATAGGTCACATAATTCTGCAGTGACTGATAGCTTCTGAGATATTTTCAAAGACCACATATGATACTATGCATGTCAAAAAGTAAAATCAAATTGAATCAAATAGAATTCTTTATTGGCCAAGTGTGATTGGACACACAAGGAATTTGTCTTTGGTGCATATGCTCTCAGTCAGTGGTGAAATCCAAATTTTTTTACTACCGGTTCTGTGAGGTGGTTTGATGGGCATGTTGTGGCTTGGTGAGCATGGCTTGGTGGACGTGGCAGGGGAAGGATACTGCAAAATCTCCATTCCCTCCCCACTCCAGGGGAAGGATACTGCAAAATCCCGATTCTCTCCCCACTCCTGAGGGAAGGATATTGCAAAATCTCCATTCCCATCCCACTCTGAGGCCGGCCAGAGGTGGTATTTGCTGGTTCTCCGAACTACTCAAAATTTCCACTACCGGTTCTCCAAACTGCTCAAAATTTCCAGTACCGGTTCTCCAGAACCTGTCAGAACCTGCTGGATTTCACCCCTGATTCCCACCCCACTCTGGGACCAGCCAGAGGTGATATTTGCCAGTTTTCCAAACTACTCACAATTTCCGCTACCGGTTCTCCAGAACCTGTCAGAACCTGCTGGATTTCATCCCTGATTCCCACCCCACTCTGGGACCAGCCAGACGTGGTGTTTGCCGGTTTTCCAAACTACTCACAATTTCCGCTACCAGTTCTCCAGAACCTGCTGGATTTCAGCCCTGCTCTCAGTGTACATAAAAAGGCAAGATACATTATAAGGTACAACACTTAGTGATAGTGATAGGGTACAAATAAGCAATCAAATCATACTAGGAAATCAATATCAATATAAATCATAAGGATACAAGCAACAAAGTTACAGTCATGCAGTCATAAGTGGGAGGAGTTGGGTGATAGGAACAATGAAAAGACTAATAGTAATAGTAATGCAGCCTAGTGTGTATAGTTTGACAATGTTGAGGGGATTATTTGTTTAGCAGAGTGATTGCATTAGAGAAAAAACTGTTCTTGTGTATAGTTGTTCTGGTGTGTAGTGCTCTAAAGCATCGTTTTGAGGGTAGGAGTTGAAACATTTTATGTCCAGGATGTGACAGGTCTGTAAATATTTTCACAGCCCTCTTTTTGACTCGTGCAGTATACAGGTCCTCAGTGGAAGGCAGGTTGGTAGTAAAATGTTAAAAAGGCCTGAATGAAGGTAGATGGGTCCTGTCTAGAAGGTGGGAGAGGAAGCGTTGCTAATTATATATAAGAAAAGAAATCAGAGAAAAGAATCCAAGATTATCATCTTACTGTGATTCCTTGGAGCAACATCTCTTTCTATTGCTTTTTCTGAATTAAAAGGTGACCATGGGAATTTTGGAGGCTTCTTGCTACCTATAAAATTGGGTTACTATGATGGTTTTTAAATTTTGGCCTGTGTAGTAAACAAGTACATGCATGTTCCTGTTCAAAACTTAACTCATGGAGAGAAGTTTACTTTGTATAATTGGGCACAGATGATCAACCAGATCATCAACTAGTCTAACAAAACACACAGGCTATGTTCACTTAGGCGAGGCATCAGTGCTATTATGACTTAACACGCTGGCATGGTTCATACACAGAGGTGGGTTTCAGCAGGTTCTGACCAGTTCTGAAGAACCAGTAGCGGAAATTTTGAGTAGTTTGGAGAACCGGTAAATACCAACTGTGACTGGCCCCACCCCCATCTATTCTCTGCCTCCCGAGTCCCAGCTGATCGGGAGGAAATGGGGATTTTGCAGTAACCTTCCCCTGGAGTGGGGAGGGAATGGAGATTTTACAGTATCCTTCCCCTGCCATGCCCACCAAGCCACACCCACAGAACTGGTAGTAAAAAATTTTGAAACCCGCCACTGTTCACACACCATGCTAAGTCAGTGGCTGGGTTTCCACTACGTGCTAAGTCACAAACTACTCAATTCATTTTAGCTTAATTTAGCAAGTTGTGGACCTAGCTGATATTAATTCGGTTGTAGGTTTATTGGAGTCTAAAGTTAAGAACAACAATTTCAAAACTACTCAAATCCTCTTGTATAGTTCTTGAAGAACCTGCATTTAAGGTGATAACTGCAGGAGCAGATTGGACAGGAATTCTCGAGCTAAGGCTCCCGAAACCAGACCTAGAAATTCCAGTTATAAAATTTTCCTTGCTCAGTAGCAACTGATACACAAGGGTGGCACAAGATGAGGTGTCAGATAGCAAGTCTCATGTGCTCAAGCCCAGAACAACCAAAAACACTGCTTTTTTGGAAGCATGTGATGGGGAATAACTATATAATGAATATGCGAAACACTTTGGAGTTTGGAGGTTGGTACTTTTCTACCTACGCATCAGAGATACTTTGATCCTTACATAGCATTGCTTTGTGCTTAACCACTTATTAAAGTCTAGACGCAACATTAAAAGCATGTAAATTGGTTCCAGACCTTTCCAGTCAAATATTTAGCTTGAGTTAGAGATGGATTGGCGAATCTCTTGTGTAATTAAAACTGACTGTTAAAGGCGTGTTTTTTTTTTTTAGCTTAATTGGTAGCACTTTCTTTGTGAGCCAGTGAGTTAACAATTTTGCTGGATCATTGAAATGAGTTCCTGGATATCAAATCAGAACTTAAGTGTAGTTTTATTATGGTAGATATGCAATTATGGTCTACTCTGGTGGTCTTCCCTACTCCAGTATCTTTTCTAGTTTAGATTCATGTTTTCACCACAGCCCAAGTAAGTTCTGATTTTCCTTTTAAAAATACATTTTTCAGACTTAAAACTGCCATTATTTTCACTTTTCAAATTATGAAATCTTATACTATGCCAAACTGGTGTTTTTTTTCTTTGCAAGTTATAGATATAAAATACTACGTTCTTCATTCACTAGAGTGGGCTAATGCATGTCATAGCTTTCACCAATCTAATGTATACTGACCTTTCTGGCAGGGGATTCTGGGTGCTGAAATTCCAGCACATCTGAAGGGAAACAGATTGGGAATATTTGCTGCTAATTAAACTTTCTGTTCAGTCATAATCTTTTCTGACTGTATTGAAGCAGACGAGGTAAAGGTAAAGGTTCCCCTCACACATATGTGTTAGTCGTTCCCAACTCTAGGGGGCGGTGCTCATCTCTGTTTCAAAGCTGAAGATCCAGCGCTGTCCAAAGACGTCTCCATGGTCATGTGGCCAGCATGACTAAATGCCAAAGGCACATGGAATGCTGTTACCTTCCTACCAAAGGTGGTCCCTATTTTTTCTACTTGCATTTTTTACGTGCTTTCAAACTGCTAGGTTGGCAGAAGCTGAGACAAGTAACAGGAGCTCACCCCATTACGCGGCACTAGGTATTTGAACAGCTGAACTACTGACCTTTCGATTGACAAGCTCAGCGTCTTAGTCACTGAGCCACCGCGTCCCTTTATGAAGCGGTATATAAGTCAATATTGTCCTTTTTTCCTCCATCACTTTTTTCCTTCTATGCCTTATATTTTTAGATTATAAAACGTGCTACTGCCATTGTGTCTATCACCACATGAGAAGAGCCTCTGGAACCTGCCAACAGAGAAGGTTCACAAAAACATTTTACTCAATTTCTCATGCCCATATACAGTTGGTAGAAAAGGAGACAGTAGTCAAGGGTCATTCTAGAGTTATTAATAAGAAAACCAGCAACTAAATGCAAATTCATCCTTCCGGTCAATTATCAGTACTTTCAGACATTATGTATAGATTCCCATTGTCTTATGCCGTGCTGGTGCAGTGGTTAGAATGCAGTACTATTTGATACTGATCAGCTCAAGGTTGACTCAGCCTTCCATCCTTCTGAGGTTGATAAAATGAGGACCCAGATTGTTAAGGGCAATATGCTGACTCTGTAAAATCACTTAGAGAGGGCTGTAACAACTAAGAAGCTGTAAGGTAAAGGTAAAGGTCCCTCTCACACATATATGCTAGTCGTTCCTGACTCTAGGGGGCGGTGCTCATCTCCATTTCAAAGCTGAAGAGCCAGCGCTGTCCGAAGACATCTCCGTGGTCATGTGGCTGGCATGACTAAATGCCAAAGGCGCATGGAACGCTGTTATCTTTCCACCAAAGGTGGTCCCTATTTTTCTACTTGCATTTTTTTACCTGCTTTCGAACTGCTAGTTTGGCAGAAGCTGAGGCAAGTAACCGACTAACAAGTAAGAAGCAGACTAACAATGCTGCAAATCAAACAGGTCAATAACTGAAGTCATTTTTCATCTTATTAATAGTCCTTTGCCCTCCAGCTCCATTTTATCTGAGTCCCACTGCTCCTCGGTCAGCCAGGTGAGTTTCCATTTGACCATGGGAAAGTGCAGACCTATACCAATCCTGGAGCCTTGTAGGATTTATAGATAAAACAAAAATGTCTCCTTTGTCTGAGTGAAATTGCACCAAAAGTCCTGTCTCCCCCCCCCCCCCCCCCCATCCCTCAACAGGACAAGGACAACAGAGCAGGACAAGAAGTTTTAAAAAAGGAAGCTTATCGAAGAGCTGATCAACTTACAATTAAGGAGACATTTCATGTTCAGTGAGAACAATTAATCAGTGGAACAGCCACCCAGAAGTTGTGAGTGCTCCATTACTGGAGTTTTTTTAAAGAAGAGATTGGACAGCCATTTGTCTGGAATGGTGCAAGGTGTCCTGCTTGAGCAGAGGGGGTTGGTCCAAGGTCCTTTCCAACTGTAATTCTCTAAAACTGCAACCTTTTATTTAGCTATTTAGATAATTTATAAGCCACCCTTCTCACATTGGGGAGCAGCTGCACAGCTTACATATAGTTAAAAACATGAAATAGAGAAACTCCACAACGAATGTAGAAATACCCTATGTCTGTGATGGTGAACCTATGGCACAGGTGCCACAGGTGGCACATGGAGCCATATCAATGGGCACGTGAGCATTGCCATAGCTCAGCTCCAGCGTGCATGCGTGTGCCAGCCAGCTGATTTTTGGGCCTTCCAGCCCCACCAGAAATTGGGAAATAGGGTGTGTCCGGCCTCTGGAAGGCCTCTGGAGGGGTGGAGAAGGCCGTTTTCGCCCTCCCCAGGCTCCTAGAAAGCCCCTGGAGCCTGGGGAGGGTGAAAAAACGGGCTATCTGGCCCACCATGCTATCATGTGTTAAAAGCAGGGGGGGGGGTGCGCATGTGCGGGGCATATTGAATTATGGGTGTGGGCACGCACATGGGCGACCTCCCTGCACTCCCCCCACTTTTGGCACGTGATGGCAAAAAGGTTAGCCATTACTGCCCTATGTGAAATAACAGATCAACCACAGCATATTCACCTTCAAATCATGTCATTCTAGATAGACTCAATACTTGTGCGACATTACTAGCCTTAATTCTTGAATCAGAAGATGTTTTTCTAATATTTGGACCAGTCAATTGCATAGGCATAATTTGCATACATATTCATAGTTAACCTGTATGTTTATGTTGGGTTTATTGGTTTAGCCTAATTATCTGGGTTCACACAACACCCTCAGCTATAAACTAACCATATGGTCTGAGTTTACATGCTAGTTTATATTCTAGGCCAAAATACATTTGGTTAATTTGTGGTTCAATATGTCACATGAACACCACCATTGAGTAAGGAGAAAGAAGTGGAAAGAAAAAGCAAATACATATGTATTTAATTTATATGCAAATGAAAAATATCTCTATGGACACAACATCTACAACCTTAGAATTATAGTTATAAAGCCTTTGTAGACTGTGGAGACTCAATGCCACACTTGGTGTTCTCCAGATGAAGTATCCTGGAAGCAGGGGTGGGCTTCAAAAATTTTAGCAAGGGGTTCTTTTCCCGGTTGCTTGGGTGGGCGTGGCCATGGTGGGTGTGGCCTAGTCGGCCTCCTGCACCACGGTGGGAGGGGTGTTTTTGCCTTCCCTGGGCTCCAGAGGCTTTCCTCAAGCCTCTGGGAGGGCGAAAACGGTCTCCCCAGGCTCTGGAGGCCCTCTGGAAGCCGGGAACAGGCCTTCCCAAACTTCCAGTAGGCCCATTTTTTGCCCTCCCTGAGCCTCCACACGTGCCCTGCACTTACCTGCATCCAACACAGGCTGTGTGGGGACTCGGGGGGGGGGGAGGGCGGGGCCAGCCAGGAGTGGGATTTGGGGCTTCTCCGAACTGCACAGAATCTTAGCTAGAGGTTCTGCTGAATCCCTGCAAACCACCAGCAGCCCACCCGTGCCTGGAAGGATAGTTTAAAAAGGAGAACTCATCATCTCCCTCAGTAAAGTGATTCCCTGTTGAATAATTGTTAGTACATTTTTGCTAGCATGAAATAAGATTTCAGTGTTGCTTATAACTTTGACAATTCAAACTAATCAAAGTTAGATAGGCTTAAATATTCCCCACTATTAGTAGGAGTTTACATTGTTCCCTTTTCATACTTAATTTTGATGATGGCTCTATTTATATCCTAGTTAGTTCTACTGCTCTTGCCTGGTCAAGCTACTCTCTAAAGTGGTGAATCTAGGTTGTCATGTTAAAAACAGATCTCCATTGCTAGGGTTACATTTGGTCTGATTAACTTCATCCAGCCTTAGAGAATAGTATTGCATTGAGTTATACAGGTAAGCATGTCTTCCAAGGCTCTATAAGTTTGAAGTTACAGGTGAAGAGCCAATTTTAGGACTCCTTTAGAATTCCTTGCTCAGCTGGAATAATGAAGGGGAAAGTGTTACTTGGCTACACAAATCAATGGTGAGCTTTTAATGGTGGTAACAATGATCTGTTTCGGCAGGAGAAAGGAAGGAACATCCTGTGTTGCACTGCTTCCTTTGGTATTCATCTGAAAATACCATACACATATTCTATGGGATCCAGACAACAACCATCAACCTATTATTTTCATGCTTGTTCTTATGTACTGAATCTCTATACAGTACATTGTAATTAACAATGGGAGTTATGAAACTTCCTTCTGCAAATGATCAAGGAAGAGTGCGGTGAAAGATATAGATCAGTTATCTAAGACAGCATTTGGAAACTGTGAAGACTCTTATCAGGGTTCTCTGCAGCCAAGAGGTGCTCACTGAGATAACAGGCCAGTTGAGGATTTCATTCATCACAGCAAATAATGGATGAAATTAATAAAAGTGTGACTATTTAAAGGGGGTGAAGTCTAAGAAGTATAGGAAGGGATGAAGCCTGATCAAGTTCTGCTTGGCTTAATTTCTTATTCTTCCAATGGTAAGTTCATTTTGACCCATTCCTGTAGTAATTTGTAAAAAAAAAAGTTTGAACATTTGGGGGCATTGGGAAAGACATTTCTTATGCTCATTATTTACAAGTAAATGTGTTTGCATTTGTGTGTTGTATACTATTTCCTAACATACAAGTTTTATGAACTTTCAGAAGTTGCATAGTAGATTGCTAAATGCACATATCTCTTTGTTAGAGTGATACCCAGTGGTCAAATCCAGATTTTTTTACTACCGGTTCTGTGGGCGTGGCTTGGTGGGCTTGGTGTGGCTTGGTGGGTGTGGCTTGGTGGGCATGTCAGGGGAAGGATATTGCAAAATCTCCATTCCCACCCCACTCCAGGGGAAGGATACTGCAAAATCTCCATTCCCACCCCACTCTGGGGCCAACCAGATGTGGTATTTGCCAGTTCTCTGAACTACTCAAAATTTCCGCTACCGGTTCTCCGAACTGCTCAATATTTCCTCTACCAGTTCTTCAGAACCTGTCAGAACCTGCTGGATTTTACCCCTGGTGATACCCCTTCTCTCATTTCCCCACATAAGAACCCTATGGGTAGATTGGTGGGTGGGGGGGAGACTGGCTCAAAGTCATTCAGTGAGTTTCCATTAGAATATATTTAAATCATGGTTTTCCTGGGTCACTTCAGTATATTAATCCCAATATCAAAATGTAGTCCTTTGGGTTTAAAGAAGACATACTGTTGTGCAATTCATCTGTGGTCATAAAGTGGCTTTGCAATACCAGCCTGGAAGTGCAGAGTCTAGCACAATGGGGGCACTGGAAATAGATTGTTGTAGTAACTGTGGGTGTTATTCTGTGATACCACTCATGGTTTTCTATCAGCTTTTGGTGGCACATGTCTTCAAAGCTGATGGAGGCTTCATAGCATAGCAGGTTCTGTCATCAGCTACAGCTTCTAGTTTTCTTGGCTGGATATCACTATGGCATAGGGTTTCTTTCACAATGTCTTTTTCGTGTTTGTGTTGTTGACCTTGAGGTCTCTTCCTAGAATCCAGTATACTATCGACCACAGCAACTGGTAAGGCATATGTCATCAATTCTGATTATGTGTCCCACCCATCTTATCTATGCTATGGTAATAAGGGACTCATTCCTGGTGGCCTCCATACGATCTAAGACCTCCAGGTTGGAGGCATGATCTTGACAATGAATGCTGATAATGGAGCAGAGAGTGTTTATGTGAAATTTCTTCAGTTGCTTGATTATCCCTTCAGTATAGAGCTCTCTCCATGTAGGAGAGAAGGGATAACCACAACTTTGTAGTCATTCAGCTTTGTGGAGATACAGATGATGTGTTGTGTTGACTGAACTTCCCCAGTGTCTGGCTGGTCTTGCTGATCCTGGACTCAATTTCTTTGCCCAAAGACTATTGCTTGAGGTGATAATTTCCAAAATATTTGAAACTGTTTCAGCTGGGCATTCTCAACAGTGATTTTTGGTTCTACAGGTATGGTATTTGGTACCTACTGCTTGCATCTAAGGATACTAGAAATTTGATTTAGTCTTTTTTTTTTCATCCCCTGCTTCATAGTTTGTTTGTAAGTTATGGTGATTTAAGATTCTGTTGCCAAGAGTCACAGATGTATATAAATCTTTTCTCTGTGTAAGAAAAATAGCACTTAGAAAATCAGTATGGATGGGTTAGTACCAGTGGTGGTTATCAATTTTTTTTTACTACCGGTTCTGTGGGTGTGGCTTGGTGGGCGTGGCATTGCTTGCTGGGCATGGCTTTGTGGGCACGGCAGGGGAAGGATACTGTAAAATCTCCATTCCCACCCCACTCCAGCCAAGGATACTGTAAAATTTCCATTTCCTCCCGATTAGCTGGGACTTGGGAGGCAAAGAATAGATGGGGGCAGGGCCAGTCAGAATTTTTACTACCGGTTCTCCAAACTACTCAAAATTTTCACTACCGGTTCTCCAGAACTGGTCAGAACCTGCTGAAATCCACCTATGGTTAGTACATGGCATTATGCCATTCCAATTTGTTTTAGGGTGATTGTGATTGAGAAACATGGTTTATAGCTTAGTGTTATATGTGAGCCCAGACAATTATACTTTTTTGATAAACCATGGATAAACAGAATGTGATGTATGAGTCAGACCTATATCTTTGAGAGGAAGTTAGTCGGTCTCCCAACACTGCTGTTTCAATCAGACAAAGTTCTCCTTTGTCACACGTAATTTTGCCCCGTGAATTTATTTCTAAAAAGCTTTTTGTGTGTGTGACTGAATGAAAAGGGACAATTCTATTTTGGAGGAGGGCAGCTAATAGATCTAATAGAGACATAACATGAGAGGATTGTCAAGTAAGGGATATATTCAGATATAAAGCGGAAGAAGAAGAGCATGCTGCATTTGAAAGGATTAAAGCATTCATCTTGGAAACTTACTTGTGGGCAACATTGGTATATGTGGACATTATATTTTCATTGACCCTCAGTTATCCCAGGAACGCTTCTGTGAGGTACCTTTTGACAGGTTGTAACCATTTATTAACATGTACACAACACATGTATTCCTCTGGCCATCAATGTCTTTTGAAGAGTTGTAGGATGTGTGGCTCCAGAGCAGTGGTGAAATCTAAATTTTTTTACTACCACTTCTGTGGGCGTGGCTTGGTGGGCGTGCTATGGCTTGGTGGGCATGGCAGGGGAAGGATACTACAAAATCCCCATTCCCTACCTATTCCTGGGGGAAGGATATTGCAAAATCTCCATTCCCACCCCATTCCTGGGCCAGCCGGAGGTGGTATTTGCCGGTTCTCCAAACTACTCAAAATTTCCGCTTCTGGTTCTCCAGAACCTGTTAGAACCTGCTGGATTTAACCTCTGCTCCAGAGCAATGGCAGCTCAGTGGAGAAAGCCATATTAAAGAAAGAGGGGCAGAGTCTAAGGCCTGTTCCCTTGGATAACACCCCATTCATGTTGCCTTGTGCTCATGAAAGCTTCTTCTTCCAGCCCCTTCTTTCAAATGTGTGTGTCCTTTGTTGAACAATTTTGAGCCCAGGAGTGGCAATTGCAGTGGGTGATGGGCGTGCCGAGAGATTGCTTTTCTAAGCATATTTGACTGTCCATTGAAATATGCATCGTGTCGTGATCCCATTATCATTAAGCTGTGAGGTTCTTTGCATGTGTGCAATGCCACCGTTTTGCCACTTGGACTCACATTCATTTCCTTAAACCGTATTGTCAGCCGTATGCACCTTTGGCCAGCCCAGCAGCTGCCTCTGTAGTTATAATCCCATTCAAAACTCTTCCATTATGGTGCTAATATATTTATAAGAGAACTAGGCACCTGAGATTAAAGTCTGATGTTTCTGCTTGAAAATGCAACAGAGTCAAAATAATTCCACAGACCCCTTATTAGTTAGTTACGGCCAGTTGCTTTTGTATCGGAGCCAAGCTGACTGAAATAGAATTAGCAATTAATGCCAAGCATGCTTTTCGGTGCTTGGAAAAACGCACAACAAAACCCCTTGGAATCGTCGGCCCCAATCTTATCCTTGTCAGCTCTTTCTTATTATGTCGAGTGGGCAGATCTGCAAGGCTTTTGTGAGTTTTTGCTCTTACATGGTAATATGGCAGACGCTGCAGGAATATCCTAACAAGGGTGGGCAGGAATCCAGAAAGCAGGCGCTCTTTGCTGATCTCTCCTAGTTGTATCATCTACTAAACTTTAAGCCTGATTTTAAAAACGCTTCTCTCCACACTGCGATGCAATAGTCACCTAATCCACCAAATACAGGACAAAAAAGCAATGAGCTTAAATCACAGAGAAGTCAGTTTTAGGCCATGAAATAGGAAGAATGCAAAGAACAGGTCAGCAAAAATTGACAAAGCAATTTTGATAATCTTCTCCTTTGAACGTTTTAAAGAAAATGCTGGCGTCCATGAGGGTATTTTTGATGTAAGGCAGCATGTCTTATGGGTAATTCTTTTCATAAAGATCAGTGTGCCTGCACACCTACGAGTGGAAACCGTCATGTTCACTTTCCTGACTGATGAGAGGCTAAAATGCTGGGTGAGAATCAGTTTAGGCTTAATGGGTTGAGCTGATGGAGGTGTTCAGTGCTATTGTTAACAAGTGGCCGCCTGGGAGTAGAAAAGAGGAAAATGTTGTCTGTTTCCCTCGTTTGGTTTTTGTAACCAACCCTGGATATGGGGTAGAGTGGGGGGACTACAGAGAAGATAAAAATGGAGGGGAAGATTGTATTCTTACGATTATATTGACTGTTTCCTAATATGATTTGATTGCTTATTTGTACCTTATGACTATCATTAAGTGTTGTACGTTATGATTCTTGACGAATGTATCTTACCTTTACGTACACTGAGAGCATATGCACCAAAGACAAATTCCTTGTGTGTCCAATCACACTTGGCCAATAAAGAATTCTATTCTATTCTATTCTATTCTATTCTATTCTATTCTATTCTATTCTAT
>WNWU01000017.1:30699026-30728336 GCA_012654045.1 Ptyas mucosa
ATTCTATTCTATTCTATTCTATTCTATTCTATTCTATTCTATTCTATTCTATTCTATTCTATTCTATTCTATTCTATTCTATTCTATTCTACTCTACTCTACTCTACCCTACCCTACCCTACCCTACCCTACCCTACCCTACCCTACCCTACCCTACCCTACCCTACCCTACTCTATTCTATTCTATTCTATTCTATTCTATTCTATTCTAATAATGGAAAAGAGGAAGTAATATAGGAGCTGGAAGCTGGGAGAAAGTTATTCTGGGGAATAAAAGATTGGAAATCTCCCTGCATCCCACAGGTCTTAATTCACAGAACCAAGTAATCAGATTGCTGGAGGCTGCAGGTTCAGAGTGATGTTGCTGAATGACAGGCCTGTCTCTAATAAAACCAGATGAAAGGACAGACCTGGCATGTATTACTGAAACCTGACTGGATGAAAAAAGGGTATGTGCATCTGTCTCTCTCTGTGTGTGTATAGTTCTCCCTTGTGGTGGTCTGTCCAGTCAGGTTTAGTATCTTGCAACAGTCCTGACCAAGAGGCAGGGAAAGTGGTGTGGCAATTCTTCACCAGGAGACCTTAGATGCTGTGCTGAGCAATTGGCTGCTGTTGTACAATTGTGGGGCCAAACTTGTAATGCTGAGCCAAACTTGGGATGTTGCTGATGTACCATGGTCTTAGGTATATGGCAGCTTCCCTTCCCTTGATTATCTGGATTCAGATATGGGCATGGGGCAAAAACCTTATTGGTTCTTCTCATTGATAACCAGAATCAGGACTTGGATGAAGGTAGCTGAACCATCCTTGCCTCCTCTTTCAATTCTGTACTGTCAATTATAATATCTTTCCTGACAACCTGTTATATTTATAACAAGGAAGGAAGGAAGGAAGGAAGGAAGGAAGGAAGGAAGGAAGGAAGGAAGGAAGTCAATCTGCTGAATTTACCAAATAGGGTGGGGGGAATCCACTCAGCCACTCCCTCCCCTGCCAAAGTTAGCAGAGAAACTTCTCAGAAAGCAGCAAGAAAAAAAAGGAGCATTGCTCTAAAGGGGGGGGACCCACCCTTTGCTTTTCTAATTTTGCCACCTCCCTTCTTACTGTTTGCTAGCACATCTCTGGGTGATTTTTGTTTTGGCGGGATGCCAAGTTCGCTTCACACCCAGTTGGTTCACGGCGATTTGTTCTGTGCCCACCTGGCGGCCCCTAGCCAGCCACGCCAACATGGTTGCGTCCACTTGTCCATGCCCACCCAGCTGCCCCAAGTCAGCCACCCTGAGTCATCTGCCCCAAGTGGGCTGCACCTAATCCTTTGTGTCGATCTGGCCACACCTACTCACCTAGCGGCACTCTGATGGCCATGCCTACTCAGTCACACCCACTTGGCTGCAGTGAGTCATCAAAGACCCCTTTGTAGCTCTCTCTAAGTAGTTTACACAGCCAGCTATTGCCCCCAACCAGCTGGGTCCTCATTTTACTGACCTCAGAAGGATAGAATGCTGAATCAATCTTGAGTTGGTCAGGATCAAATTGCTGGCAGCGGGCTTGCAGCTGGCAGTGGTTAGAATGTAGCTTGCAATACTACATTCTAACCACTGTGCCACCATGGCTCTTCAACTCTTATGATGTTGAATGATGTCAACACCAAACAGTAAAATTTAATTTAAATTAAACCAGAAGTAAAATCAATTACTATTAAATTAATTAAGGTCATTTAAGGATAATTTAGATTCCTCTAAAATCTAGGAGTCTGAAAAGTTGGTGGCAAGCTTACATATCTTGGCCTCAGCTACATTCCTCTTGGCCAATCCAGAGGAAGGAGTCCCAAAATTTGTTTGACTTATTCTGTTTGATGTGGCTCTTTCCTGAGGCATTGCTTGGGTCTCTTGAGTTGGGTTGGGTGAGCTTGAGATGCCAAAGGAGCATTTTTTCCTTCAAACTCTGGAAATAAATAGAAATATCTGGGGGTTGGAAAATTGGGAGAGTTGTCTTGTGGTTATTTACCGGTCCAAGGATAAAATGTCTGGTACCAAACTCTTCTTTGTAATACAAAGGAATTCTCTTGTTTGGAAATAAATGTAAGGACATTTCCTTTTCTTTAAAAGTACTGGGGAAGTTACATCCAAGAGCCGGACCTTTATTTTGTTTCTGAGAGTTTAAAATAAAAAGCAACATCAAGAAATATATATATCAAGAAATTCAGGGCTGTGGATTAATATTTCTTTTAAAAATGCATGAACCTTGATTAACTAGAGCAGACATTACAGTCCCTGCAGGACCTACCTCACTTCCCCATGCCAGATTTCCCATCTATCCTTATCAGCTTGTCTGAATATTAATGTCTTTGAGAGAGACCAGTGTTATGATCCTACCAGGGTTACAATATAGCCATGATGGCGAACCTATGGCATGTGTGCCAAAGGTGGCATGCAGAGCCATCTCTGTGGGCACATGTGTCAGCCACCTGGTGTTTGGGTTTCTGGCACACACATGCACGCCAGCCAGCTGATCTTCACACG
Organism: Ptyas mucosa; assembly: GCA_012654045.1. NCBI lineage: Eukaryota > Metazoa > Chordata > Lepidosauria > Squamata > Colubridae > Ptyas > Ptyas mucosa. The sequence continues at coordinate 30,701,546 of WNWU01000017.1, forward strand.
CACCAGAGTGCCGGAAACCCAAAGACCAGCTGGCCGGTGTGCATGTGTGCGCCAAAAACTTGAAGACCAGGCAGCCAGCATGCGCATGCGCACCAGCTAGCTGGTCTTCGGGTTTTCGGTACTCCCGTGCACGTGCTTCATTTTGGACACCCAGTGCCAAAAAGGTTTACCATCACTGCAATATAGTAACATTTTCCCCTAGCTATATTCTCCTTTTTTATCTAGAAGCCTATGGCTGGGTTTTAATATTCAGGAGTTGGCCATTCTTTCTGTTTCATTTTGTTATGCCCCATGTGCATCACTACATATTATCAAAAGAGGTTTCCTCTCTCTTGCCCCTTTCAAAGCCTCTGGTCTCAGCCATTGTACAGGGAGTATCATTGAACACCTTTAGTGATGCCAAGGAGTGGCTGGAATAGAGGTGAGCACTGCAGGGATACCAAATGGGTTAGAATAGAATAGAATAACAGAGCTGGAAGGGACCTTGGAGGTCTTCTAGTCCAACCCCCTGCTTAGGCAGGAAACCCTACACCACTTCAAACAAATGGTTATCCAACATCTTAAAAACTTCCAGTGTTGGAGCATTCACAACTTCTGGACACTGATTAATTGTTTTAACTGACAGGAAATTTCTCCTTAGTTCTAAGTTGCTTCTCTCCTTGATTAATTTCCACCTATTGCTTCTTGTCCTACCCTCAGGTGCTTTGAGAATAGCTTGACTCCCTCTTCTTTGTGGCAGCCCCTGAGATATTGGAACATTGCTATCATGTCTCCCCTAGTCCTTCTTTTCATTAAACTAGTTAATATGTTAGACTTGGGCTTTTTATTTATTTAGCATAGGGTGATGTTACGTTAGCCAGGAGATTGCAATGCTAATGCAGAGATGTAGTTTGGCTGTCTGAAAGTGCTAGCCTTGTTTCATTCGTGCTCACGCACTTTCCAAGGTGTGCCACAGGGGGCGAGCTAGCTTCCCATCAGAAAAAAAAAATGAGCGGCTTTCCTACATTGTCATTTGGGGCCCTCTCCCTCCTCTGAAGCTGCCTCACAAATGGGCGTCACAGTCAGGAAGGTCCAGAGCCATCTAACCGCCTGCACGAAGCACTGGCTTGTCTCCCCACTGAAGTGGTATCTATTTCTCTACTCACCTAAAACATGCTTTCGAATTGCAAGGTGGGCAGAAACTGAGGCAAGTGATGGGAGCTCACCCTGCGCATGCAGTGCTAGGACTTGAACCATCTCCAGCATCAAGCCACTGAGCCACCATGCCTCTACACTTGGGTTTTGAAAAGGTGGAGGCAGAAGTATAAGTTGCAGCGGCAATACTAATGGCCCAATAAAGGTCCGGTTCATCTTTTGATTCCCATATTACTTCCTTTCACTGTGGTTTCTATACCTTTGGCTCTCTCTTGGCTATGAATGACCCCTTCTTACTTTTAAACTTCTTTTCTGACAAGTCATCGCCCCTTTTCTTATTATTCCAGTGAATATAATTTATAGACCAAAAGTGTAAAAACCCCTACCTAACTTTTTCCCTCTCCCCTCTCATTGCAAACAAAGGGAAACTACCATACCTCGTAGTGAATTATTCTTTGGAAAAAGAAGTGGAGGAATTCGCATTGCAACTTCACTTTTGAATGGTGCATGCTTGAAAGTGAAGTTGGTAATTTCTGAGAGATGCTGACTATATGACCCAAGGCTTCTGCTGCTTTGATGGGAAGCCATTGAGAAGATGTTGCAAAGATTTCTCTATTGCTCTGGCTGGAGGGAACAGAAATCAGAACATCTGGCAGTAGCCCTTATGTTTTAGCAAGAGCAGTGCTTTACAAGACCATAAATAGATAAAAGACCAAGGGTGAAATTCAAAATTTTTCCCTACCGGTTCTGTGGGTGTAGCAGGGGAAAGATACTGCAAAATCCCCATTCCCACCCCACTCCTGGGGGAAGGATATTGCAAAATCTCCATTCCCACCCCACTCTGGGGCCAGCCAGAGGTGGTATTTGCCAGTTCTCCAAACTACTCAAAATTTCCGCTTCCGGTTCTCCAGAAACCGTTAGAACCTGCTGGATTTCACCCCTGTAGAAGACCCTATCACAAATGTTTAAGCTCTAGGGTGCATTTGCACATGCTTAACCTGATTACTGAATTAACTGGATGGAATTAATAAATAAATGTGCAGTGGGTGGATTTTTGATTGGGTCACATTGATGAACATGTATTTTCAATTTTTTAAAATGTGAATAAGACATACATTACTGTAATGGGGCAACATGATAAGAAGGAGGTTAAAGGACTCATCTATTTTTAGCTGATTATACCAGGCACATTGAGTATGTTTGTTGGGTTTTGGGTTTAAAGTTTTTGTTAACCAATCAGATCACCTTTCCGTAACAGAAAGACGATATAGATACCATAAATCAATAAATGTTTGGAAAAGGTACGTGGGGAACTAGTACCACCAGTGTACTGTGGGCATGCTTTTTCTCTTTTTTTGTTAGAAATAATAATCTTTTCCTGAGAAGAATACTGCATACCATAGTGTTTACTGCAGAGCTGCCTTCTGCATTGTGATGTTCTCCAAGAGATTCTCACTAAGTCCTATTGGCCTCAACCTGTATTGATATTGGTCAAGGACCACTGAGGATTTATAGAGATGAATGCATTTATACCAATTTCTATAGAGTCACAAAACTTAATAAGCTAGTAGTGTTTTTTTAAATTTCTTGACCATCTCATAAGACTTGTTGATGAGCAAAGTGAAGGAGGGAAGAGTACTCCAAATCCAGTCTAATAGCTCCTGTTTTCCTTTACTCTCTTTATCCTCTTTTCTTATTTTTTATTTACACTCTGGGAGTCTTCAACGTCACATACTTTTATCCTCACTACAATTTATTTATTTATTTGTTTGTTTGTTTGTTTGTTTGATTGATTGATTTATATATGCCGCCCTTCTCCGGAAACTCAGGGCGGCTTACAATGCATTAAGCAATAGCCTTCGTACTTTTGTATATATCTGCTTAGTAGGGTTTTTTGCCCCCCCCCTCCCCAGTGGTGTTCTATTTTATACAAAGTCAGCTTATTGCCCCCACAAACCGGGTCCTCATTTTACCTATCTCGAAAGGATGGAAGGTTGAGTCAACCTTGAGCCTGGTGAGAATTGAACTCGCAGTAATTGCAGGCAGCTAAGTACTACTTTAACAGCAGTAGTTTAGTCCACTGCGCCACCAAGGCTCTTGGCGCAAATAAGGCAAAGGGGTACATAGACCTGAAGCTAGTGACTGGTCCAGAGTCCATCATCTGTTAGATCATGAGTCTAGTGCTAGTCCTGGAGGGCTCATATTTTTTGTCACTATCATTTTCAAGGGGAAGCGATATTAATCTATTGCACCAAAGATTAAAAGTGACCCATTAGAACATGGGTCTAAAGTCAGTGGTGGGATTTAAATAATTTAACAACCGGTTGTCTGCCATAATGACTGGCTGGGTGGGCGTGGCCATGGTGGGCATGGCCAGGGGTTGTGACAGGCAGCACTCAGTCTCCTACATCTCCCTGGGAGAAAAAATGGACAGTGGGGGAGGGGCACTGCCCCTTGCGCCCCATTTTGGGCCTAGTAGGCCTCCCTGCAGCCTCCTGGGAGCAAAAATGGGACGCGTGGGGACTTCTGGAAGGGGTGGGGTGCAGAGGGGCGGTGCCAGCCATCAATTTAACAACTGGCTTGGCCGAAATAGTGTGAACCGGTTGAATCCTACTACTATCTAAAGTGTTTATAATGTATCTTTCTACACTTCTTGCAATACCTAAAGAGGGAATACATAAAAACCAATGCCAAAATATGTCTCCTTTAAGATGCTATATAGTATTATTTTGATCATTACATGACCATCAGCTTTTAGCTGACCAAGTCTGCATCCTCAAAGCTAAGGTCTGAAGATCTCTATATCTGTGACTTCTTTTTTGAACTTACTCCAAGTCAATGTGTTACATTTAACTGGATTTTAATAAAACCAGGGCAATTCTCTTTCTGATAGGGAGAACAACTGAAACTTAAAGAGATGGCTAAAATTCATGACCCATTCTGTTTGGAGGAACCGCCACAGGAATAGTAATGTTTAATATAGACTAATAATGCCGAATTGGAAAAATTACTTTCAGCCCCTTTGGTTCTCTTATTGCTACTCCTAAATTTCCCTGAATAGATCGCCAAAAAAAGTAATTAAAAAAAAAAGACTGCAATGGAGTATGTGATCACTTATTTAGTTAGTTATTTGTTCATTTGCATTCTCTTTAGGCTCTTGCTTCTGGATCAAAAGTTACATTTTCAAAGGGCCTTTTTGTGTGTGTGAAATTACAACGCTTTATGATGATTAGTGTAGGACTTGTGAGTTATAATGTGCCTACAGACACATTTGGTACATTTTGTTTAATGAATAGCCATGCAGCTTGTTTTGTCATTCAGCACTAATCATAACAAATATATATATATATATTACATCTTTTATACATCTGTTTTAGTTTGGAAAATGTTGTATAAATAAAATGCTTTATTTCACTTTGCAATACCCCTAAGTGCAATGCGATATTCATCTTCTAGGGGTAGAAGTTTGAGCCTGCTCAGTAGGTGTTCTTATTTTCAACAGAAAAGTTATAGTCATTTGTTTCAAACTTGCAAAATTATATAAACTTGAGTAGAGAAAACAGGATCTTTCTGGCTTTCCCAACCTTATTCTCCACATGTTCAGCCTCAGTTGGAAAGAATCTCCCATTTCCATAGGGTGCTATTTACAAACGGACTTTAATCTTGATTAGTACAAAAACCTGGTTACACATGACCTTTCAGGCACATGGACTCCACTGTCTGATCACAGCTACCTGCACAAAGGATTCCTTTCACGGGTTCTAGGCAGGGGTGGGTTCTACTTACTACCAGTTCGCATCGCGCTCACTTCGCCTGCACGCACTCTTCTGTGCATGCGCAGAAGCTTCTGCGCATGCGCAGATCAACTTTGATGACATCCGGGTCAGTGGGTGGAGCCTCTGGCCGGTTTTACTACTGGTTCTTGTGAACCGGTCCAAACCGGGGGCAACCCACCACTGGTTCTAGGTACAGCAGAAATGCAGATCGCCAAGAACCCAAATGTGTTGGTCCCTGAAGCTACCATCAAAGTAGCATTATTAATGCAACAGGAGGAGACAATTATTTAATAAACAAGTAATTCATTTTTAATTAAAATTATATATACAGTAAATTAAACCCCAATTAGCTTTTGTCTCTGAGAGCCAATTTGGTGTGGTGGTTAAGGTATCAGGCTAGAAGCCATGAGTTCTAGTCCTGCTTTAGACACACAGCCAGATGGATGACCCTGGGCCAATTGCTCTTTTTCAGATCAAGAAAGCTGCAGGGACTTGTGATTTTCTCTTAGCAGAAAGCACTACTTTCTGAAGCCTGAACTGAAACATTCAAACTGGCAAGTGGTTAGAACAGAGGTTCCCAATCTTTTTCGGTTCGCGGCTCCCATAGCAATCCGACTTGCAACTGCGCATGCGCACTAGATGTTTCAGAAATGGCGCATCAGCGTTAGACCCAGCGGGCGGAATATTTCGCGGCGCCCTTATGACGATAGCGCGGCTCCCCAGGGAGCCGCGGCTCACACTTTGGGAACCACTGGGTTAGAAGATTGTAGAGCCAGTTTGGTGCTGTGGTTAAGACACCAGACTAGAAACTGAGAGACCATGACTTCTAGTCCCACCTTGGATACAAAGCCAGGTAGGTAACATCATGCTAGTCAGTGGTGGGATTCAAATAATTTAACAACTGGTTCTCTACCCTAATGACCGGCTGGGTGGGCATGGCCATGGTGGGCATGGCCAGGAGGGGTGACAGGCAGCACTCGGCCTCCTGCACCCCCCTGGGCCTAGTAGGCCTCTCTGAAGCCTCCTGGGAATGGAAATGGGCCATGTGGGGGGGTTAGCGCCTAACACCCCCCCCCCCCGGTGCCCCGTTTTGGGCCTAGGAGGCCTCCCTGAAGCTTCCTGGGAGTGAAAATGGCTGAGGGGAGGCGCTGTGTCCCCCGGCCCATGGCGCCCTGTTTTGGGCCTAGGAGGCCTCCCTGAAGACTCCTGGAAGGGGTGGGGGGGAAGAGGGGGGGAGCCAGCCAGCAATTTAACCACCGGTTTGCCCGAACTGGCCTGAACCGGCTGAATCCCACCACTGATGCTAGTCATTTTCTCTCAATCCCAGAAGGAGGCTGTGGTTTGAAATCTTTTCAAGAATACTGCAGGGAATTATCCAGACAGCCTCTGAGAATCAGAATGGAAGGGAAGGGGGGAAAAAAGGTTGTCAATTATTTTTATGAATGTAACCCTAGTGGCTCACTCAAAGCTCAACTGTACCTGTCGTTCCAGGCAAAGTTGTGCACCCCTGATGTAGAGGCTGAGGACAGGGACAACTGACTCCCCCATATCAAGGACAGGGTCAACCAATCTGAATCTTTCTGCATGAAAGGAATATCTGGATAGAGTTTATTATATGATAAAGGTCATTAGAAAGTTCCTTTCAAGGGAGGTTTAGTCAGACCTATCAGATCATTCCCTCCATGCGTTTTCTAGTTTTCACTGGCAAGGAACTACAAAGTAAAAGGAGAAGGGACATCACACAGAGCACAATCATTGCATCCTCAGGGTTTCAGATTCAGTCTGATCATTAAAGGATCTCAGGAAGCACAGCTGAAGAGAACTCTCCACTTGAAATGGCAGAAGTCTTTGTGGGCAGTTCTAAGCCCAAAGAACCAACAACGCCGGGTAACATAACAAACTTTCATATGCTCCCTATTCTGACATTTCCAACAGGCATATTTCAAAGCCACATTCTGTTTCATATCTGGCACATGATACAATAGCAATTCCATACTATGGAGGCAAAGGTTTCCCTTGTCCAGTCATGTCCGACTCCAGGGGGAGTGGTGCTTATCTCTGTTTCTTAGCCGAGGGAGCCAGTGTTGTCTGAAAATATTTCCATGGTCATGTGGCCAGCATGATTATATTCCAAGATACATAGAACTGTTACATTCTCACTTAAATGGTACCTATTTATCTACTTGCATTTGCATGCTTTTGAACTGCTAGATGGGCAGGAACTGGGGCGAATAATGGGAGCTCACCCTGTTGTGTGGTGCTCAGATCTCCAACCTAAAGTATCAGCTTTCCAGCTGACAAGCTCAGCGTCTTTAATTACTGAGCTATTGCACCCCCTTATAGCAATTCTAAAAGTGTGTATTATGTGTGAATGATGTTGATACATATTTAGGATATTATCAAACATAAGCCTCTTGAGTTGCACATCCCTAAGTATCCGAGAAGGGAAGGAAAAGTCTGTTTTAAACTAAGCTGATGTCATGATGGATATGCCCCAGAGGTGGGTTTCAGCAGGTTCTGACCAGTTCTGGAGAACTGGTAGCAGAAATTTTGAGTAGTTCGGAGAACCGGTAAATACCACCTCTGACTGGCCCCACACCCATCTAATCTCTGTTTCCCGAGTCCCAGCTGATCGGGAGGAAATGGGGATTTTGCAGTACCCTTCCCCTGGAGTGGGGAGGGAATGGAGATTTTACAGTATCCTTCCCCTGCCATGCCTACCAAACCATGCCACACCCACCTACCACAGAACTGGTAGTAAAAACGGTTGAAACCCACCACTGATATGCCCATGAAGCTTTTTGACCACAATATGGGATTGGTTTGCTGAAACCTGGGGAACTTCTCGGTCTAGCTTGCGATTGACCTTGCTTAGTTTTTTCAACATCCACCAAACTCAGCTAGCTACTGCCATGTAATTGGACTGCCATGGAAGGCAAAGCCAAATTGCACTCAGAACTCATGTTTGTGATAAATGCCAATTCAATGGAACTCAGAATGGAACCAGTGAGAATCAAGAGGGAGATATGTATATACTTTGGGGAGATTGAACACTAAGGAAAAATAAAAATAGATAAAATGAATAAATCAGTAAATAAAGTGACAACACACCAGCCTTTTCAAATTGTAGTCTAGCAAGGTCTGATGTTGCTCAGTAGCCGTGGAATATAATAAAATGGCAGTTAGAAGAGAAATCTACAGGACGAGAGCAGGAGAAGATATACTGCAATATTTCGGGACAAGTCTCACTTGTATGTACTATAAATAAGAAAATATTCTGCATGACAGCAGCAAGAAAGATCTTAAGGGACAAAACCTTTCCACAGAGGCTTACTATTGTGAAGGCAGTATATCTTGCACTGTTCAGATCAATTCCTTTGAAAAAGTAAAATAGTACTTTAAATAAAAGCAAAAGGACAGACGACCTTGTAGAAGTAGTTAATTGGAAACGAAATGCAAAGTTTTTCATTGAAAGCTGGATTTTTCTCCAAAGATATTTGATTTATACACACAACACATGACATTGTTCATTTATATTATGGATATTCAAAGACTGAAGTAATGACTTGATCTGGAGCTTTTGAAATGACCAAACTATAGTTTTTACTTAAATCTAGAAGAATATAAGTTTAAACAGAGTTTTATCCATTCCACTGACTCAGGAAACACAAATAACCCTTCCTTCCTTCCTTCCTTCCTTCCTTCCTTCCTCCCTCCCTCCCTCCTTCCTCTCGTCTCCCTTTCCTTCCCTTGTTTTTCAGCCAAATAGGATCTTAGTTAGATATTTAAAATGGGGCCAAACCTGCCAGATTTCATAAAAGTGACTCAGAAATCTTTGAGGTCCATTAAAATCCGATTTTTGAAATATTATTTGCTCTAACCTCATGCAGTGTTAGAAAAACTACTATACATAAAGAATGTCTGTTCCATAGTACTGTGTCTGTCCGTCTGTCTGTCTCCCTATCATCTGCCTACCTACCTGCCTGCCCATCCATCTCTCTCTTTCTCCCTCTCCCTCCTCCCCTCTCTCCAGGTATCCTCCCTCTCTCCCTCCTCTCCATCTCCCTTCCCTTCTTTTCCCTTCCCTTCCCTTGTTTTTCAGCCAAATAGGATCTTAGTTAGATCTTTAAAACGGGGCCAAACATGCCAAATTTCATAAAAGTGACTCAGAAATCTTTGAGGTCCGTTAAAATCCGACTTTTGGAAAAAGTCTCTATCATGGTTCCTTGGGGACTAACTCTATAGCTACAATAGACCTTGTGCCAAATTTCAGAAAAGTCATTCAAGGATTGTTTATGCAAAAGAGTGGCCACTAAGGAAAATGGTGCCATTTCTTAAATGGAGCTGATGGTTGAGGACTGAGCACACCCATTTTGAAATGATTTTTTGGGGGCGGGGGGGGGGGGATGTAGTTTTCAAACAAATGGATGCCCAACACTTGTCAATGTGCTTTAAAAACAACATATAAACAATTCAAACAAACAATTGCTCTAGTAGAGCAATTAGAAAGTTGATGGTTTTGTTTTGATATTTGTATATGAAAAGAAAACAAGCCTCCAAAGAATACTGTGTTGGATCCACGTATAATTATCCCTTTTGAAATAAATGGGACACATTAGACATGACTTAAACTGACAGATTTCAGTGGGTTTTCTCTGCATTATGAAATCTGGATCTTTCCCAGATGGAGGAGACTGACTATATGTATCAAGTCAAATAGCAGAATGTCTTCCCATTTAGTGTGGTTTGCTTCCATATCCCTTCGATGTCTAATCAGTAGCAAATTAATTCAATATTCACGCTGGCCCAGTGAATCAGAAAATTTAGTGCTGAGTATAGTTTGGATGGTAGATTATTCTCAGCAGGGCATCAATGTCCCTCCCCTCCCCCTTCCCACAAAGTCACAAATAGTGCCAAAACTAATAGTGATGGTATAATGAAAGAAAGAATGTGCTTCTGGCAAATTTAGCTTTCCAATTCCATTTTAATACACATCTGTTAAAAATAGGCATTGATCATCCTTTGGAAGTATTTCTCTAGCTCCCCCTTTTTTTTAAAGTTTATGCTATTGTGGGATTGAGGACTTCGAAATATTATTTGCTCTAACCTTATGCAGTGTTAGAAAAACTATTATACATAAAGAATGTCTGTTCCATAGTAATGTCTGTCTGTCTGTCTGTCTGTCTGTCTGTCTGTCTGTCTGTCTGTCTATCTATCTATCTATCTATCTATCTATCTATCTATCTATCATCTGCCTTCCTGCCTGCCCATCCATCTCTCTCTCTCTCCCTCCCCCCCTCTCTCAAGGTATTCTTCCTTCCCTTCTTCCTTCCTTCCTTCCTTCCTTCCTTCCTTCCTTCCTTCCTTCCTTCCTCCCTCCCTCCCTCCCTCCCTCCCTCCCTCCCTCCCTCCTCTTCCCTCTTTCTTCTTTCTATCCATCCATCCACCCACCCATCTATCTATCTATCTATTTATCTATCTATCTATCTATCTATCTATCTCTAGAGGTATCCATCCATCCATCCATCCATCCATCCATCCCTCTTCTATCATTTATCATCTATCATCTATCTATCTAATTTTGTGTGTCAAATTGTGAACCATTTCAGGTATTCCCTTGTTTTGAAAGATGATGATGATGATGATGATGATGATGATGATTTTGTAGTCTCCTGAAATTTGTGTATGTGTATATGTGTGCAGATGTGCAAATGTGTCCATGCCATTTAATGAGACTGATTGCATACTTGGCAACTAAAAAGACCAATGAGGCCAGAATGACTCACTGACAGTTCCCTAAACAAAAGGCAAAATTTTCCTGAAATAGCCATAAAACAGAAAGCCTAACCACTAAACAGAATAAAACAAATTGCCTTCCAAATAACAAACTAACGATCTATTAACCATATATTCAACATTATTGAATACGTGAATAAAGTAATGAAAAAAATGTATCTAAATTTAAAGCTAATGAAAATAAGGTTATGAGAGTAACTCCAGGATCCATCCTTTTCTTATACAGTCTACAGGCTTGGTACCAAGAAACATTTGCAATTAGGATATAGGCAAGGGAAAAGTTTGGATTTTTTTGAAATAAAGAACCATGCCTTCTGGAACTTGTTATGTTACTCAAGATACATAAACCAGCAGACCACTTCTAAGATGCTCTGTTTCTAGCACTAACTTTGAATCATTAGCTACATCTCTGGATTACGATCTGCCTAATGAAAGCAATGGGGTGTGGGCCCATCACAGCTAAATTGCCACAAGAATATTCTAGGAAGTGTACTGTATTATGGGAAAGGCAGGCACTATATAAAGAGTTCACACTGAAGCAGCAGTGAAGGTGAACACTCAGGTAATGCTTTGGAGTTAATGATAGGTTTAGCTCTCTAGCCATTTGGTACACCTAGGAAACCCAATCTTCTGTTGCTTCTAAACAGTATGGTAAACTCTTCCCTGGGTTTTTCATTAAAACAGACACAGGCAACAAGAAAATAAACAGACCAGAATATTCCACTATTAAGCTAACCGATAAATGAACATGACTGACTTGTGCCCGTTCACGTTGATCATCTTTTTATGCTTCTGGGTTGATTTACTAATATTCCAAGAACAGCAAAAATGGCCAGGTGATATTTCCTTTTTTCCAGGTTTTGCATTTTTCAATTTTGGCAGTCAAGAACAGCAGAGCATTCTAAAGGTCCTGGAGGCAGGAGTGATTCCAAATGTGATTTATCCATAGGAAATCACAAGAATGTAAGAATACCCTGAATTGCTTTTTAAAGTTTAACCGGGACTTTATTGTTGCTGTTGATAATAATAATTTATTAAATTTAAATGCCACTCAACAGCCATATTTCTTTTTTTGGATCAGTGAAAAAGCAACAGATTTATTTCCCCAAACTCTCTGGATGATGATTTGTTCTGAAAGTTGTGATGGGTATACTTTTACTTTATAGTAAATTTTAGAATGAGACCAGATATCGTGTGTGAGGTTATCCAACAGAATAGCGGCTGCCTTCTAAGTAATAGTTTAGCCAAAAGGAATAATAAAAATCAAAGATATGGACAAACTAATATATCTGAAAAGACTATTAGTGAACTCGTGCAAGAAAGAGAGCTAATAGCAATTCCAGATTTCTTGCCTGTAGTTAATTATCTCAAACAATTAAAACTCTTGAAGCCAGCATCCTGTAGGGATTGCTTCCTTCTCTAACTACGGGAGAGTTCAAACTAATTGGAGTGCATTGTTAATAGGACTAGTATTAGTTTTATTATTATTTTTTTACAAAAACAAACCCTCCAAGGTTTCTTGGAAGAGCAAGGGCAATAATTTTTTTTCTCCAAAAAGGAAGAAAATGAAGTGGGAATAGGAGAGGGAAGAGAGAAAGAGATCCCAGATAATTTTTGGCAATAAATCAGCTATATAACCTTGGCAAAAAAAAAATGGCTGAATTCATTATCTCCAAATAGTGGAAAATATTATAAATGGCAGTAAATGAAATAAATGAAATAAATGGGTGTTTCCACTGTAATGTGCTATTCTCTGAGCCACCCAGAAAGAGCACAGTTGAGCTTGGTGGGTGGGTGGGTATTAGTTAAAGTGCAAACTCATGTTCCGAGGCTTAAATGTTGGTATGTGTATGTGGGATGCTTTTACTGTAAAGGAATACACACATAGATGGAGAAGTTGGACAAAATACAGAGTAGGGAAATCTTCTATCCTGCATTACTACATTTCTATAGTTGCCATGTGTTTCCTTGCTACGTTCCTTAAAGGTTGAAAGACATTGGATGACTCAAGAGATAACTAGTAAGCAAGGGAAAGGATGGGAAAAGTTGCATTCATTGATTGATTGATGACAATAAATGCTAAGATGACAACAAATGATAAGAAAACAATAAATGCAGCATTTAAAGTCAGAAAAAAAATTAGAAGACATTCAGGTAAGAAAGTTTAAGTTGAACATCTGCAACGGCTTCCTTGTAGAGAAGCATTTCTCAACTTGGCAGATTGGTTGACGGTTGCAACTCTCCAGAATTCATAAACAGCAGCCACACAAGGCTATCTTCAATCAACTGATTTCAGTAGGACTTACGTCTGGGGGTATGTGCATAGAATCCCCTGGTTGGATGCTGATCAAAGCATGAAAGGGAAGCAAAACTGGTCCCTTGAAAATTTTCAAAAAACCAGGACAGATCAGCCAACTGAAAACACTGGTTTTATCCTCTGGTTGTTGCATAATACAGCCAATAAAAAATCCATTTGCACAGTGATGGAAAGAGGTACGTCAAATATGAAACTGCTTTTTCTTTCCAAGTTGACTGCATATTTGTTCAGAACCTAAGTAATGTATTGATGTGGCTTTTTCTCTTTTATATGCTTCCATGTTAAATATGGAAAGTCACTGTTTAACAACCTCATTTATTCTGTTTTGGAATCGTGAAGAAGATTCTGCTCCAATCCAAAGACAAAACTAATTTTACAAAAAAAAGGGGTGGTCTCATTAAAGCAGATAATTGACATGACTACAAAAAGTTTTAAAGGAAAAATAAAGCTACAGTACAACACTATGAATATAGTAATGGAATCCTGTTTTAAAAACATTTTTGAAATGCTGTATCCATCTATAAAAAAAATTCCAAGGACATTCATTTGAGCAGTGTTAGGGAATTCTTAGCTATTTTTTTTTAGCCAAGATTGTGATGGACCTTACAGCTAATGAACGAAAATTACTCCCACTGCTCCATAAGAATTGATTAGTTGGGACATGGTCCTTTGCAATGTTGCATACTATGACATCAGAGTAGGAGAGCCAATAGAAACTAGTGATTATGATCTGCTGACTCAACAAGTGGATAACTGCCTCATAGTTCCATTAGCAAAAATAAAAATGTAATACCGTTCAAAGCTTATAATATGTCACTAATGTTGGAGAAATCCTTGAAAACACAAAGAGCATCAAGAGGAAGGGTAAGGAAGTCCTGAAGAAAACTAGTTCACAGAAATTTTTCTCGGAATACAAAAGAGGTTATATAGTGTCCTAAATTATTTCACTGAAATAAAAGCTCACTGGAAGAATGTAACTCAGGGAGAAACTTATTGGACTTTCCAGATAAAGTTGGATCTCAACTCCTGATAATCTCCATTCATTGGCCATGGCGACAGGGGCTGACACATTTTGGCATTCAATCACAAGTGGAAGGCTCTAAACTACCCAACTTCTGGAGGAACTTATCAGTTTCAGTATATTTGGAAGCCATTTATTTTTCTTGTGCCAGACTGTTATGGATTCCTGCAGTTGAAGAGAAGGCAAAATCAAATTGACCTATCATAAAGATGAAATTTAGCAGCCTTGGAGATCTAAGTTGGCAGATTCTCAGCTATTTGGGTAACTTGGTACCCGCCTCCCCTTAAACAGATATGAATTTGATACAGCAGCTCTTTGTCCTTCGGAAGTAAAATCATTTGAGATCCAAAATATTTTCTTGGCTGTTCTTGAAATGAAATCAGAAACTTGTGGAAATAATAATGATATCTCTTACTAGGATTAAAATAGTGAAGAGGGAGAAGGATTAGATCAGCAGATGCCTTTAAGAAAAGTATTTAAAAGTATTTTTTATGAAAGACATAGCACACATCTACAAGTCACATTGTACAAATTGCTGGGTACAGCATCTTTTCAACACGTTAATCCTTGCAAAGAAAAGATATTCATTCTGATATATATATAATTGGCCCATCATAGATGCTTCTCAGAATCATAGTTTTCAGCCAAGTATTATCTGCCAAGAAAAGAATCCAAGGGAGACAGTGTTTTTCCAGTTGAACGTTGTGAAAATGGTGGACAGATAAATTACTAAGAAATTGGAAAGGTGGTATATTAGGAAAATAAACTACTAAGAAATTAACCAATGTAATAGGATACAGTCCAATTTTTTGCGAATAAACCTTTTAGATGCAAATGTAGGATTAGTTTTGCTAAAATTACAAATTAGGTACACATGCACAGGCAAGAATATATGGTTCCTTTCCATGCCCTGTAGCTAACTGTAATCCTCTGAATCGTTTGAGAGGATTTCCATATTTGAAAGAAAGCTTTCCCAATCAGTCTCTTTTTTTGTAACGCTTTCAATTATGATTTCATATAGAGACCTCCAAGAACACTAGGAGTGTTTATGTCCCCTCTTTTAATAAATGTATGTCTAGTTAATATACCTTCATATATGTATGGCATAAGTCTGGTGCAATGCCTGGTCAAGAAGCCCAATGCAAATGTGTGGCAGCAAGTTTCAATCAAAGTGCTAACTATTATAGGAAGTAAAGATTAGTTCCCAGAAGATGAAGAACAGGTAGAAAAACAGCAGATGTAGCCTTCTCTGATAGCAATGAAAAAAACCATTCCTATTCACAGAAAGGGGAATAAAAAGAAAAGAAAGAAGGCTCTGCCTTAAGAGTCTGTAGAGATTCTCAGTCATCCAGGTCATGGTTGTCCCAAAGGTACTTTTTCAGGAGGCAACAGCAATAGTACTTAGACTTATATACCACTTCACAGTGCTTTACAGCCCACTCTAAATGGTTTACAGAGTCAGCCTATTGCCCCCAACAATCTGGCTCCTCATTTTACCCACCTTGGAAGGATGGAAGGCTGAGTCAACCTTGAGCCTGGTGAGATTCAATCTGTCAAATTGCAGGCAGCCGGCAGTCAACAGAAGTAGCCTGCAGTACTGCATTCTAACTACTGCGCCACCGCAGCTCAATGGATATATTCCCCACTATCCTGTCAGAGCTGAAGCAGCTTCTTGGATGAGAAGTGAAACGTCTTCAAAATTAAAAATAAGAAAGTCCAGTTGCCTCCTGAAAAAGCTCTGTCTTAAGGTACTTTGATATATGCCGGTTATATAGTTCAGCGGTTGGAATTCTTGTTTCCTCATCCTTTTCTTCTGAAGAAATCTTGCTTAAGAGGCACTGGGAGAATAGAGCTCAGAAAAGGAGTTACACTCAGTCTAAGGCTGAGAATATGATACAGTGCTGTGGGCCCCCGTTGCTGTACTTGCTAATCTTTGCTGGATAAGGATTGCTTCATAATTGGGCATCCTAAAGATTAGCTGCAGTGGTTTCTTCATATCCCAAAGCCTCATCTGCTAATTTTCTTAGACCTTACAAAACTGGTTTTGTTCAAATACAACAGTACTTTGAAATATTAGTTATTGATGTTCCCAAAAAACAGGAATAATTTCTTTAGCATCCTGTTTCCATAGTGGCCCCATAGAGATGAATGAGCAGCCTACAGTCATGACATCATGGATGCAAGAATATTGCCTGTTGGAATCCTATCAAACTAGTATTTAGAGACTTATCAATTCTGGAAGCAAATGATAGCTCTGATATGAAAATCTTAACCTTTCCCTTTTGTCCCTCACTTTTCGACCATCCAAATATAGTCACCATCATGGGCACTGACAGCCAATTTTACGGATTAATTATATGATATGATTACTATGCCTGGCCTGAATTTCTTGCCATTCATCTTATCTGATGAACTTCGGTTCCAGTATTCCAGGAGGATGGGGGGAAATATGCCTCTTGTATTTGTAGCAGAGGTAGATTTCAGCAGGTTCTGACCAGTTCTGGAGAACCGGTAGTGGAAATTTTGAGTAGTTCGGCGAACTGGTAGTAAAAATTCTGACTGGCCCGGCCTGCCATCTATTCTCTGCCTCCTAAGTCCCAGCTGATTCGGAGAAAATGGGGATTTTGCAATAACCTTCACCTGGATTGGGGAGGGAATGGAGATTTTACAGTATTATTCCCCTGGAGTGGGGTGGGAATGGAGATTTTATTTTATTTATTTTTTTTAAAAAAATAATCTTTATTAAATATTTACAGTAAAATTAACACACAATAATGGTTGAAAAGCAATATAGGAAGCAAAACATAGAAACACCTAAACACAGGACTAAAACCAAACAACAAACAAGACTAACCGAGAGTTAAGCTCACTCTCCAATTAATATTAACTAATATCATCCTAGCCAAACATTTCAATGCAATCAGGTTCTTTTTACTAACTACAAAACAATTGGTCTGTTTTTATCAAAATTATAAGGAGTTATAAAGCCTAGTAAATATCTAGTTAATTTAATTAGACGATCTTATCACCCTTCTCCTAAGTTTAACCTTCTTTTGAGCCAAACAAAACATCTGTCCCAACTTCTATTATGTACTAAATCTTTCTTGTCTTTTAAGATATACGTTAGCCTGTCCATCTCAGCACATCGAAGAATCTTGTTTATTATCAGATGGTCGGGGTGTGTGTCTGCATCTTTCCACATTTGAGCAAATGCCATTCTCGCCGCTGTGGAGACATGGACAAATATATACCAATCCTGCTTATCGATGTTGTCCGATCTTATTCTGAGTAAGTAGAGGTCTGGGTGAAGAGGGAAGCTCACATCTGTTATTTCCAACAGCCACTGCTGTATTTTCGCCCAATAGCGTCTAGCTGATGGACAAATCCACCACTGATGGAAGAAGGTACCCTTGGCCGACCCACATTTCCAACATCTGTCAGAGGATCCTGGGAACATCTTAGCGATTCTGGCGGCGGGGAGGTACCAACGATAGATCATTTTATAAAAGTTTTCTTTGAACGGGGAAGAAAGGGTCAGTTTCATAGTTTTGTTCCATACATTTTGCCATGCATCAAGCTGAATTGTTGTTCCAATATTTCTCCCCCAGGCAATCATCGTGTCCTTTAAATATCCTTCCCCTGCCACGCCCACCAAGCCACGCCTACAGAAACAGTAGTAAAAATTTTTGAAACCCACCACTGATTTGTAGCTATCTATAGTTTTACCCACAATTATTTTGGTTCACAACCTGAAGCTTAAATATTGTAATCTTTTGTCCTAAGGAATCATTCTACCCTCCAAATATGACAATAGATCTTCAACAGACCTTGAAGATGTATGCAGCGCTGACATTTTACTTTTGTAATTGAGCAGGATCTAGTATGTCAGCCCAGATAAGCCTTATAGTGTATAACAGACTACCTATTAGGTCATTGTTTCAGATATAGTTCTTTACCAGATATAGTTGAAAGGTTCTTAAAAATTCAGGAAAAATATTCAAAAATGTATCTACCTTGAACATTGGTCATATTGAACTTCATAGCACAAACATTCAGACATAGCACAAACATTCAGACCACAGGAAACGTTTTATGACATTTTGTACTTTTGTTACCTTATGATGCACAGCTTCACCCAGTTAAAAAGTTGTACACAAATATGATAATTTTAGTAGTATATAATTCAGTGGTGAAATCCAAATTTTTTTTACTATCGGTTCTGTGGGCATGGCTTGATAGTCATGGTGTGGTTTGGTGGGCGTGGCTTGCTTGGCGTGGCAGGGGAAGGATACTGCAAAATCTCCATTCCCACCCCACTCCAGGGGAAGGATACTGCAAAATCCCCATTCCCTCCCCACTCCTGGGGGAAGAATATTGCAAAATCTCCATTCTCACCCCATTCTGGGGCTAGACAGAGGTGGTATTTGCCGGTTCTCTGAACAGCTCAAAATTTCTGCTACCGGTTCTCCAGAACCTGTTAGAACCTGCTGGATTTCACCCCTGATATAATTGGACAAGGAGTTCTGATCATGCTAATTTGGGTTGATCCAAAATGCTGGCAGGGATCATGCATGACCATCAAAGGCTCCTGGTAGGTTTTTCATTTTCCCATGCTGAGTAACCAATCAGGAAATCCCTGATGCGGTTGTACATCACTGCATATCACTGATCTAGGAAAGTGGCTTTGGACCATTTTCACTCAGCCCCTAATCTTTTATGAAAAATGAGGAACAATAAGCTTGTAGCATTGTTGTAAGAATTAGAAGCAAATAATACATTTGAAAACTTAAAGACACAATGACATCTTTGCTTTTCTTGTTGACATATCTGTGTGATACTCTTGTGTTTTGAGGACAAATATATTCAGGGTGATGCGATGAATCATATACAAGCATATACACATACAAACCATCATAATTCATAAATACAACAATGGTGAAGGAATCATCTATTGGAAGATTGAAAAATTCAAACATTTTAATATACTCAGCCATGCTGGAAATTTTTGCTGTCATGTTCTCACAGCTGCAAAGCAAAAAGCGGCCAATGGCGTAGGTAAAAATAGTTCTACTTCTGCTAGAAGAAAAAAATATATGCCGTTCACCATCTCTTCTGCAAGAGGGATCTAATTAAAACAGCATATATTTATCTCTATAAAAATTACAGTACGATAGGATATAGTTCACCAACTCTAGTAGGGGAGAGAAAATGTCACCAGTCAGTGCAACAATTTCCCCCCCCCCCTCAAGTTTCTCTTTTCCTTCCAACTCCTGTATTTGATCTATGATGTTAACATTTGCATGAAGTTTATCTCAGTTCATTCTGGGGTTACGGTGCTCCACCTTAAAATATGGCTGAAGGCCAACAGTCAAAGGTGTGAGAGAGTTCCTTTAAAAAAAGTATTTCTTTTTAACAATACATTATTGCATTATTAGGAGGATGCGGCCAATATTTTTTTTAAAATATGAAATATTTCTTTGAAGAAAGAGACAATTGGACCCCCAGCATTCAATGGAAGCAACTGTGCCTTTGTTGAGTTGTAAGCTAATAGCATATCATTTATTTATCCACTCAAAACTTTTATGAGAAGCTCAAGAAAATGAAGTACTCCAATGTATGCTGCACTACTATATTACAAAATATTATTCCCTGCAGAGGTGGTGAGAGCCATTGGCTGTGATGGTTTTTTTAAAAAGGCATTAGACAGAT
This sequence comes from Ptyas mucosa, assembly GCA_012654045.1. Taxonomy (NCBI): domain Eukaryota; kingdom Metazoa; phylum Chordata; class Lepidosauria; order Squamata; family Colubridae; genus Ptyas; species Ptyas mucosa. The sequence goes on from WNWU01000017.1 coordinate 30,721,299, forward strand.
TTGCAAGGAGCATAAATCAGTCAACATTACTAGTTTGCAAGTGCTTATTACTGGTCATAGATCCAGATAGCACAAAAACATAATATAATACACATGATAAAAAGCCGTACATTCGTGCTTGGCCTGCTTTGCTATTAACACAGCATAACATCTATAGCAGTGATGGTGAACCTTTTTTTCCTCGGGTGCCAAAAGTGAAAGTGCAATAGCGGATGTGCATGTGCCCACACCCATAATTCAATGCCCCCCTGTGCCCCGCCTTCCTGTGCATGCACGCGTGACCCCCCGTGCTCCCCTGCGCATGCATGCATGAACCCCCGCGCCCTGTTTTGGGCCTAGCAGGCCTCCCTGAAGCCTCCAAAGGCCAGAAACAGCCCATTTCCAGACTTCCAGTAGGCTTGTTAGGCCTGTTTTTTGCCCTCCCCAGGCTCCAGAGGCTTTCCTGGAGCCTGGGGAGGGCGACAATAGCTTCCCCCAGCCCCCCGGAGGCCCTCTGGAGGCCGGAAATGGCCCATTTCCCGACTTCTGGTGGGCCCGGTAGACCCGTTTTTCACCCTCCCCAGGCTCCAGAGGCTTTCTTGGAGCCTGGGGAGGGTGAAAACAGCCTCCCCACCCCTCCCCCCATAGGGCCTTTGGAGGCCCTCTGGAGGCCCTCCAGAGGCCGAAAACGCCCTCCCAGAGCCTCCGCACGAGCCCTGTACTTACCTGGCATCCAAAACGGGTCACGTGGAGACTCCTAGAAGGGGAGGGGTGGCATGAGCGGGGCCATCTGAATGCGCATGTGTGCTAGAGCTGAGCTAGGCAATGGCTCGCATGCCTGCAGATATGGCTCTGCATGCCACCTGTGGCATGCGTGCCATAGGTTCGCCATCACGGATCTATAGACTACAATTACAAACTTAGCAACAGCATGAGGTATTTTAGGATCTTTATTACCTCAAAGAAGCTGTGGATAAAATTATTCTGTCTGTCCAGGAAAGAGGCTAAAAAGAGGTGTTGCTAGCTCATAATTAATATCTTAATTAAAAATTATAGTAAAGTAAAACAGGAATCAGTGATTCCATTGTCTTGTCTTTACAATGGCAAAGTCTTTCAAGCACAGAGGCCGAATTCACCCCCTAGCCCCGCTAGAAGCAAGATATTGAATGGCAATAGTGTCCAGTCAAGATACAGTGATGATTGAAAATAAATTGTGCCGTAGCTCATTTGCATTCCAGGTGGTAGTTATGGAAGGTTAAAAAGAACCTCACATGTTTAGAGGGTATATATTTTGGAATGCCAACTGTTAAAGTGTCCACATAGATGAGAACTTATAGCTCTTGGCTATAAATGTTTTGAAGACTTACCTAAGGCATGACATTCTAAGCCCCCCACAATCTCTTGATAGTGAGATGGGTGGCATATAACTTTAAAAAGCAAAAGCAATTTAATAAATAAATATCATAGACTTCCATTTTTAATTTTTTTAAAAAAAAAACATATACAGTTGAAGCCTGACTATTTTTCTATCCTGAGTCCCCAGATATCATTGTCAGCATCTGAGAATCTGAGGCTGTGTGGAATGAAATCTAGAGTGGAGATCTGTTCCTCTCCTTGTTCCATATATGGGATCTAGTTTGACTACTGTTAAATCTTTTTCCAAGGTTGTGATGAGACACGTTGTTCAATGCTCCTGGAACTCCATCCTCTAATGTGGTGTTGGTTGCCATGCTCTTTGCCTATTGCGCTGTGTCTGTTGCCTTAGGCAGCTACAGTACCTCAATCTGACTAGGTGACTCAGTGACTAAGACACTGAGCTTGTTGATCAGAAAGGTCGGCGGTTCAAATCCCTAGTACAGGTCTCCTGCGTGAGCAGGGGGTTGGATTAGATGACCTCCAAGGTCCCTTCCAACTCTTATTATTACTTATCTGTCCAAAGAGAGGGTCTGTCTAAGAATTAGCAGTTTAAAAAAAATGCCTTTATTCTTTTTATTAACTTAGGTAGGAAGAGGTTGATTATTTTCTCTCGTTTTATTCATTTTCCAGAATAAAGAAAGATTTCCTTCTTTCTGGCCTTCAGTCCATTTTAAGTAAATGTAGCATTTCAACTTTCTAGTTATTTAAAAATGTGTATGTGTTTAGTTAGAGATAGGATCAAACCAACGCCCTAAACTGCGCTGAGACACTCTCCCAAATTAATTACCCAGGTTGCAGCTGCATGATCTTGCTCAAGAGGTGAGTAATAATTTTGTTTAAGATTAAATGACTGATCGCTGAAAAATGCTTCTCTGCCTCTGGTATAAATCAGGCAAACGGGAACATGCTTTGGATACAGAGGGAAAGTTCCATAATGGCAAGAAAGAAAACGATTCACACAAATCAGGTTGTTGTATATATAAGGCAGCCGGATGGGAAGGTATTATTACAATGAATTTAATAATAAAATTAGTTGTAATAGAAAGACTTATTTAGGCTTTATTTACAGTGGTCTGACAGCATTTAGAAAATACGCATCATTCAGGTGGTTAAAAGAAAATAGGTACTAGGACAGAAGTTTTCAAATATTGTGCTTCTGACCCCTATAATAATTATCAGTTAAATGAATCGTCTCCCTGCCAACCCCAATAAATTTAGCAGTATGATAGATGCCATATTGGAATATTTCCATATTCCCTCTATATCCAGAATCTGGCATGGCCTTGGTTAACTGGCAGGGATCCCTTCCCAAAAGGAAGAAACAATAGCGGGGGTGGAGGTGGGGGTGGAGTTTAGGCAAAAATTTCTTCACCATGACAAAGATTACAGGATCACTTCTCCCATGATACTCTACATCTATCTGCTTCTACTATTATCTCTACTACCATTATATAGGGAGATATTTAGATACTTTAAATATTTAAAGCTGTGACTTGCAAAACAGCATCAGTACAATGGAATTCTGTCAGTTTAATGGCTTTTGGAAACCATCCGTGGGACCTTATATTCACTAATTGTTTTCTTGCTGTCCATGCACTTTGCCTTGCGTAACTCCCTCATGGTGAGTAACACATCTTTCACCAAATCATGCCATTATTCCCTTCTTATCTCTTACTTGTCACAGATGTGTGCCTAGTGATGTGAAACAACTCTCACTTTCCACTAAGGACATTGTTGTTACTGAACACACTTGACTCAGAACTCTGTGGCTTCATTATAAAGACTTGGCTGTAAAAGTGCTGACAGAAGAATAAACCACAGTTATTTAAGCCATCTAGGAGAGACATCTGTAGTGTGATGCCATGGGAAATCACCCAATGGAATTGGAGAAGGCTGCGGTTCTGATGTAGTGATATTAGGATGCTCAAAGTTTTCTGCTCAGACCAGCTCCAACTGAAGACTCAGGAAAGCATCTCGATTTTGAGTAAGCAGAGTGGGTGGGATCGAATCAAGACAACCAATCTAGTCTGCTCCAGTTATCCCAATGGGATCTCAAATGAATTTGCAGGGCCGGCTGTTCTAAGATATGTGGATGTAACCAAGCACTCTCTCTTTATTTCACTCTCTCACTCTCTCCCGAATACAAAATGACTTGTACAAATGCTGAATTATCAGACGAAGGACAGGATGAGGCTGAGCAAATGAATCCCCGAGGAGGAGAAGAAGACCTGTAAGTTTATCACACAGTGTCCCATCTATTCCAAATGGAGTTGCAGAGAAGAAACCAGTCCTGGGGTGGCCTTGAATCCAAATTGGCAACTTGGCAGGCATCAGCTGCAACCTCTTTGCTAGAGGCATAAACTAACCATGGTTATTCATGCCTCCAATAAAACCTGGGATTGATTGCAGTTGGGGAAAGAAATGGATAGTTTTCTAAATATTATTTAATTATCCGTTTCTTCAGATTCAATCAGCGTTGCCAGTGTTGAGAAAAGCTGTGTGTTCACTCAACAACATCTGGAGAACTGCAAGTTCCTTACCATGGATTACAGTGGTGTGTTATAATAATATTTTTCCTTTTGGTATATCTGTGAGTCTGTGACTGTATTGAAGGGGTGGCATTAGCTAATTCACCATAACCATCTAGTCAGGGATGGTATTCACTTACCTTCGCTACCGGTTTGCAAATGTGAGCACGTGTGCGCAGAGCCTTCTGCGCATGCACAGAGTGTGAAAAACGGGATGTGATGATGGGTGGGTGGAGCCGCCGCTACCGGTTTGATAGAACTGGCTGAATACCACCACTGCATCTAGTACATAATTGGAATGTATGCATATATGGTATTTGTGTTAAATTCCCTTGTGTTAACAACTGTTGCTTCACTGGAAACATCGTCTGTCCCTCATGTAACTCTCATTTCAGCTAATATTAGAGTTTAGGCTTGGCATTTTCTTCCCCCTACCTCTGACATTCTGAGCTCCTGAAAGAAAATTGGGAAGGCTTTTCATAGTAGTTAGTGCTTCTGCTGATTGCTAGTGGGCCTATACAGTTGTTCACAGAAACAGGATATTCTCTGTGTCTGTCTTCTTCCAAGAAAACCTTGAGTTGTGTTCCCTTTATACAACTTATGTTCTTCATTTTTTGCAAGGACTGCATGTTAGGCACAAGGCCAACAGGCATTGTTCTGCCCTATTCTCCTTGATCTAAACACACCATGAACATCTGCACAGAATCAAAACAGTTTGCATGGGAGCAATTATTTAGTCCAAATTCTCAGATAAGATGAAACCTGGGGATTTCCCAATTTAATGTTTACTCTCATGGCTACTTATACTACAGAATGCTGCCCATTCCCTTCTGCACATGTTGCATATTTTATGCTAGCAAATAAAGTACATTTATTGCCTATGGCCTTTATAGATCTTTCATCAGACCCTTTCAAATGGCTCTCATACATAACGGAACATACAATGGCAAAGACATATCTAATAACTCATCATAGTTTAATAAATGTAATGGCTACCTAGAAAAAGGAAATGAGTTAGAATATCTCATTTACATGTTTTGCCCCAGGGGAAAACATTCTGCTGGATTAAATAGAAAGCTGCCTCAATATAATATGCATACATACTCAGACACGATCTATATGTACACCTGTACACAGCATAGGGTTACAAGCAACTTAAAGGAGAAGTTGGTTACTTTTGAACAGTTGTACAAATTAAAGGAAGCAGGTGTAGGGCCGTGGGATTTTTTTCAAATTATGACTCTTGATGACATCCGCATGGCTCAAAACCCACAGATTTATGCTAGTTTATCTGGCAAAAGTAGAAATCTCTTCATGTGAGCTGTGGGGTCTCATTCATCCCAACGCCACAAAATACAAATCCTCCATTTGAAAGTTCAGTCTCATCAATAGCAGTTCCTGCTAAATCTGAACTACAGTATGTTTGGAAAATTCTTCCAAGTACATTGCTTGGAAGGCCCTTTCGGCACTAAAATCTGCTGGTGCCCTTAAGTGAACATCTGGAATACAACAGTCCCTAATGGGAGCCCACTGAATGGCTGGGAATTTAGGGGGTTATAGTTCCAACACATTTGGAGGGCATTTTTATATCAGCAGCAGAAGGATGACTGATTCTATTAAAAACAAAACACAAAACTTCAAGGCCTCAGCTTCTTTGGAAATTTATGGTGTTCCATATGAATTCCTCTTTTCTCTGTTGGGAAACAATAGAAACATTTTCTCTTCAACTTGACTTCAAGAAATCATGTGGTTCTTGGAGTACCACACCCATGTACATTCTTCCCTTGTAGCAAAATAAAGTTTAAAAGCTTCATCCATGAAGCATGTGTTAGATTATTGAATGGCTCATTGTTGGAAAGCCAATGTTTTGATTTAGCAGCGCTGTATAATTAATGTATGCTTAATACAACCATTCAGTGTAGCTGTAGATGCCATCCCAACTCCAGTTAAAAAATGATTCTCTTGTCATGCGAGAAATAAATGAATTACAGTTACTCTGAAGAGGGCTGTCGTTGCCTTTTAGGTATGTATCAGCAGAGTGTATTTTGATCTTTTCCAAAACTGGGACACAGTTTCGGTCTCCCCCCTTGTCTACATACCCAAGAAGCTAGAATTGGTTTAAGGGAGAGGTGCCTTGCAAGGCCCATGGTTTGCTCTGTTCCACGCCAGGTTCCGTGGTTCTGTAGTTGGTTCCTTTGGGAAAGCTATAATTTAGTGGTAGAGAACTGTGTTTTAAGCAAAGAATTCCAGGGCTAATTCCTAGCAGTTCCACTTTAATAATACTGTGGGTACAGGGTCTGAGAGAAGATCTGGGAGAAGGATCTAGGTATCCTAGTAGATCATCACTTAAGTATGAACTAGCAGTGTGCTGCAGCTGCAAAAATGCCAATCAGCAGAGAGATGGCATTAAGATCACAAGAGATGATAGGACTGTTTTATGCTGCATTAGTGAGATGACCCTTGGAATATTGCACCCAGTTCTGGTCACCATGATACAAAGAGATGCTGAGACCCTGGAAATAGTGTAGAGAAGAGCAACAAGGATGATTAGGGGTCTGACGGTTAAAGTATATGATGAATAGTTGAGGGAGCTAGATATGTCTACCCTATTGAAGAGAAGGTTTGGGGGGGTCATCATATGATGACCAGTATTTCCAATACTTGAGGGGTTATCACAGAGAAGAGGGGATTGACTTATTTTCCAAAGCACCTGAAGGCAGGACAAGAAATAACAGTTGGAAGATAATTAAAGAAAGATCCAACCTGGAACTAAGGAGAAATTTTCTGACAGTGCAAACCAGTGGTGGGTTCCTCCCAGTTCGGCCCGGTACTCCTGAGCCGGTAGCGGTGATGATATGACATCACCGAACCGGTCCTGCCCCCTGCACCCCGCGCACCCCCACCCCCGTGTTATTCTTACCTTTTATTTGCCCCCCCCCAATCTATTGCTGCCTCCTGAGTCCCAGCTGATGGCTAGAGGGAAAAAACTGTTTAAACTCCTGCAGCGGGGCTTCAAAGGGCCGCCTTACAGCTGATCAGTGTTAAAAGAAAACAGATGAATAGACCAATGCCTGCAAAAATACATGAGTAGATCAGTGCCTGCAAGAATAAATGG
>WNWU01000017.1:30730289-30760044 GCA_012654045.1 Ptyas mucosa
ATAACATAACATAACATAACATAACATAACATAACATAACATAACATAAAATAAAAATTATGCATGTACCCATATATATTATATGACACAGAGAAACAACACAGTTTAGTTTGGATGTATACATGTGCATGGTGAGAAAAATGAATCTTGCGGGTTTACCAGACGGATGGCATAGGGAACAAAGTTGTTACAGAATCTGGTAGTCCTGCTAGAAATACTTTGAAACCCCCTCCCAGAGGGGAGCAACAGAAACAGACCATGAAGTGGGTGTGTGGGGTCTCTAACAATGTTTTGCGCTCTAAACACATAGTGCTCATAGATAAGTAAATGAAGCATAATTTGTGCTGTGTCGTTCATCAGAAGAAGTGTTTATGCCACCCTTAGTGAGCAAATGTACCCTGTCAAGGTTTTCTCAAGATAAGCAACGGTTTCAGTATAGTAGTTGGAATGTAGGGTATTTGCTGGAAGTTCAGCTAGAAAACTTGCTTGATAACAAGAATGGTGGTGATAGTACTATAGGTGGTGAAGACTATACTGCCTCAGCTTCTCAAGGAAAGGAGATGAATGAAGCATTTCACCCAAGCAAATTTCAAATGAAGTCATTGATTGAGGCTTTGCAAGCTTTCATACTACTTCTTCAACTGAAAAGCAGTGAGTATCTTACAGATGATTAAAATAAGACAATTCCTGCTTTACATTTTAGAATCTAAAAATATAAGACATAAAAGGAAAAAAGTGATGGAGAAAAAAAGGACAATATTGACTTACATACCGCTTCATAAGGGGACGTGGTGGCTCAGTGACTAAGACGCTGAGCTTGTCGATCGAAAGGTCGGCAGTTCAGCGGTTCAAATCTATAGTGCCGCATAATGGGGTGAGCTCCTGTTACTTGTCCCAACTTCTGCCAACCTAGCAGTTTGAAAGCACGTAAAAAATGCAAGTAGAAAATATAGGGACCACCTTTGGTGGGAAGGTAACGCATTCTGTGCGCCTTTGGCATTTAGTCATGCTGGCCACATGACCACAGAGACATCTTCAGACAGCGCTGGCTCTTCGGCTTTGAAATGGAGATGAGCACCTCCCCCTAGAGTGGGAATGACTAGCACACATGTGCGAGGCGAACCTTTACCTTTACCTTTACCTTACTGCTTCATAGTTGTTACAGACCTCTCTAAGTGGTTTTACAGAGTCAGCATATTGCCCTCAACAATCTTGGCCCTCATTTTTTCAACCTCAGAAGGATGGAAGGCTGAGTCAACCTTGAGCTGATCAGTATCAAATTCCTGGAGTTAGCAGTGAGTTAGCTTGTAGTACTACATTCTAACCACTGCACCAGCACAGCATAAGACAATGGGAATCTATACATAATGTCTGAAAGTACTGATAATTGACTGGAAGGATGAATTTGCATTTAGTTGCTTGTTTTCTTATTAATAACTCTAGAATGATCCTTGACTACTGTCTCCTTTTGTACCAACTGTATATGGGCATGAACTATTGAGTAAAATGTTTTTGTGAACCTTCTCTGTTGGAAAGGTTCCAGATGCTCTTCTCATGTGGTGATAGACACAATGGCAGTAGCACGTTTTATAATCTAAAAATGTAGCAGTTCTCCAAGTAGCATTGCATGGTCACATTACCTAAAATTCTAGTTTTAACAAGGATCCCTGTGTTGCCTTGTCCCAGTGCTTTATGGGAAATTGAAATGCTGGCTAGCTAGAGTCCAACATTCTTGGAGATTAGAAGCTAAGGGCTGACCCCAGTTCCACTTGTCATATTGGAGACTTTCAAATTGTAATTTCTGTCAGATATAGATGAAATGAGGTTCATGAAGTAGATTTTTTAATCTGAGAAGTTTTATTTGTAGAACTAGTCTTTACCTCACCAGACCTTCTGCTGATGTCAGCTACTGAATTGAGTGATGACAAGCAGACTTTCATAACACAGATCAAATAACTACCTTTGGCCAAAGCCTGTTATGATGTATAGAACAATTCTGGTATCCTAGAGTTCTGGCAGCCATTTCTAGGGGCTTATTTACTACCATTCAAATTCTTCCTTGTTTATCAAGTTACTTTTTGAAGTAATTTCATGTAGAAATATATAATTTCCAGTGCAAATAATCGATATTATTTCTACTGGAAATTATGAAGCATTTCATTTGGGCTACCAGGAGTCTTTGACTGTACAGTATGTGCTATATTGTTTTTCTTGTTTTTTTGCATTGTAAAAAAGCTTGTCATTAGACGGTGTGGGCTCTACATAGAAAAAAGATTTTTATCGCTCAGCTACAGTGCATAACTGTGTCTTCTTCAGAACACATTACAGCTTTATCACTCTATCGAAGATTGCTGTTAAGAAGAATACCGTTTTGATATCTTGCCGTCATTTCTAAAGGAAATGAACAAATCTCTTTATGGGTCTAAATGAGAAGTATTTTTTTTTAAAGTGGGTGAAAAGGAAAGATACTGGTAAATCTGCTCTGTGCATCCAATCCCCATAACCAGTGACAATCAAAAGGACTGAACTCCATACGGGATTCTGTTTATTGATTACCCTAAAGTAGGAATACTCAACTTGTTGCTTTCTAAAGTGTAGGACTTTGATTCCCATCAGTCATGGACTTCATGGCCAGTGTCCAGGACTCAGGGAATTGTAGTGTAAAACATCTGAAGGACAACAGGTTGCTTGCTAGTGAGCTACAATGTGTGATGGAATATAGGGTATGTGCGCATGGTTTCTGGTTCTCCTAGAAGGAATGCTGTAATGTGATAACTTATCACAGGACCTACAGCATAGCAGGTCAGAGCAAGATACTCTGTACACCCCAGGAAAAAAGGGGTGAATAAAGGCTTATGTGGATTTTGGGAAGTTAATTAATTATCAGCTCAGCTCCTGTCTTTGTTCTAGTGAAAATGCTTTGGAGATAGTTTCGCAGCATTTCCTATGGAGATGCAGAATTTCCAATTGGTAGGAACTCCAGTTTTATCCTACTCGCTGACTCCTCCTTTCCTCCTGCAGTCAAACTGTTGGGATGGTTTGCCACCATCTCCACAACATACCCAATTGTCCTGAAGAATAGTTTTCTCCTCCCTACTACTTGGGCTGCTTGAGGTTTTTTAAAACACCTGTGGAGATTCTCAATCATTCAGCTCCTGGTTTTCCCAAAGATGCTTTCCCAAAAGGCAACTGGACTTTCTTGGGGGTTTTTTTCATTGAAAATGTTTAGCTTCTTGACGAATGTATCTTGTCTTTTTATGTACGCTGAGAGCATATGCACCAAAGACAAATTCCTTGTGTGTCCAATCACACTTGGCCAATAACAGAATTCTCTTCTCTTCTCTTCTCTTCTCTTCTCTTCTCTTCTCTTCTCTTCTCTTCTCTTCTCTTCTCGTCTCGTCTCGTCTCGTCTCCTCTGGTCTGATCTGGTCTAGTCTAGTCTGCCCTGCCCTGCCCTGCCCTGCCCTGCCCTGCCCTGCCCTGCCCTGCCCTGCCCTGCCCTGCCCTGCCCTGCCCTGCCCTACCCTACCCTACCCTACCCTACCCTACCCTACTCTATTCTATTCTATTCTATTCTATTCTATTCTATTCTATTCTATTCTATTCTATAAGCTTCTTCAGTTCTGAAGAACTCAACTGAAGAAGCTTCTTGGATGAGAAGCCAAATGTTTTCAAGGAAAAAACCCCAAGAAAATCCAGTTGTCTTTTGGAAAAGCACCTTTGTGAATTTTTAAAAGCTTTTCTTTTCTTGCAGTGAAAACTAAATATTGTGCATTGAAGGAAGAGCAAGACTGGAAGGTACCAACTGGCTGCTATTTTTGCGCTCTTCTATTGACCAGTTACAGAAACATGGAGGGATGGGACACAACAGAAGATCACTTACTCAGCACTGCTGAGATCCTTGGTGGCGCAGCAGACTAAAGTGCTGTTAACTAGCACCAGCTGCCTGCAATTACTGCAAGTTTGAATCTCACCAAGCTCAAGGTTGACTCAGCCTTCCATCCTTTCAAGGTAGGTAAAATGAGGACCCGGATTGTGGGGGCAATAAGCTGACTTTGTATAAAAAAGAACACCACTTAGGGGAGGCCGAAAGCCCTACTAAGCAGGTATATACAAAAGTATGAAGGCTATTGCTTAACAAATTGTAAGCCACCCTGAGTCTCTGGAGAAGGGCGGCATATAAATTGAACCAATAAATAAATAAACAATAAATAAATACTTATCAACAGAAGTGTAACAAGAGTGACAGCTGATGAAACAAGTGTTGCAATTCAAATGTATCTATCATACCTGTGAGTGACTTTGCAATACAAGAAGAAAGTGCAGAGTCTTATGATGTCACCGTGCAGATTTCATCAGGTTGGTATCATTGAGGCTAATTGTGGTTGCTTATGGGTATACTTACATATAACTCACTACAACCACGTATACATTGAAAGTAATGCTCAGCTAAAAGTTGTGTTTATTTTAATGGAGTCAGGGAGTTGGTGGCCATAATAAATCGGCTGTGATATGGTGATGGTGCTGAATACAGATAACCATAATAATGAAACTGTCAACAGCAGAACATTTGCACCAATTATGCAGAGTGAGCAGAGCCATGCTATGTATGTAACCTCTCAATTAGACAAAGCCAACCATCTCAGGCCTCAGATCAGGTGGGTGGATTGTAGCCGGATTGCAATTAGCACTCTGGTCACTGCTGGTAAAGAGGAGCTGTTTTTGCCACAGGCCGCAAAATATCTTGCAGTGTTTAAATGTAAAGAAAAGGGACCTGTGAACAAGTCGTGTCTTAAATCAGGGTTTTTGAAACAGTGGCATGTAGTTTGTAGAGGTCCACGAGGTGGTCCATTGCAGCCTCCCAATTGCAATCTTTTCAGTGAATCTTTTCAGCATCATTCCAGTGAAGCAGTGGATGTGATGTGCCAGTGCCTGGAGGCTGTGAGAGTCTGGATGGGAGTAAACAGACTCAGACTTAACCCAGCCAACACCGAGTGGCTGTGGGTATTGCCTCCCAAGGACCATGTCGATTGCCCATCCTTAGCTCTGGGGGGGGGAGAAGTTGTCCCCCTCAGAATGGGTTCACAATTTGGGCATCCTCCTTGACCCACAGCTGAGATTAGAGCAACACCTGGCAGCTGTGGCTAAGGGGACCTTTGTACAGGTCCACCTTGTACACCAATTGTGACCCTACCTGGATCGGGAGGCTCTTCTCACAGTCACTCATGCCCTTGTCACCTCACGGTTGGATTATTGCAACACGCTCTACATGAGGCTACCCCTGAAAAGTGTTCAGAGACTACAGTTGGTCCAGAATGCAGCCGCTCAAGCGGTCGTGGGTGCACCTAGGTACTCCCACACTACACCAATCCTCCGTGAGCTGCACTGGCTTCCTATTGGTCTCTGGTCACAATTCAAGGTGTTGGTTATTACCTTTAAAGCCCTATATGGCTTAGGGCTAGGTTATCTTCGAGACCGTCTTCTACCGCATATCTCCCAACGTCCGGTAAGATCCCACAGAGTTGGCCTCCCCCGGGTCCTGTCAGCTAAACAATGTTGCCTGGCACGTCCGCAGGGGAGGGCCTTCTCTGTGGCTGCCCTTGCTCTCTGGAATTAGCTACCTCCTGAGGCCAGGACCGCTCCCACCCTACTGGCCTTCTGGAAAATTGTGAAAACCTGGCTTTTCTGGCAGGCTTGGGGCCGTTGATCTCACCACTGTGATCTTGTGAGATCCAGCCATGAGTGGTGTGTATGGGTTTTTAACGTCTCTTATTGTATATTCTTCATACTGTCTTTGTTGTAAGCCGCCCAGAGTCCTCGGAGAGTTGGGCGGCATAGAAATATGAAAAATCAATCAATCAATCAATCAATCAATCAATCAATCAATCTGCTTGCCAGACCTTGATCTTTCATTCAGTTCCCACTTGCCTAAATTGACCGACAGTAATCTATTAATGACCAGTGCCTAAAATTAGTTTGCTGAAATGTACAGAGCCGAGGTGGCACAGTGGTTAGAGTGCAGTACTGCAGGCTAGTTCTGCTGCCTGCAATTTGGCAGTTCAAATCTCATCAGGCTCAAGGTTGACTCAGCCTTCCATCCTTCCAAGGTGGGTAAAATGAGGACCCAAATTGTTGGGGGCAATATGCTGACTCTGTAAACTGCTTAGAGTAGGCTGTAAAGCACTGTGAAGTGCTATATAAATCTAAGTGCTATTGCTATTGCTATAGATGGCAAAGCAAGTAGCAACTGGTGTACCAAAATTCAGAAAATGAACAATTTTTTTTAAAAAAAATTTCAAATTTCAAATTTGATTTATATGCCGCCCTTCTCCGGAGACTCAGGGTGGCTTACAATGCGCTAAGCATCGTAAACAATCACAAACAGATCTCGTGTGCCGTCAGTGGTTACAAGTTTGCTAAACGGAACTACGATCTCGCACAAGCAACCCAAAAAGGAAACACACCAATAGGAAAGGTGATGATGAAAAGTTAAAAGTGGGATTTTATTAGGCTGGAGTTCTGCTAGGGTTATTGTAGCCAGAGTGTGCTGTATAAGAAAGTTCTTGACCAGCAAAATATTTACTTCTGAAGTTATTCAATTTTGGTGCAAAAATTAGTTTAAGAAGGTCTTTAAACATGAAGGGATAGGAAGGCCAAAAGAAAACGGCTGGGAAAGAATATTTATGTTACTGGGTAGTTTCTGGACTTCTTGAACACATATTTAATGTCAGCAATTGCAGAAAGTTAGATAAACACTCATTTAAGTACAGGTGATGCTTGAAGAATTTGGAAAGAAATGGATTCTGTTTCCCACTTCTACCAAGATGATGGTGAAGCTTTATTAGTTATACTGTGACAATGTTGGCTTACATGGAGGACAGGACAAAGAAAAATCAGGAATGTGTGGAGTTATTCTCTACTCTGAGAGCGCATGTGTTAGCTCAATATTGTGTTATTTATTTCCCTTCACTGCATAAAAGCAGGTGAAGAAGGATATAATGTATTCAGTGTAAAAGCTTTGCATCTAGACACTTATCGAAAGCAATGTCAATTGCTCATTAATCTGAAGGTGCTTTACTATTGATTTTATACCATGCTTCTTTCTGGACATCCATCATATATACATTAAACAACAACCTACATGCAGACTGCAATCTTTTACCTACTTAACTAAAGATTCACTAAGGAGCAAGCCCCTACGTCTGAGTAGACATGCTCAGCGAATTACGAAGTAAGTGATCCCGTTTTGATGAGAATTCTGCCTCTTCTGCTTGTTCTTCTGGCGTGCTATCTGCTGTCACCAACATCGTCTTCTTTCTGCCCAGACTTTTCCATCTGATCCAATTCCCTTCTTGAGCTGCAGCTCTGGTTCACTTGGGAAGCTGCTGCTGAGTGACAGGGAAAATCAATTCCCAACTTGTCATGATCAGAGCAACCGAAGAATAAAGGGAAGTTGCCACATCCAGTGCAGGGCCAATTGCTCTACTGACAGAAATGTGGACCTCCAGAACAAGGCTAGTAGCAAGGGAGACCAGCAGCACTATTGACTTCATTCCTACGAGACATTCAGACGAATACTGGTGGAGACAGCAGTTTTGGAAATGACAAGGATCTCAAGCACATCCTTAAGGTTTTATGGATGAGTTCTTACTGAATAACCAGATTTTACTGATACGTCTGCCTTTGAATGATTAATAATTCTTTCTGACTACAATCTGGAAGTGCCAGGTTTCATTAAAATTCTGATGGAAAAATCTTGAAATTTGCTTTTACTTCACAAACTACCTCTCAACCTAAATCAACTAGTAACTTGTTTTTTTCTAAGAACTGACTTTTTTAAATATATATATATATTTCTTCCCTAAAACATGTGGGTGTTGCAAAATTATCTTTAGGTCATTGCTGCCAACTTATGCTTTGAAGTTTGCTTAGTGTGCAAATTTGGATGTTAAGACTTGGATAGTCTTAACATCCCACCTTCCCCCCCCCCATCCTCAGTTTTTAATTATTTTTAATACAAGTGATCAAATGTGGAAAGTCCAAAAATGATAATTACAAATACCAAAATTTCTAACTGTCTCCAATTACTCATAAAGTCTGAGTAAACAGGCATCTAATTCATAATCAGACATGATATTTCCTACTGTTTGACTTCAGCAGATTTATTCAGATGTACAAAATCTTTAGCTCTTCCTTAACTTCCAGGCCCCTACATTTTCAAATGAATCTGATTGTCTAAGTTAGTACCCAACAGTGATAGTGATAATGAGATGTATAAATCTGATTAACTACTGTAAATGAATAAATTGCCCATGTGGCCTTCTCTGCTCTTAGTAATATTAACAGAGAATGAAATCAGATTGGCCATATTTGTGATCATAACAAATCTGGATTTCTTGATTAACTGTAATTACTTCAGATAAGCAAGTGGAAAAATTCAGGCTTGGAAAAATGCAACAAATGTCAGAAAAACAACTGAAACAGTGAAGCCACAAAGAGTTCAAAAAAACTCTGTTTCAAAAATACATATTACAGTAACATCATAATGAGCATAGCACCAAAGGATATATTATATCAGGACAGAGGAAGGGAAGGGAGGATTGCTTTTACATCAAAAAGGAAACCTGGAACATTTACCTCAATGCTGACCTGGACCTCAACCAACCCATGAAATTCCTTTAACATCTTTCAGTTTTTCTCACTGTAAATAAAATCCTAGACCTGTCGAATCAAGCACTGATCTAATGTGCATTTTATTTTTCCTTTTTCTATCCCGATCTTCTCCAACCAGAATTTGCAATAGGACCCCATCTGATCTGAAGTATGATTGAATTTTAATTTAAGGAGCCTTACCAAAAAGGTAGAAAACAAAAGAAAATTATTTCCTGAATTCCCCATTGACTCTTTCAGCCAAACACAACTTGCTAGGTTGGATGTTTAGAAAGAGAACCCAGCTGCATAAGAAATAGACATGTCTAGTGAAATGAAGCATATAGGAATTGGAAGGATTTTGGAGGAATTTGTCACTCAAAATTATGTTTCCTTTTCCAAAATAAAGGCAATTCTTGAGATCAACATTAATAAAGGAGCTGCCATTATTCTTTTCTTTAGAATAGATTCCTGAATGCTACTGGGTGATTTGCTATGATAGCCTATATTGTTAACTACCAATAAATAATAATAATGATCTTGAATAATAACTGGCACCATTTTCTTGTGCCTAATAATTCCTGACATTACACAGTGTTGATATAATAATGCCTAGAGGAGACTCAGCATGGTATTTCAATAATATACTACTATTGAGTTTTGCCACACTTTCTTCCAGCAGATTTGGCAGCTCATGCAGACAATGAGAACAACATAGAGCAAAAGAGACCAAAGCCATAGAGTGTTTTACGACTAAAGCTAGGAAAAGAACTGTTATATCCACTCCACCACCATTCCCTCATCTACAAATACAGAACTGGATGCAGTGTTCCAGGTTTGGTCCTTAGTAAGACCTTATTAAGAATACTGCATCCAGTTCTGGTCACCACAGTATAAAAAAGATGTTGAGACTCTGGGAAGAGTGTAGAGAAGAGCAATAAGAATGATTAGGGGGCTGGAGGCTAAAATATATGAAGAACGGTTACAGGAGTTGGGTATGTCTAATCCAGGGGTGTCAAACTCAAGGTTCGGGGCCTGGATCTGGCCTGCGGGTTGCTTAGATCTGTCCTGCGGGGCAGCCCTGGAAACAGCGAAGGACTGGTCCATAGTGCTTCTGCCAATGAAAATGGAGCTTGTGAGAGCCATGCGTGGCCTCCCTGAGCTCCATTTTTGCTGGCAGAGGGTTTCAGAAGGCCGTAGCAGCAAAAAATGGAGCTCGGGAGCCCGTTTTCGCTAGCAGAGTGCTTGAGCCACCCTAGGTGGCCCCCAACATGTCACCACCCCCTTTGAGATCAAACACAACCCTGATGTGGCCCTCAGTAAAATCGAGTTTGACACCCCTGGTCTAATCTAATGAAAAGAAGGACTACGGGAGACATGATACCAGTGTTCTGATATTTGAGGAGCTCCTACTAAGATGAGGAGGTCAAACTATTTTCCAAAGCACCAAAAGGCAAAACAAGAAACAATGGCTGGAAACTAACCAAGGAGAGAAGCAACCTAGAACTAAGGAGAAATTTCCTAATAGTGAAGGCAATCAACCAATGGAATAGCTCCAATATTGGAGGTTTTTAAAAAGTGACTGGATGATCATTTGTCTGAAATAGTATCGGGTCTCCTGCTTGAGCAGGGGTTTGGACTAGAAGACCTCCGAGATCCCTTCCAATTCTATTATTCTATGTTTAGTGTTTTTAAAAAAGCCTGTAATCGAATACACATGGAAGCTGTTCAGAGAAACAGTGGCCCAAAGGACCACTTCACCTTCATTCCTCCCAAAAGACAAGTAGTACTAATTTTTCTTTGATTTTCATTTTCGGAATTGAATTCATAAAACACTAGTCATGTGTGTGCTCTCAGTAGTTTGTTTATTGTGGCTTTACATGAGAACCATAGATAATTCATTCAAAGGGCTATGTGAAATGTTACATTTGCTTTGAATGTTTATTTTGGCTTCCCAGAGTAAACTGATGGCAAAATCCTGTGTTAGGATGTCCCCACCTTAGTTATATTTGTGGAATTTCCATATTTAACCACAAAATATTCTACAATTATACTCATGCTATGTTGTTTTATTGTCAACAAACACATCAGCACAACCCAGCTTTGGTGGATAGCTTGAAACAGGACATTGGTTTCACAGAGTCTTCTAGCTTTTCTGTATAATCAACTGGCAGTGAGGCTGGCTGGGCATTTAGTGCTTGAAACAAAGCAGTCGGTGTGTCCTTCCTACTTCCTCTCTTTGATAGTTAGTGGTTGGCTTGTTGATTGATTGAATCATATAAATGTATATGCTTTGTTTATTCTCTTGCCTCTTCTGCATTCTTAACCACAGGCTGACTGTCCTAAGCATGTAATGGGCTGACAATTAAAGTAGAACTAGAAACAGTAGTGAATGCACAAGAGGGTTGCTGTTTATTAAATTGTGTAGCAGGTCTAAACTGACAAATTGCTTTTTTTAAAAAAAAATTGAAGATGGGCTGTACGTCTTCAAAGAATGGTTTGTGTTTATAAGTTGAAAGATTTCTGCATATTCATTTCCTACTAAATTGGACATAAAATATTAGAGAGAATTGTTTTAAGTCTCACTTTCTTGGGTCAATTCTGGTTTTGTGTGTGTGTGTGTGCACACCTGACCCATTGCCCACACAGTTTCAGGAATCATGAAATCATAATGACTGACAGCTTTTTCCACTGTTGAAACAGTGAAAATCACAAACATCTCAAAAACAAAACAGAAAAGTGAATAGAGCTGAAAATAATTAGTCTACTTTCTCCAAATACTCTCCTCAACAGGAGGATACAAAATATATTCCAAACTGAATATTGACACAGGCAACATATTCCAATATCTTAAGAGAACATCTCTTAAAACATCTTGTTTGTTATATCTGTATTCTGCCTTTCTCTTGGAACTCAACTCATACCTTAAGTTAGTTCATTATATGTATATCTCTTGTTTATTATATCCATATTCTGACTTTCCTTGGGAACTCAAGTCAATACACACAGAAGTCTCCATTTCATCTGCAAACAGGATGATTTATTAATGTAAAATAGGACTGAAAGTTATTAGTTGGTGCAGAAAGGTTCATGATTTAGTAGGAATTTGAATTTGTCTAATTATTTCATCAGATTCATTTCTTTTTATGGGAACACATATTAGCCTTCTTCTGCAATTTGCAAAGTAAAGATTCAATTGACAACTCTCCACAATAACCAAGGTCCTGGGGGTGAAAAGAGCTTAATAAATGGTGTTGTGGAAGGCGTGAAGTTCCCATGATCTGAAAGAAACAGGAAAACATCCCTCCCAGGAAATTGACCTCTGCTGATTACATCTAGCTTAAGGAAATTAACCAACTAAACTGGAAAGGATCAAGTGATTAAAATTGGGAAATTGCCACTGGACTGGGGTGTCTGCTCCAGGATATCTCCAAGCACATGGCAATTGAAGGACAGGAAGCAATTGTTCTAGAATTTGTCCATATTCTGTGCAATTTTGGCTGAGACAGAGCAGAGGTGAACAACACGGACAAGCCCCTGACTGAGGCATACACCAAGTATCTTTTTATCAAACTTGATAATATCAGAGAGCCCCTTAGGAGTCTGAACACCAAAAACCACATAAGGCAGATGACTGTCACAAGGAAAATCAGCCCTTGCCTCCTCAGGTTCTGATGACATTTGATCAGCTTTTGAAGACATTTGCTGCCCTGGTTTCCTGTGGATTTTTGTTGCTTTCTGCAGCCTATTGATTGCCATTTTTTTGGTAAAGAAACCAGATATCAATCTTAAAATGTATCAATAAACAAGCTAGCTAATTGGATGGCTAGTTAAATTACAGCCTTATATTTACCATAAACAAGAAGATGGCATCATTGTTTTAGAAAATCACGTTTTAGTAAAGCAGACAATTAAGTAACAGAAAATACACTTGTGTGCCACAAAATCCTTTGCATTGGTTCAGCACTCTAAAATAGGTTTATATGGCTCTCGTTCGCCATTTTATTTTACTGCTTAGTCATTCATTTTTTTGTGATATCTTTTCTGAGATTATCAGTTTTCCCCCCGGGATTTTGTATATATGTAGGATTTGTTGTAATCTTTCGACTTGGTGATCATAGAGATGTCCATCCATTCTATGCTTATGAATAAATTAAATAGTTTCAATTATAATATAGACCCTTTGGGGATCCACATCTTTACTGTCCCTCATTATTAAAGCTATTTCTACCATCTGTTCCAAAATTATTCCTGCTCTAAATGCTTGCTTAGGTGTCTTGCTCAAGGATAGAATAGCTAAAGTGGAAATCTAACAGGATGAAACATGGTATTAGCAAATCTTGAGGCTATATGTAGCTTTAGGCAAAAGTCATTAATCACTTATAGATGTTGATTAATCCTGAAGATTACTTACAACTAAGTGGCTGGTCATATTCATACCAATTGAATCTTGAATTCTTTTGATTGAATTTAAATTCAAGTCCCAAGAAATGCCTAGAATTACCATAAACATATCGCTTGTTTGTTTGATTTCACCATGTAACAAAAACAAAAATGCTTTCTCTTCTTTTTATCAAAGTGTTAATATATTTATTATATATTTAGAGACCATTAGGAAACTGTCTTCTAAGCTTCGATTATTGGTTTTGACCAATATTTTTGATAGTGAACTGCGTGGCTGTTCAGGATTTCAACTTGAATTTTACACAAATCTTCAGATATTCATACATCAAGGAGAGGTCCTGGCTGATGAAACAAGTTGGTTAGTCTTTGCAAAGTTATAACATAAAACAAATGCTATCACTGGGTTATACCATTTCAAACTTAGTATGGGAGGAATATCAAGACAAGAACTTTTCTACTACTAAAGTCATCAAGAAAGTCACTTGGTTTCCCAGTGGTTCTGTCAAGGTTGGCTTGGTCTCAAGACAGCTTTTCATGGGATTTGCCGGTTTGTTTTCATTTTTATTTCCCAATAAACTTTGATGTTAACCTACTACTGACCCAGCACAGAATGTGCCTGAATATATGAACAGAGTAACAGAATAAACTGGTTTTTGCCAACCAGGTGCACTTCAGATGTGTTGGATTATGGCTCTCCAAATTCCAGCATTGCAAATTGCTAAAAATACAGTCCAATTTACTATCTTTGCAAATACCTGTAGAGCAATATTCCAGTTTAGAGGCTCCCCCCTCCCCGAGAATAGGTTATATAATCTTTCTGACTGTTGATATTTGCAACTTCTGATATCTGTATACATCTCCCCCAGTTATATAACTCTTCAAGAACAGCAGCATTGTAATATCTTGTTTAAAAAAAGTTCTTTGTATACAATTTATAACAGGCCACCGTTCACACTGCTCTGAATTTGAGTGGCAAGTGGAATGACCAAATTCAGATATAAGGAACAGAAGGAATGTGTTTGCATCCAAAATGCAAATATTATCTAGGAATTCTGGGAGTTATAATCCAGTACTTCTGACAGGCATCCGATAGGGAAGACTGAATTTGGCAATGCTGGTTTTTCCATGGACCTTTGCGTACACTTCTTACTGACCACAAAGCCATGGAAAGGCAGCTGCCAGATGTCAATGCTTGTTTGCTCTTTAGTTATTTGATCATTTCCATTGTGCCCGTCTTCAAAAAACTGAAGGCACTGTATAATTAACCAAAAGTAAATCCAACCTCAAATCAACATAGAAAAATATTCAGTCCCAAACACAGTTGGAGTTTCCCATCTACATCAATATGAGCTCTCCAGCCTTGCAAAAGGCACAAGTAAGGAGAGGATGCTTGAGTCCGTAGACTTTCACAGTACCATATATATGCTATCACAGAGAAGCTGGGTCTCTCGGCCACCACTCGCATGAACGTGGTGCTCTTAGCAGACTTTGGGAAAGGACAACACATCCTATTTTAGTTGGATCAAAGCAATAATATAAATTGGATAACATTTACACAAACATCAACTAGAACAACACAAATATTAAAGTTAATCAACACAATCAGCTTCTTTAGCTACTAGGCCAGGGGTGTCAAACTCATGTCGTCACGTTGTTGTCACTTGACATATCACGACTTTCCCCCCTTTGCTAAAATGGGGGTGGGCGTGGCCAGCACACGATGCATCCAACCTACGGGCCACGAGTTTGACACCCCTGTACTAGGCTATTGTGATTGGCTTGATGGGTCCAAAGCCGTTAAAGGCACACTTGCTTAGATCAAAAAAAATTTCATAAAATGACTTTTAGTATGCAATTGAGTGCCCAATGCTCAAGGGTCTCTCTGTCTGTATGGCATTCACTAGTTTATTGCGTTTATAAGGAATTAAGTACATTTATTCGATTAATAGGCCATTAGATTTATTAACATAGGAAAAATATTTGGGGATTTAAGGTGAAAACTATACAAAAAACATTTAAAAATACATAAGAAGGAGAAAATGAAAGCAAAATTTGTTGATTATGTATAGCCTGCATTTTAGGGTACCAGTGTTCTAAGATAATTTAAAATTAATTAAATGCTTTAAAAAAAGAAAAAAAGAAATGTAATGAGTATTATTTCAAAACCACCAAGTCACAACAAACAATATGCTAGAATCCTTCCTACACAGCAGGTGTTGATAATGGCCCTGAGCTTCAGGAGTGGCCTTGGCCTGACTTCTTTTGCATCTGGCTGCTCCATATGTGTAAGGACACCACAGTCATTCCTGTTAAAGAAACAGCTAAAAAGAAAAAAAAGCATTACCTAGAAATTAAAAGCGAAGTGTGGTATGAAACAGCAAAGGAATGTTTGTTCTATAATCTCTAAATTAGAGTGTTAGATTTAGATAACAATCTCTATCGTTTTTGTTCTCCCCTTGAGAGATTTCTAAGGTTTTTCTTTCTCTCTACAGAATGGAAACACCACTTGGCAGAATTCTCTTCAGATATTCCTGTTTTTCTGCCAATGCCTCAAAAGGCACATGCCTGGAAGAACTATGGACAATTCAAAATAGTGATGGGGCAGAAAATGCAGGCAGGCAGATAGAAATGTTATTCCAAAATCTCTGCCCAGAAACAGGTAAGAGAATTTTGAGAGATGGTGCACAGACAACTTTACAACGCTGACTATCAAGCTGGAAAACTCTCCTTTGCATTTTATTTTTTCACAATCCTAATTGTCACAATGCCATTAGATGTGGGATAATCGTTCTAGCTAGCCCGTTTTCTTTCTTTCTATGCTAATGTTTTAGCCAAAGGGTTTTTTTTAAAAAAAGAAATCAATGTCATGAATATTTTAAAAATGGAATATTATAAATGAATAAACAAAGACATAAATATATAAATAAAGGGAAGCTCTACATTGAAAAACTCTTCATGTATAATGGGGATTCTTAAACGTTATGTTAACACAAGGCTTACAACAATACATCGATTTGTATGAAGTCACTGTCCCTCAAATAAAACATTTGAGTTCATTTGAGTTAAGATCTGATGAGAAAGAAATATACTGCTTTTTAAAGAAGGTATAACTTTTATCATACTTTCTAAGGTTACCTTTACTTTCATCAGCACAACTGATTGATTGATCATCTTCAATTATTTTTTTCTTACCATCTAATGAAACATTTCATCTGAAAGACTATCCATACTGAACAGTGGATAAAAATACTGAACCTCAAGTATGCATACACTCTCGCTGCCATTCAAAAGAACTACTCATTTACTATAGCAAATGTCCCTGGAAGTTACCAACTAGCAGGAAAATCAAGTTAATTACAGTGGTTCTCCAATAAGATGGATGAGTTCAGCAGATGGCCAAGACTACAGTATGATCCAGACTTCCCCAGGCAAAGTGAGCATGAGTTTTTTGACTGCAAAATCTAACCAGCTACTTTTAAATGATTGTAACCTCTAAGTTACTGGGGAGCCTCTGGGTTCATGACTCTCAGTTTGAGAATCTCTGACTTCTAACGTTGCCATGTATACCGATGCTGCCATTCTGTCCCTCAATTCATTTTGCTTTATAGACCATGATTATGATTTTATTAAGACGATATGGTATATTCTTAAGAGTAGCTTTTCATTCTTTTTCTAATCAAATATATTACATATATGCAATGGGCTTTCAGAGGCAGACTTTTGGTTCTTACTGAAGATATTTTGCTAGGCATGTAAACTGTGATAGGATAAGGAATTAAATATTTTAATTGCAAAAGAAGGACCTCCCCAATCTAGTAAAATGTTTCTAATGTGCAGTTCTCCATTTCAGCTTTAATTTAAAAACAAATGCAAACTGGATTTGGTAAAAGACTCAAAAGGCAATAAAAAATTAGCTAAAGCTGCAGCTGGTGCCTTAAAAATATTTGGCAGAACTCCCTGGAAAGCCACATTTGAACATGTTTTAATATATATTACAATGCAGACAAGAATAATTATCTACTCTTGAAGTTCTCCAAGAGAGAGAAGCATATTGCTAATGCCTTTTGAAAGAAAACATCATGAACTGCCAGATAAGAATATTATGACATTTTCCAATTTCTGTACCATGCCCTATTTGATGGCTTCATGTGAAGGACCAAAACAATAACTATACATTTTGACACATTCATAGGCTAACGCATAAACTGGGAATCCAATGCATTTTCATTCGAATGTGTGTCCTACCGAGTTTAAAAAGATGGCCTCCCTTATAAATGGGTATATCAGCCTTCCCCATCTGGCAGCTTAATTATGAAGCAGCCTTCCTCAAGCAACTAACACTTGCAATTATTTCAAATAAGCTGATGGGACTTGTGCAGGCAAAGTGGGAGCGCTCCCTCCTTGCCTAGGCAAGCCTGGCTCAATCCAAAGGTCAACACATCTGTAGGACACCAGGTAGGGGCTGGCTGGCATATGTGGCTTATGAGACAGATTTGCTCGATGGGAAAATCTGAGTCATTCTGGCAAAAAGAATACCCATTTTTTAAAAAATATCAATTGGATGATGTCAAGCTCCTCTTGGCTTATGTTCCAAAAACAAACAGAGGTAAGACCTGCTCTCATATCATCAGTGTCAGTTTGCAGAAAATCTTGTAGCACATAATTCGGTAAACACTATGCTGCCAATTGTTGGTTTTCCAGATTCCTCACCTTCCACTCTGTTTGGTCAGATTTAAAGAAGATAAGCTTGAACAAACATCCATACAATAGAACATGAAAATATAAAGGGAAAGGGCATAAAATATTCAGTATTTATTCACATTCCACCATGTCTCCAATGCCAGAAGAAGAAACAGCTGCATTGAGACCTGAGCCCAAAAATTGAACCCAAATCTCCATTGTATCTCATAGGTTGTAATAGCAACTGTAGATAAGAGGTGGGTTTCAGCAGGTTCTCACCAGTTCTGAAGAACTGGTAGCAGAAATTTTGAGTAGTTCGGAAAACCGGAAGTAAAAATTCTGACTGGCCCTGCCCCCATCTATTCTCTGCCTCTGAGTCCCACCTGATCGGGAGGAAATGGGGATTTTGCAGTATCCTTCCCCTGCCACGTCCACCAAGCCATGCCACGCCCACCAATCCACACCCATAGAACCGGTAGTTAAAAAATTTGAAACCCACCACTGTGGTAGATGCAGAATACTAAAGATTCAACACATTTGTAGGAAGCTGGATGAAGTGCTGATGTTCTGGGGGATACAAAGGAACTGTTTCTGTTCCTTCATTGTCAATTTTAGCATTTGTTGTTGTAGCATAACAGCTCTTAAACATTCACTCATTAAATGGCTAGCAATCCATTTACATTTTACATGCCAAATTATTCATGTTAGATTCCCCACAGCCTCAATGATTTATTTGATAATAACCAATGACAGTGCTGCACTCCATTTTTCTTTTATTTTCAGAAGACAGTATTCAAAACGTGACCTTCAAGTTAAAGAGGCCATCAATATATATAAATTAGACAATTTAGATCATACTGACCTATGGATAGTGAAACTCATGTTTCATGAGTAGCTGAGTTCCCATTCAGATCACCCGACTCACATCATGGCTATGCTGAGAGCACTAATTGGTACATAAGAAAAAAAACAAGACCTTTGGACTTTTCTGCCCTGATCTCACAGCAGAAAACTCCAAAGGTGGAAGTAGAAGGGAATGGAAGGGGAAGGAGTGGAAGTAGAGAGAGATGAGTAGAAATAAAATAGAAGTAGAGAGAAGAGGAGGAAGAGGAGAAGGGAAAGAGAGAAAGAATTCTGAAGGGGAAATTGAGAATAAAACTAAGGTAAGGTGACCAGATTTTAACATTGGTAAAGAGGGACACCATTGACCGGGGGGGAGGGTGTTCTTGATTAAAAATTTGGTCTATATGGAGCAACAAAAATTTTCATAGAATGCAAAAATAGTATTGTAATATATTTTTTTAAATTTCAACATAAGTACAATTTACAAATATAATAAATAAAAAAAATTATGTATAGTATTATTTTATTCTATAGGGACTACTCAGAGGGCTGAAAAAAGTCATTTCTGACAGGTCCTCGCACTTTTGACTGGTCCTCACACTTATGACCATTCTCACATTTATGCAAAAACGTAAAATGTGAGGACAGTCGTAAGTTTGAGGACTGCTCAAAAGTGCGAGGACCAGTCAAAAATAACTTTTTCAGCCCTCTGAGTAGTCCATGTGCACAAAAGGACTACCCAGAGGACTGAAAAAAGTGATTTCTGACAGGTCCTTGCACTTTTGACCGGTCTTCGCACTTATGACTGGTCATCATTTATGCCCATTGTAGCATTCTAACAAACGTGTCACTCATTTCATAACTGCTTCTCTTCACCATGGTGACAAGATAGAGCAAAAACGTAAAATGTGAGGACAGTCGTAAGTTTGAGGACTGCTCAAAAGTGTGAGGACCAGTCAAAAATAACTTTTTCAGCCCTCTGAGTAGTCCATGTGCATAAAAGGATACAGCAATAGAGAGGGATGAAGGAAGGGAAGGGAAATTAGAGTAGGAGTGAGGGTAAGAGAGGGAGGAAGAGAGGAGGAGAAGAAGAAAGGAAGAGGAAGTAGGGAGGAGAAGAAGAGGGGGGGGAAAGAAAAAGTAAGAAGGAAAGAAAAGGGAGAGATGGTAGGTTTGAGGAGAAAGATTGCTGTACAATAAAAAAGATGAAAGGGAAGAAAACCAACCCCAAACAAATATAAAGATATTAAGATAAAGAATGAATTGTTAAACTTTAAAGAATAAAAGAGAACAAATATGAATAAATAGCAATAATTAGAAACACACATACAAACATACAATGTATTTTCTTTGAACAGAGTATTTGGCCGGTTCACAAATTTAAACAGTGTTTAGTCATTTCGATTAAATTTACAATTTCTATATTTCCTTTTTGCCATATTTATTCCTCATCTATTTTTTAAAAAAACCAATATTACTCTTCATCCTCATCACTAATCTTAATCAAATTCAATTTTTCACTTCTATTCTATATTATACCCCTTCCCATTGTCATCTATTTTTATATCCATCCTCACATTGGTTAATTATGTAATATTACAGTTATTTAATACAAATTCAACATTTTAATATAAATCAATTAGTTATATAACTATCTTTTTTGTATATTAATCAATATGAACATGAATATTCCAATTATTTCCATGCAATCCAATTTCTTACAAATCAATTAATTATATTTACCAATAATAATAAATCAAATAATTTCCCCCATATATTCTTCCAAACCACAACTTAACCATTTCTGCTTTCAACACAATATACAATTAATAGTATCTCAATTATTACAATTCCCTAGTTAAATAGAGCTTTTTTTCTTTTGTGTTTTAAAATTTTGAACTCTCCTCTTTTGCTCTAAATTTCCCATTGTTTTCACCTACCTTTTTTGGTGAGGAAAAAGAAAAAGAAATCTCTCTCTGCCTCATTTTGTCACGTTGCAGCAAAGAGCCTGCTTTACTTTCAGTTTCGCTTTTCAGCATAGCTAGGGGGAAAAAAATCTGCACCTCTTTTGCAGCTAGCAATAGAGCCCTGCCTAAAACAGCTGAGAGCAAATCAGCTGAGAGTCGGGAGGCCGATCTAATCAATTTATGGTAATTAACCTATGCTGAAGCTGAAAGGGGCTGTTTTTTCTATTTTTTCAGGCACCGGTCTACTCATTTGTTTTCTTTTAACACTGATCAGCTATAGGGCGGCTCTTTGAAGCCCCGGGGCAAGAATTTAAACAGTTGGTTTTTCCTGCCCAGGTGTAAAACTTGCTTTTCTCCAGATTAAATTTCATTTTGTTGGATAGGGCCCATTGTTCAAATGTGTTGCATCTTCTGAAGACATCAATTGGGAAGACCAGGGAAGTAAGTCTGTATAAAATATGCAAGAAAAGGGAAAGGAAGAAGCCTGATCTAGGAAGGAATATGGCAGATCAAACAGTTTAGAAAACAGTTGGCAGAGCCCAGAGAGACTTTCACAACAGCCACAATTAGCAAGGGTTATTATTAATTTCTTTTAAGCGTTTTTAAGTATCCACCCACAAACTTCCAGAAAGGCTGACATGAAGATAATATGAACACTAATATGCAGTGGTGGGATTCAGCCAGTTCGCACCACTTCAGGAGAACCGATTGTTAACTTTCTGAGCAGTTTGGTGAACTGGTTGTTGGAAGAAATTATTAGGGCAGAAAACCGGTTGTTAAATTACTTGAATCCCATCACTGCTAATATGCCATTAAAAAGAGTAAACTATTTTAAAACACAGCAGTGCTGATAGTTCCACATGCTTCAGGTTATTATTTTTTGTCAGAAAAGAAATAAAACTCCCTTTTTACAACTCTTGTAATCCCTTAATTCAGGATAGAGTCAGGGCAACTGGGTGGAGCTAAGCATTTCCTGGCCAGATGCCCTTCTTGACATCACGTGGAGTTCACAACAGTTATTTTTTCTTTGCGCCTTACGAGAGAAACATCTGCCACTACCTAGGATTGATCTCTCAACATTCTGAGTGGGAGGCAAGAGTCTTCACCATTAGGCTACCATACCATTCTTGTCACAGAAGAAATAGCAGGTGGCAATGGAAGCTCACTTTCTAGTATTATTCTTTCTATGAGACAAACAGATTGGCTCTAACACACATTACTAACATCTAATTGGGTATTTATTCATAATCCACTCTGAAATCAAGAAGGCTACTGGATTAGTTTATCTATGATTTTTTAAAATAAATAAATAAATAATCCAATAAATAAACAATAAAAATAAAAATTTCTTGCTCCCTAGTCTTCTAAATGACATGGCACAACAAGAAAACAAAAAGAAATGGAGTAGGGTATTTTAAATAAATTTAGCTGCTGTCAGTTCCTAATTACAAGCAGTTGGAACGGAAAAGTTTTAGGATACAGAGGAGCCAAAGGGAATATTTTTAATAGCTATTTTATAGTCCAGTTACTAATTAGAGTTACAGCCAAGGTTATTATTATTATTTTTGTGTGTCTCAGAGTTCTGTGATTCTTGGTGTCTATGTTTGCAATCCAGCAAGGAGAAGCAAAGTTCCATACTCAGAAAAAACCCGAAACATTTTAATCCACCAAGGACATCAGTCCAAGAGAAGAAACTGAAGAGATAATCATGCAGATGGTGATTTGGCAAAGGCACCAAAATGTCATCTATAGACAAGGATGGCCACTTCTACAACTCATTTTACATTATTCATTGCTGCCATTCCATTGGTTGATTAACCAACCATACTTTTGGATATGTTTCATTTCTGCATTTTTATCCAGTACTTATTTTGAGTGCTGGTGAAGCTAGAGTTGCATTGATAGAAACATTTCACTGCTAGTGGTATATTAATGGTGTGTTTCCATGAAAGTATCCCCTTTCAAGATAGAATTACATGGGGGGAGGGGAAAATGCGGGTAAGGGAAGGCAAAGAAGATCAAGTGACAAAGAACATATCAGAACATTGCAAACACTTCTAGCTAACATTGAGATGCAGATGTGAAAGCACACAGTGTTGTCATCATCATCATCATCATCATCACCATCATCATCATCATCTTGTATAATGGACATTTATATCTTTGGTTTAATACCTGTTAATCTTCTCAATCTGTGGCTTCCTAAGTAGGTTGGGACTGAAGTATTCAGAATATTTGACCAATATGGCCATGGAGTAAGGTTAATTCTTTTTACTGCCTTTTGGTGTGGTACTAGGGTATACTAGAACCAGAAGACATCGCCACTTGAAAGGATCATTGTGGCTGAAATAGTTATTATACCTTATAATTTTGCAGACAAATGGCAATTATTATTTCAAAATATTACGAATTACCTTATTATGAAGCAGAGAGCAGCTTCAAATGCTATACTACTACTACTACCCTGTTTCCCCGAAAATAAGACATCCCCTGATAATAAGCCCAATTGGGCTTTTGAGAGCATGCACTAAAATAAGCCCCCCCCCAAAATAAGCCTTCCCTGAAAATATTTAAATGCAGAGCTGGAAATCAGGAAATCAGCAAGAGGAGCCCCATTTTGCTCTACGTGCCCCAACATAATATGACCTCCCTGAAAATAAGGCCAAACGCTTATTTCGGGGTTCAAAAAAATATAAGACGGTCTTATTTTCGGGGAAACACAGTACTATTGACATCTCATTGCATGTTTTGCTGGCCTATCTTTCTTTTCATTATAAGGAGCAGTCTCTTTACTCCCATACGATGGAGCAGAGTTAAGATAAAAATCTTCGGCATAAACTGGAAAGTGAATAGATATTTTAGAAAATACGACTAGTGCGAGATGCAAGATTCATTTTGGAGTTCTTACTTTCTACTTACAGCAGTTTGACAGAAACAGTAGATTTCAGGCCTGAAATTATGTAGTGCATCAGAATGCACAAAAACTGAGTAGGAATAATACAGAAAGAAATCCTTGCATTCGTTAAAAAAGCATGAATTTGGGCACCCATTTTGATCACTCTTACTGTTCCATGTGGTATGTGTTGGAGGAGGTAACTAGAAGCTTGAATTAGGACCAACACCAGATGTTTCAACGCAGCAGCTAACTCAGCTGCTTGAGAAAATCTGCACTAAGGGATGAACAGGTTTTTCAAATTTCTCCTTAGATTAATCTGGCAACAATCATGAGTTTTTCAGGGAAGGGGGGAGGCTTGGTGTTGGGGGTGGGAAAGACGATGGAAAACAACAAAGGGACTATTTGGTTTGTTTTTCAAGGCCAAATTGATAATTTGGGAATGTGTCCCAGGTTACCTGCTGCTTTATTCACACAGTTTCTCTATTTTTCTTCATTTACCTGACAAAAAGTTGCAATGGAACAATGACAGTACTTGAGCCTTATTTCCCTCTCACACCCCTTTTCCATTTCATTCACTTGATGAAAAGATATAGAGGTTTTTCAGAATAGTTACTTCTCCTATGATTCTCTGGGATTTGTACATGGTCTTACTGTTGTTCAGCACTTCAGGGATATGACAGCTGGTGTTCCTTTTACCATCATTTTTCAGGCCAAGGAAGGGAAAAGAGGAACTATGTCTTTGGGCTGAGGAGTTGGCAGTGAGACCTTTGGTCGTGTGCTTCTGTGTGGGGAGTTTACAAATCCCTGTCATCTTTTTGAAGTCCATAGGCCTTTGCTGATGAAAAAAAAAAATCAAAGATGTCCATTCATTTCCAGATAGGAAATATATGAAAGCAACCGTTGAAAAATAAGACAGACTATCTATCAGAATAAAAGAGATGAAACTTGTCTAGCTCAATAAGCTTTATTTGTAGCTAGGAACACAAATGCATCTTTGGCCTCTAACTGCATCAAAACAATAGTGTGAATTCGCCTCTAGAGCAGGGGTGTTAAACTGGCAGCCTGCGGGCTAGATGCATCACACGCAAGCCATGCCCACCCCAGCTCCGTGAAGGGAAAAAACATCACAATATGTCACGTGACGGCAACGTGATGCCGCGAGTTTGACATCCGTGCTCTAGAGAAAAGGGCAAACTCTTCCCCCCTTTCTTCAACCTGGGATAAATTTAATTCCCATCATTTGAACCCTACAGAAGATGGGAGTTATGGAATACTACCCAAGTTACCTTGTGAGAATTTGATCCTCCTTGTGGTGAAATCAATCCAATTGTCCCATCTATTAACACAGTGAATCCTTTGCTTTCTGAGCTTTAAGGAAACTGGAAAGCTGCATTTCAGAAGTGCCTCCTCCCCTCTTTTTCTGCCAGAGGCTCACACCCACACTCACAATTTTAGTTCTAGGGCATTCTGAGGGAGAATGCAAGTCGAGTCACACTGTCTTGCCCCAACCCTTTAATGAGAAATCAGAGATTCTCTGTCATTTTGGATCCTCTGAACTGCAAAGCTGTGGTGGTGCCAGTCGGTCGGCTACTATAAAATTCTTTTTTTCCCCCTCTTCTTTTTAATATGACAAATCAGGCTGGAAAAGCAGGGCATTCTGAAATGTAAACTAGATGAAAATAAGCTACAATGAATATGAAAAAAAAATTGGCGTGTCATTTTACAGTCAATGGAAAATTAGGACCAGATGAAACTTTGGAGGCCTTGGGCCTTTTCTTTTCTTTTTTTTTGCTAGAGTTGGTCAGTCCTTTGTAGAAGTGGAATTGTGCTACGTTTTGTTGATGAATGGTAAGCAACAGGATGTTTGTGCATCCTGGTGAAGAAAAAAAAATAAGCAGTCAGATGGTTGGGGGTCTTTTTATTTGCAGAAATGTTTCATCCCAGGAAATATCTCCATGGAGGGAGTTTGCTTGCTTGTCCTCAATGGCAAAAGTTTTGTGTCTGTGTGTGTGTGTTGGGGGGGGGGAGGCAGTGAGGGAGGGATCACACTTGTATGTCAGCCCAGTCTGGTTCCTTTCAGTTAGGAAGGTTGTTTTTATGCTTTTCTTCCTGCAAGATATATATATATAGCTTGCGCTATGGCCATAGGCCCACATACAACTCTGGGCTTAGATTGAGGCCTGCTATACAAGAGATTGGGTGAAGACATTGGTAAGGATTATTTGCCCTTTCATCCAGCTGGGGAGGGCAGCCCACAAGGGATTATACTATCTCAGGGGAAATGTGACAGAAACAAGGTTCCCTGTTCCTGGAATTTTAGAGCAATAGATTAGATTTGGAATCACTCAATTTAGGGCATATCGAAGCTGTGGGTCATAGTGGCTTGACTGGAAGCTGGCTATGAAAATCCCGTTGGCAAGAGTTTACAAGGTGTTCACATTGGACTGTAGGCTACACATCCTCTCATTAGACTGTTCCGCTGCTGCTTTGTTCTTCCACCTCCCTAGTCCTTGCAAGGGATGGCTAATTCTTTTATTGCCTATGGCTTCAAAGTGGGAGACAGTAAATTCTAATCCTGTTTCAGGCACAAAGCTGATGATTTTGGACTAATCCAGGGGTGAGCCTGGTTACTGGGTGGGCATGGCCATGGTGGGCGTGGTCTAGTCGGCCTTCTGCACCGGGGGGGGGGGGCATTTTTGCCTTCCCTGGGCTCCGGAGGCTTTCCTCAAGCTTCCGGGAGGGCGAAAACGGCCTCCCCAGGTTCCAGAGAACCTCTGGAGGCCAGAAATGGACCCGTTTCCGACCTTACTGAATTTCTGGTAGGTCCATTTTTTACCCTCCCCGAGCCTCCGTGCACCCTGCACTTACCTGCATCCAAAACAGGCCACATGGAGACTCCTGGGAGGGGTGGGCCGGGGTGGCAGGGTGGGGTGGGGTGGGGCCAGCCAGGAGTGGTATTTGGGAGTCCTCTAAACTGCACAGAATCTTAGCTAGAGGTTCTCCCGAACCCCCGAGAACCCCCAGCATCCCACCCCTGGACTAATCACTCTCAGCCGTAAAAAGTAGGCAATGGCAAAGCATGTGTGCATACCCATGGGGCTTTGGGTTATTGCTGATTACCTGAACAAGTCCCTGCAGTTTTCTTGGCAAGATTTTCAGAAGTGGTTGCCACTGCTTCCTTCCTAGAGCTGAGAGAGAACGACTAGGCCAAGACCATCTGGCTGGCTTTATGCCTAAGATGGAACAATAATGTATGGTCTCCTTGTTTCCAGTGTCTTACTACTATACCAAACTATACCAACAAACTCTTGTTATTGGCATGGAACTGCTTTTTTATATTAGTGTTCTTTACCACTTGGTTTCTTTTAGAACAGGATCTTTGCAGTGTGCTAACTGTCAGAAAATACACAATGCTGGCTAGTAACTTGAATGCTTTTCCTTGCTTCAGTCTCTTAGTTTTTATAATCAAAATAAGCCACTAAAGAAAATGTGGGCTAGCATCCAAGGCCAAACAGATGTACTGTCTGGTTTCAAAAAACACTTGATGAGGGAATCCAAACTTTTGCCTCTGACTCAGCTCCCTCTGTAGGATTTAAACTGGGATCCCATCTTGGACCAGCTGTGGCTACGAGAAGCCACCAAAAGAACAGTCAAAAGTTTTGACAAAGGAATGTTTTCCCCAACCCCAGCAGAATGTTTCAGTTTTATACATAAATTCCTCCAGCATCTTGTTTTAGGTTTAGTTGTCAGCAGAGACCAATATAATCAGCAGCTTTGGGTTTTCTGTTCAGCTGGAAGACCCACTGAGGAAATAGCGTCTAGAAAGAGGATGTTCAGGCTTTCATTGTTCTTCATGTACAGGACCAGGTGAGGAGATCAAGGCAGGCTCAACTTCATAAAGTCCCTGGTTGCCAAGGAATGCTAAGCTGAAAAATGAGAAGTTTGGAGAACATTACTGTGTTCATGAATAATGGGGTTGGGCTGCAAGCAGCAGGGCTATGCCAAATTCCTATGCTAGATCAGGCCAGCATTAAGCTTCAAATTTGCCTCCTCCACCAATACGACTATATGCTGGCTGCACATGAGATAGCATTTTTGGAAATGTTCTTGAAAGGCAGAAGAAATTCTAAACGCACTTGGCGGGTATAGATTTTGGGACTGGCAAGCGCATTTAGTCTCTCCTGAGGCTACCAGGAAATGGCTGTAATGGGAGTGCCTGTTCACTAAATATGCAAATAAATAATCAAATCAGCAGAACACTTCCCAGCTTCCTCCAAGGCCACAACAGGTAGCGTCATCCTTGTGGGCACTACGTTGCCTGCCCCTGCCTTACAGAGGGTGACAACAAGATTTTATAGTCTGCAATTCTTTAACTTGCAGACCTACAGTGCCTTTAGATGATTCTATATCTGTCTGCAGAGTAATTCCAGGGGTATGGTTGTGACACAACCCTAACTTGCTAGGCCCTTACAAACTACAAAAACATAGTTGGGAGAATGTTGGAATTTCTAATAGTAGTTCTGGCATAGCTTTCTAAGGCATAGGAATGGGGTTAGAAGCTTTCATTCTTCCATTCTTAAGTTACAAGTAGTCCTAGACTTACAACCGGTTGGTTAGTG
The DNA here is from genome assembly GCA_012654045.1 of Ptyas mucosa. Taxonomy (NCBI): domain Eukaryota; kingdom Metazoa; phylum Chordata; class Lepidosauria; order Squamata; family Colubridae; genus Ptyas; species Ptyas mucosa. The sequence goes on from WNWU01000017.1 coordinate 30,758,348, forward strand.
ATCGTTCAAATTCATGCCAAACGCCCCCCCCCCAAAAGCTACTTAAGACCTGATTCCAGAGTTCCAATGGCAGCCCACATCTGCCTAGTTACGTGATTGCATTTTGGGTGTTTGGCTCAATGCACTTCAGTCATGTGGCCACAATTTACTATGTTTTGGGCATGTTTTTGGCCTTTTTGGCCCATTTCTGGCAAAAAAAACCCCCACACTCATAGGAATATATTGATTCAAATTAACTACCACAAAAAAAATTGTAAAAGTAGATCTGGGTGCATTAATGTATGACCGTCATAATTTATTATTGAAATTTCAGGCTCCATTGTGGTCATAAGTTGAGAACTATTATATCTGTAACAGTAGTGGTTTTCACTTACCTTCGCTACCAGTTTGGAAGTGTGACTATGCGCGTGCGCGCTTGCTTCACTCATACTCGGCGTTTCTGTGCATGCGCAGAACCTTCATGATGACATCCGGGTGGATGGGCGGAGCCTCCCACCACCACCGCTACCAGTTCGCCTGAAGTGGGCAAACCAGTAGAAACCCACCACTGATCTGTAAACAGAACTACATTTTACTCTTTTAAAACTATAATGCTCTTGCTGTTGTAAGCACATTAAATGCCCCAGTTTACTTCTGTACAAATCTGCTTATAACTGCACTATAGATATCTTGTAGCATGTTAAAATTATTCTCCAAGTCATATTTTCATTTCTTGGAGTGAAATGACATATGGTAGTAGAAAGCATGATAAAATATATGGGGGTTGAAATGCTTGTAGTCATTCAGAAGAATGAGTCAGTCAGTGTGGAAAAGCCATTCCTTGGGTTCCAGCTTGGAAACCAAAATTTTCTTTATCTAATGTCTTTATCTGCATTACATAAACAGAAGCATATGAGCCAATTAGGAGTACATGAAATTAGTGCTAAAGCTTGTCCAAGTTTACTTATCCAAGTAACGTGTATTTTGCATGAGACTCTTTCCATATCTTCAACAAGGCATTACATTACATAATCTGGTAAGGATAATAGGATCCCACTATTCTTGGCAGTATGTCTATTAACCATACCAAACAAAAAGGCATCAGTAAATGCAAGATGAAAGCCTCACCGAATGAGTCTCCCGTAAGGCATTAATAAAAGCAACAGCCCTATCATTGGGCAAAGTGAGCAGAGGCCTTGAGCACCAAACACGTGGAGCAGCAAGGAGCTTTGTAAGGAGAGTGCCATCTGGCACTTATCTGGGTGGGCATCCTGGAATACTTTAGGAACAGCTGAAGATGCTACTTTATGGTTGCTACTGAAAAAGCCTCTCCATTCGTCTTTTGCACACACATAGGAAAAGGTACTGTATTATCGTCCATGACAGGCTGTAAAATACCTGGGTTGAGACTGAGCAAAAGAAAAAAAAATGACCCAGACACAATGGGTCTCAGCGACATGTTGGGATTTTGCTAGAATTTTCTAGTTGCAGCCTTTTGCTCATGTTTTCCTTGAAGGGCGGTAAAGGAAGCCCCCAGGGAGAAGACTTCAGTCTTCTCTCTCTCTCTGTCTTTCTCTCTCTCTCTCTCTCATCCGTCTGTCTGTCTGTCTGTCTGCCTACCTATCTACCTATCTACCTATCTACCTATCTACCTATCTACGTATCTATCTATCTATCTATCTATCTATCTATCTATCTATCTATCTATCTATCTATCT
>WNWU01000017.1:30760054-30801999 GCA_012654045.1 Ptyas mucosa
ATCTATCTATCTATCTATCTATCTATCTATCTATCTATCTATCTATCATCTATCGTCTATCTATCGTCTATCTATCTATCTATCTATCTATCTATCTATCTATCTATCTATCATCTATCATCTTTCTATCTATCTGAAGATAAAATCTACAGTTTAATAAATTCAATAGTACCTTGGTACTCAACTGCTTTGAAATCCATCGAATTTGGTACTCAATGCATTTTGACACAAACATTTTGTCTTGGTACTCATCGTTTGTTTGGTACTCAACACACAAGCTAGAACTGGTTGGTGTTGACCGCCTTGTGACTCACTACATTATTCCTTATGGGAAAAATTGTTTGGTACTCACTGTTTTTAGTACTCTTTGCACCTCCTGGAACCAATTAACAATGAGTATCGAGGTATCACTGTAAGCACAAATCAGTGGGCCCTTATTTTGGCTATAGAAGGGTAATGCTAGGTATAGATCCAACCACTGTTATTCCTGCCATATATCCACTCTGGATCACCTGGGTGTCAGAGACTCAAGTTCATTTCCAGAAAGACCAATGGCCTTCTTCATTCAAACTGATTTCCTAAATCACTCTTTTGCCACTACAAGAAGTGTCTAAGATTTACCCTATTTTACCCATAACTTTCCCCACTCTTCAGATTCTGCTAGATTCTGCTTCCGTGTATTGTGATATGATTTTCAGAAACTTCAGCTAAATGTAAGTTAGGCATTTTATCCCTTTGCAGCAGAATATCAGGAAATCTCCATTTTGTGCATGGAAATTAATACTAATGCATTTTATGGGGGAAAAATTAAATTAGATGGACATTATTTTGTACTAATACTTTCTGTACTAGGGCTGGTGTGCTCATAAAAAACTTTTATAATAATTTTTTGTCTCTATGCACAAGTTTTAGCTTTAAAAAAAGAGCTTAACATAAAATAAGGAACACTCCTTTCATTTAGCCGTAGCTTGGGTACGATGAATGTGGTTCTTCAAAAAGAAAAGAAAAAGAGTTTAGCAAAGCTCAGTTGCTCAAAACTTCCAAGAGACTGTGCTCCATTAAATGATTAGAAAATCTGTGATGATCGCACACATAGATCTAAGGGATCAGAGGCACACAGCTGCAGTTTCACAATGTTGACTAGATTTTGCCCTATGCCTGCAAGAAAGCAAGTTTTTTGGCTTGCGATATTAACTTCTCAGAGCTATTCTCCTCCTCCTCCTCACATCCATGTTGAGTTTTCTAAGAGAATTATTTCAACATTGAAATAAACTTTCTTTCTTCCCAAATGTGCAGCATAAATAACTACTAGCAGATCATTAATGCAAAGGGAATATTTCTGTGTGGTTCAGTCAGTACTTAGTCTGAAAACCAGAGAGTTGCAGTGAAAATTCAGTGTAATTGTGTCATTTGATACAGAGAAAAGGAGGAGAAAAAAGCTGATTAAAAAAACCTTGGCTGGTAATATGGTATTTTTGGAAGCTTGTAAACTTCCAAAAATGTATGATGGTTAATCATATCTTCCTTGCTTGGTCTCCTGTCTTTGCTTATGGGTCATAGGAATGTGTGCTGTGTTGGACAAAAGGAGAAACTCATGGTTTTCATTATAAGTTGTAAACATTCATGGCAGAAGGTCTCAAGAGTATGATCATCTTCTTTCTCTCACTACTTACTTATTTTATAGACACATTAAATTATACTGAGAAAAAATTATCTGGCCAAGCATATAGGAATGTTTAGGCAGGGAGCTATATCTGAGATCTTACCTATTAGAATCAATAGAATTTTAGTTAATCATCACTAAAGTATCAAGAATGTCAAGAACTTAGGCTAATATTTTTTCATCTCCAATTTAAAAAGTTAGATGAGGTGATCTGATATCAGAATGAATAATGTTGGGCTTAGTGGAATAGTTTTATATGCTGCTACAAATCCAATGGCTTTATTAGCTTTTAACTGTCAGGGCTACTAGATCTAGTTTGCAAAAATGGAGAAGGCCAGTGGATGGCAACAAAGAGATGTTCATTTGCATCTAGGGGTTGTCCGTGGTTTTGCAACCCAGATCTAGGAATCCTAAATGTATATCTTTTATTTATATTACCGGTTTCATTGATATTATAATTATGTAAAAAATATTTCATGTGTCTCTGGTTAGGCTGAAGAAGAATAATTCTTTATAATCTCCAGATACATCAGATTTGATATGCAACATGTACACTACTTTTCACATAAAGTACATAGTCAGTACAACCAGCAAGTAGAAGTAGTAGATGATGTAGTAATGATAATAATTTATTAAACTTAGGTGCCATCCAACTCCCAATGACTCAGGGCAGATCTCAACAATCATACAAAGACATTATAATAAAAGGTAAAAAAAATAAAGCTAAAAAGCTCAAGATAGGCCATGTCTAAATAATAACAGTAATAATAATTTTTTACCTTCTTATCAGCTTCCCATTCTTAATTTGCAGAAGAGCAGTAACCCCAAATATGTCACACGTTTTAAACAAGAACAGAAACATGTTGAAAATAAATAACCTGATGTTAAAAATGGATAGAGAAGAAAACCTTATGGAAAAAAAGAATAATATAAACTCCCTCATAACAATATATAATAATGTTCTAAATTAATGATTTGAAAACCTTTGTACATGCCCAGTATCTTAAGAAGGTACTCTGCATGGTACCTTCCAAATGTGCTAGGTCTCCAGATTTCTGGATGTGGGCTGGACTATTGCCTTCATCAGCCAACATGGCCACCAGCCCAGCTGGTTGGAGCTGATACAAGTAGCACGACACATCTGGAATACATTAGGTTAGGGAAGGCTTGCTTAAATCTGGTGCTCTTTATTTTGGATTAGAGTAGAAACTGGGAGCAACAAAAGCATATTTTCACAGTCCCAAGGTCAAATTCCCAAAATGGTAACTTGCAGCTAGAAAGAAATACAGAAGAGTAGTCATTAAGATGGTCTACAAGTCAAAAGTCAAACCAGTCTAAGCAAGAATGAAGTGTGCTAAGATCAGAAAGCAGTCGATACAACTAAGGAGAATTTTGGGACAGATAGAATTCAAGGTAAAAAAAGTGATCGGCATTACTGAATCATTTATTTACTTACTTACTTACTTACTTACTTATTTATTTATTTATTTATTTATTTATTTATTTATTTATTATTGTGATTTATATGCCGCCATTCTCCCGAGGGACTCAGGGCGGCTTACAAAAACAATATCCAATACAAATCACAATAAAATTAAAATCAACAACTCGATTAAAACAATTTAAAATTATAACAATGTACACCCATAACGGATCAGTTAAGTTGACGAAAGAGCCACGTCTTCAACTCATGACAGAAGGAGAGGAGTTCGGGGGCTGTCCTGAGCTCGGTGGGTAAATCATTCCAGAGGGTCGGAGCTCCCACAGAGAACGCCCTCCTCCTGGGGACCGTCAGCCGACATTGTTTGGCTGAAGGCACCTTGAGGAGGCCCAGGGTGACAGGTATTACTTCTAAGCAATTATCTATTCTAAGATTGAGAATTTACACTGAAAGCGGTAGTTATTCCTTAGTTGGTTGGTGCTCATTGAGTCTGACCAGGTCATGAGGTCTTTCAGATGTAGTTAGCAAGAATCTTAAGCAGGCCCTCAATGGTGAGCTGCTTTCCATTGCAAGTGAATATTTCAAATTTTTCCACTTGTAGGTCCTACCATCAATTTTTCCACCTTGTAGGTCCCACCATCAATTACAATCCTAAGTCACGATGATGGTAAAGCAGGACATCACATGACTGGATCCTATTTTATGATCTTTTTCACTCTGGTTGTAAAGCAAACCCATTGTTGCTATGGGCCAGTTATTGTTAAAACTGTTAAAAAACAGAAATAAATGCTAAAAAAAATGTCATAAATAATGGTGATGTGACCACTGGGTGCTGCGAGTGTCTGTAAATGTGGGCCAATTGCTGAGTGCCAGAATGCAGTCATGTGACTGGTGGGAAGTGATATTGGAATATTGATACTGGGCCATAAATAGCTTTTGAGTCGTGGTGGCGCAGTGGTTAGAATGCAGCATTGCAGCCTAATTCTGCTGACTGCCGATTGCCAGCAGTTCGATTCTCACTCATGGGCTGAAGGTTGACTCAGCCTTCCATCCTTCTGAGGTTGGTGAAATGAGGCCCCAGATTGTTGGGGGAAATAGGCTGACTGTATAAGTTGCTTAGAGAGGACTGTAAAGCACAGTGAAGTCTAAGTCTAAGTTCTAGTGCTATTGCTATTTTGGGGATCTGTCTTAACTTTGAACAGTCAATAAGCAATTGGTTGTATGTCAAGGATTACCTGTTTTGATAAATCTAGAGCAGGATCCTGGGCAAGCTGTGTGTCCCCCCCCCCAATCCTATGTCAAGGCCAAGCTCAACAGAAAGCATGTTGCCTTTCTAAGATGAGGCCATAGTAATACAGGAGCTAAGTAAATGAAAACAAAATTTGCTGTATTAGAGATAGTTGTAGATGTTTTTACAGAAAAAAGGGGAATGTGGATAAATCACACACCTATGGCTGAAGCAATTTGTTTCTCACAGCGGAAATTCAAAAATCTTTGATGACCCAAGCTGATGCCACATGGGGAAAATGCTGTGCTGTGCTCAAATGAATAACTCACCCTAACCACGCAAGCAATATCCCACATGAATTAAATTCTTCAAGATTAATCTAATCTTTTAGCACTTGTTAGTCCACCAGCCTTCTCATTCTTTGCTAAGAACATCTCTGCCAAAGGAAAAAGAAAAAAAAAGGATAAAACCATTGTTTTTTTCTCTTTAATTATGTATTTTTGTTAAAAAAAAATCGAGTGGTCTTTCTGATCATTTAAACTACAGTTTGATACCTTTGATATTGGATTAAACTTGCTGCTTGCGTTATTGTTCTTCAACAGTTGTTTTATTGCTATGTTGCTATGCTTAGGAATTATGATATTATTTCTTAGATTATTGTTAAGGTGTTTGATATGGACAGTGGTGGGATTCAAGTAATTTAACAACCGGTTCTCTGCCCTAATAATTTCTTCCAACAACCAAACTGCCAAACTGCTCAGAAAGTTAACAACCGGTTCTCCCGAAGAGGTGCAAACTGGCTGAATCCCACCACTGGATATGGAACTTTATAAAGCCAAAACACAACAAACGGATGGATAACACAACTTCTTTATCTGCAGAAAATGTGATCGTATGACCATTTACCATGCTGTCTATACTGATTCAGGAGGAGAGCTTGGTGATTTTTGCATCCATGGCCAAAGTTGAGAAAGAAAATATTTACATCCAGGGCTGACTTTAGGCCAAGTCAAAGAATACACTACCTTAATTGCCAAAGCTTAGGAGGGTGTTTTTGCTGTCTCTTCTGAATTTTTCCAGAAATGCAAATCTTCCCATTGGTGGGAGGTGGCACCATAAGTCAATGTGTCCTAGGACTCCATATGTCCTTGAGCCAGCATTGACTACCTCCAATGTTATGCAGGTGAATGTCTATCCAGGTAGCACTTTAATCCTTTGGTGATTTTTCCCCAATATTCTCTGTCTCTCCTTTATGCAAGAGAATAGGGATTCTCGTTCACCAGACTTTGTAGAGAGACATAATTGAATACAGCTTGTATGTAAACAGTGCAATTGATTTGTTGTCAACATTTGGTCTTTTCTTTCAATATTCAGGATCAGTTTGATACAGGGAAGATGCAAATTGAATGGCGATGCATTGGCTACAGGCAGTCAAAGGCCGAGTACAAAAAAAAAAAAATACTGCAGAGTTGTTGATATTTTAGTGCAGTTTTTCCTATAGCTTTAGCTGAGTTTGAAGGACTAACGTGCTGGCATTTGTGTGCAAAAAGACAACCCTTGCTGTATTGTTATCTTCTTTTTACCAACGTTTTAAATAATTATGTAATTGCAACAGGAAAAGGAGCATTTGCATCAGAGGATTTGAAGCAGTAATTTCCAAGGTATATTGTTCTGGATCAAGGATAAACACCACCCTAGGTGTGTTCGCCAATGTAATTTCAAGCTTTTATCACCAATTTATCTCTGTGAGCAAAATCAGGATTTTTTTTTTCATAAAGAAAAAATGCCTGCTAGGTGCATTGTATATACTCATAATTATATGCATCAACATTTAAACTTGGCATTGAAACATCATTTGTTTAAGGCAAAGAAGCAATATCTTTACCTTTCTGCTCAGAACAGAAATCTTTGTGGGAGGAGGAAGATAATGTCAACAGATGCAAAAGATCTCTTTAAGCATTGCTTACTTGTATAGTTTATGCCTCTTCTCCTTTATTATGCTTCTCTAATGAAGTCCTATTCAGAAAAAATCTCGGAACTTTCCCCCAAGTAGTAAAGATGCTTTGCCTTTTGGTTAACAACAAAGAAAGAATGATAACTGAGCAGAGGACAAGTAAGCTACATCATAATTGTAATAGGGAATGTGGGAAATTTAAGTTTATAGGACAATCATCGTCATCATCATAATCATCAAAAAGGGATATGTAATTAAGAACCCATTATATACTTCTCTTCAGTGGGAGAAGAAATTTAAAGATGGAATTCCTTCATCCTTTCCTTTTACAGGTCAATTTGTTCATTATCATGATGACATAAGTAACCCTGAGCCAAAGGTAGGATGTTTCTCATTAACAAATTAGTTTCAGTTTAGCTACAGGTTTCGCTTTTCATATATATTTTGAAAACAGTCAAAAATATAATTCTATCAGTAACTTTTAGGGATAGTTGTGAGGTTGGGTATTCAAAGTTAGAGCAGTGCTCATTGAGAAACCATTGCCTTCACTCTGAATTGGCTTCATCTAGCATCTCAATGCTTTGTCATTTTCAGAAGATGTTCAGTGCCATGTTATTGATCTATGGGATTAATTAAAATACAACAGTTAGAAGCACAGTATGATGTTAAATCTCATCTAGATCAATACCCCCGCCCCCAAAAAGAGAGGAATATTTATATATCCTTTTCACTTTTCCAAAATAATTTATGTTCTAATTCCAAATAAAGACAATGCTCAATGTCTCTGTTGCAACGATAGCTTCTAAAAATGGGAACCATGTAGGATGGGCTGCTGACTTCTTCCATTGCCAGTGTTTCTGCTTTGACCAACGTTGTTACAGATAAGCCACATGATCACTGTACATCTGCAGAAATTAAACTGTACAATTATGTGAAGACTTATTACTTAGAAATCATGACAATTGTGAATGGCAACAGATGTTCGGGGCATTGATCCATGGATTTCCTAATAATGAATTTTGAGCCACATGTTGAAGCCTACTGCCACTTTTATTATCTGATGTATGATTAGAAAAACAGTAAAATACAGTAGATGTATAAATATACAGTATGTATTCACCCAAATCACATTTCTAAACAAATGTCTAAGATAAATAACAGTGACTTTTCAGAATAATTGTATTTAAAGACTGAACAGTAGGTTAAAATCTAAACCTAGGCAGCTGTTTAGATTGCTGACTGTTGATTCAAGCAAAGATTTTTGGTGTGAAAAAGCTCAGATCTAAGGTTTTCAAGATATGTTCATGACACCATCCTACAAGATTAGCAGCATATTCTGCATGTGTCTATTCAGAATTGCCCTTCTGAGTTCAGTAGAGCTTACTCTCAGCTAAGTAGATAGATGGTTGTAGCCTTGGTTGGCTGATCTGGCCTATGTTTTCTGCATGGCTACATAGGAAACGACGTGTCACCAGTGGGAGCATGTGAAGCTGAGACGAGGTTGTGCTTTCACTACTGATAATATCCTAAGAGGTGAGATTGTCTCTTGGTATCAATTACTCAGAATTCATAACCTGGTACTTAATGATTTACTGCTCTGCATATACTCTATTAAAGTTTAAGCTCTTTTTCTTGCTATCCTCTTGTTCTGAAGACAGGGTGATACTTTGTCAAAAGTAAATAATGTAACAGTACAGGATTTTAAAACATCTTACAAATTAAATATTAAACTTTCAAGGTTTACTTGATCTGAAGATCCCAGGTTGCTTTCAGTCTTGGCTGATCCCTGGCAATTCTACCTGTCCATCACATATGTTGGCCAACTCATGATAATAGAATGCAATATAAAAAATGGATGATTATCTCTCTTTCAAAAGTTGTCATGGAATTTAACAAGTAGAGTAATTTTCCACTTTTTTCCTCAACAGAAAAAAACTATGCCAACTTTTTCGTCTATATTTTGAAAACCATTATTAATTAGTCGCAAAGGTGCTTTTTCAAGAGGCAACTGGACTTTCTGGTTTTTTTCTTTGAAGACGTTTCACTTCTCATCCAAGAAGCTTCTTCAGCTCTGACCTTTGGGACTACAGTCTCCATAGACATTATTAATTAGAAAATAAATTGATGTTTGTTTGTTTTTCTCAAAGGCAACAAAAAACATTGATGAAATCTGCAAATCTCGACGAAACGTGCTTGGGTGGGCACTGGGCAAGCAGAGAGGCTAACAGGATGATGAACAGACTTGTACTGAGCACACTAATCCCCTTGAAACGTTAGAGCAAAAAAAAAAATTCAGAACTCTGAGAATGCAAAAGAAAGAAACATAAGGGAGGAGAGAGGGAGTGGGGGGAGAGATATTTTGACAGAGAATTAGGGAAAATAGAAAGTAAAAGTATCCATTTCATTTCTCCAAATTAGCTATGAGTATTTTTGCCCTGTTTTTTATTAGATGAAATTTACACAAATGCTCGACCAAGATGTAGGGAAGACAAATTCCAAATGTTACAGAATTCAATGCAAGGATTTCTGAGATACATGGGTTATTGACTGCAGTCTACAGCTTACAGAGTTTGAAAGCTCACAGTAGTTTTTTACCAACATCGCTTTTTTTAAAAAAAAACCCCGCTCTCTGCATTTGACATCCCATCCTCCATGTCTCCAGGATCACTGCTCACATCCACATCCACAACCCTTCCTATCAGCAATCCTGTGATGGGATGGGGAATTACTGCTTACAAGGTGAAAAGACAGGAAGAAGACACAACATGGTATTATTTATAATTTTACACAGTGAAAAAAAGAAGCTCATGGAGTAAATGATTTGCAGATGGGATATATGAACGAGGGAGGAGGACTTAAGTAAAAACATGCAGTTGAAAAATATTGTCTTTTGACAAAAGAAAAGATGAGAATATATTGCGCCACAAAGGAAGGAAGGAAGGATGGGAAAGGAGAGGAGTGGGAAGCTGAATAAACAAACTCACGGGAGGATTAAAAAAAATATTCAGCACTTTGCAAGAGAGTTCTATCACACGTAGAACCACTCATAAAGAACCATACGATTGCAGAGAAAATGATCTCCACCTCTGTCCCCATCTCTCTCTATATATATTTCCACTTTCCTCCTATAAACCTATCACCCATCCAAAGGGATGTCATGATCTCATACAATGGACAAATCAGTCACTGAATCTAATACTACTTCTCTTTCATTCTTCCTTCTCCTCCCTCCCGAGGAACTGTATAAGTAAGTCACCGAAACACTACCATAAAACTTTGATTTAATGGACAATGTACTTGTATTGGGGTGGGGAAGGGGCAGCAAGAAAGTCTGTTAAATCTGTCTGTTAAATCCAAATGTATGCCATTTACGGTATGTCATTTGCATCCATTTATCATTTTGCAGGATTACATAATTGACATTTTACATCCTAATTGTCAGTTGGTTGTGGAAGTGATGAGCATATATGTATGGAAATGACATTAACATGTAAATTATGGAAGTGGGGTAAATTGATACAAGTGATGCCTACTATGTCAGTTGTGTGGACAACTTCAGAAACAATGGATCTTGTCCTTTCTTTGTGGTTACGTATCTTTTTAAAAATTCTAATGTTGATTTATTTACATATACTGTATACATATAAATAACCACATACACAATTTCGTACCTACGATCTGCATCTTTTCTGTTTCTTCTTGTTTGTTACTGCATTTCCATTCCTATATCTTCCTCGTTTACTCTTGCCTTTTATCCCTCTCCTCTAACCATTCATACCATTTCTCCCACGCTATATTATATTCTGTTTCCTCTTTTTCTTATATTTCCTTTGTAAGTTTGTCCATTTCTGCACACTCCGAAACTTTACTAATCAGATTATCTTCCGTTGATATATTGTTGTTTTTCCAACTTTGTGCATATATACATATACATATTTTAAGTCCGGTGGATAGTGCTGCGTCCTGGCTCCACGTCGGTCCTCAGAAACCGCTGCGCACTGATTGGCTGCTTCGTTTCTGGCGCGAGTATATAAGTAGCTATCAAAGTGCTAACAGCCGCTGCTCCTGTTAGCCGAGCAGCCTCGCTAGGCGCCAAACTAGTGAAAGTGTTGACCGCAATTGTTAACAATAAAACCTGTTAGCTTTTAACGAAAGCCGTCTTGCCTCAGTCTGTTAGTCCCTACCAGGACACAACAGCTGGTGACAAGGTTTGGTAGTCTATTCTGAACCGCACTGAGGTACAGACACGAGAGGAGCTGAAGTCACTGTCCAAGAGCTGAAGCACTAAACGCGATGAGAAGTGGCCCAACAAGCCTGGCATCGCCCTGAGTTTCCTCGCCGGTAAAGAATGACAGCCTTGCCTGTTTTCACTGCCTTATTCCTTTTTTCCGTTTGGATACACGGTTCTGTCTTTTCCAGCTTGCAGAATTCCCAACCTGTATATTGGAAGTAGAATCCTTACGGGAGTTTGACTTGAAGCCAAGGTGAGGTAGAGATGCTTGACCTACTTCAAGTGAGCTAAAATCCCACACTTTTTAATCCTGTGCCAGGTTCCAATTCCACTCTGTATTGGAGCACAGACCCATGTGTCATATAACTGTACCTTGTTCCTGTTCATCTGAGTCTTCCAAATCTATATCATACAGCTTGCATAAATTTTGACTGGGTCCATATAAACAAAATGTAGTAATAAATGGGCTCATCTGATCAAAAAATGGTTATAAATATACACATGAAATAAAAAGGTAATAACTATGATAGTAAAATATCTCATCAATGTTACCTTTCAATGTTGAATTTTGGGTATAGCTACTGGATAAATAAAGGAAATTTCATGAGAATTGTATAAGATGCACCACCGAACTGCTGATGCCAAGACTGTTATTATTACTGCTTCGATTACCAAGTAAACACTGATGAATCAAAAGCCTCCTGTATGAGAAAGAAGGACCCAGCAAACAATAGCCATGGCAGGCAAAAGTACGTTCTCCTTAAACTTCCTGGCTAATTGTAAATTGAGATCAGGTTTAACTAAATATTGACTGAAAAAGAGCTGTGTGTAAAGAAATCCAGGTCCTGAAGCCATAAGCTGATTCATATAAACTCCAGCTGTGCCCAAGTAAAGTCCATCTGAATTTAAACATTTGTTTTAGAATGTTGAGACAAAGGCACATGATCCTGGATTTTGGAAACTGAGCGTGCATTTCAGTGCTGTGACATTCTATGGTTTGGGAAAGGGGGCCGAAACCATAAAATTTCTGCTTCTTCTATCACCTAGCAACCCTTTCCTGCCCCTTCCCATCCCAGACATTCTGAAATGAAAAAGAAAGACAGTTCTCACAAGACCTCCTGGATGTGTCTTTCTGACAATTACAAAAAGCAACTTTACATTAAAAAAATGCATATATATATATATTTAATGGAACTATTGGACAAAGCGAGACTTTCCTTTATGCCAATTATAATCTTCCCTCTCCGTGGCATTAAATATTTTAACTGACTTTAAAAAAATGACAACGACTTAGGTAACAAATTCAAAAGGGGCGTTTTCCAAAATCCTTTTCATGGACATACTTTCGTATTTATTTAGCAATCTTTCTCTTTGTTTTGGGGCATCCCCTGTTGTTTCCAGGCTGAGAAAAAGTAGCAGTTTGCAGGCCATTATATGCAGTGGATCCCTTGTTGGTTATGGTATTCTAGGACTGTTATCCATAGAATTTGCTACTATCTTATACTTATATCAGTGATGGCTAACTTTTTCCGGACTGAGTGCCCAAAGCGCAGGCACACGAGTGCGTGAACCCCCAAAATGCAATGCATGTGTGGCTCCTGCGCATGTGCCCTGCCCCCTGTGCATGCACCCGTGCCCCCTGCATGCACTGTGTGCCATCTCTGGCACGCATGCCATAGGGTCGCCATCACTGATCTATATAGTAAGTAAGGGACTGTTTGCTTTCTCCTGAATTGGGACGCTACTTATTAGGGCAACAAGCAGTAGATTTATAAGCTTCTCACATGAATGCCAAATTTGTTCAGACTGAGAGTTAGAATCTCTCTCACATGTCCTATTAAAATGTCCAATGGTGATCAAATTTAATATTTCCTATTGTTACTAACCCAGGAAGATAAATCTATCTCAGCATCTACTTCTGTCCTACTATCCTACTATCACAGCACCATTGAGAGTGTCCTGACATACAGCATTCTTGCATGGTGTGGGAGCAGCTCTGTAGCAGACAAAAAGGCTCTACAGAGATCATTAAAACTGCCCAGAATATCATCAGGCTCCAGCTACCAACCCTGGACGACATCTTCGAATCTCACTGTTTGAGAAAGTTGCATAACATTCTCAGAGACTCTTCCCATCCTGCTTACAATCTTTTTGGACTCCTGCCTTCTGGCAGAAGATACAGAATAATTAAAACTCGGACCACACATTTTCTGAATAGTTTTTATGCCAGAGCTATAATTGCACTCAACAATGAACTAAAAGGCCACCATCAGTGAGCTGTTGGACAATATTACTTGGTCTGTTGTGTGGATGTTTGGGTGGTTTAGAGGTGGAGAATTGTGGTAGGTGGGAGTGTGTTTGGGGATTGTTATGTGTGTTGGACCTGGTCTTTGGGTGTTAAGTGAATTTCGCTGTATGGGTATACTGTGTATACACGTACAATGGCAATGAAGTTATTATTATTATTAACTTAATTGCCATTGTCACAGGAGCTTTTTTATTGTTCTCCTGGAGGATCATTCTTCATAAACTTCTAAGATGGTTGCAAAATTCTTATTAATAGCTACAGCTGTTAGAAAACATCTGGTTCTACACCCATATTACATTGACTAATAGCTTTAGGATTTTATCACAATTTTAAAAGTTCTTTTTAGAGTTATTATGTTGTATGTTGGTCTTTTATAATATTTGGTTTTGGACTGTAATAAATTTTGATAGATTGATCTTATATACCCCCACATGATAGTTTATGACCATAATAAAGATTTACTTTGCTTTGCTTTGATATATAAACACCCCCCCCCCCCCAATACACCAACACCCAGACACTCAGGGCCATCTCCAGGTGGAGGGTAAACAAATATTAACACGGTGGCTGTGATCATGGGATTGAAGCTCCACTGTTTTTTTTCCTGTGCATTTGTACACATAACACAACTTAAAATGGGATGGTGTTTTGATGTCATGGTTACAGCTGCCATTTTTGACCCCTTCTGTGGATATTCTTACATAGATTTAGTACTTGGTTTTAAATAATATTTCTGAAATAAAGCTCTGCCTGATTTGATTCATTTGTTCTCTCTAATTTGTTTTTGCCCATCTATCCCCAGTTTGTAATGGGATGGAAGGAGAGGAAGTAAGTGAAAATAGCTTGATGAGCTGACAGAAATGGAGAGTTGCAGTTGTAGGGAGGAAGAAAAAATGAGTACTGAACTAAAATTTAGAATAACAGAGTTGGAAGGGACCTTGGAGGTCTTCTAGTCCAACCCCCTGCTTAGGCAGGAAACCCTACACCACTTCAGACAAAGCATTATCCAATATCTTCTTAAAAACTTCCAGTGTTGGAGCATTCACAACTTCTGGAGGCAAGTTGTTCCACTGATTAATTGTTCTAACTGTCAGGAGATTTCTCCTTAGTTCTAAGTTACTTCTCTCCTTGATTAGTTTCCACCCATTGCTTCTTGTCCTGCCCTCAGGTGCTTTGGAGAATAGCTTGACTCCCTCTTTGTGGCAGCCCCTGAGATATTGGAACACTGCTATCATGTCTCCCCTAGTCCTTCTTTTCATTAAACTAGACATACCCAGTTCCTGAAATGAACATGGGCAGCTTTTGGCTATTGAAGACTTGGTGGTTCCAGAGTGACCTGGATCCATAGGAAGATCACAAAGATGAGAAGGCTCAGATTTTGATGGACCATGCAAACTTGAACAAATGGGAAGAAGGAGATCTGACAAACACCCAGAAGAACATCAAGAGAGAGACTGCCAGTTGAGGGAAATTAATATTAAGGTTAAGTCAAAGGTGCTGGGGGATTTAGCATAATCATATGCATATCTACATTTTAATACAGATACACACAACACACACACAAACTGACCTCAGAAGAAGCAGTATTTGAAAGATGTGGAAATAGATGAAGACAAAGCAATTGGAGCTTTAAAATGATTAACTGCTTTTTACAGCTTACCATATCCTTTTACAAAGGGAATGTGGTGGCTCAGTGACTAAGATGCTGAGCTTGTCGATCGAAAGGTTGGCAGTTCAGCAGTTCGAATCCCTAGTGCCACATAATGGAGTGAGCTCCCGTTACATGTTCCAGTTTCTGCCAACCTACCAGTTTGAAAGCACATAAAAAAATGCAAGTAGAAAAATAGGGACCACCTTTGGTGGGAAGGTATCAGCATTCCATACACCTTTGGCATTTAGTCATGCTGGCCACATGACCATGGAGATGTCTTTGGATAGCGCTGGCTCTTCGGCTTTGAAATGGAGATGAGCACCGCCCCTTAGAATTGGGAACGGCTAGCACATATGTGCGAGGGGAACCTTTACCTTTTATATCCTTTTTCAGCCAACGCTTAAGGAGAAAGTGGGCACAGGGGAATTCTTAACTGATTAGCCTTGTGTGGCTAAAAACCAAATCAAACTTTCCTATCTATGTTATGAATAAAAAGAAGAGGGGGTACATTTTATAAGGAGGTCTCTACATGCTGTCAACCCCAACAAGTCACCAGATTAGAAAAATCATCTCCATAGGAAAGATTTGACCTATATTGAAACTGGCTAACAAAATCTTGCAAATCTGATTGTCCTGCACCTCTTAGGGAGGCATCTGTCTGAGTCTCTTCCAAATGTTATTTGGCTGCTTTAGACTTAAAAATGTTTTCCTCCCTTTTGCCTAGGCCAGGGGTCCCCAGCCCCCAGTCTGTGGACTGGCACTGGGCCATGGGTGGCATCCCAAAAACCGGGCTGCACAAACAAGCGAAGCCCCATCTGCGGGATGCAGGCAGCATGTGAAACCACACCATCTCCAGGCCATGGAAAAACCTCTCTCCACAGAACCAGTCCCTGGTGCCCAAAGGTTGGAGGCCACTGGTCCAAGCAACGGGTCCTGCATAATTTCATCGAGGTCATCTTACTTACCCTCTACAAATGATAGGACGTGGTTAATTTTCAGAACACAGCCATGACGTGACTTTTGTTTCATAGAACCTCAATGTGGAACCTTTTCCCCCCCTCAAATTATTCTTGAAATAAAAGGCTTCAGTTTCAGTTGACATACGATATCTTTTATGGACACATCCATCTTGTTTTCTGACAACAGCGTGGGTTGCCATTGATTTCTCCAGGGACGTTTTCTGATTCCCCATGCAGTCTATAGCTCTGATATAACCTGGTGGTCTTTCATCCAAACAGTGATCAGGATCAACCTTGATTAGCTTCCAAGCTCAGTTGTCATTTTCTGTAACTTTCTTAAAGGCTGCTTAAAAAAAATATATGAGAGGATTGACAATAGCCCAAGCAAACAAAAAAACTCCTTTAATAAAAATGGTACCTTTACCATCATACAACAGGAGCATCACTTTATAATTTTACCTTTCCCTTGAATTGCGACTGAAGAGGCAGGAGAAATTACAGTCCTTCTCTGAGAGCAGAAAGATTTTAAAGCATGCTCTGAAATGTTTTACGCCATTCAAATTGCTGTCTAGGATTCAATTTCATTGCCTTCTTGCCAGTTTCTCAAATAAAACTTAGTCACATTTGTCACAAATGTTTTTTCAGTTCAGCAGTCAATTTGTTTATTCAGACAGGCCTCAGCTTCATTCCTCATTTTTTTTCAAGCCTTGGTTGAGGTGTGTTGTATAAATTCTGCAAGGTCAATTGATTGAAGAGGTTAAATGATTTAGATGAGGGAATAGGAGTCATCAAATTTTCAGATGACACTAAGCTGGCAGGAATAGCCAATATCCCAAAAGGCAAGCTCAGGATCCAAAAAGATTGTCAGACTTGAACAATGGGCCCTATCCAACAACATGAAATTTAATGTGGAGAAAAGCAAGCTTTTACATCCAGGCAAGAAAAATCAAAGGAACAAGTACAGAATAGGCAAAACCTGGCTCAAAAACAGTAACTGTGAGAGGGACTTTGGAGTCCTAGTGGATAATCACTTAAATATGAATCAGTAGTGTGTGGCGGCGGCCAAAAAAGCTAACACAATCCTTGGTTGCATAAACAGAGGCATAGAATAAAAATCACATGAAATATTAGTACCACTTTATAAAGCCTTAATAAAGTTACCCCTGGAGTACTGCATTTAATTTTGTTCACTACATTACAAAAAAGATGTTGAGACTTTGGAAAAAGTGAAAGAAGATGATTAAAGGCCTGAAGACTAAAACATATGAAGAACGATTGCAGGAATTGAGTATGCCCAGTCTAGAGAAAAGAAGGACTAGGGGTGACATGATAGCATTATTTCAATATTTGAGGGGTTGCCACAAAGAAGAGGGGGGGGGGGTCAACTTATTTTTCAAAGCACCAGAAGGCAAGACAAGAATCAATAGATGGAAGGAGAGAAGCAACCTGGAATTAAGGAGAAACTTCCTAAAAGTGATGACAATTAATCAGTGGATCAGCTTGCCTTCAGAAGCTGTAGGGGTTTCATTGCTGGAGGTTTTTAAGAAAAGACTGGACAATCACCTATCTGAAATGGTATACGGTCTCCTGCTTGAGCAGCGAGTTGGATTAGAAGACCTCCAAGGTCCCTTCCAGCTCTATTCTGATTGATTGAATAAGGTTCTTCCCACCCACTCCCATCCCCAAAGGACTCCAATAGTTCTTTTTATTGTTAGTTATTTCAGTGTCAATCATGGGAAAAAGCAAGTCCTGAATCTATAAATCATCATCTGTGTTTGGGCTCCCAGTATTGGAATTCCCAGCAGGAATATTATCGTTTTTGTTCTCTGACTGTTTATTCACCCATATTTATAATAGAAATTGTCAGCCCACGTATTTATCAAAAAAATCAAAATCAGAACTTTAATGGTTAACTTGAGATCATGGCTGTCAACACAAAGATGAGGTATAATTGCAGTGTCGTGACACACCACATGTTGCAAAAAGTGCCCTATGCATTGTTTTCAAGGTACATTTTTCATGTCTTGTGTTTGATTTTGGTTCGGTTTGCCATGGAGCAGCTCACCTTCTCTTGGGACTAATCAATTTATTTTACATACCAATCCTCTCCTGATGCATTTCATAATGATCTGTAAGAAGTGGAATTGATTTTTGAACTTGTCCTCCTTATGAATTTATCTCCATTTGCTGTCATGCCTAACCACCTTTGTAAAAGACGTGAGGCCAGAGGTAACATGTATGCTTCCATTTAATCTCTCAAAGATGGCAGGTTATTTATAAACGTCATTTTCCTTGTGTGTCATGTTCCCACTGCTAAATAGTTGCATCAGCAGTCAGGGATTGCACATCATCAGCATTACATCTGGACTCCAGATGCAAGGAAGGGTGGGATAGATTGGAACAAGGTTATCTTAACATAGTTATATAGGATTGATGGACAACCTGGCTACTTAAAACATTCATTCTTTAAACAATTGCCACAGATTACTAATCTTACTTGAGAATTTTAAAAAGGCAGAGAAGACATGAACCATCTTTTCCCGTTCATTTTTTATTTATATAGATAGGTCCCCCTAGAAAGGAAAGCATATTTTCCTCATTCTTATTAGCAGCTGTAATAGGTTTAGAACCAGGAGGCCAAGCACAGAGCATAGCTGGTGCTTCAGAACTCCAAAAGAAAAATGATTTTAAATTGGGTTATACCTCATAATGTCTTCAAATAATTTGACATTATGACCTCAAATCTAGTGAGATTTCAAAAACATGTTTGTTATCCCACCTTTTTCCTTCAAGAAGCTCTAGGCAATGTATAAAGTTTTCCCATCTTCTTCCTTTTCCGTACTACAAGAACTGGGCACAGAGTTGTTACCTATTTTTTTTTTACCAGATTATGAAATGTTAGGAGATGTACTGCCTCTTACAAGATTCCTGCCATTTTTGTTTTTTTTAAATTACTTTTAATATCGTTTTGGAATTTTGCAAATGGCATATCAGATTAACAGATTAACAGAGTTGGAAGGGACCTTATAGGTCATCTAGTCCAACCCCCCTGCTCAAGCAGGAGACCCTACACCATTTCTAACAAATCTTTTCTTGAAAGTCTCAAGTGATGAAGCTCCCACAACTTCCAAAGGCAAGCTGTTCCATTGGTTGATTGTTCTCACTGTCAGAAAGATCCTCCTCATTTCTAGGCTGAATTTCTCCTTGGTCAGTTTCCATCCATTTCCCTTGTCTGGCCTTCAGGTGCTTTGGAAAACAGCTTGACCCCCTCCTCTCTGTGGCAGCCCCTCAAGTATTGGAAGACGGCTATCATGTCTCCCCTGGTCCTTCTCTTCACTAGACTAGCCATGCCCAGTTCATGTAACCGTTCTTCATATGTTTTGGTCTCCAGTCCCCTAATCATCCTGGTTGCTCTCCTCTGCACTTTTTCTAGAGTCTCAACATCTTTTTTATAGTGTGGTGACCAAAACTGGATTTCAAAGGATCCTAAGAGTTCCTAAAGCCATTCCTTTGCTAATAGGATATCTACAGCATGCACTCCCATCTCAAATCTATAACAATAACCATAGTTGACAACTGGCTTGTATTTATTTATTTGCAACCTTTAACACTATTGTCACCATTATTACATGCATACATATAGTATTTAGCATTTCATGGTCTAGACTGTTAGCTTCCCAAAGTCATGGATTTGAGATGGCCAGCCAAACAAACAAACAAACAAACAAATAAATAAATAAATCTCCCTGTTACTTAAAAAGTGCCTCCTTATTAACAGATGAGTAACCTTACTGAAGATCCAACTTATTCCCATGGTGACTTCTTTAGCAAATTTTCCACACTAGGCAGGAAGTATCCTCATGCTTTATCCCTTTTCTTATATTATTGTAAGGATCAAGGAGAAACCAACATGTGCAAGAACTGTAAGCTACAGGGCTTATTTATTTGTGGTGAAAAGATTAGGGGAACAGGAAACTAGACACAGAAAACTGGGAATGACAAATGCTCAGTTTAAAAAAAAACAAGATTTCTTCAGTGTTTCAGGCAGGTTACAATTACTCTGTTATATAAGTATAGATATGAAACTACAGTACATCTGTGGGTATATATAATATTATATGAGAATTATTATGGCTACAGAAATGTACATCAAACCTATAAGGTAATATAGTTTACATGTGTGTGTGTTTTATATATTTATAAACAAACTATATTACTTTATAGGCCTGAAGTACAGTACATTTTGTTAGCAATAATAATTCTCATGCTTGTAAGTCTTTGCCTTTAAATTCTGCTGCAGGCTTTTCTCATCTACTTAACAGTACATAGGAACTCAAATAGTAATACCCCTCCCTCATTTTGAGAGCTCCTTAATCTATCTGATGAAAACATAAATATAATTATTATAAATGTTTCAAACACTTTGGGGCCATTTAGTTCTCTTCCCTTGCAGTTTAACAGACAGTGTTTGCTTTTTCTCCCATTGAGGATTTGACTGAGTTTCCTTTGATTGGGGCCCAATGTCTCAAATTTAATCCTCGGACTAAGACAAAAATAAAGCAAACACATGCTATAGAAGGGGGGCAGTGGAACTGCCACCAAATTCCTTGACCTTTTTTGTATTGTTATCGTTGGTGGGAGAATTAATAAATGTTGGAGTGACAGAGATCTGGAGCAAAGATTTTATATCCTTGAACCCTTGTTCGGTTTCTATGCAAATTTTTAATGTCAAAGGAAAGAGAGAAAGTGGGCAACATTTTTCTTCAGTTGAATGTTGCCAGCCAGCTCCTTTCTTCTTTTTTTCTTTTTTTATCACAGGCGGGCAAACTTTCAGGGGCTGGGCTGATATTTTTGAGGGAGTGTGTGGATTATGGAGGACCATCAAGCCATGGCACATGTATAGGTAGGTCTAAGTCGTTCTGTCTCTGTTTCCTTTGTTGGTGGAGCATTTGAAGGCTAGCACAATTGGCTTCGTGTACTTTCACTCTCAAAATGATAGGAAATCAGTCCATTCTCTTTTTGGAACTGTGAATGGAGTTCCGAAGGCCTTGGTAGCGCAGTGGTTAGAGTGCAGTACTGCAGGCTAATTCTGCTGACTGCTGGCTGCCTGCAATTTGGCAGTTCAAATCCCACTAGGCTCAAGGTTGACTCAGCTTTCCATCCTTCCAAGGTGGGTAAAATGAGGACCCAAATTGTTGGGGGCAATATGCTGACTCTGTAAACTGCTTAGAGAGGGCTATAAAGCATTGTAAAGTGGTATGTAAATCTAAGTGTGATATTGCTATTGCTATCCACGAAGAACTTCATGAGCTTTGTGGAGCTTTCAGGCTACAATAGTTTCCCTCCAACCACAATCTAGAACCATGAAGTCAAAACATGAGGTTGGCAGTGGATGACAAGAGATTCACAAGTAGACAACAGGCCGTTTTGGCTGCATGGATAGAGGCAGCTTGTAATTCTACCTCGGTAGTTTGTGTCAACGTAACCCAACATACAGAGCATTTCCAGCTTTGGATGATCTGAATATTTTGGATCTCTCATGGGAAATGAGATAAATTAATGGGCTTTATTTCAGTTGGCAAATTCTCAAATATGAGTTGATATCCACTGGGATCCGTCATCTTTGCTTAATATCAGATTGGCCCTTTGGCCCAAACCAGAAGAAATATTTTGTTTATAGGGCTCCAGGATACTAGATGTCTAGGTTAAAGAGCCGGGGTTAAGAATGATGATTTGCCCTTTCATTAATAGCGCCTAGTCAATTTTAAGGGGCCAGATGAGAGCAAAGGAGATGCTCTATTAGGTCCTGAGAATAAAATACATTATTTTTAATGTGACTGAGTGAATGTTGCTACTGCTGCTATGAGGATGAGGATGCTTATTATTACAGCATTTTTTAAAGTACACATTTTGATGCTGCTCACAGATGTAACAACATGGTTCCCAGCTCTGCTATAAATCCCAGATCTCTAAGAATGTACATTTTCAACAAAGTAGATATTTTAAAAAGTTTATTTTGAGAAGACATAGCCGGAAGTGTATATTTAAATTCAAACTGAGGTCAAGTTTCTTTTTGAAAATCCTTGACCAAATTTGTTGGAATGGAAATGGGCTGGACATTTTCTCCAAATTTCTTCCAGAGAAAAGCTTTCACAGCTTCTCAATGGCAGGGTTTGCCTTTTGTTCTGACAGTAGCGGACTATTGAAAAAGCCCCACAAGAGGAATTCCGTTATGATGCTGTTCCTAGGGATTTAAATGGAAAGCCAGAAGGGCTGCAGATTGTTGGAGCAATGTTTGTTCAATGAAAAATGGTCTCTTCACACACACAGTCCTTGGCTACTTAGCAGTTAAATTAAGGCAAGAGGACCACATTCCACCCATGAGAATTCCTCCAGAATTATTCTTTCAGATAATTTCCAGAACAAATTCTGTTTAATCAAATTGAATGAGGAGTGTTAAGAAAAATTGCCAGGGAATTTCTCTGCCTGGCACTAATTTAAATGCAGATTTTCACATGGCTTCAAATATGCAGACTTCTGTGGAAAGAGACCAGTTAGATTTATGAGCAAACGCATTCAAACAAGATACAGAAACAGACTGATTTGTCATAACTAAGGTTCTTTGGCTGAAGGTTCGGTTTAACGAGAGCAGTTTCAGGAGAACAATAACAGCAAGAAGTTTGCCATGTAGATTTGGAAAGTAATTACAAGTCATGTTTTCGAGAAGACGAAAAAGAGGTGTTGAACAATGCAGCAGAGCACACGACAAATTGTTTCTCATTGGATAGGTGTGAAATTAGTAGTAGACTGGTATTTAGGAAACATTCTCTTGCCTTTAGTGTTCATTTACTTAACTTTATTAATCTTCTGGTATTCATCAACCTGGGTCTTCGTGCGCACACATGTATTTGCTCAATCCATTTAATTAAAGGTACCTTCTCACATTTATTTCTTTATTAGATTTTTATCCTGCTTTTATTACTTTATAAGTAACTCATGACAGCAAACATATATAATATACTCCTTCCTCCTCCTATTTTTCCAGCAACAGCAATCTTGTGAAGTGACTTGTGCTAACAGAGAGTAATTGGCTTAAAGTAACCCAGCTGGCTTTCATGTCCAAGGCAGAAATAGAACTCACAGTCTCCTGGTTTCTAGATTGATGCCTCAACCACCAGATCAAGCTGGGCCTCTCTCAGATCAATATTCAGTTGATCTCAAAAGTTCAAGCTCGGTTATTTTTATGAGCTGCAATCCAGCGGTGGGTTGCCCTCAGTTCGCACCGGTTCTATAGAACCAGTAGTAAAACCGGCAGGAGGCTCTGCCCACCAACCCTGACGTCATCAAAATGCTTCTGCGCATGTGCAGAAGAGTGCGTGCGCGCAGCCCCATTGCAAACCGGTAGTAAAGGTAGGTAGAACCCACCACTGCTGCAATCATAAGGGGATCAGATTATTCTATTTTTTTTTATTTTTAATTTTACTTATTGGAATTTGTCAAACAAAAACAAGAACAAGAATAAGAAAATAAAAATACAACAACAGGGATGATAGGCACGTTAGTGCACTTATGCACACCCCCTCTACTGACCACTTAAGTATGAAGTAAGGCCCACAGAAGTCAATTTGTGACTGAAACTGTGAAAATTTATAGCTGAGACAACTGAATCAGGTAGAGCATTCCAGTCTTTGACAACTCTATTACAGAAATCATATTTTTTACAGTCAAGTTTAGAATGATTTACATTGAGTTTAAAGCAGTTTTTCATGCGCGTATTATTGTGATTAAAACAGAAAAAGTCATTCTAATTCCCAATCCCATTCCAAGTTTCAAGCTCTTGGCCTGGAAAAGCTCAAAAGGGTACAGAGGATTTAGAATCCCACAGATTAGCTATTGGGCTAGTAATTTTCTCTCTCTGGAGGCAGTTTAAAAGTACAAACAAACTTGGTAGTTTGCCTGAGTGGCGCAGCAGACTAATGCTATGATTAAAAGTAGTATTTAGCTTCCAGCTGCCTGCAATTACTGCGAGTTCAATTCTTACCAGGCTCAAGGTTGACTCAGCCTTCCATCCTTTCTAAGGTAGGTAAAATGAGGACCCGGTTTGTGGGGGCAATAAGCTGACTTTGTATAAAATATACAAAAGTATGAAGGCTATTGCTTAATGCATTGTAAGACGCCCTGAGTCTCCGGAGAAGGGCGGCATATAAATCAAAATTAAAAAAAAAAACAAAAAACCTTGCAATTGTCACATTTTTATTTTATTTCTCCCAGATTCTCACTGGCATGCAGCTGGATTTAAACGGGTGCTCCAACTTTGAGATGCTCCAGCTAAGCGCTAAGTTTCATTCCATTTGTGTGCTTTAGCAAACTAATATAATTTTTTCTCTACGATGTGGTAATTGTTAAGATTGAGGAATTGAAAAAAGGAAAGCCATAATAATATGAATGTAATAGTGTGGAAACTGTTCAAATATGTGTGCCTTGGCATATATATGTGTGTGTGTATGTGTGTGTGTGTGTGTGTGTGTGTATGTGTGTGTGTGTGTGTATACACACACACACACACACATGCATACACATATATGTACACACACACATTTATATTTGATCTTCAAATCCTAAGTATTTTATTTTATTTTTATTTTATTTTATTTTATTTTGAATTTATATACCGCCTTTCTCCCTGGGGACTCAGGGCGGTGTATAGCCAAATAAAAACATACAATACAAACATTTAAAAACAATTAAAAGAATATATATCTGTTTGGCCCCAAATTTAAAATGACAAACCAATGTAAAATTATGTAAAAATTTGTTAAGCCAGCCCGGCTTGCTGAAAGAAGAAAGTTTTAAGGGCACGGCGGAAGGCACCAAGGTCTTGGATTCTCCTTATTTTGCCTGGAGATGAATTGAAGTTCTGTGGAATTATTTCTAAACAATGTATATATTTTGGAAGAACTGCACAGCACATCAGTGAGTGGTTTGCAACTGCTGATATATCTGGATTGACTTTTGTTTAGTGTATTACACATCATTGATTCCATGTTAAATTATACAGATATTGATAGCTTCTCTTAGCTTCTAATGTGTTTAGAATTAAGGCAATCCCCTATTCATTTTGACCCTTTATTCCATTCCAGTGACATCTTTTTCATCTCTTTTATTTACGCTGACGGTTTGTCAAGTGGAATCTTCATAATAATGGCAGGAAGTCCCATGGAGCATCATGCTCTCTATCAGGACAGATGGTGAGGACTGAACCTTCATGAATTTGTTATTGACCTAATTGGAATCACATTTGTACATTGTTCTCATGCTATGCTGTGGCAAGGGAAGGGAGGGGGGGAACAGAACTCTGCCAGTACAAAAATGTGGAACTGCAAAAACCCTATAGAAGGAGAAGAAGTGAGGGGGGGGTACCAGACCCCCTTGGGTCATTCTTGCTATCTGAGCAGACCATTGTTGACCTAAGGTCAGACATGGGGAAGGACCTTCCAGCTGCAGTTATTCCCCTTTATTTCCCAGTGGAGATTCTTGCAGGGAGGGATCAGCCTCAAATAGGATATCCAACCCTGGGAAAAGCCACACAGATTCTGAGCAATTTACAAGACAGTAATTAGGGAGGCTATACAGTCTCATTGAACTGAGCGAATAAAGGCTGTGAAGTCTGGCCCCAGCTTCATTATTGTTTCTCCATGGGAGCTGCCAATAGAAAACATATTCGGTGCAAAAAGTGATCAGTAGCCAGGAAGGGACTTTCAGATTTTAAAAAAAAAAACTAAAAGCAAGATGTTAAAGCTTTTTCTTTTTTTTCTTTTTCTTTTTTTGTATGTGAAAATGCAGCTCAGCCAACTATTCAAAATGTCTTATTTTTCAAGTCCGCATTGGTCCTTTCAGAGGAATAAATTATATTTCTGAAACAAGATCCTGCCCTTATTCTGAGGCAATGTTTTGCTTAAATGCTGTTGCTTCTACCCAATTTCCCAACTGTATGTCTTTATGATCCTCCTGAATTAATCACTTGAGGGATTCAGGGATCAGGGTAGGGAATTGTGGCCTAACTTGGGCCTGAACCTGAGATGACAATGGAAGCTGACTCCAGGAAACACAAATGTGATGGCTTTCAGGTGACA
This sequence comes from Ptyas mucosa, assembly GCA_012654045.1. Taxonomy (NCBI): domain Eukaryota; kingdom Metazoa; phylum Chordata; class Lepidosauria; order Squamata; family Colubridae; genus Ptyas; species Ptyas mucosa. Next base: position 30,785,623 of record WNWU01000017.1, read on the forward strand.
TCACTAGAGCAAAGAAGAACAAGTGATCTGACAGGAAAATGGTGGTAACCTATTGGAATAAATGAACACTTTCCTCAGGGGTGAAATGCCACCGGTTCGGACCGGTTTGGGTGAACTGGTAGTAAAAAATGCTACTGGTTCTGGCGAACTGGTATTTCCAATGAAATACCGACGATCAGCTATGATGCGCCATTTATATTAGCTAGAATCGTCGGATTTCCTGCTTTCTAGCTAATCTAAATCGCGTGGCACAGTGGATTTCCCCCCCCCTCACTGTTCTACTTACCTTTGCAGACTCAGAAGGCTTAAAAATGTTCCTTTTTTAAGCGAAGTACAGGCTCAGTAGCAGACTCACAGAACGGGTAGCAGACTTCAGAGGATTTCACCACTGACATTCCTGGGAAATACTAAAAATCTGGGTTTTCTTACTTAATCAACACTATTCTTGAAAAACATTATATGTGTTCTTTTGGATACCGGTGGGATACCAGTTTTGCAATAAGGTTCCCTATGAGAAGGTTGTTTTTTGAGTTTTCAATACCAATTCCTAATGCTGGCTGCCTGACCATGATTACACATCCTCCTCAACATACCAGACTGAAAATCATTCCAAGAAATGCTGTATGTGGTTGGAAGATGACAGTTCTCATGTGCCCACCCACCCACAATGGTGGGCAAATGTTGGAGACAATTATGCAAAATGGTCTTCTTTTCCTAAGGAGCAAGTGGAAGAATAATCAACTTACATTTTCGTCTGCCAGCTGATTCATAGCCACCACTAGCATTTTTTTTAAAAAAAAAGTACACTTGGGAAAAAAGTTAGCCCATCAACACAGAAAATGTTAAGGGGGAAAAATAAGAAGGAAAACTAAAGCAAGGAGGAAAAGTAAGGAGCTTCGCTTGCTGCTCTTGTCAGCTTCCTCCCTTCCTAATTTCCAAGACTGTTTGGGGAATCCTTTTAGAAAGAATGGAAATAGACCTGAAGGGCTGACCCATTTTATCTCCTGAATATGCAGAAGTTGAAATGAGGGCAGCTCTTTCTGCCCATTTTGAGCATTGATATTAGGTAGCCAAAAACTGCATCAGAAGATTTGATAAGTGGAAAAGCCAGCAGACAGCTCTGAGCCACACACTAATATAGGAGATCCTAAGTAGAAATTTGCCTGCAATATGAGTGGATTAAATATGGGAAGGGAAATGGGTGTATGTGCCAAGCATTCCCTGGTATCTCCACGACTTCTGCCAGCAAAGATCTGAAAAGAATTTCTATGCTCAATTAAATTCATTTACCAAGTTCCCAGCATTCAGGAATCCTGTTTTATCAATATTCCCCAATGTGAACAGATAAACATGTTAATCTTGAAGCACCTTCCTGCATTTTTGCTCAATCCAAAGATTTCTAAAGCAACCAGGCAAAAAACGACATTGCCGTTACACTCACACAATATTCTTAAATTCCTTGTGGACTTTAATAATTTCCTCAATTCACACAGTGCTTTAAACCATGAACAGTCAACTGGGCTTGCTTCACACGATATTTTAAGATACAAAAAATAATTGTACTCCCTGCTTAGCATGTTGTGTAAATGCATTTGCTAGAGTTTTATGCAACTGAGCCAGTGTGGTGTACTTATTAAGATGTTGGATTAAGACTAGGGAAACTGACATTCACATGTTTTCCCCAGCCATGGAAACTTGCTGGCTGATTTTGGATGGGACACTTACTGTTGGCTCATTCTACCATGCAGAATTATTGTTGGTTTGGGGATAGAAGAGATTTGCCTTGAGCTCCTGGAGGGAAGGTAGAAAATAAATCTAATAAATTTACCTGAGCTGCTTAACTAGGTAATATGAGCCTGCTATGCATGTCCTCCTATGTCCTTCTAGGTCGGTATACCCAAATTATTGGGGAATATCTGCTACAAATAGCTTAGAAATTTCCCTTGGAAGAGATGGTTACCCTGGAAAAAAGACTAAACTGGAAAATAGCGTAGAGTTCCCAACAACAGAGAACTAGTGAGGTAGAAAACAGGTCTATCCTGCTGGAGGAAACCTGCATTGTAAAGCGAGGCAGATTTGGGTGCTGTTAAAAAAAAAAAAGGACCCTAACTAAAGATAAGGAAATGCAGACAGAAAGGTGAACATTCTATTTTTTATTTATTTATTTATTTTGATAAGGGCTTTGCAGAATTTTTCTTAGGTGGGATGAAACAGACTTTGGTTTTCTGTAAACAAACAAACATGTACCAATTCAGGCGGAGGGAAGGGTCAGCTGCAAAAACTGCATCTCTGTGAATGTCTATGGCAGGATTGTCAAATTTGCAGCCCACAGGACTGATGCGTCACGCGCTGGCCACCTCCATGTCTATTTTAGTGAATGGGGAAAAGGTCGTGATATGTCAGGTGATGCTGCTGTGACAATGTGAGTTTGACACCCCTGGTCTCTGGAGAGTCTCAATCATCAGGTCATGATTGTCCCAAAGGTGCTTTTTTAAAAGGCAACTGGATTTTTTGGGGTTTTTTTCCCTTGAAAATGTTTCTCTGCTCATCCAAGAAACTCCTTCAACAGAACTGAAGAAGCTTCTTGGATGAGAAGCGAAACGTTTTCAAGGAAAAAAACCAAGAAAGTTCAGTTGTCTTTTGAAAAAGCACCTTTGGAAATCTCTGTGAACTATATTGATGAATATCTCTTTTATTTTTAGATGAGCTTCTTCTCTTTAAGAGCTTCTTGACAATAGGTACAGTGTTGGTCTATTCCATGCTGGAAAAACCACATCTACAGAACTCACTAATACCAGTTTAATTTAATTTTTGCTCCCTAATAGCTTACCAACATTTATATATTTCTTTATAAATAAAATAAGAATTTGAGCGTATGTTTTTTTTTTAAAGGCAAATTTGGTGATAGTGCTAGTGAAGTCATTTCGGATATTCCCCTTTTTTCTAAAAAAAGCTACATTTATTCCTGGTGAAGGGGAATTGGTACCTGGAAGTGTATCCCAATATACTTGAAATTAAATCCCAGCAAAATTATTGGCAATATCTGATGGCTGTATTTCAAATAAGAGGAAACAACCCACTCTTTTTCATATTTTAGTGTGTTCCAGAAGAGATCGCCAGTCACAACAAGGGTTGTCAAAGAATATTTAAAACAACTGCAACGATGGAATATTAGGTTATAAAATATACTCAGCGGAAGAATTAAGTTGCTGTTTTCATTCCCTGGCATGCAGAAAGTATGTTTTAATTTCTTTAGGCAACACAGTTCACATGTCCCTTGGAGAGACATCTTGATTCTGGGATTGGACAAGAAAAATGTTGGCCCTAGCAAGCTCTCCTGGGGGACCCTTTAATTTATATACCCTGCCGTGTTGCTATCTGTCTAAAAAATATGGAATGCACAGCAGTGGTCTAAAAACACAAAAGCTTTCTTAGAGGGAGTACATTTAAGGATATTTCTGCTTCTATATGAAACCTGGGCTGAGGAAACAGCCAAGAAACTTGGCATTTCTCCATAACTAGATGGAATTGAATGATCTTTCCCTCCTCCTTTAAAAACAAATCATGCTGGGGGAGGAGTGGGGGTGGAGTTATTTGCGTCTAATGAAGGCATTCCGATGAAAACTAAATTCTAAGTATGCAATGAATCTGATTTGACAGATTCCATTTGAATCTGAACATTCTGAAATATATCTATACTGACTGAAACCTTTAGAAGCAGAGGTTTATTACATGTAGCAATGGAACAAGAAACAAATTTTCCCTCCAAATTTTTTTCTTGAGATTCCCCGAGAGGTATCATGACCCCACCCTCAAAAAAAATTGCCATAAAAACTAGTTACAACCTATAATGTAGAGATTTAGAAAACTAAAATTAGAATTATTTTTATTCATTGCGGCTTAATATTTTCCTATGTGGAATCAAAGACTTCATGCCACTATGGAACCCAAGAGTCTTATATTTTTGGAAAATTGTCTTGTTTTATTTTGTGTTTTTTGTTTATTTGTTTGGCAGCGACATTGGTATTCATTTAAATGCTATATTTTCACGTTTCTTTCTACTCCTTTTTGATAATATAGTGTCTAGGAATAAACAGTGAGTTAAGAATCTGAACAGGTTTGAGAACAAGTCTACCCACTGACAAGTCAAGATCAAACTTGCTAGACTCTTCAGATGTCTGAGAACTACAACTTTCAGAGTTCCACCTTCTGGATGGCCTTCTGGAAATTACAACATTAGAGAAGAATATGTTAGGCCTTAAGAAAATACACAGTACTTACTTATTTCTGGTGCCCAAAGTACCACATGGCTGACTAAAAGATGGGCTATTTCCATCCTCACTTGCCCCAAGACTAGCAAGTTATCCTTGCTTACAATACATTTGTGGCAAGAGAAGAAAAGATATATCCTGCTGAAACTCTATTTGATCATGCTTTCAGTTTGGCAACTTCTAGTTGCAAAAGCATGTTTTTCTGGGATAGGTAGGTTTTCCAAGCCAAATCCCAAAGGACATTCCATCTGCTCGTATACAATAAATGCTTGAACTGCATTCTGAATCAATTAAAAATGAAATTACCTTTCATTTGTTTCTATGGTTACAGATTATGGGATGTTCAGCCGGCCCATCGTGAGAAATTGCTTCAGAGATGTTTGCCTCCCTGGTTTGGTTATTTTAAAGTATTAGAATCTGGAGCCACTGCCAGTACTTGATGTATCATATCTGGCTGCTAACATCCAAATACCAAATTACACTTTCTGATACATGCCAAAATCCAGGGAATGACAAACATCTCCAGCATAATTACCTCAAAACTGTATCCAGAGTTTAGAATAAAGATCATTGGCATAAATCTATGTTTTAGCTTTGGAAGAAGAACTGAGTTCTTTGGCATTGCCATTTCACTTTCCAAGTGAAATATACAAGTCATAATGTTGCACACTGTGGTTTTGTGTGTGTGTGTGTGTGTATCTAAAAGCAGTTCTATCCCATCAATCTATTCTGATCAGTATCAATCTATACTGATATGCCTAACATGCTGAAATGATTAAAGAAGCATTTTAATAGGAAAAGAGCCAAATCCTAGCCAGCGGGTTAGCTTCTGTTTCAGCCACAAGAGTTAATCTTGGTAAAAATATTCTTTTTTAAATTTCTTATCATTGTCCTGACAAGTTCTACTTCTCCTCTCATAGGTATTTGATCACCACAACAATAGTTGTCGATACGCATTTCAAAAAGCACAGGTAGACTAATATGCTTGCTTTAGCTAGTATATAAAAATCTTGGAAGTCCAATTTTATTGATACTTTTGAAAGACCATATTTAACTTCTACATCCACTATCAGGTTTTTAGATAGGTTGCGTGATGGCACATGTTAGAAGATAATTTCTATATCTTATTGCTAGAAGTGTTTGATACCCTGAGCTCACATTTCCCCCTCTCTTTCTCTCCAACTTATGAATTTATCTCATTTGTAACTTTCTGGGGTACAGATAGTAAAAGGGGAACTCACGTGTTTCTTCTATCCCTTACCATAGGGGCAAATGCTCTCTTTTAAGCCAGGAAAAGCTGGTTTCCTTCACCATTGGCCATGCTTCCTACATATGCAGGAAGATGTACAGCAAGATCCAGAATGCCCAAGGTTGCCTACCATGATTTGAAGACAGACTTTTGGTGTCAGAGGTAAGAGTGTTTCCATGTGCTTCCTACCTAAATGCAATTTTATTTGGCTCAACTGACAGCATTTTTTCCTGGATAACTGCCAGGAATATAGTCATGATGGGACAGGATTGGGGATGGGGTGGGGTGGGATCTGTCTAAGGGCAGATCTTGGCCAATCGGCCCTTCCTGAACATGGTAACAGATGACGTCACCTCCCTCCCTCTCCCAGCTCATTGCAAATGCACCTCACACCCAGATTTTCCATTTTTCCTGCAGAACTGCTATTTTCTGACCCAAGTCGTCTTAAGCCCTTTAGAGTAGATGGGCTCCACTGTGTCATGCCATTGGAGTAGTAGTCCCAGCTCTGAATGCCTATAATGTTTTCTCCATTCTAGTGTCTGGTGGATGTCCTAGATAAGCATTTTACCTATGTTATGTTCTTTTTAGTAATCTTGCAATTAATCCAATGACAGCCAATTCAGTCAATGAACTATCCTCAACCCTAGAAACTTGCACTCCATCCAGCTCTGATATAGTCGATTCTCGTTATTCGCAGATTCCGTATTTGTATATTTCCCCTACTTGGTAAAAACTACTTGTAACCCCAAAATCCATACTTGTGGCACTTTTACAGTCATTCACGAGCATGCACAATGGTGAAAAATTTGAGTCACACGTGCACACGTTCCTAGCTGAGGTTTCAGTAGTTGCTAATTCTGTATTTGCACTGACTTTCTAGATACTGCAGGTAATGAGAATTAGCTGCAACTTACAGTGGTCACCCTTTAGGCTGAGTGAAACATGGTCCCCTTGTTTTTCTACCCCCTGTCCAATGTATCACAACTTCCCCTCCTTTTTCTTTCAATATGAATTTTAAAACATCTTTTCAGTTGCAATTTGTTATTGTGTTTCTATAATGCTGAAACTCGGTTCTTCCTTACTACAGAATTTCCATGGATGTAAAGAGGAGCAAGAGAACAATTTATTCCTTACTGCTTTCATTGTTGTAGCATTGGAGCTGCAATGATACCATATGGGGATAAAAGAGAAAAGAAAGGATTTGCATTCATGTCAAAGGGGATCCTATATATGGAAGGGGTGTGTGAAATGATCCATGTATATCAATATCTGGGCAGGGCAGGGCAGGGCAGGGCAGGGCAGGGCAGGGCAGGGCAGGGCAAGGCAAGGCAAGGCAAGGCAAGGCAAGGCAAGGCAAGGCAAGGCACTAGAGATAAAAGAACAATTCTGAAAAGAAACAAAATGAACCCAGGTAATGGTAGACTGATCACATAGGTACCAACCAGCAAGGCTTACTTTCCCTGTGTGAGTGAGAAGGGCAGGATGCAGGAGAATAACCAGTCATGTCTTGTATTGGCCACAGTCTAGAAAAAGCATTAGCAATTTCTGAAATTTGCTTAGGGAAAAGCTGGAGCAGCCCAGGAGATATGCAGCTTAGCGCAATTTTGTGCTGAAGCTAAGCTACTTGTCTCCCTTGCTATTATTGCCATCAGCCCTAAATACCCAAATACTCCTATATAAGCTGCTCTGAGTATTAAGCTCACCCTCACCCTTCCTCACTCCCTTCCTCCTCTCTGCTGTTGGAATATAGGAGTGCAGAACAACCTCTCCAGGAAACAGATGTTGCATTGGGTCTGAAGATGTTTCAGGACCAGATGGAGTCCTCCCTCCCCTCTTTATTTTTGGGACATAGCTTTTAACTTTCCAACTGTCAGCCTTTAATTCAGTTCTTTGCTGGGAGTTCTACTGTGCTTGCATCTTGTTTTGTTTTATTATCATGCTTAAAGCCTTATGAAGACCAGGGCATAAAATGTAATAAATATGTAAAATGAAAACAGATATATCGCTAAAAGATGGCATTGCCAAGAGCTTAGAGGGGGCAGCTTAAAATGTCAGCTTGGAATCTGAGACATTGATTCAGGGGCCGTGAACTGTTCCAGTTAAATAATCATGGCCACTGGTATGCCAGACATGGGCATGGATGGGCTTGTTAGCTAATGCATTCCACCCATAACACTCCGAAGGGGAACTCCAAAATTAAGTATCACACCTATTAAAGGATTTGGGGAATGCAGGTGATACATTAGCAAACACCAAGGTACCAATAGGTACATGCTACTTATTGATTTTAACATCAATAATTGTTAGGGGGTTTTCAGAGCCCTAGAAAAGGCATTCTCAACCAGTGAGTCAAAAATAATTACATCACAACTCCTTAAGTAAGTTCAGAAAACAATTTAACTACAAAAATCTCAAACAGTTACTACTGATGTCTTTGCTAGGTTTGATCTCACCAATCGCATCAGATGTGTTTTATGTTAGAGGAAGTATGTTTTGGAAAGCAGCTTCATGACTTCTCAATTAAGTTGGGCCTCTTCCAACTAATAGGAGACCCCAGTACGCAAGGTATCAGATGTATGTTATTCTTTCACATTAATATTTCGCTATTGCTACCATTTTTGCTTCTCCATCAACAGCCTTTCCCATACACCTACAGATCAATGTCACAAAATCGATAAGTACTGGAAAGGCGGTTTAGATGGGCATTGGCCAATATTCCAGGATTACAACAGGTTTACTAATACAATCCAACAAATATTTTCTGTTTGCATGATCTGCTTAAGAAGACCAAAAGTCAAGATACAAAAATTCTGCTTTGCATGGTATCTTTTAGTTTATTTTGGAAGGGTGGGCAAAATTCAGTGCCAGCATCTCATAAATAATCAACTATGGTTTAAGTTACATAACCCTTCAGATTTTTAAAATGGCAACAGAACTGATTCTATCTTAGATCCTTCTCTTGACTCCTTCTTTTATTTATATGGATTAGTCCTTGGGCCAATTGAATACCAATCTCCAATCAGTTGTTCATTCACTGATTGACCACTGTTATCTAGGTAATTAGTTTAAAAAATACTAGCCATGAAAAAAATAACATTGGTATAGCCAACATAAAGCTAAATTAAAAATGACATGGAAAAAAATCAATAAATATTGATATTCACACTTCTGTGTTTTCTTTACAAGAAATTATTTAATTTGCCAATTATTTTGTTTGTAAAACCAAAACATAAGGCTATTCTTTTTCCATACTTTTAATAGCAGTGTTTCTGTGTTGAAAAATATAGCAAATAACAACCTTTTATTACTCACACAATAGCTACGATATGTCATGTGTTTCTGCAATGGGAATAAGACAAAAGCTGGGGCACAGATTTGGTTTTTTTAAAAAAACCAGTTCCATAGCATTATTTTTATAGGTTATACTATTAAAATATTATCTGTTTTTTGTTTTTAGGAACTCTGATGGTTTTATTTCCATTTTTTTTACAGATTATAATTTCAATGTTAAAATTTTAATTTCTTGAGTTTTATTTAGGTCTTGGAGATACACTTTAGGGTTTTACAATAATATAGTAATAGTAATTATGCTATTTCCCTCTTCCACTTGAGATGTTTTTAAACTGGGGTAGTTGTTTTGTATTTGTAGTTTGCCTGCTGGTCTTCGACACACAAAGATTACTAGAGTAGTAAAATAACCAAAGTTAGGATGTTCTACATCTCTTTGCTGCTATCTAGATGCACCCCTGTTTAGCAGTACTAATGTGATGGCAGAAGAAGGATTGTGCTTATTACAATTAATTAACAGTTCAATGAATTCATGCAACAGAATTCATTAGGGAAGCTTAAGCAGTCAGTCTAATAAAAATCATGAAGCCGGGCTACTGCAGGATATAGGAGAAGTTTGTGTGAAAAGTGCTCATATGTGCTTCCCCTCTTGTACTCCCTTGGTGGTCTCTCATGCATCAACTTAACATAAGTTCCTCTAGTAAGCTTTCTAAAGCTTCAAAGGTAGAGTCCCCCAGAATTGAATTGCCCCACCCCCGCTCCCTTGCTTACCAAAGGGAAGCCAGAAGAAGAATTGTCTAACATTTCTCTAATCTCAAGAACTCCATACTATTGTTGGAAGCATTGCAATACAATGACTGCTGTTTCCATGATTCTTTGATTTGGAGCATAGAGATTTGGATAAAAAAGAAAAAAGGACATCAGCTTTTGGTTGGAAGCCACATGTGATCATATTAGACAAGCAAATGAATATGTAAATACCACCAGAGGTGGGTTTCAGCAGGTTCTGACCAGTTCTGGAGAACCGGTAGTGGAAATTTTGAGTAGTTTGGAGAACTGGTAATAAAAATTCTGACTGGCCCTGACCCCATCTATTCTCTGCCTCCCGAGTTCCAACTGATTGGGAAGAAATGGGGATTTAGCAATAACCTTCCCCTGGATTGGGGTGGGAATGGAGATTTTACAGTATCCTTCCTCTGCCACGCCCACCAAGCCATGCCCACCAAGCCATGCCACGCCCACCAAGCCACACCTAGAGAACCGGTAGTAAAAAATTTTGAAACCCACCACTGAATACCACCTACCCCTCGAGCACCGGCATAGTGTAGTGTTTCACATGATGGACTAGGATAGGGAACAACAACCATCATCATGCAGTGACAGCTTTATTGTAAGATATAGGTAGGCACAGTGCAAAAAACAAGTAAAATCTGCATCTGATCATATTCAGGTAGTCCTCAAATTATGACCACAATTGAGCCCAACATGTTGAGTGAGAAATTTAATAAGTGAGTTTTGCTCCATTTTACGATCTTTCTTGCCACAGTTGTTAAGTGAATCACTGCAGTTGATAAGTTAGTAACCAGGTTGTTAAGTGAATCTGGCTTCCCCATTGACTTTGCTTGTCAGAAGGTTGCAAAAAGGGATCACATGACCCTGGGTTGCTGCAACTGTCATAAGTATGAACCAGTTGCTAAGCATCTGAATTTTGATCACGGGACCATGGAGATGCTGCAAAGGTTGTAACTGTGAAAAACGGTCATAAGTCACTTTTTTCAGTGCCACTGTAACTTTGAACGGTCACTAAATGAACTGTTGTAAGTCGAGGACTGCCTGTATATATGTAACACACACCGATGGGTGCACCAACACATTTGTGGATCCTTGCCCATTGCAATCTTGTGGCAGCGCCTGGATGACCTTGAAAAAGCTAAGCATAGGATCAGATCTGGTTGTTATTTTGATGGGGCTTCACCAGGAAAGTTCTTGGGGTAAAAAATGTGAAACCTCCCATCTGCTGTAGTAAAAAAGAATCTGGATATTTGAGAAGATACTGGTGGGCTCCCAATTTGCTTGGCACTTCTGGGTAGCTATTTCAGGCTCACCATTGGAACACCCGACCAAAGAGAAACTACCTTGATGTGCTTATCCAGTGCAAACCCTATAAGATGATGGGCATCCTATCCACATTCCTCATTGGGTTTTTTGAACTCATTTTTTCTGAGCTTTTCTTTCTTCTTATTGGTGAACCCGGATGGAGATGATTGCCCAGAGAATGTTGTTGTCCTTTGATGTTTCTAATAGAAGATGCAAATGTTTACCAGATGAAAACGATGCTGCTAATAAGAAAATAGCCATGAAGTACACAAATACAATTAGAAAAACTTGGAAGAATGGCTAATATATCTGAGCCACTTGGTGTTGAAACAAAGAGGCAGGAGTTCCTTTGAAGGAAGCAAACATGTTTAGGAATCACATGTCATTGTCTATCATGGGAATTTCCTTTCAGCCTCATCTTTCAACAGGAACAATAGATCCAGTGAAGGCCCCCGAAGGCAATGCAGTCTTGTCTATGCACGAGAACGGAGAGGAATAATTTTCTAAATTTTGTTGTTATTCTCCATTTTATTTACAGAGATGGAGACCACCAGAAAACTACACAGTCTAGATTGGTCTTGGAAATGGTAAAAACATCCGAGAAAAAGGCAACGATAAGCCACCTTTGTAGTGTTGTCAGGAAAACTATATGGATGTTTCTGAGTAAACATCAAACTTTGAGCTCAATTTGAAGAAGACTTTACCTTAAGACAGATAAAGCTATGGCCCACTACCCACTGGGAACTGGGTTGTTGAAGTGGCAAGCAACTGTGCAAAGCTTTGTTTGCACATCTGCAGGATTTATGTTGTGTGCAGAAAACCACCGCTATGCCACCATTCATCCACAGAACCAAAAAGCTTGGGGACCCATGCCTTAAGAGGTACTTATCAATAGCGGAGGCTTGGGGTTGAACTGTGAATTCCTTGGTGCTCTCTGAGCTTGGTTGTTTTCATTACCAAACCAGGCAACATCATTACAAAACTAGGTAACATTAATACCAAACTAGGTAACATCACCATCACTGATGATGTTACCTAGTTTGTTAATGAAATGGCTGCAAGAAAACAACTAAACTCCAGGGATGCGTATGTTAGATACAACTTCATACTACAACTGCTACTACCACCATTAGTTCTAAGGCTTAGGCCATTTTATTTGTACATACAACTAACTACTGTATTTTTTGCTCCATAAGACCCCCCCCCCCCCCAAGTGGGTGGAAAAGTCTGTGCATCTTTGGTGAATAGCAGCTGGGCCGTGGTGGTGGCGGGGTCCTTTTACAGTGCTGAACCCCGCCTCTTCTGTCTTTGTCATTGCCTGCCTCTTCTGTCTCTTTTCCGCAATAGGCAGAGCTGGCACATGAGACAACACCTTTCTGTTGTCCTCTCAGGCTCCACCTGAAAGTTTTTTGTCTTGTTTTCCTCTTCTAAACCTAGGTGCATCTTATGGTCAGGTGCGTCTTATGGAGCAAAAAATACAGTAATTAGAATGGTACCTATTAAATATATTATCTAACATCTTGTAGTATCTCCAGATAGTACAACTAAATAGTTGAGGGTTACCCTTCTGTGTCATCATGATCCAAAGACAATCAGCTATCTACCAAGAGTACTTTTTCACCACACTGGCTTAAATATGCAGGCAAGTCATGATTATTTCGGTGGATACATGTTGCTTGCATAGTTCATGGAAATGTGTGAATGTGGTACCTTTCTTTTTGAGTCAGGTTGAACTGGTAAGACTGCTTTTGCCATCAAGTTATTTATGCTTTATTGCATTTTATATGATTACGTGATGGTGTTCCATGTTTTCCTGCAAGAAGCAGTAAATAGGAAAAAAAAGTTTCCCATGGGCTTTCCTAATAAAATGATTCATTAATTTACTTTAATGAATATACTTTAATGTACTTTTAATATTCCATTTAATTTCCATGCAGGTGCAAATAAACAATGGTGGGCTTTTGTATCTTTATATCAAAGGATTTTTTTTTAACCTGAAAAAAAGAAAATCAACCAATGGGGAGCATTTTGTAGCAAAGAAATGTCCCATAAGGAAATGGTTAAGGACCTTTATTCTCTCCTCCCACACACTGTTCTGTTCAAATTCAGCTCTCCCTGAGATTAAAGGACATTTTCAAAAATTGAGAGGCACTTTATGTATCTGCCACATCACATCTAGTTTGATCCTAAGTGTCCGTGAATGTCTTAAGTTAAAGCAAAGGACTAATTGTGTATTCTTGGCAAGCTTGTTCCATGTAGTCTGATGTATTTATAGAGCAACATGAAACTGGCAGGGTGGCAAACTCTGATGGGCAGCTGGCCAACTGGAATGAATAAACAGAGCTCCTTCTTTGCAAAGGTTTTGCCCAGGCAGAATTTTGTATATTGATGGGTGATGATACATGTTCAGCTCATGTCTGGGAAGACACCCACAATCTTGAATCCTTCTCACTAAGTCTGAAGTGGAGCATAGTCCACACTCCATTAAAAAACAACAACAACAACACATTCACACAGAGAAGGAAGCCCCAACATTTCACACTCTGATGTGAGCATAGTATTGCAGTGAGGATAACTGAGTGTGCTTGAATTAAACTTCATTAACATTCTCTCACTTCCTCCTTTTTTCTTCGCCAGCTTGAATCTTAAATGAAAGGTGGGGGAGGGGGAAATCTAAGAGGAAAATAAGGCCCACATATATTTGCTTCATTTGACCTTGTACATGTGTTTTCATGTTGGAAAAAGAAAACAAATCTAAGGCACAGTTGGGGAGTAAAATAAAGCTAAAACTAGATTTCATCTTCTCTGATGAGGTGGGGGGTTCTATTGTCTTTTTCATCATCAAGCCAATTAGAGTCTTAACAAAAGAAAACAATTTGGCATGTCTTTCTCCCTGAAACTTCAACGAAGTTTAGAGTGTAAACAGGTTCATCTCTGTTGAGAGGGGAAATCACAAATGAAGATTTCATTAGATGCCTGCTGCTCTCTACTCCCACAGCTCTGAGCAGGTGTAACATCAATCAGAGTGCCAGCCATGTTCTTGAGTTCTCACAGGGAACTCCATCTTCTTCTCTCTTTCTTGGGTGAGAGAGCTGCTATGTTCAGGGTCAACGAACAAATTTTCAGGAAGAGGTCATTTCCAGAAACATTCTTGCCTTTGAACATCTCTCTTTCAAGTAAGTAGCTGCATCCTCAAGGAGAACATACCTGCGGCTCTTAACCTAATTTTGATGGCAGCTCAGCTATACATTTTACCTAATTACAAAAGGAAGAAAATCCCACAGGTGGTCTGCCATGCTGTCTTCTGATACTCATTTCTCCTTTCTTTCTTTATGTTGATCCTCACAACACAAATACATGCTGTCAGCCAACATTCATGGCAGCTGAACATGCCAGCTGAATTACTTTTCTTCTCTTAAATAGTGTGCTTCTATTAACTTTGTTTTCCCTCAGTTTGCCAGGTGATGTCTTTCTGTGGTCTAGAGGTAGGGAAATTTCTCTAGGAGGACTGAGAAATCGGTAGAAATTTGTCTTTTCATGATCGATAGGTAGGATCAAAATATTCAGAAGGCAAGCAAAGAGTGCCATGAGAAATATTTCGTCCTGAAGCTACTCTGAAATGGAGCACATTTTTTAAACAGTAACAGATATCTTCCTTTCCTTTCCTTTCCTTTCCTTTCCTTTCCTTTCCTTTCCTTTCCTTTCCTTTCCTTTCCTTTCCTTTCCTTTCCTTTCCTCTCCTCTCCTCTCCTCTCCTCTCCTCTCCTCTCCTCTCCTCTCCTTCTGGAGAGAATCAGAAATAAGTACTTTACAAACATGTGGGTTGTATATGAGAGCTGTTGATGTTGACCATTGACTCTAGTCCTGCATCTCAGCTTCAAGTGAAGAAACATGCGTACTTTTTGATATTTCTAAAGATTTGCCATCCACCCATCCATGAGTCCACCAAGCCATTTTATATTTCTTTCTAAGAATGTTTGAAATCAAGGAATCAGGTCAGAACATCAATCAAAAGCAGATCATAAGTATCTGGACAGCCATCAGCTGAAACAAAGGACAGAAAATATGACTATGGCTCAGATTAAGATGAGAAACATCAGAGTTTGCACCATACATGGAATTTTGGGGGGATTTTTACATTCTGTAAATCTCTATTCTTCCATATCTTTGAGTAGTCTCTCCTTGTTCAGCCTTCCTGCTTGAAATTTTTCTGCCTCTTTCACTATCTAGCTAACTTTAACTCAAGCACCTGGATGCCAGACATGGCTCTTACTATGTAGAGGACATCAATTCTGATTTCCAGAAGATGAGAGATGATTACTATGGAATTCTTTAGGAAGTTGGCATCCCTAGTGGCCTGCCATATCCTTTGGAGCAGGGGTGAAATCCAGCAGGTTCTGGAGAACTGGTAGAGGAAATTTTGAGTAGTTCGGAGAACTGGCAAATACCACCTCTGGCTGGCCCCAGAGTGGGGCGGGAATGGAGATTTTGCAATATCCTTCCCCCAGGAGTGAGGAGGTAATAGGGATTTTGCAGTATCCTTCCCCTGCCATGTCTACCAAGCCACGCCCACCAAGCCACACAGAACCGGTAGTGAAAAAAATTGGATTTCACTACTGCTTTGGAGGAACAAAAAAACCTGCTTCCATGTTTCCACGGATATTCCATCAAGATGGAGAGACAGATTTCAGATTTTGATACTAAAAAAGGTGTATTTCTATGGTAGAAGATACACTCTCAAAGAGAGAAGGGTCAAGGTTTTGACAACTAGAGAAGAGAAGGAAGGAGGTAATGGAATTTGCTGAGCTGATGAAATTAATAGAAAAATATAAAATTGTCACATATGGATTTGCTGATTAGGAAAAAATAGTAGATAATAGAAAAAAACAGTGATATTGTTGCCTTAAGGTAGGATGTCTATTAGTTAAGTCGTTGAGCTAGAAAGTAAGAGACTGTGAGTTCAAGTCCTGCCTTAGCCATGAAAGCCAGCTGGGTGATTTTGGGCCAGTCATTCTCTCTCAGCCCCACTCACCTCACACGGTTGTTATGGGGAAAATAGAAAGAGGAAAGTGTAATGGATATGTTTGCTGCCTTGAGTTATTTGTAAAAATATTAAAACCAGGACATAAATAAATAACTGCTGTAAAAGAGCCTGGTGGCGCAGCAGACTAAAGCAGTGTGATTAACATTCAGCTGCCTGCAATTACTGCAAGTTCAAATCTCACCAGGCTCGAGGTTGCCTCAGCCTTCCATCCTTTCTAAGGTAGGTAAAATGCGGACCCAGTTTGTGGGGGCAATAAGCAAAGTATACAAATTATACTTTGTATGAAATATACAAAAGTATGAAGGCTATTGCTTAGCGCCTTGTAAGCTGCCCTGAGTCTCCGGAGAAGGGCGGCATATAAATCAAATTAAAAAAGAAAGAAAGAAAGAAAGAAAGAAAGAAAGAAAGAAAGAAAGAAAGAAAGAAAG
>WNWU01000017.1:30841063-30852815 GCA_012654045.1 Ptyas mucosa
CTATTCTATTCTATTCTATTCTATTCTATTCTATTCTATTCTATTCTCTAGACAATCTTCTTATTCAGTGCTAGAATGCATTTTTTAAAAAAACTAAAATGAATGGGATGGCTTAGACAAGAGATTAAATAAGGATGGATGGACCAGAGTCATATTTACCCACATTTAATTTTTTTAAAAATATCTCCATTTCTGCCTTGTTTACAAAATCCATAGATTTCTATAGGATATTATCTAAAACCAGAATAAAAATCTTCTTTACCCAAGTAGAATTGTCCCATTTCTTATTTTGTTGTTGCTTCTAATTAAAGGTGATCATGTTGCATTTCCCAGAAAATGAGAAGTAGTATTTTCAGGAATGAGAAAAAAAGCTTTAACCATGAAACTCTTTGCCTGTTCAGCTTGCACTAAGCTAATTTAAGAATGTTTTAAAGTAATCTATCCTTGATAAAAGTGCTTTTCACCATGAACTATAGACTCTTGAAAAATGTAGAATGGATGCCCAGGGACGTTCCCTGCTCTGAGCCTTATTTATCAGGTTTTATTTACCCTTCTTTATCATAGGGAAAAGAACATATTCTGAACTAACTCAGAGTGGACCTTTGCATTTATAAAACCTGTATGTTTTATGGATTTGTGGTCATGGTTAGGATTTACAAACCACTGTCCATGACAAAGAAACCAAAGCATACTAGGGATCCTCATTGGGCATTGACATCTGGCTGATACCATCTGTTCTGAGAAGCTAAGCAAGGTTGGGCTTGATTAGTACTTAGATAGGAGATCTCCAGGGAATACCAGGGCTGTAGAATAAATGTCAAGGGGATGTCAAAACATTTTCCAGAAGATGACATACCTCTGTAAGTTTTTGAAGAAAACCTGCATGGTCTTGCCCATGAAGTCATCATCATTGATCTTGGCTTGAAGGAAACTTTATCTTTTGACTAGAAGATTAGATGACTATCTCTCTATTCAGTTATTGTAGGACTCAAATCTGTAAATATGTAGAACAAAAGGAACTCTGTTTTCCTTGATTCTAGAATCCTAGGAATTAAATGATAATATGATGACTCTGACAGCTCTCTGGCCTGATTAGTTATGTGGTGTGTGTGTGTGTGTGAGAGAGAGAGAGAGAGAGAGAAAGAGAGAGAGAGGGAGGGAGGGAGGGAGGGAGGGAGGGAGGGAGGGAGGGAAAGATGATTTCAGGAAATACCATAGTAAAGACTTACAATTCTAGGATCCTAGGATCTGACACACAATGTCATTGACACCTGGTTAGGATAAGAAAATCTTCTCTTGGATCCAGTCCATTTCCCATTTAATTTTTTTAATGGGTCCATTGTATAGCCATCAGATGAGACAAATATTCTGAATGTTCCCCAAATTAGATTCAGAGGTTATTTTGGCCTTTGCTCATCATCATATATATAACATTTTATTTTATTAATTGTTATGAATTGTTGGTAATGGTATCATTATTAGAAATGATCAGTGACAGCCTGGAAAATCCTCTTGGGCAATTAAATGTATGAGAAAAGTTGTGGTTGCCTTGAGGAATTGTGGAAAGATGCTACATTGCCTTCCAATCCAAAGTACTGAACAGCCCTAGTTTTAATGATGTATTATGGAGAAAGCCCTGCACAGGACAAGTGAAGAAGTGACGTATAAGTAGTCAGATAAAGCAAGTCCTAGCCAGTGACTGAATATCCCTTGTATCATTGAAGCCAACAACAACAAATAAAAGGAACCATGCAAGTGAAGATTAGTGGTCTAATGACAATAATTCTGCTGTCTTCCCTACTCTGAGAGGTCCAGCAAAGGTGTTCTTGCCCACAGAACTGAACTAGGAGTATATTAGGGTGGGGTGGGGAGAAATTGTTCATGAGAATGAGATCTGTGTTTCATCTGGGGATTTAGTAATGTGTGGTCCTCAGCTATGCAAACTACATGAAGACATGTATCATTAGTGGGAGGGAGAGCTGTATAATAGCTTTTTCCAAGGGCCTGGGAATATGAACTATGAAAAGAGGGAGAGGCATGGAATGGAGAAAAAAGTGTTTTTTGTACAAAAAGACTATTGGAGAAGTGGGTAGAAAAGTTCAGGAGAACTATGAGTGGGTGACTGGGTCTGTCAGGCCTTTACACTCTTCCTTCACCAAGGATACACCCTCTTTAATTGTTTCGTATATTATTTCACTTGCAAACTCCAGAATTTGCTTGCTCTTCACCCCACCTTATTGTTATCTCACATTTACAGCTGTCCCTATATACCTGGTAGTTAGTTTGTAAATCCAGATTAACTCTTTGCAAAGGTCCAATCAAAAGATCCAGCCCTAGCTGCATCATTGTTCAGGCCGTATGCTTTCATCAGGATTAGATGATACCTGGCTTCATAAGGATCGTCTTGTAGCTTCTACACCATTATATATCTTGAAAGCATCTTCAGATTTATATTCAATATTCAATCAAGCCAGTTTCCACTTATTTAAAAGCAAATCTGACTGTTTTCCTCCACAATCATAAAAAAATTGATTTTATAGGTGTTCGAAAACTGATAAACATTTTTTCAGGAGTATGGAAGAAAAGAAAAACAGTAATCAGATGGATGAATGATGGAGGACTTTGCAAATGATTCTATTCCATCTCCTGTGAAATTCTGTACAAAATGGAAACTGAGGGAAAGAATTGTTTTCACAAAGGAGAGGGCTCACATTATTAGGATAATGCTCCATTGTGGCTCACACATTTTGGACTGTGCTCTTTTTTCATGACACATATTGGCACCCACTGATTCATTAACCATATGTAGCTCTCAACCACTTTCAAGCCAGTCCACAGAGTTCTGGCAAATTCTACTCAACCATTGCCCAACTCTTGGTATATCAGCTAAGTGAAAAAGACCTGAATATGGTTTTCTGATGCCAGTATAAATGGAGAAATGAATGTTTTAGGAAGTGAAGATTATTGTAGTTAAGATAATCAGTAAGGTTGTAGATGCTGGTGGGAAGCCAAACAATCGTTGGATGGGATGGGATGAATGAACACAATCTTTCCTTGGTGGGTGTGATTTGGGATTTTTCCATTTCCACCCCAACAGAGTCTTTTAAAGCTGCAGTCAGGCTGGTTACTTCCAGGAGAATTCCAGCTTTGATGAAGAGTTTTCTGTCCCTGTTTTTAAGGAAGATTAAAGTCATTATTGAGTACATAATATGAGTTTTGATATTAAGTGTATGCCACCTTCTATGCCTCAATACAATTTCCATATATGAAAGATACAATTTTCACATATGAAAGATACAATTTTCACATATGAAAGATACAATTTTCATACAGAGTTTGTTGGAGTCAATCATTATTTAAATCTATGAAATAAAATGCATTGCAGAAAATATATGAATGCCTCAGGGGAAATTATTCAATATAAAGGCTAGGAAAGAGAAAGAAGTATGAGGAAAATAAAATTTAATAAAATTAAATTACATGCAGAAAAGAAAATCCAACTAAATCTAGTTTGCATCAATCATTCAGTAAATTTTGTGAAATCTTCTTATCCCTGCAAATCAGCCCACTTCTACCATGGTCATACTGTACACTACCATGTGCATTCAAAGTCTATGGACATTTTCAGTCATCCAGGTCATGATTGTCCCAAAGGTGCTTTTTCAGGAGACAACTGGACTTTCTTGTTTTTCTTTGAAGACGTTTTGCTTCCCATCTAAGAAGCTTCTTCAGCTCTGACTGGATGATGAGAAATGGAAGGATTTATATTCTCTGCAGACAGCTGGTCATTTGCACTATTTTAGAGATTGAGTGGATTGACTTTTGTTCTTTAAACTTACCTTTTTTTTCAGAACCTGATCAACTTCATTCAGCTGTGATTTTCTTGGTTATCTCCTTCTTCTCAGCCCATTTTCACTTCCTTTACATATTGATTTTGCAATTAGATCCTAATTTATTCTTTCTATATGACCAAATCACCCCAATGTACTTCTTTTGCACTGATCATTCACTTTTTTGGGTGAATCCAACTTCATTGACCAATTCTTCATTATTGACCTCGTTTAACTCATTCTCCATTCAACTTCCTTTGATATTTGTTCTCCCATATCCGACTTTCTCTTCCATATAATTAAGTGGTTTACAACATTTACTTTTGCTTTACTTTTCTACTAGCATCTGCATATTTTAGAATGTCTTCATTCATTTTCCCAACTTTAGTAAATACTTTACCAAAGAACACAAATTTACTTAGTCGCTCTAGGTTATTATTATTATTTTTTACCATATATAGTATATATAGCCTGCAATTGTTCACTCGTTGATTTATCTCAAATATCTAAGCAGACATATATACATATACACATGCACATATACACACACATAGACATACACATGACTTTAAGTCACTCTTGACTTCTGGCAACTGTCTGGACACGTTTTTACAGTTTTCTTGGCAATATTTTCATTCATAGTTTGCCACTGCCATCTTCCTTGGGCTCAGAGAGAGGTATTGGTCCAATATCACTAACTTCATGCCTATGGAGAACCCACAGTTGGTTTCTAACCCAATGCCTACACCAAGATGATTCTCCCTAAACAGGACTACAGCCAATTAATATTGGGAAATTGTGAGGAAATCCCAGGGTTATAGATTAGACTGGAAAGTTGCAAAACATTGCAGAAGGTAGCAATAGCAATTAGTTCCATAGTATTGCCAAGAAACCTACACAGATGTATCGATGAAGTCACCAGGAGTAAATGCTGACTCAGACAAGACTTAACTCACACCTTAAGGACTTCTTAAGCTTTCTTTGCATTATCATTTTATGGTGATGAGTTTCTTTACCTTTGGGTATGATCTCTGTGTTGTTCAGCAGAGACAAAGCCCAGGGAACATTGATCCAGACAAAACAAGTACAGATGGAAAATTCATAGTTACAGCTGTGGTGGAAAGACTCATAATAGGAAGACATTTGTTTTGTTTTACTGTCTAGAGCATGAATTGTGGAAAGAGGGCTTCCACATTAACAAATGTTATGCAGCAACCGAGACCTTTCATTCAATTAAACCAATTTCTGATTTACTTTTGGTGCTGATTTTAGTTTATATTTTTAATGGTTATTTTACATTATTTTTTTCTGTTTCTGAACCGCTTATTCCCCTCAAAGAGGGGGACTTTCAATAAAATATGTTGGTAAGCTGCTCAAAACGAGCAATGGTTTATTTTGAAAGAGTGCATGTTAACATTTTATACATAAAATTCAAATAATTAATTGCAGTCCCAGTCCCAGTATTAACCAACCTGCAGCTATTATGCCTCAGGAGTTTTGACTAGTCATAAATGTTTCCCAATACCCAACACGCAAAGTTGTGGCCTTCAGCCAGCTCTGTAGTGCTAAGAGGAATAGGGTTTCTGGCATTATAATACTTGGACAGGTTTGATTACAGCCCTTTTTAAAGTGCAGTTTAATAGCAAATCAATACTTCTAGAAAGCGTACAGATGTATTTTGTAAAATGTTCCTTGCTGAAGCTGCCTCTGACCCATGTTAATAAGAGCAAAGAACAGGAAAAAGTTTGCTGAGACTGCAAAACATTGAAAAATAAGACATGAAAGTGCACTGTACACTTCCATATAATTTTAACCACCTTTTTTCATTATTTTTCGATACTTCATCTCCTTGTTGTGTTGGAGCCTTTGATATTACCTCCTGTGAGGTAATTTGCAGAATCTTATCTTCTAGGGTTGTTTTTTTTTCTTCTTCTTCTTCCAAACCCTCCTTAGTTTTTCACATCCATTTGTGTGAAACGCGGAGGGAATCAGTTTTAATTTTCCAAAACGCAAAGCAAGATGGGCCTTTCACATACATTCACAGTTCCTTCAGAGAGGAAAAACAAGAAGTGACAAATTCCAGATCCAACTTAGGAGGTTTATATGGGAGTTGGGTGTGCAGGAGGGGGAAGGAGGAGGCTGATTAGAAACACTCGATGTTGAGAAACTCACCAAGTAGAGATAAACTATTAAAGAGCTTGTCTCGAAGAAGGTATCATTTCTTCTGCATTCCCAGGCCAGGCCCAAGTCCTGCTGTCTACGGCCCCTCCAAAGTTGTCTTCCACTCAGTGCTGTATAGTGGGAAAAGGAATGGTGACTGTGACTCATGCTTTTGCATTCCCTCCATGGCTGCTATTTTCTGATAGTAACCAAGGGTTTAGACTGGGAAAAGACGGGAATAAAGACATTGTCATTGCCTTGCCTCTGAAAGTCCCCTCAATCAACATCCCATCTGGTCTTAAATATATTAAGTGGGGCCAGATTCAGCAGTTGGGATGTGTGCACTTGGTGGGTTTCAAGGTTTTTCAATATGTCCCAAACTGCTAATTAAGTATGTGAAGTTATTTCGAATTCACAGACTTTCCCACCACTCTTATAATTTAAACCCATAATTTTTTTTTCTACCCACAGATGATTCACTTTTAAAAAGAAAAAAAACAAACATGGTTTCCTGATGCACTTGGATCAGGAAAGCACCCAGAAAATACAGATTGACGAACGATGCTATGATTCATTTTTGCTGTCTTTCTCTTAGGTCAGTCCAACCATTCGGCAGCGTCAGGTGGTTATCTCAGGCATTGCGTGGGGTGGGGCAGGAAAAGGTGGGAAGGGGTTGAAAGATGGTGGTGTGGGGACCATGTGGCCTGTCCTGAGGTAATCTCATGCTTTCATGCCTAATGGTAAGCTGTTTGTAAACTACCCTGAGTCATATAGATGAGATGGCATACTAATATTGGAGTAACAAATAGAGACTTCAGCTCTCTTGTCACTGATGAACTAAAATCCAGTGATGATCCTTTTGGCTTTGGTAATGGAACAGAGGCAGGATAAGATGCCATTTTGTTTTTCAGTTTAAGCAGAAAAAGAACCTTAATATGCTTTTCTTGCCTAGTCTTCTTCCTTTTCTTGTTCCCTCACACACAGATGATTTGGAGATACCTCTCTCTCTTTTTATTTTTATTGGTTCGATTTATATGCTGCCCTTCTCCGGAGACTCAGGGCGCCTTACAATGCGTTAAGCAATAGCCTTCATACTTTTGTATATACCTGCTTAGTAGGGCTTTCAGCCCCCCCTAAGCAGTGCTCTTTTTTATACAAAGTCAAGTTATTGTCCCCACAATCCGGGTCCTCATTTTACCTACCTCGAAAGGATGGAAGGCTGAGTCAACCTTGAGCCTGGTGAGATTTGAATTTGCAGTAATTGCAGGCAGCTGGTGTTACTTAACAGCACTTTAGTCTGCTGCGCCACCAAGGCTCTTTCTTCCTCCCCCCTCTCCCTCCCCCCTCTGCCTCCCCCCTCTCTCCCCCTCCCCCTCCTTATTCAGTTGTACATTTTCTGGTTACATTCAGCCCAGTGGTGGGCTCCAACCAGTGTTACCACTGGTTCTCTTCGCGCATGTGCTTTGCGCGCAATCACCACATGCTTGCTCTCTTCGCTTGCACATGCGCTGAACTTGCGCTCCACACAAGCACATTAGATTTCTGCCCAGCTGAGGCACAGTAATTCACTCTGCCACGCCTATCAGCTGGCCTAAAAAATGACAAATAAAGATAGGTATAAAGCGGGGGCAGGCGGGAGGGCCCAGCTCACAGTCATAGAGAACTGGTTCGCTGATCCACCACTGATACAGCCCATTTTCTTTCATTCTGTTCTATCCCATAGCTGAATCCTTACATAAAATATACTAAGAGAAAATAATCTCTTTTAGAATCTATCACAATGATAATAAAAAATATGGAATTAAACTATCAAAGATTAATTTTCTACCCAGAGAAAGCATATAAACTTTAAGACCACAATATCGTAAGTACTGTAGCTTGACGGGCTGAAGACATGAGATGGTTTGGTGGCTTTTCATAATCAGGGAGTTCTTCAGTAAAACACCCTCTGCATAAGTCATGTCTCTTGAGACCTCCTCCTGTGCTTTACAAACTAAAAGCTAAAGCAACCCTGATTTCATTACCTATTTGAATGTGATCCAGAAAAAAGTCCATTCCCACTTAAATAGGGAAGGAAGTAGCATGGTGTCATGCAATCATCTGAAACAACTGTTAGCTTAACTGGTGGCCCTTTTCAGTAGCTCTGCGAGTATCTTTAGCCTTATTAGTCATTTGCTAATATCTAGGGTTGTGGCTTAGCATGTCTGCCTGCCTGCCTATCCGTCCATCCATCCATCCATCCATTTGCCCATCCACCATCTCTCTCTCTCTCTCTCTCTCTCTCCATCCATCCCTCCACTCTTACCCTGTTTCCCAGAAAATAAGACATCCCCTAATAATAAGCCTAATCGGGCTTTTGAGCAAATGTGCTAAAATAAGCCCCACCCCCCAAAAAATATTTAAACGGATGCGCCGCCAGTCCCTGCAATTTCCTCTGGTTTCCTCCATATGCTTCAAAATAATAAGACCTCCCCCAAAATAAGGCCAAGCGCTAATTTCGAGGTTCAAAAAAATATAAGACAGGGTCTTATTTTGGGGGAAACACGGCAGTCAAATATGATAATCAAGTACACTAGAGAGAACCTGATGCCACCTTTGAAGGTCAGATTTGGCATTTCCAAATGCTTTGCAGGGAAGTTGCATCTGGTAGCAGTTCACTTGGACATCATGTGTTGATCTTCACAAAACAACTGAAAGATTTTCCTTGCTGCACGATAGCTGCAGAAAAGCACTGCCAGGCTTTTGGGTTCTGTCCAACTGCATGAAATCTTGGCTTAGTCTTGCAGTGATGTGAAACCAAAGCTATTATGACCTATAATTTAGTGCAGACAGAACCAGCTGGAGATTCATCAAGTCACATGAGCAGGTGTGGGCACAGCCAAGCAGTCTGTTGTTTCCGGAAGCTGTGCTTGTGGTACTTAAGGAACTACCCAGAAGACGTAATATGGTTCTGAGCTTGGCTGGATTACTGTCTGTGAATGATTGATCAGAGTTGGACAGAACATTCTCAGTGATTATGGACATGTCCTGAATAAGAGGTTCATTAGCAGAGGCAGTATTAATATTTGTGAAAAACTAATGCAGAACCAAAGTATATTTTAATAACAAATGCACGGAGGTACACCTGGAGCTTTGTGAAAAAGGAATGGGTGTCTTCATAAAATTATTGTCATCGAAGATTTACTTATTACAAAATTATTTGATAGTAATTCCCCCAAAACAACATTTCAGGATGTTTACTACCATCCCAAAAGGACTGTTAGGGTCCGAGGATATCATTGCACATAAAATAATAAAAATTAAATAATAATAAAAACTTGCTAATGTCTCAGCACTGGGACAGAGCAATCTAACTCTTCCTCCTTTCTGTGTATATTTATTTATATTTATGTTACTCTGCTGTCTCACTGGCCTTTGGAAGGCAGAAGAACTCTCAAATTGCTAGCAGAGCTGAAAATATTGAGATGCTGCTTTACTTTGCATTATCTTTCTACCTTGCTTCCCAGTGTGAAAAAAAAAGTTTTATTTTCCTTCTTTCTTCTCTTCTTCAGGTGTGGCCAGATGCTTATGTAAACATCAGATTCTTGCTTCTGGTAAATCCAGGGCTGAGCCAGCCATCTTAGCTCCCTAATGTTCTGGTCCATAGACCATGGCTCCTGCTGTGGAAAATCACTCCAGATATATTCTAAACAACTGTTGACATCAACAGTGCTTGTGAGTTTGGGATTATAAACAGAGGTGGTTTTCAGCAGTTCTGTCCAGTTCTGGAGAACCAGTAGTGGAAATTTTGAGTAGTTCGGAGAACCAGTAGTAAAACTTCTGACTGGCCCCACCTCCATCTATTCTCTGCCTCCCAAGTCCCAGCTGATCAGGAGGAAATGGGGATTTTGCAGTAACCTACCCTGGATTGGGGAGGGAATGGAGATTTTACAGTATCCTTCCCCTGCCACGCCCACCAAGCCACACCCACAGAATCGGTAGTAAAAAAATTTGAAACCCACCACTGGTTATAAGTGAGACTTGGTTCAGCTTGGAAGAATCTGAATGAGTCTGAGTATTTTCATGGAATCAGCAGAAAGAAGGTTTACGTTGGCACAATGCTTATCTGCAAAGCATAGCTAGTTATAGTGATGGAAACTTCCCCTTCTTCTAACTTCCTAAAACAGAACTTTCTGTTTCTGATTGTAAATCTATCCTTTTAGTTCCATTAATCAAGAAGCGGGAGTGGGGACAGGAACAAATGTGTTTTTTTAAAAAAAAATGTTGAGTTTTTACAGGTGGACACTAGCATCTCCAACATTCAGCTTGCAAATCCCTGGTCATTTCTGCACCTGATTTGGCTTTTGGTTGTTTGCATAACACTCCATTTAAAAAGATTTAATTTATCACTCTGTAGTGCACTTAAATCCATAGCAAATGACTAAACTCGGAAATGTTTTCTTCCAGGAATGGCTCACCATTCAGAAGTGGAGAGCATGTAAGAATATTATCACAGGGTATCCTATTTTCACAACTGTATAATCCGCCCGTATTTTTTTTGCAGTGTCAAAAAAAGGATCACTTTTACACATGCACTCTTGTTTCTTCTAGAAGCTAATACACCAATAAATGTGCTTCAAACTGAGCCAAATAATCACACAGCTAGGAATAGTAGTTTTCTGTGTTTTCATTCTTACAGCTTTGTCTCCAGCTGTTTTCTATCTCCTGACAATCCCAAGTTGATCAGATAGCAAAGCAGTGTTAAGAATATTTCTAAACCTTTTGCAAGCGAGAAACAGATTTTGTAAATGTTTCAGGTTACAGAGGTACTTTAAAAAAAAAACAGATACTGTTCTGATGGAGATGGGTTTATGATATCCTTATTTAGTCAACTGTAGAAGAAATTAGTCTTCTCATGGAAACTGTCAATTTTATGACAAAGGTTTTACAGTGCAGTCTTCAATATGAACTTGGGAGGGGGTGAGCGGGAAGGATGTACATGCTTGGTTGAAATGAAGAGCTAATTTTTAATACCTCTGAAAGGTTCTCTCTTTAGAACCAGCCTCCAGGCTGGAGAAGAATTTCCATTTCCCAAAGCCATTCCCCTCAATCTCATCTGCCAAAATTGTTTCCTCTTCCATTGGCTAGGCTCTCAATCACTGACAGGAAAGTAGACAAGAGACGTTTCTTTCTTCACTTTCCTCTTCTCCATGCTAAGTAACAACACACATCGAAGCTACAAGGCTGGAGACCCACGTGAGAGGTAGTTATCATGAAGTCTAATATACTGAGACACAAAGTGGCCAGTACAGTAGGTCCTGGTCTATAAAAATGGAGGTTTTGTAACCTAAAGAGCAGGGATGCTATTCAGGAGGTTCTGACAGGTTCTGGAGAACCGGAGAGGAAATTTTGAGTAGTTTGGAGAACCTGCAAATGCCACCTATGGCTGGCCCCAGAGTGGGGTGGGAATGGAGATTTTGCAGTATCCTTCCCCTGGAGTGGGATGGGAATGGAGATTTTGCAGTATCCTTCCCTTGGAGTGGGGTGGGAATGGAGATTTTGCAGTATCCTTCTCCTGGAGTAGGGTGGGAATGGGGATTTTGCAGTATCCTTCATATAGAGTGGGGTGGGAATGAGGATTTTGCAGTATCCTTCCCCTGGAGTGGGGTGGGAATGGGGATTTTGCAGTATCCTTCCCCTGGAGTGGGGTGGGAATGGAGATTTTGCAGTATCCTTCCCCTGGAGTGGGGTGGGAATGGAGATTTTGCAGTATCCTTCCCCTG
>WNWU01000017.1:30855679-30870301 GCA_012654045.1 Ptyas mucosa
TTTTTTTTACAACCTCTTCCATGAAGAGGTTGTAGAAAAAATGGTTTTAAAAGTAAAAAAAAAATTGGCCACACCCACCCAGTCACATTACACCCCCACCCCCTCCCACCAAGCCATGCTCACAGAACCGGTAGTAACAAATTTTAGATCTCACTACTGTGCTGAGGTGCCTATGTATTTAGGTTGCGGTAGAACACATATTTATAAATATATAGAATTCTCATTCCAGAGTGGTTATTTTCAGTTCAAGATTGATCGCTCAATCAGAAGGCTTAGGAAAATCACTTCCTTGGTGGTGCTTTGCACCCAGGTAGCTCCTCATTCGTTCTGTGGCATTTCCAATAAAAGAGCATGTTCAAGATGTGGGAAAACCTCCTCTGTCTCCCTCAAGTCCTGAAGAAGTGAGAACAGACTAGGGCTCTGCAACCTGGTGGTCTCCAAATTTATTGGGCATCAAGAGAGAGAAGACTGAAGCAAACAGATGAGAACTAGATGAATATATTATTTGATTTTGGATAAGCAGATTTGTATTGAACTAGATGGATCGGTGTAGCAAGGAATATCAAATTACTGTAGGATCTTTCAGACAGAATGCTGAGCTGGAAGCTCAGCCTGGGGTCTTGATGTCATTCTGAAATTACCTAACCTAGCAAAATTTCACCTGAATGACATATTATTTGCCTGATTTTTCTTGGCTTTAAGGAGAAAGCAATTGTGTTTGGAAGAGTTAGTGGTAAAAGGAAAGCAGGCCATCAAAAAACTCGGTGGCTGGACACCATCAAAGCTGAAAGCCATAGAAAAACTCAAAAGAAATAGTGCAAGGTCAGAAGATGTGAAGAGAGACCTGACCCACCGAATTGCTAAGAGTCAGACATGGCTGAATGGATAACATGATCATTATCATCTTGGCTTTAAGATGTGTTACCATCTGTTAATGTTTGCCTATAGCCTGTCTGCTTGCCTCTGAAAAAGGTAAGGAAGTTGGGGTATGATTATGTGAACAAGTAAACCCATTGGCCTACATTGCACCTGTTAGAAACATCTCTAGAAGGATCCACTTTTGCCATTATTATTCTACTGATTGCTATGGAAATCAGGAGTAGAGACAGGGGTGGGCTGCTGGAGGTTCGCAGGGTTTTGGGAGAACCTCTAGCTAAGATTCTGTGCAGTTTGTAGAACCCCCAAATTCCACTCCTGGCTGGCCCTGCCCTGCCCCTCCCCTCCCAGGAGTCCCCACATGGTCCATTTTGGATGCAGGTAAGTGCAGGGCGCGCACGGACGCTCAGGGAGGGTGAAAAACGGGCCTACTGGAAGTTTGGAAAGGCCAGAAATGGGCCCATTTCCGGCCTCCAGAGGGCCTCCAGTGTCTGGAGAGGCTGTTTTTGTCCTCCCGGAGGCTCAAGGAAAACCTCCAGAGCCCAGGGAGGTGAAAAAGCCCCCCTTGCCATGGTGCAATAGGCCAGCTAGGCCATGCCCACCATGGCCACGCTCACCCAGCAACAGAGAACCTTTTGCTAAAATTTTTGAAGCCGACCCCTGAGTAGAGATACCAAGTAATGGACTTCCACCTTATTCCTTCTGTTTTGTGTATGCTCTACACCTCCTCACCCCTGCCCCCAAAAGATCTGATGCTTTCTTCTTAGGCTTACCCTTTCAGCTTGCTTCCTACAGGAAAAATAGATCATAGATCATAGATCATTTCATTTCTTTTTCTCCTTCATCCCCCTCCCCAAATACTGACTTTCTATAACAGCAAGCCACTTCTTTAATCAAATGTACTTATCTTTTTCAGTCATAAACACCTGTATTGTTTTTGACATTCAGTACTCTTGATTAATAATCTTAATAGGCACTCACTTGTTGTTATGTATGTATCTATTTTGAGCGGGAGTTTCAAACTAGAGCCTTGGATAGTACAGTGGTCTAAAGCCCTGTTATTAACATCAGCTGCCTGCAATTATTGCAGGTTCGAATCTCACCAAGGCTCAAGGTTGACTCAGCCTTCCATCCTTTCTAAGGTAGGTAAATTGAGGACCCAGTTTGTGGGGGCAATAAACTGACTTTGTATAAATATACAAAAGTATGAAGGCTATTGCTTAGCACATTGTAAGCCGCCCTGAGTCTCCGGAGAAGGGCGGCATATAAATCAAATTAAAAAAAAAAAAAGAAACAGTGTTTTGCTTGTGCCTCTCGTTATTCCTGCACTATAACACTTGTTATACTGTATGCTCTTCAACATAAGCAGTGTGCTGAAGAATTCTGAATAAATGACAAAAAGTTTTGTTAAAAATGGTCACCAAAAAAATGGTTGGATGCACAAAGTTGGCTTAGCTCAGCTATAATGAATGCAGATGGACTTTGTTTGAAGCAAAAGATAGATTTATTAATACATGAAGACAGAAATGTACAATGCTTTCCTCTCCTAAACATGGGGCCTATTTAAATAGCAATAGGTGAGAAACAGGCATGGAGAAATGAGTGTCTTTGAGGATCCTTTCCCTCCTAATCTTTAACCATTGCTCAAGTGACCTGATCAGTTCATAGATGCAAAGAGATGCCATTTCCATGAATTTCCCTCCCACAAATACAGTCTGTGAAATATGTACCTCAGGGAAAGGGTCTGTAGACTTAAAGGCACCAGGCTGAACTTGATTCTTAATGACTTCATGGACACATCTTTGTCACTTTCCTCACGGCAATATGGAAGTGTGCTGCTTTTTTTTTTAATCATTATTTTTACTATCCCATAATCTTTAGAGTTAATTTAATTTAATTTATCGCATTTCTATGCCGCCCA
Organism: Ptyas mucosa; assembly: GCA_012654045.1. NCBI lineage: Eukaryota > Metazoa > Chordata > Lepidosauria > Squamata > Colubridae > Ptyas > Ptyas mucosa. The sequence goes on from WNWU01000017.1 coordinate 30,858,477, forward strand.
ACTCCCAAGGGACTCTGGGCAGCTTTAGTTCTTCACTTAACAAAATAATGTACAGAAATATACATGTGTATGTTTCTATATTCAATGTCAATTCATGTGTTAACCCATCTATTTATCCAAGTTTTTTTTTTTCATGTGTGTGAGAAAGATGTCCTAAGTTAACACACGATTTTAAAAAAGTATGAAGCTGGGAAGGAAGAAGAAGGGACATTATATAAAGTTTCTGGGTGTGGCTCAATTACTTTGATATTTTTTTTAACCATCCAGGAAAGCCTCTGAAATTTATTAGTGTTTCTGGCCTTTTAAGTTGTACCCCACCCTCCTTATGCTGGTCTTTGACAGCAATAAAGATTTGAGTTGATCTGGCCTTTTAAGAAACAAGGGCACTGGTTTCAGTGAGACATTCTAAACCATGTAACAGCAATGTCAGAAAATGACCTATAAAAGTTCTTCAGAATGATGCTTTAGAAAGGATGTGCATGTAAACAAATGTGATTTGTAATGGATAACTTTGAGGGAATCTTAAAAGCACAATATGTTGTTGTGATTTCACTAAGCAAGTATATTCAACATAAATGCAAATTTTGTATCTCCAGACGTCAAGACTCTGAAAAATAAAAAGTACGTGGATGCCTCCAGCTCTAAGCGATGATTAGAAACAATGGGAAGGTGTGCAGAAAAAGTTTAGCCTTTCCTGCCAAAACATACTTAATATAAAGAATGACACTTTTGCTCCACTTCTATCACTTACCATAGGTGCATTTTACTGAACCCAAGAAAGCTTACTTCAGAATAATTTTGTGTATTTTTCAGGATATATTACGAATCAGTATTCCATGGGCAGGTGATGTGATTGCAAGCCCATCAGTAGAAAGAATAATATCCATTTGCAGAGTTCAGATTTCAGAATTGCAACTTTTTTTTTAATGGATGCATTTGCATAGGATTTAGAAAGAAACCTAATTATCAGTTATCGGTTTCTCTGATCTCTCCTGCTGGATGGCTTCACCTCTGCTTCTTCATCATACCTCACTCAAAGCAGTTGCATACATCCAAGTATAAAAATGCTGTAGAACCTCCATCTTTTAAAAAATGATCTATTATTGATATTTTAATCTCACATTCTGTGAATTTCACTTTGTAACCATGGTGGAGCTATAGCTGGTCTAACACTACATGCTAAGTCCAAAATATGAATCTGTTTGTGGAGTAGTGTGTCTTCTGAAGCCAGCCAAAGTGGCTTCTGAACCTTGTTCTATAGTTTACTGAGCTGTGAGAACCCAGCCATTGTGTTTTATTTGAAAACTATGATCAATTCATTATCTTGATGCTATGCAGAACTTTCTATACATTGTCAATTCAGAAGTCATACTAAATCATAATTAGCAAGGACCAGGGTTTTTCTATTTCACTTTCTGGATTATCAATTGATCTATTAGGAAATGTTAATCTAAACATTAGACGTTACAGTTCCTGAATTGAATCTTGGTATTCAGACTGAAAAGGTATGGTGACTGAAATGGACGTGGTGGCTCAGTGGCTAAGATGCTGAGCTTGTCAATCGAAAGATCGGCAGTTCAGCGGTTCAAATCCCTAGTGCCGCGTAAAGGGGTGAACTCCTGTTACTTGTCCTAGCTTTGCCAATCTAGCAGTTCGAAAACACGTAAAAAATGCAAGTAGAAAAAAGGGACCACCTTTGGTGGGAAGATAACAGTGTTCCATGTGCCTTTGGCATTTAGTGATGCCGGCCATATGACCATGGAGATATCTTTGGACAGTGCTGGTTCTTCGGCTTTGAAACAGAGATGAGCACCATTCCCTAGAGTCGGGAATGACTAGCACATATGTGCGAGGGGAACCTCTGCCTTTACCTTTTATTCAGACTGAAGACATGGAGACACTAACTGTGGTTCATGGCGGGATGCAAACTTCTAACTTGGATGTTCATCATGCAACCGGTTTCATTAAACTTAGAGGATACCCAGCTAAAGTTTCTTCAGAAAAGCCTTTCTTTGCTGGCTACCTCTTCATTCATCAGCAACTCATCTACCACTGCTGCAGAATGTTTGGAAGAAATGATTGGAATCATCCCAAGCTTTTTTGGACTACTATATAGAAATGAATACTTATCACATTTTCTTTTCTTTTTTTACGGAAGTTGAAAATTGGACAGTAGATTGAAAAGAACTCTTCTGTGTTAAGCAATGCCACACTCCAGGCTTAAGAGCAGGTGATGTGTGAGACTTCTGTTAAGACATGAGCTACCAAGGCAGGCCTAATCTCCCCCTATCTCCTCCCCACACTTTAATGGTTGTGTCCCTTTTCCCTCTCCTCTTCTTGGAATAGTTATCAGGGGTGAACTTTGACAGGGATAGTGATAATGTGTCAGATATTTACAGCTTGCAGTGGTGGTGGGGAACAAAAGAAAATCCCGTGTCTTGTCCTGAGTTCCTTTCCTATCTCTGTGCAGGCCAGGATTAAGGAAGAAATGCCTGGCCACGGTTCAAGTCAGAAGATTCCCACCGTCTCTTGAGAACCCACTTTGCTAGCCAAGGCAGAGCAAAGCCGACACATGTTGCCCTCTAACAGTTGACAGATGAAAATCGGAAGGCCCGTGTTACGTTAAGGAAAAAACTAGCTCCAAGGATGGTAGAAAGACAGAGAGAAGCAAGTTGTCTTTTTCTAGGGAGGGTCTGGCAAAATGCCTATCCTACGGTTGTTGTTTGAACCAATTAAACTCCACAATTGTCAATAGAGAAAGCACATTTTTCAAAATATAAGTCACGACCACATGCTGCATAGCTGAGACCACACAAGATAAGTCTCCATCAATAAGCACAGATTTCTATTGACATATGCATATTAGTGACCATCAGACTGGATATTTGAGTACATTGTGTGTGTGGTGGGGGGTGTTTATAAGAATCGAAACTTATAACTATCAGAATAGGGAAATGTTCCTGAAAAACCTTTCAATCTCTTTTTGCCTCTGTATGACCTGGTAATACATGTCGGTACTCCCACTCTGCTTTGTTACTGCTTAAATGATCTCCTGCCCTCTCCCCACAAGGAAGTTATTCAATCTGAGATTGTACTGTGGCTGGTCCAGCTACCACAGACTGTTGCATAACAGATGCTAACCATGCAGTGCTGAGTCTGCATACAACCTCTAAAAGCTTGACATGGCCCTAGATCAGTGGTGGAATTCAATTTTTTTTACTATTGGTTCTGTGGGCGTGGCTTGGTGGGCATGGCTTGGTAGGCGTGGCAGGGGAAGGATACTGCAAAATCCCCATTCCCACCCCCTCCTTGGGAAAGGATATTGCAAAATCTCCATTCCCACCCCACTCTGGGGCCAGCCAGAGGTGGTATTTGCCGGTTCTCCAAACTATTCAAAATTTCTGCTACTGGTTCTCCAGAACCTGTCAGAACCTGTTGAATTTCACCCCTGCCCTAGATCCCCTTCAAAAATATGCATGGCTCTCCTGTGGAATGTTTCTTTTTTAAAAACAATGGCAGGAGAACATTAAAAAGTACATGGGAAATAATTGTATTTAATTAATTTAGGATTTTTCTTCATGTTTTGTGTCACCCTTTTCAAGCCACTTTGAAGACTGAGTGCAGGTCATCCATGGAGTTAAAAAATGGATAGCACACAATCAAAGACTTGCCCCCTTTTTATAGGCATTATGACACCTATTTAAAAAGGCTTCAATCATAGTCATGGCTCCCATCTTGATTTTTAGATCCCTCTAAGGATGCACTTGGTTGAGTGTGATCCTCAGCTGGAAAAAGGATGTACGTTCCTTTTTATACCAGTTCGCAGATACTATCAGGACTTCAGATTTAAAGATGCTTTAGATTGAAGTTTTCTATGGAAAATGTGTGTGCTATAGAGCCTAAAGGGGCGCAGTGATTCAATGGCTAAGATGCTGAGCTTGTTGATCGAAAGGTCAGCAGTTCAGCAGTTCGAATCCCTAGTGCCGTATAATGGGGTGAGCTCCCATTACTTGTCCCAGCTTCTGCCAACCTAGCAGTTCGAAAGCATGTTATCTTTGGTGGGAAGGTAAAAGCATTCCGTGCACCTTTGGCATTTAGTCATGCCAGCCTCATGACCACGGAGACATCTTCGGACAGCGCTGGCTCTTCGGCTTTGAAACGGAGATGAGCACTGCCCCCTAGAGTCGGGAACAATTAGCACATATGTGCGAGTGGAACCTTTACCTTTACCTTATAGAGCCTATCTTGGTAGATATTGTTATTACAGTGCTTTCTTGCCACTGTTGTTAAGTGAATCATTGCAGTTGTTAAGTTAGTAACATGGTTGTTAAGTGCATTTGGCTTCTCTGTTAACTTTCTTGTCAGAAGGTCGCAAAACATGATCACATGACCCTTGGACACTGCAACCATCGTAAATACATGCCAGTTGCCAAGCATCTGAATTTTGATTGTGTGACCTTGGGAACGCTGAAACAGTCATGAATGTGAAAAACAGTCATAAGTCACTTTTTTTTCAGTGCCATAGTAACTTTGAACAAATTAATTGTTGTAAGTTGAAGATTACTTGTATCTGGGATCTAGGAGGGAATCCTTGTATCTTAGATGACTAGGAAAATGTTGAAATTACACGTAGCCCTCGACTTAACAACAGTTCATTTACTGACCGATCAAAGTTACAACGGCATTGAGAAAAGTGACTTATGACCATTTTTCAGACTTACGACCGTCCCCATGGTCACGTGATTTACATTTGGATGCTTGACAACTGGCTGACATTTATGACGATTGCAGTGTCCCAGAGTCATAGCTGGTCCCTTTTTGTGAACTTGTGACAAGCAAAGTCAATGGGGAAACCAGATTCACTTAGCAACCTTGTTACTAATTTAACAATTGCAGTGATTCACTTAACAAATGTGGCAAGAAAATTTGTAAAATGAGGCAAACTCACTTAACAAATTTCTCACTTAACAACATACATTTTGGGCTCAATTGTGGTCATAAGTTGAGGATTATCTGTATTTATGAATGCAAAACTCTGTCAGTTTTGGACTCTGGGCTAAAGAAATATCTCATTAATTAATCAAATGTATCACAATCATTGCCTAGTAGTGAATAAACAAAAATTAAAAAAATATAAGAAAAATTGTTGTCACAGTGCTCTATTGGAGTATAAAATTTGAGCCATCTTGAGTATTGTTCTGTGGGAACACTACCAACACTGTTCTAACGCTAATGTTTTCAGTGGGGGTTGTTTTATTTGCTTCTAAATTTCAAGCAAAACACATTTTCCATTTTATGCCTCACTCTGGTAGCCAATCAAACATGGCTACATGATGGTATCTCAAAGCCCAAACTGAGTGAAGGAATGTTTTTAGTTGATTTTGCTGACCATGTGCCTTAATTACTACCCTGACTAGGGCTAAGTACAGATGGCAAAGGAGAAATAAAATTAGTAAGGAAAGCATGTTTCATCAAGTTTATCAGCCCCTTCAACAACCTCAACTTTCAAACTGTTCACTGTGGAACATTTGGCTGGGGCCTAGCTTTATTCCATGTGTTGTCATGACACTGTGCCACCAGTTTCATTATTTATCTCTTTTGAAGATTAAAAAGAAAAAAAAGAACCCTGGCAGGTTTAGATATGTAATTGCTACAAACCCTCAAATATATTCAGAGGAAGAGGAAAGGCACATGATAGCAATTATTCGACCACCTCTTTCCTTAATTATATAGATTCAAAGGTGGCGTTTTTAAATAAAAGAAGACACCGTGTTCTATGTGCCAAGGCAAGTAGAAGGACCTAATGTTCACTATGATCAACTTGTTATATCTTTAGCATTCAAAGAACAATGTTACTTTCCATGTGTTTTTACACAGGCGGGTTTATCAACATGTCAAAGAATCTGGCCCATTTCTCCCATGTGTGGAAGGATAATGGCCTATAAGAACAGATGTGTGGTGGTAGGGAACGGCTTGTTAACAAGCACTTGCTGTTTTTTGGAGGCATCTTCAGGAGACTCCCTTTACTTGAAGCGGTTTCTTTTTAAAAAATTGGCACCGTCGAGCTTTTATTACATGTTTTCATTATTCCCCCCTCCAGACAATTTTCATTGTGTTGTTGCTCCAGGAAATTCTGACTCATGAGTGCTTCCTTTTTCAGAATATTTGAAAAATTGCCTGATGGAATTTGTTAGATGAACAAGCACTAACAAAGGTAATGATTTTCAAGAGTGATTACCAAAGGAAATAGTTAGGCAGCGGTCATATATCAATATATCTTTACTGACACACATGTAAAGGAAGGACTCCGTGAACTTAACCCTAACAATATTAGGTGGGCTTTAAATTACTTTGAAAGAAGGAAGAAACAGAGGCACGGGTTTAGGGAAAGAATTGATGGGTGTTAAGAATCTGGTGCACAAGATAATAGAGAAAGTCAGAAGCAGGAAAGATATTTAAATATTCCCAACACTGGTGCATAGGGCACAACCAAATAGAACTAACAATAATTACAAAGAAGAGTTGATATGATCTTACATGTACCACAGAAGCTTGGCTGGATGAGAGTTATGGTGAAAACATGGAACTAGAGGATATTTTAGTCAAAACACATAAAGAGGGGGGGAGGTGAGTGATTTATATGCAAATAAGTTGTATAATACTGACAACATTCATTACCCTGAATATAGAAATCTTGTTGGAACTGACTTGGTACAATTAAAAGAAATAAGGACCCCCCCCAAAAAACAATTCTGGAATTTACTACAGAGTATCTACTTAGGAGAAAGATTAGCAATGCCTTTCTATACCAAACACAACAAATTCTTAAAAAGACAGATTATTGTGATAGTATTACTATCACACATTATTATGTGATAATAATCAAATTACCTTGAATTGCTGAAAAACTAACTCAGGTAGGAGTGGGAAATTTAGCACATCTCTAATTTCTCTTCATTACAATTTCATTTGCATAAGAAGAAACAAGGAGGTCATCTATCTTGGATTTAATCCTGACTCACAGGAGGGAATTGGTCAATGGATTGAAGTTCTATCAGGAATCCTGGGGGAAAGAGAACACATCTTGTTAAAATCCAAATTAAATGGAGAAGAAAATGTTGAGAGAAATCAGTCACATTTCTTGGGCCACTGTAAGGTAAATATTAATTAATGAATTGAGGCAAATGTTGGGCAACATACCAAGAAATGTGAGATTTCAAAGAACAAAATATTTGAAATTACAAAACAACAACAACACAATCCTAGTTAGAGGATAAGGAAGATGACCTGGATGGAAATATATGAGAACTCTTACCTAGAGAAAGGGGAAATGCAATATATATAGGCATGTTCCTGAGCAACTTCTGAATCTTACCTTGTTTCTGGTTTTTAATATATATATATATTAAAAACCAGAAACAAGGTAAGATTCAGAAGTTGCTCAGGAACATGCCTCCTTAATTCACTGGGGTATAAGAAGGAGTGAGAAGGACTCAGAGAAGGGTGTATCACAATCAGGCTTGTAAAATTATATTATTATAACAAATTTCAGTACGGAAGATTCCATGGTCTGGCCTACCTGGTCATGTTTCTTAATAAAATGATTTTTAAAACCTGAAGTGATGTCTTGCACTGCTTTTATATCAAATCCTTAGAACCTCCAGGCTGCTGTGTTCTCAAAGTGATGGCAACCTGTAGGATTTGATTGATATCTCAGTGCAAGTCCTCTGTTGGTTTTCTATGGCTTTTATCAGCCATGAAGCAGAAAGCAGAAAGAGAAATGTTTTGCTCATGCCCACATGAGAAAGACTATGCAACTGAAATGCTGATTAGTTTTCAAGGAGACATGGCTCAGCCAACGTCTGAGGAGCATCTTTCTATCCTAATAGGAGTGATATGTCTCAATGTACTCTAGATATTTACTCTGCTAGATGTTCTAATTGGTGAGCATCTAGTAAAAGAGCATCTAGTGCAGTGATGGCTAACCTTTTTGCCATCGCGTGCCAAAAGTGGGGAGAGCATGTGGGGTCGTGGGTGTGTGTGCCCACATCCATAATTCAATGCGCCCCGCCCTTCTGTGCATGAGCACGTGACACCCCTCCACACACTTCCCCCTGCTTTTGGCACGCGATGGCACGGTGGGCCTGGTAGGCCCATTTTTTCCCCTCCTCAGGCTCCAGAGGCTTTCTAGGAGCCTGGGTAGGGCAAAAACAGCCTTCCCCATCCCCCCCGGAGGCCTTCCGGAGGCCGGAAACAGCCAGTTTCCCGACTTCCGGTGGGACCGGAAGGCCTGAAAATCAGTTGGCTGGTGCGCGCATACGTGCTGGAGCTGAGCTAGGGCAACACTCGCGTGCCCACCAATATGGCTCCGCATGCCACCTGTGGCACCCGTGCCATAGGTTCGCCATCACGGATCTAATGAATGCTTTCTTTCATTCCAGTTCCTGAAAAGATTTACATGACATGCTTTGATTTTTCTAATCTCCAAGTCTATTTTGAAGTTGACAGAATCCACCTTCTGTAGCATCGTCATGAGTCTGGTCATTGAGTTTGCCATTTCAGTTCTTGACCTGGGAACAGGAGCAACATATTTTCTGCCGTTCTAGAGATACCTTTCTTAATATTATTTTAGCAGTTGTACATTGTTGTATGAGAAAATGTCAAAAAGTGCTGTAAATGTGGTAAAAGAAAGCTGGTCTAATAAAGTATCAGAACCAAGAACTTGGGTAACTCTGTTCTCATGCAAGGGAAAACATTGCAAAAATTCAGTGACATCTACATGCCATCTAAAGCTGGTATGTGTTCTGACTTAGTAACTTAGGACAAATACAATATTAAAATATGTGGCTTTATGGGATGGTGGAAGGCAAGCATACTACTTTTGCCTTCCCTTTTCTGTGCAAGTCAAAGAGATTGCAAATAGTTCCTGGCATAAACAGTTCCCAATACAACTGTTATCACGTATTCAGATGTTATAAGTTGTTTAATGTGTGACTCTAGTTAGGCACATAGCTTGATTTTTGTTCCGGCACATTGTACATTGCTTCAAGCCCAAGGTATTGAGCAATAAAGTAGAACCATTTTTTAAAAAGTCACACTATATTCTTAGAACAAGAATCAACTGTGAATGTTTTCACTCCAAACTTGTGCATACTTACAGTTTTGCAACCTAAGAACTGAACCATTTTATGTCATTGTCAATATGTTGTGTGATCTCTTTGACCTGTATGAAAGTATCACTGGAGCTTAACCAATAAATGTGAGAAACAAGTCATGACAGATTATGTAAGGAATCCATCTTTCTCAGTCTGGCCAAGGTTACATTGAGTGGTATAACTCAAGCCTTTAAAGGCCACAGTGCAAAACCAACTATTTTTGACCTGATTGTTACTTAAGCAATATAATATACTTATAACTTTGTTTTAACACACTATCATGTTCTTTGTTTTAACACACTATCATGTTCTTTATGCAACATGAACTTAAATATCTTAATGTTCTTCTCTATATACTGTACAGTCTATATACTCTTTATATTATGTACACAGTACTGTATACTATCTGCAGTTTGTCTATAAGCAAATCACTCATTCATTTACACATCCCCTTTACATTCCTTTTATATCGGCTGACAACCAATAAGTCTTCATCCAGACTGGGATCTTATCATCTGAATGAAGAAACTGAAATTAAAAGATGTAGATTAAGCCAGGAAACAAAGCCAACTTCAAATCAGGATTTAACATATTGTACGCCATCCAGGGACTTCCTATGATTAGGTGCTATAAAAATGCAATCATTCAAGTAATAAACATTTAGATGAGACAAGAAATTATGTTTAGCTGAAGACTTTTTGATGAAGGTTCGTGGGAATAATAGGACCACTCATCTTTTGATTGATTTAGTCAATATATCCATATTTTTACAACAAAATACCCTCATTAATTCAACTGAAATATCAAAGCTATAGAAAAATCTTAAGTAGCAATGTAACAACACCCAAAACAAAATTGGATAGCTGCATACATGTACTTTGGAATCAGTCTCCAATTTGCTATCTCTCCAATTTAACATACATACATTTCATACATTAAATGATCTTGTTAAACTGGGGAGCAACGCTGTTTATATATAAAAAACTACTGGATTGATTTATCCAGAAAATTTTCTCATTCTGTCTCTCAAGCAGGAGGAAGTATATCTGATATGCCAATCTATGATTTCTAGGCATAGTTCAACCTTTTACCCAGGTCTTCCCACAAATTCCCATCCTTTCTTCTAATTGTAGAAAGCCAGTTTGGTGTAGTGGTTAAACCATCAGATTAGAAACTAGGAAACCCTGAGTCCTAGCTCCACCTGAGGCACAAAACTACTGGAAAACAAACAAATCCTGGGAAAAGAGAAAGGGGTTTAATAAAACTGTCACTGCAAAAGCTGCATTGATATGTCTGTACAATTACCAAGGGTTGGATCTGAAGTGATCAATCTTTACTTTCTATTCTATAAGACAAAAGAAGGAGAAACCAATATATTATGAACTGCATTAAAAGGGGTTACGTTCAGAAAAAAACCCCACAAATAAAAAAATCTCCCCAATTGGGAAGAATATCTTATAAATTGCACTTTTTAAAATACGTTTTATACTTTTTATAATGTTTTCAGAAATTGGTGTATATATCTTCAGAGGCCTGTGGTTATTGAGCTGCCTACAATTAGAGCCAATCAATCAATTCACCTCTCATGACGCTTAGTCCTTAGTGAACTATATGAATGCTTTAGTAAGCAATTTCTCTTTTTCTCTCTCCCCTCTCCCCTTCCCTTCCCTTCCCTTTCCTTTCCTTTCCTTTCCTTTCCTTTCCTCTCCACATCCGCCTCTCCCTTCCCTTCCCTTCCCTTCCCTTCCCTTCCCTTCCCTTCCCTTCTTTATGGGGATGTAAATAATCATTTGAGCAGATGCAATTTGTAAACTCACTTTCTTAGGCAAATGATATTTCTGGAATTTTAACATGCTCTTACTTTGCTTTCATGGCTGCTTTCAAAAACAACTTACCAAGATCAGGCCAGATTAATACTTTGATGGGAAAGCATTGGAAAGTCCCAGAAATGTAGAGTGGAAGGAAGCAGTAGTAAATTACCTTACCATACTGTTGCCAAGAAAAGGGGAAAAAAAGAAGGATGTGATCATGTGGTGAACAGGAGTTCAGCTTGACTTGAAGGTTATTCTACTACACATAGCTAGATTAACAATGGATGATGAGAACAAATAAGTTTGAAAAATACACATAGCAGTTCACCGAGTAGCAAGATCACGCGGAGCACATTAAATGGAAGTGCTTCAGTGTTTCTCTGGGCACCAATGTAATACCCAATGTAATGCTCTATATTGTCCCATTAAAACTGTTTTGCTTAAACAGGCAAAGATGTTTATTGCTCAAAGCTAAATAGCAGATGCTTCCACGCATTCTAATAAGAAATATTAGCTTTCTTTATTACCTCAATCCACAGCTAACATATGCTTTTCTTAATATTTAAAGGGACCCTGACACAGTGACAGAGGACAAGCTGTCAGAGGAATTATCATGGGCCTATGATAATATAGTAGGGCAAGAAACTCTAAACTGATGTAACATATTGAAGCAATCTAACAGGTTTAAATGGGAGCACTGATGTACAACTGTTGTGAAAAGAAGGCATGATGTCTATTTTGAATCATTGAAAAGGAAGAAAAAAAATCATTTTTCAATCAATCAAATTCATCTGTGTCTGTGCATGTATGTGTATATATATATATATATATATATATATATATATATATATATATATAT
>WNWU01000017.1:30870311-30890555 GCA_012654045.1 Ptyas mucosa
TATATATATATATATATATATATATATATATATATATATATATATATTAAAAATTCATTTCTCACATTATGGTACGTGTCTTCTGCAGTCTCAGGTGTTCTAGCAGAGGCCTGGGAGTTTGAAAGTTCAGCACAGGATCTTTGCTGTTCCTAGCACTGCACTCTTCTGGACAGAGAGCTTGGACGTTGTTCCTGGGTTCTGTTGGAGCCACTTTCCCAGTTTAAGAGTCATAGTCCCAAGCACTTCTGTCACCACTGGGAACACTTTAGCCTGTACTTTTCACTGTCAACTTGCAAAGCTTTCCTGACCTGCTCCCGAGTTCCCATAGGCAGGTGGATGGGAATCGCGCCTCGCAGCTGCACCAAGGAATTCACACCTCAGTCAAAACAAGACAAGCCTAGCTGGCCAAAATCAAGGCCATCTCCATGGAGATTCGCAACGGCTGGAGGGAATGACTTCTATGATCCGCGAAATTGCTTTGTTGGGGAATGTGACTGGTCACACATTCTGGGTGAAGGGGGAAACAGGGTCAGAGGCAAGATGGGAATTGGGTGAAGCCAGAGCTGGTTTCACTTTGGTCCGTAATGGCAAACCTATGGCACCTGTGCCACAGGTAGCACACGGAGCCATCTCTGCAGGCACCCAAGCTGTCATCCTAGGTCAGCTTCACCGCGCATGCACGTGTGCCTCCCACCAGCCAGCTGATTTTTGGGGCTCTGCTATACATGCAGGAGATGCACGCGCATATGGGGGGGCGGGGGAGTCATGAATGCATGTGGCATGCCCCTGCACCCCATTTTTGGTCCCAGGAGGTTTCAGGGAGGTCTGCTAGGCTCAAAACAGGGTGGGGGGGTCGCATGCACATGCACAGGGGACCACAGGGGGGTCGCACATGCACACGCAGGGACGCACGGGGGGATTGCATAATGGGTGTGGGCACACAGTCGTGCACACACACACACTTTTGGTACCCGAGGAAAAAAAGGTTAGCCATCACTGACCTAGGTATTGCCAACATGGGTTAAACAACTGGATTTTTCTTGCTAAATGGCTTGAGAGTCTTAATTTTATTAGGGCATTGGTCGGAACCCTGACATCCACATCGTTTCCAGTTCCTCCTTCAGGCCCTGATATTTCTCCAGTTTCTCATACTCCTTCTTCCTGAGACTGTACATCTATCACTACTGCTGTCTTCTGGTCCTTGTCTATTACCATGATGCCTGGTTGATTGACCAATACCTGCCTGTCTGTTTGGATCTGGAAGTCCCATAAGATCTTAGCTTTCTTATTCACCACAACCTTTTGTGTGATTTCCCATCTACACTTAGGAGGATTTAGCCCACCTTCTGTACAGATGTTTCTGTACACAATGCTAGCTACTTTGTTGTGCCACTCAGTATATGCTGTTCCTGCCTGCATCTTATACCCTGCCGTTAGGTGTTGGACTATTTCTGAGGCCTCTTTGCATAGTCTGTACCTCGAGTTCTGTTTAGGGTGGTAGACCCCTGCTTCTACAGTTCTGGAGTTTAGTGCTTGTGATTGTGCTGCTATGATCAGTATCTCAGTGTTGTCTTTTAGTCCAGCCCTTTGCAGCCACTGGTAGGATTTCTCAACCATAGACCTCAGCTATCTGTCTATGGTACATCCCATGCAGGGTTGTGTCTTGTCATGGCACTTCTTCTGATTGATCTTTCCCCCACTTCTACTGCTGCCTCAGATATTCTCTTAGCAGCTCATCTTTGGATGCCATCTTAGTGAAGTACTCCTGGATGTCCTTAGTTTCATCCACAACAATAGCTTTGACACTCATCAGACAACCCTCTTTCTGACTGGTATACAGTCTCAGGATGTTGGGCTTGGGATGGAAACCTCTGTACATTGTGAGGACCTTCTGGGTCTTCACATTGGCAACTTTCATGTCCTTCTTTGGCCAGCTCACTATACTGGCAGGGTATCTGATGACTAGCAGAGCAAGTGTTGATGGCATGGATCTTGATCTTGCCATTGAGCTGGCTCTTTAGGACCTGTCTGATCCTTTGGTGGTACTCGGATGTTGCTGTTTTCCTTGCCTCCTCCTCATGGTTCCAATGTGACTGTGGGATACCAAGGTACTTGTAATTGATCTGTATGTCCTCTGTGTGCCCCACTGGTAGTTCCACCCCATCAGTCTTAACTGCTTTGCCTCTCTTGATTACCATCTAACTACATTTCTTTAGTCCAAATACCATCCTGATATCCTCACTGTAAATCTGTGTCAAGTGGATCAATGAGTCAATATCTTGTTCACTCATTGCACTTTGATGCCATCTATGTAGAGGAGGTGACTGATGGTAGTTCCACTATTGAACTTCCATTTCAGTTTTTGTGATTATCTGGCTGAGAAAGTTCAAGCCTATGAAGAACAGCAGTGGGGACAATGTATCACCTTGGTCTATGCCACACTTGATGGCCACTTGTGTGAAATGTCTTGAGTTGATTTCCAGCGTTGACTTCTACAATCCCAATGAGTTTTTGAGGAAGGTTAGTGTTCTGCTAACTTCGCACAGCGGCAGTTGTTCACAGATCCAGGTGTGTGGCATTGAACAGTAGACTTTCCTATAGTTAATCCAGGCTGTGTTCAGATTGGTTTCTCTAGACCTTGAAACTTGGCCAACTGTTCTATCTGGGAGCAGCTGGTGTTTTGAGCCTCTAATCCTGTAGCTTGGTGGTTATGATAAGGCTTTCCATATTGTGGGGAGGCAGGTTATTGGATGGTAGTTGAACGATGTCACTCCCTTGTGGGGCTCTTTCATGATCAATAGTGTCCTTCCTTGGGTTAGCCAGTCTGGGTGGAAGCCCGCGGCTAGTTGCTGGTTCATCTGTTCTGCTAAATGTTCATGCCCTGCATAAGGTTAGTTTCCTTAGCTAGTGGGTGTGGAACAAATGAATTTGTAAAACCATATACAGAGCTGGCCACCACATTTTAAAAAAACACGTAATTGCATTAAGAAAAAGTATGGAAAAGCTACATACCAAACTCTGTATGCCCAATAAAGAAGACTATGAAAAATCCTAAGGCTGTTAGTCCAAGGCTGTTTTTAAGATCAGCATCTTTGGAAATAAAGTTTGCAACACTGACCCGGACTGCTCTTGAATCCTAATCTCTTCCTCAGAAGCATTATTTCAGTACTATGTCAGCCTATAATTGCATCCAAGTTTGTGTGGGGGACATTTAGATTCCGTTAGATAATGTTTTAAGTAAAACTGAGAACATTAAACAGTTCCTCCACCATTTTGACTTCTGCATAGTTTTAACATACCAGCTACCATTAGGGAGAAAAAAAAAAGATAATTTTTCTTCATATTCACATTCACATCTCTCTCTCTCTCTCTCTCTCGTGGAAGAGCCTGGGAAAATGTAATGACTCATGACCGGGTTCACCTCAGGAGCCTGCTGTGTTGAAGGAAGCATATTCAGTAATCGCAGCAGGAGAGGCCTTTATAAATATCTGGAAGAAAGCAGAGTTGGTCGACTTATTGATTAAATCTGCCGATACTAGGAATGGTGGGGGGTAAAGGGTGGGAAGAAGTGTGACTTGGGGAGATTAATCTTCAAATTAAATGCATGACCTTGTGGTATTCTTTGCCCTTTAGAAAACAGACTGTGGTGCATTCTGAGCAGTTTATTTACCTACAAAAAGCTGGGCTCAGAAGCCGCATCTGGCTTTCAGGGGGTTCCCGTTGTTTTTATCCAGTTTTCCAGCTGAGTGAACAAAAAAACGTCCAGCCTCTTTCAGATGAGAACATTTTCAGCTGGCTAAAATTCTGCTGGCCTCACCAATGAATGTCCTTGGTGCCATTTGGGCCAACCCTTTTCGTAAGATATTTCATTTTTGGCAACAATGCCACAATAATGCTTTGTTCTTACTTATTTTTACATTTATATCCCACTGTTATTCTCAGACAAGAACATTGTGTTTGCAACTGTGCTTTTTTCAGATTTGTGTTTTTCTTTATTTGGAATAATTAAACAGACTGTGAAGTGATAAAATGGTGTTTCTTCAGGAATTGAGAAGGTTACAAAAAAAAAAAAGTCTCAGGACTGATGTGACCTCCGATTTTTTGCTCTAGGACAGAAATGGGTAATTTTCTCTGGGTCAGAGGCCCTCACTAACTCCTCAGGCAGCCAGAAAGTCACAGAAAACATTCCAGTGACATGGTGACAACATTGAAAGAGAGAAGGATGAGAACTTAAGGGTCCTTATGGGAAGAGGGACATTTTTAAGAATGGGAGATTTCAGGACTTCATCTGAACTTTTACAAACTATGGACATGAAAATCAGGGAAATAGATAACCATTTAACTGCCTCTCTTGAACTACAATAGACCAGAAGTAGAGATTGCCTGAATCTTAGTCCAGTTCTGCCTAGTAACTGGATTTTATAAAGCCTCAGTTTATGTAACAGATGATCTTTAAGTTTTATTCTGTGTCATTTTGCCAAAGAAAATCATTTGCTATTAAGTAGGGAGTCGTATATGTCCACTTCTTTCATTATCCAAATCCTAAAGACTGCTAGAGGCAGAAAATTTGTTAAGAAGGAAGATTAGAGTTCACTTAAGCAACAAGCATATTTACTTTTCTCTGGACAGTGTTATTTTTTTTGTATTGGTTAATCATGTGGTCACTTGTTAAGACTGCACAGTTAATCCACTGAAAGTTGGCAGGTTCCATGTGTCAATAAAAACATTATTCATTTCCAATTTCTCCTTTTTCATATGTGTAAGCGGAACCACCCACTACTGGAATATAACTATGCTCTATTTTATTTAGCTATTGAAAAACAGTCTGCAATTCTCCCAGAAAAATAGTCACAAATAAATCAAATGTATCATGTCTCGGTTCAATAACTTGTGAACAGAATAAAAAAGAGATAGGTAGAATTGGTTGTATCCCTTCTTGGTATGACTATTATTGAATATATATTAGAAAGAGGAGGAAGAAAGGTGGACATTTTGGTCTTATCTTGATGGGAATTCAGTTTATGCCTAAAACATTGAAGAAATAAAAATGCAATCTTATCAATATTGTTAACATCATTGAAAGAGAAGTTGATTTCTGGTTGAGAATATGAAAGATTTTAAAAAGATTATTCTCCCCCCCCCCCCGCATCATTCAGTTTATATAACATTTCAGTTTGAAAATCTCGTAGAAAGAACATTCACAATGTACCTTGCGATATCTAAATGATTAAAATCTTGATCACGTGAAGTGTTAATACCACTTTATAATGCCGTGGTAAGACCACACTTGGAATACTGAATCCAGTTTTGGTCACCACAATGTAAAAAAGATGTTGAGACTCAAAGAATACAGAGAAGAGCGACGAAGATGATTAAGGGACTAGAGGCTAAAACATATAAAGAATAATTGCTGGAATTGGGTATGTCTAGTTTAATGAAAAGAAAGACTAGGGGAGACATGATTGCAGTGTTCCCATATCTAAGGGGTTGCTGTAGAGAAGAGGGGGTCAACCTATTCTCCAAAGCACCTGAAGGTAGGACAAGAAGCCATGGATGGAAACTAATCAAGGAGAGAAACAGCCTAGAACTAGGGAGGAATTTCCTGACAGAACAATTAATCAGTGGAACGACTTGGCCCCAGAAGTTGTGGGTGCTACAACACTGGACATTTTTAAGAAGAGACTGGACAACCATTTATCTGAAATGGTATAAGATTTCCTGTCTGAGCAGGGGGTTGGATCTCCAAAGTCCCTTCCATCTCTGTTATTCTGTTATTCTATTCTATTATTCTGTTGAAATAAAATAAATGCAAATATAATGCCAATGTAAAAGACTTTGAGCAAAAAATATGGTAATGTGACCCTCCTAATCTATGTTGAAGTAATTAACACTGGGAAGGGGCAATGCCACACAAGTTTGACTAATACGTTAGTTAGGAGCTTCATTCTAAAAAATTGGGTGGGATCAGGACAAAATAAAAAAATTGATTTAGCTTAATTAAAATCATGATTACTCCCTATTCCCATGTGTTAATTTCCTCCTTGTATCACATTAAAAGTAATAATCTAACAATAATTTGTGGAGGGTCTTACAAAGCTGCTTTCAGACTTTTGAGGGCACTGCACTTGAGCACTACTAAACCATATAATCTTGATTAATCCAAAATATTATTATATTTTTGGCCACCTAAAGAGCATGTGAAGAGCTTCATAAATCCAAACTTTATGAAGACTTGGCCAATTTCAAAGTTTTTTCAAGCTAGAATAAGTTATATAAAATGAAACACTACTGCAATATTACCTTTATTGTCTCTAAATAATAAATACCCTGTTTTGTAATTCATGATATGAAGCAATACACAGGAGGTAGATGCAGGGTGTATGCATTTATCTAAATGTCAAGAGGATGGAACTAGCCACTAGATCACTTCAGTTTTTACATGCAAGTGCTATGAGTGTGTATGTTAAAAAATGGAAGGGATTTGATTGTGTGGTAATGTCTACAGTCTTGATTTTTATCCCAATTGCAGTGACCCTGATGATACTCCATATCATTAAATGCTAGGGATGAAAACAGATAATTGTTAAAGTCTCCATTGAGTTGAACTTCCTGGAGTTTCCATGGACATAAAGATGCTTTGGTTATCACAAAGAAATCCTTTGCCATTGTTTTCTTTCAGAATATTGCTTTGGATTCCTAGCATGGCTGACAGTCCTAGGACTTCCTGGTGCTCTCCCATTAGGCTTTAACTCAATCTGGCCTTGCTTAGATTTTGTGAAATTAGCAAAGGTCAGTACTTATCCAAATACATGCCTCAAATCAATTAATAATGAAAAACCATCTACTAAAATGAAGGGAGAAGCTGCTGCTTGCTAGAAACGTGTTCAATTTTATGTTGCCTTTCCAGTTCTATAATACAGTAATATCCATAATGCATTCATACTGAGGTTTGCATACATGAATCTCTTTTCTGCTTGAGTTTACCTCACGTTTTTTTTATTATTATGGAGGATTCTACCCTAGTTGGGCCTTCTGTGCATCACATCAACTAATATACTTGCCTTGAACCTTGACTGCTGTAGAGATAAAAATAAGCCAAATATATTTTTACTGCATTTGAATCTATGAATTATTTTATTCACACATATTTTGAACTTTACTGAATTTTTATTGTCAGGATTGGAACATTGGCATTCAGAGGATGTTTACAAGAATTTAAGAGTGGACTTTTAAAGTGTATGCGTGGATGTATGTGTGTTTGTGTGTTTGTATGTGTGTGTAAGCTTGGTTCTCATAAACTGTCAGTTTTGCAGATTCCAGACCTTAATAGGTCTCTGGACTTCAGATCAAACTCCATTATCGTAAAGAACTGTTGCTAAATTCCTCTAAGACACTTACACTCATAGACAAGTTTCACCAATCTTCCTTATCAGGAAAAAGTCTTGGCTTGAGATCAAGCAGACCTTTTGGGTTTAGAGTCTGACAGGCTTCAAAGTCTCAGCTAGGAGAGTGGGGTCAGGGAGGTGGGGACGGGACTCAACAATCCCACAGCAGAAGAATGATTTCCCTACCGCCCCCAGCGCGGAGGGGAACAGACACATGGATTCAAAAGTTTAGAAGCTGGCAATCATATAGATTCTGGTGTGACCTGAAGAAAAAGAAATACAAAAAGGGTTTGGCAGTACGCATGCCATATTTGCTTAACAAATTTGCTTAGCAAAAGCAGATTATGTTTAACATGAGAAACTTCCAAATGTCTCTTGTATAAAAGAGATAAAAGAACTGACATTGCCACACTTTTTCCATGTGCAGCAGAACTTAGACAGGTGTCAGAATAGACAAGGATTCAGAAAAGACAAAGGTGGGCTCTGAAGATTGAAGGGTGATTCCCACTGGAGTTGGGAGAGACAGTGAAATGAAGGAAAATTACGTGAAAAAGTCAATTAGACTTGAGCTGGGAATGTGCCTTACAAACTTCAGACAATAAAGGCTAGAGGTAGGAAATGAAGGGCTTCTCCAAGTAGACATATTATTGAACCCTTATGGATGCAAGCAGTGTTTGTACAAGGAAATGCTGTTTTTTGAAATTACAGTAGTTTTGATGCACGTTTTTCCCGCAAAGAGTTTTTTGCAAGTTGAAAGCTGTAATCAAAGTAGTATTCCTTTTCTCTTGTAATGAATCTTTGATTTTTTTTTCCTGTTTAATTTTTCTACCCCCCTATAGGGCAGCAATACTGACATACGCATTTATCTTTGCAGCACTCAATTCCTTCTTTCCAACATCTCATTTTGCACCAATATTCATTCTTGCTAGCTCTAACACTAGCATCTCAAGGCTCCAGATCCAATTCCATGCCATTAGTATTTCAACCAGGTCTGAAAAGCTCTGTTAACTCCCAAGGCTTCGGGAGTAGGGCGGTATATAAATCAAATAAACTCTAACTCTAAACTCTAAGGCTTTCCTAAACACAGATATAAAATTTCTGGAGGAGATTGTTTGAAAATGTAGAGTTCTGTTCCTAGCAGAATATAGATGACATTTACCTTTTGTCTTCTGATAACTTTCCCTCAACCTGATGTTCTTCAGATACATTTACTTCAGCTCCTGGATTTTGACCACACTAGCTGGATATCTGAGGGTTTGCCATTTTATGCATCCGGAGAGCACCAGATTGGGGAAGGTTGTTCTAGGCTGAGCAATATTTGAGCAACCCATTCTAGATGGTCTAACCAAAAAGAAAGGAAGGTGTGTATGTCCTAGTCAAGGCTCTTCTGGAGTGAATTTTACTCTTGGATGGCCTGGAATATTGTATCCAGAGCACTTTTGGTAAAAGGCTATCTGTTGACACCTGGAAGCCAGCAATTTGAAGAGGTTATTAATTTAGGTTTTTCTCCTGTAGTTCATATAAGCATGATGTGAAAAGTTGGCATCAGGTGATGATAATGGATTTGATTTGATGGTTTATTTTATTTTGCTGTTTGTTGATAGTACGCTTATCCATTAGTCGGAGAGTTTTGCTTCTTTCCTACCCCCCTGCAATAAAACTGTCTGGAAATCATGTCTGTATAGTAATTTATCATTGAATTTGAATGGCACAGTAGAGTGAGGTTCTGGCATTACCCATCTGCCCTTGACACCTTCAAATTTAAGTTTTTATACATCCTCTTGTTGCTTTATCTACCCCCTTATCAGGTTCTAATAGTAATAAATATCAGTTTGCACCAAGGAAGTTTTCTTTGGAAGAACATTTTTAAGGGAAAGTCAACTTAGATTACCAGAATGTATGATAGATATGGATGATTGTTACAAACATTTTTTTTCTATCTCATTTTCCTATTCTTTGGGGATAGTTTTAAATCCAGATAAATATACCGTAGTACCGGTACCATAAATATAATATAGAGTGGTTAAAGGTATCAGGCTAAAAATTGAAGACCGCAAGTTCTAGTCTTGTTTTAGGCATAAAACTAACTGGCTTGTCCCTTTAATCACTTTCACTTAGCCCTAGAAAGAAGACAATGGCACACCACTTTCTTGCCAGGAAAACTATAGGGACTTGTCTGGGCAGTGTCTGAGAATAATTGGATGAAAGAATATGTGTGTGTGTGTGTGTGTGTGTGTGTGTATCAGAATAAGAAAAAGTGTTATTCATTGTTAGCACAATGAATATCACATCTAAATTTGTCCCCATCCAGGGAATCATTTCCAGGGTGGCAGGGGGTGGGGACGGGGAGAATTGTTTTGTTAGATTGTATATGGGGTATGTGCACATCAGGAATGGGATTCAGCCTATTTGGTCCGGTTCGGGTGAGCCGGTTTCTCCAACGATCAGCTGAGAGTGAACCGGTTCTCTCTGACCATCATTTGGGCCCACCCACCCAGCCCTGCACTATACCTACCTTTATTTCATTCATTTAAAGCCCAGCTGATTGGCGCAGCAGAGTGAATTGTGGCGCCTCAGCTGCTTTTAGTGCTTTTAACCAGGGGTGAAATCCAGCAGGTTCTGACAGGTTCTGGAGAACCGGTAGCGGAAATTTTGAGTAGTTCGGAGAACCGGCAACTGCCACCTCTGGCTGGCCCCAGAGTGGGGAGGGAATGGAGATTTTGCAGTATCCTTCCTCTGCCATGCCCACCAAACCACTAAATCCAAAACATTTGGATTTCACCACTGCTTTTAACACTGCTTGTAATTGTCTTTTCTAATGGACTGCACATGCTCAGCAAACAGGTTGTTATACCGGTTGAATCCCACCACTGGTGCACATGCAACCACACGTGTTCACTTGTTCTCTCCTGGTTTTCATTTATGCTTTTACAATTTTCATTTTAAAATACGTTGCCGTTTTTCGTTACATATTTTAGCCCTTAACTGCTTCAGGTTGAGCAAAAAGCAGTAATACGCTGGCAAAATTTCTCTCTCGAGTTTGTCTTTGCTATAATACTTTATGAGGGCCCTTTGCGACCTTTTCCTAATTGTCACATGGTTTAACCTTTTTGCTTAAAAAAAAAAAGAAAAAATAAGAAGAGAGCAAAGTGAGCCTCATTTACCCACAGGTAGAGGAATGTTAATGTAGGAAGTGAGGCAGTTTGTTCATTGAAAAATATTTTATGGGAACTTGCTTCAAACTGAAGGAACACATGTAAAATACGTTCCCTGGGGAAGGGCTTTTTTAGTCTCACGTTTGAAACAAAGGAAGAATTTTTGGTAAACTCAAAGCAGAGAGCTCAGGGTCACATATTAGAATTTCCCTTGGCAGCAGGAGAGCTTGTGTACCTAAGGCCACTCCATTTCCAGCAGATGTACCGAGATACAGTTGTTATTCTATCAGGCCAGGATATGGAGTCAACCTCAGTGAAATTAAGGACCACGAAAGGTCCCCCTCAGATCACAAGGCTTTAATGAATTCAGAATGGATATGAAAGGCAGTTCTGGAAGGTAGAAGGGCAGTAAGTAATTATTCTCTGGTGGGAAGGCTTTAGTGGCTAAACGAAATTAACTAAATGCTGTCATTTCATAAGTCACTTGTGATTAAGAGGAACAAGTCTGGTTTTGCACTCTCTTTTCTTCAAAGGAAAGAAGGCTGGTATTGGTTAGAAGGGAAGCGATATTCCCGTATTCATTTAAAAGATTTACATAACACCTCCGGCTGATGTTCCCAGGACTCTTTTTTTTTTTACTTACTGGAGGTAAATTACCCCAGTTGCCCTCATAGAACAGGGTCATTTATCCTATTGAACATATTTTGAAAAAAAACATTTGAAATGTAAGATGGGTAGGTGCTTTTAATGTCTGACCTAAAATATAAATTGAGACATAAAATATAATCCGCAAAAATTGTGTCCCAGTTTTGATTTTCCCACTTAATTTCCATTGATGGGGCCATTAACTTCAAAAGGAAAAAATAACATCAATGTGTGGCTTTGAACCCAGCCCAGGAGCAGCACAGATACCACATATGAATGTGCCTTTAGAACCAGTCTTCAAAAAGTCCTCCGGGAATGGCCTGCTCTTAGCCATATAATCCCATTCATGCAGACACCTTTGCTGATAAGGATTTGTGAGTAAAGGTTAACTTTGATTTTCCTAGGAAAGCCCTCACAGGACAAAGAAAGGCCATTCATATTAGTATCAGATGCATTGCTGCCATTATAAAAGGAATTAAACAAATACAGGTAGTCCTCCACTTACAACAACAATTGAGACCAAAATTTATGTTGCCAAATGAGAAATTTGTTAATTGAGTTTTGCCCCTTTTTACAACTTTTCTTGCCACATTCGTTAAGCGAATCACTGCAGTTGTTACGTTAGAAACATGTTGTTAAGTGAATCTGATTTCCACATTGACTTTTCTTGTCAGAAGATTGTAAAAGGTGATCACATAACCCAGGGACATTGCAACCGTCATAAATGTGAGTCAGTTGCAAAGATTTCTGAATGTAAATCATGGGAATGCTGCAAGGGTCACAAGTGTGAAAAATGGTCATCGGCCATTTTTTCAGTGCCGTTATCACTTCAAATGGTCACTAAGTGAACTGTTGTAAGTCGAGGACTATCTGTATCATAAAAGGGAAGAAGTTTGGAAAGTTTGAAGAAGATGAAGCTTGGAGCTAATAGCAGATAGCCCAAAGTGGTACAATGGCGAGAATGAACTTAATTTTAGTAGAGGGTTTGGTTGTTTTAATTCAGAAGACGGGTGCCTAGTAACCACAAAATGGCCACTTATCTGTTTCTTGGTAGAGGGAAGTCAGGGTGGGACCTGGAAAAGATTCAATGAAGTAGAAAAGCACAATGGAGCACACAGATGGCATGGTGGGGTGATCGAAAATAGAAAATCGAAGAAGTTTACTAGCTGGAACCAAGTCAATGGACTGTTCATCAGACATGAACAATTGTTAATAAGTTCTATGGGCTTGTTTAAACACTCTGACTAGACATCATCTTTGTGTTTAGTAACACAGATAGCTGCATATCTTTTCACGTCTTGACTTCATATTATAATTTGCTAAGTAACACATGTTTAAAATGAATTAGAATGGAGAGTTCAGAGAAAATATTGCTCATTTGGTATTTTTGCTGCATCTTACCTGCACTGCAGGTAAGAACTGCTTACAAAAGAGTATAAAACAATTAGAAAATACTTAATTGTTCTGATAAAGATTGGCTGAAATAACATCTTACTGGTTTTTAAGTGGAAAAAACAACAACAACACTGGAAAACTGGGTGCCTTCCCTTCTTCTTTCAGCTGGATCCTTTGAACCCTGGTCATACATAGTGACAGCTTGGATCATTGAAAGTCATTGATCAGTGCCTTACAAACCAGACTGACATGGTAAGAAAAATGAATAATAAAGAGGAATGTATTAGCCTTGGTGGCACAGTGGTTAGAGTGCAGTACTGCCAGCAACTTGCAATTTGGCAATTCAAATTTCATCAAGCTCAAGGTTGACTCGGCCTTCCATCTTTCTGAGGTGGGTAAAATGAGGACCCAAATTGTTGGGGGTAATATGCTGACTCTGTAAACCGCTTAGAGAGGGCTGTAAAGCACTGTAAAGTGGTATAAAAGTCTAAGTGCTATTGCTATATCCAGGTCATAATCTCTGGAAGTAAGAGCCTTGGTGACACAGCAGACTAAAGTGCTGTTAAGTAGCACCAGCTGCCTGCAATTACTGCAAGTTCGAATCTCACCAGGCTCAAGGTTGACTCAGCCTTCCATCTTTTCTAGGTAGGTAAAATGAGGACCCGGATTGTGGGGGCAATAAGCTGACTTTGTATAAAAAAGAACACTGCTGGGGGGGGGGGCAAAGGTATACTAAGCAGGTATATACAAAAAAAACTATGAAGACTATTGCTTAACGCATTGTAAACTGCCCTGAGTCTGCGGAGAAGGGCGGCATATAAATTGAACCAATAAATAAATAAATAAATCTCATTAAAGATTTTGAGAAATCTCAAATCCCTGCTGGTGCCCTTTAAATAGCTCTTTTTTTGAAAAGCACCAGTAAATGTTTTGATCCATTTCCTCTTTTAAGGGAAATTACAGCCAGCAGTTACAGATCCAAGCGAGATAAATAAACATGTTTATATTTTAAAAAAATAAATGAATAAAAATAAATCTCATTTATTTTCTCCCATGAGAATTATGCTTGAATAAGAGACATAAAATTACGCTGTTGGTTCCATAGTAGGAAAGATACTGTTATAGATAAATGCACCTAGAAGCAATTGTCCAATGGGAGTCTATTTACCAACTCAATGTCAATTTTGGTTTTAAGTGAGAGCAATAGAATCAGATGTGTATCTCACTCTTTCCAAAGTTCTAACAGTTTTGACCTCAGGAAAACATGATCTGGCAGCTTTTGGTTGCAGAAAAAAGGAAGTGAGTTGGCTTTGGGATTAGAGTTATTATTTGTTTGTTTTTCTGTATGCAAGGGAGAGAGACAGATGGAAGAGGGAGACTGAGAGAGAAGTAGAAACTGTTCACAAACTAACTTTGTCCAGCCATGATTGCTGGAATAAACCACAATTGACTGTGTACACATAACATATTTCCTGCACTACACTTTACAAAGCATGTCAATTTTGTTTCGACAACATGCTAGGTGCCTTCCCTGCTGCTATTAGTTGATGGCTTAGACTTAAGAGTGATGTAAAAGTGGTGTTTGGGGTTTCTGTCAAATTGCCTCATGACAGTGTAGGAAAAGTGATAACTTTTTAAGCCCAAGTCCCATAAATTGATAAAAATAGCTATGTGGCAGGACATATGGAGGACATCTGATGAATACACAAGGCTGCTGTCTTCCTTGACATGACATTATCTATCTGGGATATATATACATTTGATAACTTTCTTATAGGAAGTTCTTATGTCACCAGACCTTGGGGGGGGGGGGTGTCTCAGGAAATGGGGACATTCTTAGATGGCTCCATCGTGGGTGATCTTTTACTCTCTCCATGTATTTTGCATATTTTAAATTTTTCTTTGCATTTTTAGTAATTTCCCTATAGCTTTATAATGGTTGTTTTAATATATTTGTTGTTTT
Organism: Ptyas mucosa; assembly: GCA_012654045.1. Taxonomy (NCBI): domain Eukaryota; kingdom Metazoa; phylum Chordata; class Lepidosauria; order Squamata; family Colubridae; genus Ptyas; species Ptyas mucosa. Next base: position 30,884,855 of record WNWU01000017.1, read on the forward strand.
TACTGATTGTTAATTGCAAACCAGAATCGCTTCAGTGAAATGGGCAGTCATATAAATGGGAGGGAGGGAGGGAGGGAGGGAGGGGGGGGGGGGGGAGAGAGAGAGAGAGAGAGAGAGAGAGAGAGTTAGTTCTGCAGTCCAGACTACATAAATGAATGGCAGATGCACTCCAGTATAAAAAGTGTCATGTATCAGCCATATACATTTCCATAGAGCCTGCTGAAAAATACATCTAGAATTTTAGCAGCATAACATATTGTTGGTGCTGTTTAATTGTTTATCAGTAGAAAATATCTTTCGGGAGGGGGGGAAGCAGGTGATAGAACAATAAAATATACAATAGTAGACGGGCTTATCTATACAACTGTTGTTACTATTTTTTAATTATAGTTAATGGCCAACAAGATAAATATATAGACACATTGACCAAATACAACATATGCAGTATTATCAGTCATATATGGCATTAAAAGTTAAAACTTAAAAAGAGAATTATTGAATAAAGTAAAGTAAAACATAGGACAGGACAGAACAGGACAGAACAGGACAGAACAGAAGAGAACACTTCATTGTGTCAACTTTCCAAGATTAGGATACTTTATGCCTGTGATGGTGAACCTATGGCACGGGTGCCACAGGTGGCATGTGGAGCCATATCTGAGGGCACGCGAGAGTTACCCTAGCTCAGTTCCAGCACACATGTGCCCGCCGGTCAGCTGATTTTCGGGCCTTCCAGGCCCACCGGAAGTTGGGAAATAGGCTGTTTCCGGCCTCTGGAGGGCCTCCAGAGGGATTGAGGAAGGCCATTTTTGCCCTCCCCAGGCTCCTAGAAAGACTCTGAAGCCTGGGGAGAGTGAAAAACGGGCCCACCGTGCCATCACGTGCCAAAAGTGGGGGGAACGCAGGGGGAGCACGCTCACGTGCGCAGGAGGGCGGGGCATGGGTGGGCATTGAATTATGGGTGTGGGCATGCACACGCACAATCCCCCCGCTCTCCCCCCGCTTTTGGCACACGACAGCAAAAAGGTTAGCCATAACTGCTTTATGCCATTTTACAGAAATCACTGCAGGTAAGAATTTGGCAACTCTCTCAGTGATAGTGAAAACTAGATTAGTAAAATGTTAAAGGCAATGATCTTGAAAACAGGAGACTGTGTGATCTAATCCTGCCTTGGGCTAAATCCTTGCTTTGGGTCAGTCATTCTATCTCAACTTTAAGAAGAAGGCCATAGCAAACCACTTCCGAAAATTCAGAGGCCTTTTAACTGTGGAGATTCCTGTAGGCAATGTGGTGACTTTGAAAAAACCATGAAAACACACATGTGCACACAGAAACACACACACACACACACACACACACACACAGAGAGAGAGAGAGAGAGAGAGAGAGAGAGCTCAGAGCATAGGGATGCAAAATTGTTTATGTATGAAAACAAACAAGCTCCTTCCCTCATCCTCTATTTGGCCTTACTTCCCACTCTGAATACGCAGGAGAATGATGCTTTTTAAAAATAATATGTTAACTAATTTTCCTTCTTCCCTCTTACAAAAAAAATGCTGCTTTATTTGAATCTGGTCCTGCTGAAAACTCTGCCAATGTATCAAATTGAAATGTCTTTTAAAGTGGTCATGCTTAAGCTTGCTAAATAGGCAGCTATTTTCTGCAGAATCAATAGTTGGTGACTTCCTGGTTAGATGAATGCTTAGATTTGTCACTATAACTCCCTCAGAAAGGCTGGATTAGACAACACTGCCCTGGTTGGAGCAATGTACAGACTCCATAAACTGTTATTTCACATTTTGGAACGATTTGTGCCTGATTAAATAGGAATGTGCAAATGAGGCAAGATGCAGTCTGAACTGATGATTCCATTTGAATGTGTGATTTGTTTTTAGAATTAATTCAGCCTAAATATCAATTCCAACTGTCAATTCCAATTCAAATATTCAATTTAAATAAAGTAAAGAAAAAATGCTGGACCCATTGAAAGGCTCCTGATTTTGGCATGTCAAATCAATGTGACTATTCAATTCAAATGATCTTTGAACTGTATCTTTGAATCAAAACATCTCATAGTCATACCAAATATGAGTTTACCTAACTACTTGCTCAGACTGTGAGGTGAAACTATTATTATTTTCTCCAACTTTAGAATGGAATACATTCCACATTGAATGCAAATTTCAGTTTTCATGTTCTTTTTTAGCCTCTGTAATAAGCTCTTTGTTGGTTGAGATTTTTTTACTGCCCTTCTATTTTCCATTCAACAAGTATTACCTAAAAAGGAGCGGGGAGAGGGAGAAAGAGCAAGAGAGTGAGAAAGAGAGAAAGAAAAGAATGAGTTAGGAAGCAAGGAGGGAGGGAGGGGAGGGGAGGGGAAAGGAAGGAAAGGAAAGGAAAGGAAGGGAAGGGAAGGGAGGGAGGGAGGGAGGGAAGGAAGGAAGGAAGGAAGGAAGGAAGGAAGGAAGGAAGGAAGGAAGGAAGGAAGGAGATGCCTACCTTTCAATAGGTAAAGAATGTCTCTAACTTTAAAGCATTTTTTTAAAAAAACTGTAATTAAAATATTCTTCTGAGTATTTGTAAATATTCAGAAGTTTGGCACTTCATGCATGAGTATTAATGTAACATATTCTGATTCCTGCACTGAAGACAGTATTACAGTTGGTCCCGATTCTGATCTCCTATTCAACATACATAGTAACCTAAGTCAGGAACAATAGCAATAACACTTAGACTTATATACCGCTTCATAGTGTTTTACAGCCCTCTCTAAGAGGTTTACAATGTTAGCCTTTTGTCCCCCAATGATCTAGGTCAGTGATGGCTAACCTTTTTGCCATCGCGTGCCAAAAGTGGGGGGAGCGCGGGGGGTCACGCGTGTGTGTGCCCACACCCATAATTCTATGTGCCCCACCCCTGCACATGTGTGTGAGACACCCCACCCCCCTGCGCTTCCCCCGTTTTTGGCACGCAATGGCAACGGTAGGCCCGTTTTTCGCCCTCCCCAGGCTCCAGAGCCTTTCTAGGAGCCTGGGGAGGGTTAAAACGGCCTTCCCCACACACCCCCAGAGGCTCTCCGGAGGCCGGAAGTGGCCTGTTTGCCGACTTCCAGTGGGCCAGAAGGCCCAAAAATCAGCTGAGCTCGCGTGCCCACCAATATGACTCCGCGTGCCACCTGTGGCACGTGTGCCATAGGTTCGCCATCATGGATCTAGGTCCTCAAAGAAATCTAGTTCTACACATCCCAAGAAGAGTCAGTCGTAACTGTGATGGACACAAAGATTAGGCAAAATTATAGTAAAGGTGGTAGTGGGAATTGGAAAAATTAAGGCAATCGACTTTATATTTGAATTATTTTGTAAAATGTAAGAAGACGACTTGATGATACACAGATGTATAGATGCCCTATCAAGAAGCTTTTTATTTTTCCCGTACTTCTTCTGACAGAGACAGAATCACTCACAGGATGTCACTGATATCTTGTCTTAGGGTGAGACTGAGTTCACACAATCAGTGCAAATGACAGCAAGCCCCCAATGACCTTATTCACCACTCCTGCCACTGTTAGGTTGTTGTCAAAGCTGATAAAAGAGGTGATATGTTGATTACCCATCTGTACTTGAGTCAAGTGAGAGTTGCCATTTTACTTCTTCTTATATAATGCAAGTTTGGCTTTTTTGCTTTTTGCCTAAGTCACCATTACAATTTTTGTATTTCTAGCTTTTCTTTATACAGTATTTTGTTGGATATGAGTTATTCTTTGGAAATAACTCTTCTCTTCATGTGGACATTTTTTAAAAAAACGTAATGATACAGGTAGTCCTCAACTTACAACAGTTCATTAAGTGACCATTCAAAGTTACAACAGCACTGAAAAAAGTGACTTACTGTATGACCATTTTTCACACTTACGACTGTTGCAGCATCCCCATGGTCATAGAATAAAATAGAATAGATTTTTTTTTATTGGCCAAGTGTGATTGGACACACAAGGCATTTGTCTTGGTGCATATGCTCTCAGTGTACATAAAGGAAAAGATACGTTCATCATGTGATCAAAATTCAGATGCTTGGCAACTGGTTCATACTTATGACTGTTGCTTTGTCCCAAAGTCATGTGATCCCTTTTGTGACCTTTTGACAAAGTCAAAAGGCAAAGGCAAAGTCAATGGGGAAGCCAGACTCACTTACTAACTTATCAACTGCAGTGATTCACTTAACAACTGTTGCAACAAAGGTCGTAAAATGGGGCAAAACTCACTTAACAAATGTCTCACTTAACAACAGAAATTTTGGGCTCAATTGTGGTCATAAATCAAGGACTACCTGTACTATGATTCACAAATAATGTCAGTTTGGTGATTATATTGAGTATATAGGATGGCTTAAGACAGAGACCTGAGAAATACATTGTTCATCTCTATTTTCAGCACTGAATTATAAAGTGGTTGGCATTTAACTTCGGGATCTACTAATAGTTCCATGATTCTGTAAGATCCCACAGGTAGACTCTTGGGTAGCTGGTTTCCATATCTATGAAATAAATATTCAACTACTTGGTTTCCCCCAAAATAAGACATCCCCTGATAATAAGCCAAGTCAGGCTTTTGAGCGCATGGCAATAAGTCCAAGCGCTTATTTCAGGGTTCAAAAAAATATAAGACAGGGTCTTATTTTGGGGGAAACACGGTATTTCTGGATTAGATGGCCTTTAAAGGCTAGGTTTGATATAAGAAAGAGTGCTTTTATGCAATGATGTCCCTGAAAGTCCAGTTAGCCTTGAGAGCTTAAAATTATTGTATTGATTTGGTTGGTTGGATATCTGAAACCATCATTATTGAAAGGAAAGGAATTTAGGGAAATTGTCCTGAACAGATGAAATTAATTATTCTCTCCTAAATTGCTCTTTTACATTAACCATGCTCTGATAAATTTTCATCTGAACTGCTGTAATATATAATACATGGAGCTATCCTTGGATGCAACTTCAATTAGTGCAAACTCAGCTACTAGAATTTGGATGCTGTTAAATGTATTCATATCATGCCAACTTGCGGTGTGCTTTGAGATTCAACTCCAGGAGAAAGCAAGGTACCTTTAACTATTTTTCTAAAGAAGAATCTGTTAGACAATGGCACCCAGACCACTAAGGATGATCTTAAAAAGCTATGCGACATCAGACCTGGTTAATATTTGGTTGTCAGTCCCTTGTGAAAGACCAGGATGGAGGCTAGACAGGGAAATTCAGGAAATTTGCTTGACAAAGCTGATGTTCTGCTGCTGAAAGCTATCTGGATTTATTTGTGAAATCTTCAGGAATCAAGTCAACTTGTACAATGATTTGCCTTGTATTACATTAAGTTTTTACAAAGGAAACAAGAGCTGCGTTAGTCTATGATTGAATATATATATAATATATATATATATATATATATATATAGCCTTCTAGCACCTTTTCTGACTAATAAATTTAATCTGCTGCAAATGATTTGATTAGAAACCAGTTTTTAATAAAACTTGATAATTGGAAAAGGTGCCATTAGTGGTTGGGGTGATCTTTGAACTTTAGGACATTCTTCACAAAAGCAGAAATAACATTACAATCTTTCATGGCAGCAGATTTCTTCTTCTTCTTCTTCTTCTTCTTCTTCTTCTTCTTCTTCTTCTTCTTCTTCTTCTTCTTCTTCTTCTTCTTCTTCT
>WNWU01000017.1:30899419-30910111 GCA_012654045.1 Ptyas mucosa
TATCCTATCCTATCCTATCCTATCCTATCCTATCCTATCCTATCCTATCCTATCCTATCCTATCCTGTCCTATCCACCTACCTACTTACCTACCTACCTACCTACTATCTATCTATCTATCTACCTACCTACCTACCATCTATCTATCATCTATCTATTATCTTCTATCTCATCTCATCCCATCCTATCAACCAATCATTTCACATTTCTATATCTCTAACTCATCAATCTACCATTTATTCTCTCTATATATCACTAATCAATAAATCATTTACCCCATCCATCCATCCATTCATCCATCCTAGAAACATACATATTGCAATCACACTTTATTTCTCTGCCAAAATGTATATGAAATATCCATGGAATTTAGGTGAAACATTAGGGGCCAAGTCCTTAGTCAATGAGAGTGTTGTATGATTAAATACTGCAGGTTTGGATCAGTGCCAAGTTTTTACAAATAACATAAGGGAATATTTCAGTCTGTACCACTTCCTGTATTCACCATGAAGTATGTCAACTCAGAACACAATAAAGACTGGTTACTTTCTTCTCCAAACAACAGCTCTCTTTTACCAAATACTAAACAGAATTCAGTGTAGGGTTGATTATACATGCATATCCATTTCTATATCACTATCCATTTCCTTATCTATATCTATCCTAATAATTGTTATCCATACCATAATAATTATGTCAAAAAGTCAAATATATCTTTGAACAAGTGACCTCTGAGTTACAGCAAAACAGAGGAAGAGGAGGGGAGGGGGAGGGGGAGGAAGAGGAGGAGGAGGAGGAGGAGGAGGAGGAAGAGGGAATGAAAATTAAAGTTCACTTAGGAAAGAGGGACTATTAATGATCTAGTCCAGGAAGGGCTGGCTAAGTTGTTATATATAACAGAGACTTGGCAGGATGAAGGCATGAACCTCTCTCAGTTATATCCCTAGGGTATAAATTGTCACCAATCACTCCTTGAAAGCTGGGAAGGAGGAGTAGCTGTGATTAATTAGGATTCCATTTTCTGGTCAGACGAGAAAATGGGCAGACAAATCTGCATGTCTGGCCCAGCCTTCATGACTGGAGACACAAGTTGAATTATCCCTGAGTATTAACCAAACCTAATGTTTCTGCTTGGCTAGTAGAGTTGGTTTTTGGAAAAATGGTAAAATTCATTGGGCTTTTTATCCTGGACCATCAAAATCTACTCTGAATCATCCCAGCCCAATATTGTTTCCCATCATGGATTCCCTGACCACTATGGTAAAATATAGTTTAGTGCATTAAATTATACTTGTTTCAAGGCAGAAACCTATTTGGATTTCAGGTTTTTTGCAACAGAACGGAGCAACATGAGGGAACTGTGCATAACTGATGTATATTCTGCATTCCAGATAAAACTGCTGGATCTGACTAAAATACTATGGTTTTGACAGTGATTCTGTAGGAGAAGCATCTTCTGATATATTTCAGTTTTTAAAATATAGAAACATAAAAGATATCAGATCAATCATGGTTTATTGGATTGTTAGCCATCCTAGTTATAAAATGATTCAGGACTCAGCTATCTTTAGGAATGTGTAAAATATGCATAAAATGAGACAGTCCCTTAACTTTGGAAGAAAATAATGAGGTTGCTATTAAGGCAGTTAAGAGCTAAGATCTGTATCTGCAAAGTGACAACTTTTATAGGCAAGACACGTGACTGGCCTCTTGATGTTTAACTTTGGGAAAATGTGCATAGTGACATCATTCCGAATCTGACTTCTAAATTGAGACTGGGATTAAAATGATTTTGGATGCTTTGGAGCAGCCTTCTTCAATCTGAAATTCTTCTGGGTATGTGAACTAACTGCCAGAATTCCCTGGATACCAAATCAGTAAAATCCATGTATCTGGAGGGTCTTCGCATGAGATACTGTAGACATGCACTGTGGTGTGATTGAGAGAAAAGCTTTTAGTTTCCTGGGACTTCTTCCAGTACCATTTTCATCCTTAATCTTCATAACAGCATCCACAGCAAATCATGACGATTCTTGAAAGATTGCATTGGGTTTTTTTTTGTTTTTTTGTTTTTATTGAAAAAGTTTTTAAAAGTTTTACAAAAATTCCCCCCCCCCCCAACCATCCCTCCCCCTGACTTCCCGGAGCAAATACAGGATATAAAATACAGCAAACTTAATAAAAACACATAAGGTAACTATCTATAAATTTAACTCCATCTCACACTTCTCATAATCAATAAAACAATTAAGTAAAAGGAAAGCAAATCTTCTTTCTTCTTCTTCCATCTAAATTTGCACAATTAGTATCCATTTATAATTGAAGCAGTTAATAAAACAATCCAATATTACATAATCAAACCTATCATTACTCAGTTTCAAATTATTAAATCTATGCAATTTAACAAGATAATTGATAACTTCCTTCCTAAGAAAAAAACCCTCATTATAAATCCCTAAATTAAAATAGAATATTATATAAACCCTTCCTCCGTCCTCCACTTTCAGACCATTAAGGTCCAGTTATACTTAAAACACTTTAAAGAAAACATTTTCTAACTAAAAACAATACTTAATAATCAAACCTATTATTAGTTTAACAATACATATTAGCAAATCATCTAAAAACATTATTTAATAGCTATATCAAATATTTAAACCTTCGAAAGATTGCATTGTTAATTATTAATTAAATCTCTCATTTAAAAATCCAACAGTATATAAACAGATTATCCATTCATATATTAGGGTATTCTTGTTTCCTTCCTCATGTAGCCCATTTTCGGGATAGAATATAAGAAGGTATAGAAAAAAGTGAAATAGCCTGTTCCTGCTATTTCACCAGGAGACAAATAATCCATACACATGTGAATGTGTGTGTGTTTGCATTATAGCAACTGATTTATCAGATGTGAAGTTTTCTTTCTGACTACAAATTCCAATCCTGTTGTCCTGTTAGAGGTTGGAGGATTATGCTCGAGCAAAGGGGTCTGATTAATTTGAAAGTGACAGAAATCTGTATAGGGCTTCTCAGGGAAGACAGATGAATGGAGAATGGGTAGAGTTATTATAGAGACCCACACTGTTGAGAATCATGTGGGCTGTTTCTATTATGCCTGAGGAACATCGGGACAGGGAAGAGAAAAGGAGGAAAGGGGCAATTAAGTCATTATCTGCATTCTAACTGTAAGCACAAATATGAAAGGAATGTGGGTTCCTGAATACAACCATGACCTGATACAACAAGCTTCTAACTATAGTAGCATATGAATTCATTAGTCTGATTATTCATTCACCTGCTTGAAAACTGTTACAGGCTTAATCCTCCTCCTAAAACAAGCCACAAGTATCTATAACATGCCTGTGGTTTTGACCAGAAAGAAAGAGGAAGAATGTTGAGGATCAAATCATGTTATTCCAAAGGGGGACAAATAAAAGGAGTGAATGTTTATTTTCTTTTCAGGATTTCATACACTAGTTCTGTGATGGCGAACCTATGGCACGCATGCCACAGGTGGCACGTGGAGCCATATCGGTGGGCACGTGAGCTCAGCTCCGGCATGCATGCGCACGCTGGGCAGCTGATTTTCAGGCCTCAGGCCCACTGGAAGTCAGGAAAAAGGCTGTTTCCGGCCTCCGAAGGGCCTTCAAGGGAGTGGGGAAGGCCATTTTTGCCCTCCCCAGTCTCCTAGAAAGGCTCTGGAGCCTGGGGAGAGTGAAGAACGGGCCTACCTTGCCATCGCATGCCAAAAATGGGGGGAGCGTGGAGGGGTCACACACGCATGCATGGGGGGGCGGGTTGCATAGAATTATAGGTGTGGGCACACATGCGAGCGACCCCCCGCACTCCCCCCACTTTTGGCACATGATGGCAAAAAGGTTAGCCATCACTGCACTAGTTGTTTATCTACAAAATCCACATCTCAGGGTCCTGGAATCTCTCTTTAAAAGTAGATGCAATCATGTTTTAGTTATAGCATAATGTAAGAAGATTTCCATAGCCACACATCTTTCATACATTTTTTAACAACATCTGACAGGATCGATAATAACTTTTCTGCTGAATTATTATTATTATTTTTTGCTGAGCCATTGAAAAGTAAAAGATACATTCTGCACAATTTTACAGATTCTTTTTTGAAAGGATCAGGAGACGATAAACGTCTTTGCTAGTCACTGACAGTAAATAAATACAATTTCAGTTTCAATAAATGTCTCCTAACTGCTTTTGTCATTTGTGCTACTTCACAGAGAATTTCACTTTTTGACGTTCTGTCTTGTTCAAGGACCATAAGATGAGAGAGTGGAAAGGGCCTGAATGAAGCTCAATCATCAGGTCTGGTTAATTTCAAATCTTGGATAGTTTATCAATTGTAACACATTCAATTTTTTCTCTTTAGTAGATTTTGTTGTTGTTTTGGTGGAGGAAGCAAAGACAGCAGAAATATGAAAACTGATGAGATGTGCTTCAGTGGAAGATACCAATACCTAAATCTGGCAAAGCAATTATTTGAAAGCATACCTTATCACAGTGGACATGTTCCTTCAGACTAACCTCTATGAACAGTAAATTGTCACCTTAAAGAAGATCACAGGTAGCAGAACCCAGCCAATCCTAAATATAAGGCTAGGAGAAGATACCTTAGTTACCTCACAGCGGACAGAATTAATATATTCTACGCTATACAATCAATGTCAGGATTCAGTAAGAATGCATTTCTATGCAACATCTACATTAATTTTTTTAAAACACACCAAAACATAATCATAAGTAACTCTCAAAATGACTTCCAGGTAGTGCTATGTGAGATAATGCAGGTGAGTGACATTTTGTTGGTCATGTCGCTGGCTTCATCAGAGCATGTCTGAAATTTTGCTTAGCAACAGATCTTCCATCTACCTTATTTCTACCTTGGTTCAGTGGAGCAAAATGTCTGCAGTGAAATAGTAACTGCCAGGTAGACAATGGTTGACTACCTTCCTCTCTCTTTAAATGATTTGGAAGTTTATAAATTTCTATTGCTTATTTCATAAATTCTGTTACATATGGGATATTGACATTCTCCAGGTCTATTTTGTGACTTGGCTTTATGATCGATGTTCAGTCAATGTTGAATGTGCTATGTTTTTCATCCTCATTTTCCTTTCATAATCTTTGATTTTGTATTCTATGGAACATTTTGACTGATTCTTCATTGACAATTGATTTCACACATTCCTTCAGTTTACAATTAGTTTACCCCTACTAACAATTGTATCTTGTCCACATTTCAAAGCTTACTTCCATATTCTTCCCACCCCCAAATGTTTCTCATCTTATCAGTCACATTTGCGATATAAGGAAGGTTTGTTTACTTTCCCTCTTTTGTAATTCTGCTATTTTCCTCACTATAATTATATCTGTGGCTTAGAAGCTCATATGTAGATGTCAAATTTCATTTGGTTAGCTAGCTACACCGCTTTATTTTTTCAGCTTTATTCATAATAATTTATCTTTTTTTGGTGAAGATGGAGATGTGATGCAGTATGGACATCTATATGTGTAATATTTCTATGTACTTCATAGGCTAGATATCTATCATTATCTCAACTCCAGAGAACATTTGAGAAGAGCCAACCCCCATAGTCCTGGCATGGTGGATGTTGTCATTTCTAGATGCTCTAGGAAACTCTTCAATTCGTCTTTTCCAAGCTACCTGTTAATGAAAACATAATCCATATATTTAAGACAACAATGACTTCTAAAGCTCTCTTTTCAAAGTCTTCTATAAAAATTGATGACAATGGTGATTCCATAGCTGTTGATGATTTTTATTCATAATGTTCTCCAATCTGTAGAAAATTATATTAGCCCAAAATTCATATCTGATATGCAATGTCTTCTAAAACTCATCAAGAAATCCATTCTCAGGTTTCTAAATATATCAATGAAGGGCTGACTTTCACTTTGTGCTCCAACTGATTTATATTTTTTAACATAAACTTTAGAAACCAGACTCTTATTGTATTTGTCTTGTTGCATGATATGTAGTATACATGGAAGTCATTCTTGCTTAATTTAGTTAAACATCTATGATGAATATACATTGTTAGTTTTGTCATTGCTGCATATCCTCCAAATTTAAGTTCCCAGTGAGGTGCAATTGATACTATGCCTTTCTTCCAATGTTGTACAACTTTGTCCTTGTAGTCATGAACATGGATCTTAAGAAATTATGATGTTTTTATTGATATGTTCTCGAATTATGGCTAAGAAGGATTGTGTTTTCATTTCAGATTTGATTTTTAAAATTCTCTGAATGATTTTTGCTGTATTGCCTTTAAATTATTCATGGGGTCTGGGTGGACCATGTTTGCATTTGTAATTAGACTTTTCTGCCACGATCAATAGTATTAAAAGCTGCTGAGAGATCAAGGAAAGCCAGGATGGATGAACCATTCTCATTCTGCTCCCACCAAAGGTCAGTGATGAGTGTGATCAATGTATTTTAGTCTCATGGTCAGGTCTGAAACCAGATTGGAAGGAGTCCAGATTTTGGGGGGAAATTGCTGCACAACCACCTTCTCAACAACCTTCCCTTAAAAGGGAAGGTTGGTAACCGGCTGACAATTTTCCATCATGCTTCCTTCTTCAGCAATGGTGGGACCACCTGTTTTCTCAAGGAAGAATTCACCACGACTAAAAGGTCAGGTCACCTCCCAAGAAGATTTGGCCAACCAGGAGGAAAATGGGTCCAATATGCAAGTCCTGATAACCCTGCCCACTTGATTTGAAGTAACAGAGTCAAACTCTTTCAATTACCTGCCTAAGACCTGCCTGAAATCTTGAATCCAACTCAGAGCAAAGCCAAGTTGCCAAGCATATTCCTCAGTGTGTGCCAGTGGTGGGATTCAGTTTTTTTTTTACTACTGGTTATGTGGGTGTGGCTTGGTGGGTGTGGCTTGGTGGGCATGGCAGGGGAAGGATACTGTAAAATCTCCATTCCCACCCCACTCCAGGGGAAGGTTACTGCAAAATCCCCATTTCCTCCCGATCAGCTGGGACTCAGGAGGCAGAGGATAGATGGGGGCGGGGCCAGTCAAAGGTGGTATTTACCAGTTCTCCGAACTACTCAAATTTCCGCTACCAGTTCTTCAGAACTGGTCAGAACCTGCTGAATATCACCTCTGGTGTGTGCCCTGCAAAGTACCAAGAGAGGAGTATTTTATGTGTAGACATTTCAAAAGTTATTTTTCTTTTTGATAAAAAGAAACTCAAATTCATAAAGTGAAAATAAAATAGTGATAGTATCATTACTGTGAAGTGCCTGAAGAGTAGACCACAGCCTTTTTGTAGATTAGTGAAAAAAACTTGTATAATATGTTAAATAACAGCATACCGTTTTCTTTTCTCGGCACTGAAGCTTCCTTTTCTTGAACCAGCTGCCTCAGAGCATCTCTATCTGATGGCAGGTATAAACAGAAGGTAGATTGCATTCCACCAACCACTAGAAACTACTAAATTCTTAGAAAGTTTCCCCTGAGTTTCATGGCTGCAGGGCCTTTTTATTAAATCGCTTTTTAAAAAATTATGATAATTTATGTTTGATGCTAAGTAGTGGTGGACCCCCCTTTTTTGGGGGGGGATGCCTTTGTGTCAGTGTTAACTCCTGGTGACTTCCTGGATGTGTCTCTGCAATATTTTTGGCAATATTTCAGAAGTGGGTTTCCATGGCCTCCTACTTAAGGCTAAAAGATAGAAGTGGCAGAATCTTACAGTGACTTAAGAGTGTTGTTCTTTAATGTACTTCCTAGTACAATGTATTAATAATTGTGGTGCAAAAGGAGTGCTGTGGGAAATGAAATTATCAACTAAGCAACTAGTGATCATCAATAAGAATAATTTTCCTCTTATATATTCCTGTTCCTCTTTCTTAGCCCAGTAGTTGTCCTTCATTGTTTGTCCCCATATTTAGCAGATAGTGACATTGGCATCAATTATCAGTAAACCAAGGCAGGATTATCTTGAAACTATCAAATCACTTCCCCCACCCCCCAAAAGATTACTCCTCCCTATTTATATCTGGGCTGATTACCATCCCTGACCGGATATTGACTTGGTAATTTATTGCTATCCTGAATCAGATTGATTTCCAGTTCTGACGTTCTTGCGGTCTTCATTCTTTCATTCTTCCTGTCTGATCTTAGTTGGTTTTTGTTAAATCCTGTCCCTATTTTCTGGTTATGAGTCAGTTCCTCCGCCATCTCTTCCCCCAAGTTGAATCCAAGGTTACTTTGATGCTTTAGCCTTACAAGGCATCACTTATGGGAGATGACATCGTCTTGTTTAATGTCCGCAGAGATGAATATTTTCCCCAAGATGTTTACAGGTACTTCCTGCATGGCAGGAAGAGAGGAGGACTTCCATCACCATCACAGACAACGTTCCTGACTCACTGAAGGCAAGAAGTTCAAGTTGTGCGTTCCAACTTGTTCCTGTTTCTTTGCCCAGTACATGTGGTAGGGCTGTTTGTGAGTTAGAGAGAAGGATGTAGCAATTCCCATGTGCCAAATTCTTCATTTCCTTTTTGATGTGCCCTAATATATACATATATTTAAAAAGTCTCATGGGCTATTTTATTTTGGGCAATTCAAATATACATAGAAACACGCTCGAGCAAGAATGTTGTGTCCATCTTCTTTTTTGCGGTCTCTTAATGTGATTTCATCAGTTCGGAATGGCTGAAATTTTCCAAATACCTCTTCACTTTTAAGCTTGGCATCAGCCTGCCTTGTTGCTTCCCTGCTTTCAGATGTGGAAGCTAAAGGATTGTTGACTTATAAAAGGAACATATTCTTTTGGGAAATGTATCTATCTTTCCTTTCCAGAAAAAACCCCCCCACAAAATTTACATCTTTTTCTAAGACACTTCGCAAATCTTCTTAAGTCTCTAAAGCATCCAAATAGAACTTGTCTTTCCTAATCTGAACTCTTTCCTTAAACCCCAACCAGACCTTGCATAGCCAAAGCTTCAGATGGATGGGTGGGAAATCCCCACAAATTGTGAGGTGGCCTAGATCAGAGATTGAAGAAACATTAAATGATTGAAGGCAGCATGCTGGTTAGGAAAATCTAGGAGTTGAAATCCATATATCTTAAAGTTGCCAAGTTTGAGAAACACTGTTCTAGATGAAGGGCTTGGTAAAACCCACTTCTCTATTGTTGCCAGGGAGATGGAATTGGGGTGTTCTAAAGTCACTAAGAGGCAAGCTTAGCACAAAGAAAATTTCATTAAGTCTTTTTTTTCCTTCTATTTAATTGTGTCTGATTATCAGAGACTTTCTGGAAAAGTCTCTTGGCAGTTTTCTTGGCAAGGTTTTTCAGAAGTGGTTTGCCCTTGCCTCCTTCCTAGGGTTGAGAGGGAGTGACTGGCCCTTCCTAGGGTTGAGATGGAGTGACTGGCCCAAGGCCAAAGGCGGGACTAGAACTCTCCCAGTTTTTAGTCTTAATGACTACACCAGACTACCTCTCATCTTCACTTTAATTACATTTAATGAAATATAAATGAAATCATTTTTTCTGGCTCTGCTGATTTTTTTTTATTATTCCTATCTACGTTTAGGACAGCAGCCACCAACATGCTACATAAAGCCTTTGTCTTAAAAAGAGCTCCTTGCCCCTTTTGAATAAACTACAAAACATCCTACCTTCTTCCTGGCTGATCCTACCTGATTATAACCTGTCCCTCTTTCCTGGTTATAACTTAGTTTTCTGGGTTTGTTTGTTTTTTCCAAAGTCTAGAAGAAATGTAGCATTCAGCCCCCGCCCCAAGTTCTTAATTAGGCTGCTTTGACCACCATATTAAAGAATAGTGAAGACATGCCACTATTATCTAGTTAAAATAATCAAGGCATGTGCAACAAAGCAAATGGCATAATATTTTAGGAGCTTTTGGTTTCACACGTTTGAATGGTGAGCCACCTGTACATATCACATGTTAAATAAAAATGCCCCTGCCTAAATTTAGAATATGAATACATCAAAGGTTTTGGAGGGTGAGTCAAGAGTAATAACCTAGACTTTCAAACAATATTTTTTTTGTTTTTCTTACATGAATTAGACGTATTTGACATTTCCAAATTTCTTTTTGCAAAGTCAAACAGAACAATAGGGGATATTTGACCTTATGTGGCTGGCCAGGATGGGAGGTAGAAGAGGAGGACTTCAGTGTATAACAGTTATAACTTTGGTTTCTGTTGCTTAGCACTTAAATTGGAAAGCATTCTGTCCAGCTGGCATATTCCAGACCACACCCATTTCTCACAAAAAATGAATCAGTGACGATATCTCTTATACAGTCAAAATACATCCTTTTTATCTCTCAGATGTATGTGTTATCTGAAGGAAGGAAGGAAGGAAGGAAGGAAGGAAGGAAGGAAAGAAGGAAGGAAGGAAGCAACCCTTGGCTAGATTTTTAAAAATATATTTATTCAGGTTTAGTTATGGCAGAATACAGATTATTGAACAGCGTAACATGTGACCTAAATATCTACAGAGATTCTCAATCAACTATGTCATGGTTGTCCCCAAAGTGTTTTTTCCAAAAGACAAGTGGACTTTTTTGTCCCCCTCCCTTTGAAAATGTTTTCCATATCTATCTATCTATCTATCTATCTATCTATCTATCTATCTATCTATCTATCTATCTATCTA
>WNWU01000017.1:30917001-30933049 GCA_012654045.1 Ptyas mucosa
CTATGCTATGCTATGCTATGCTATGCTATGCTATGCTATGCTATGCTATTCCACTCCACTCCACTCCACTCCACTCCATTCCATTCCATTCCATTCCACCCCACCCCACCCCACCCCACCCCACCCCACCCCACCCCACCCCACCCCACCCCACCCCACCCCAT
The DNA here is from genome assembly GCA_012654045.1 of Ptyas mucosa. Taxonomy (NCBI): domain Eukaryota; kingdom Metazoa; phylum Chordata; class Lepidosauria; order Squamata; family Colubridae; genus Ptyas; species Ptyas mucosa. Next base: position 30,917,166 of record WNWU01000017.1, read on the forward strand.
CCCATCCCATCCCATCCCATCCCATCCCATCCCATCCCATCCCATCCCATCCCATCCTATCCTATCCTATCCTATCCTATCCTATCCTATCCTATCCCTTCTTCATATTTACTCTGTAGATGTTAAAACTATATTTGGTCTGTAAAAGGCCAAAATCTGTGGGCCTATGTTAACTATCAGCAGCAGCATATGTGCTTGTGAATGTGTACATATTATATGTGTATGTGCTCACATGCTTAGATACAGAAAGAGAGACAGATGGGGACAGAAAGAGTCTGTGTCAAAATGTAAGTCTTAGGGAATAAACAGACTTCGAGAGGTCACAGAATTCTCAAGCAGTGCCAGACAACCCTCGATTCCAGCCAGAAAGTTGACTGTCTATTTTAGACACATAATTATTTAAATGATTGGTCATATTGATAATTTGAGGCAGTCTCACAGATTAGACATGCAGATGTTTTGGAGACTGAAATCCACATGAAGGCCATATCCAAAAAACTTAACTTGTTCTTATCTCTTTTCATTAAACATCACAATTTCACATAATATAACCATATGAAATATACAAAAAAAAAAAAAGACATCATAAAGCCTCTTCTTTCCTTTGCTCAGGGTGACATTTCCCTTTCTATTTGCTCTGTTTAGTTTCTTTCTCCCAATTCCAGCATATTGCTTCACTCTGTTCCACCCGTACCGAAGTCTCTTGTTAGAGCCATTACTTGATGTTAAGTTCACCTCAACTATAACAATTATTGAATTTCATTGTGGATTTCTGCCTCTTCTCCCCATCATCTGCAATATTTAGAAATGTTTCTTGTTGTTGTGGCAAGTCTGATCCTGATAATGATGGGCTTTTAGGAAAATGGAAGCTTATTTTCGGTTTACTGTAGTTCATTTAAAGGGATATTTAAGTAATATCCCTGTCCTTCCTTATCTTACTCTACAGTACTGATATTGGCTTAATGCTGATTTAGTACTAGCTTTTCTCAGATTGATACCCTTCAAGACCTTGGCCTTGCAATGGGATTACACTTCTTGTTTCTCAGGAATTTCAGTTAGAAGTGACATGGTATACAAAAGCAAACCACTCTCCTTAGACTTCCAAAATATGGCTCCTCAGGTATTCCTTAGATTTTGATTGATGTTTTATGCTTGATGAATTCCTTCATGCAGTACAGATGCTAGCAGGCCACAGACTTGGTATGGTCAAAAAAATTGCCTTTTCTAGACTTCCCAGGAGTTAGAAGGCATGTTCCCATGAATCTATGTCATGACATTTGACGGGGCTCAAAGGTTCTGTGTGTCTTGGCGATTCCGTGTTTGCTTAAGTTGGTCCTGAATAGTATTTTCCACTTATGGTGTCACTGCTGGAAAATCCCCATTCCTTTTTATTGAGGTACTTTTTTTCTAAGTTTGCATTTATTTCATCGTACATCAAATTTTGATTCCGGTATGGCTTAAAAAAAACCTCTAAAGATATGGTTCTCACATACCGGAGGGATATGTACTAGTCTGCTGCAGCAATTAATCAATAAAAATTAAAGGGAGAATGTGCTTTTGAAGATTTATTGTCACACAAGCTTCCATAGTCTGATGCTGTTTCATCAGATGAAAAAAATTACAGACTGCAAATGTTATATAGACAAAGAGATCTTTCTCCAAAATAATTAGTCTAAAAGACTATGGAATGAAAGCATTCCAAGAGATTTGTGACTCAGATGAATAATGACTCTTTATCATAGGTGTAATTGGCACAATTACAGTCATCCTAAGTTTATTATGCATATTTAACATACCAGTAGGAGAAAAACCCAACACACCCAGAATAAATTAGTTGAATTACATTTCAGTAAACACTATCAGGTTGTTCTGATGATCAATTTCAAATCCATTGTTACAATAGTACTTTCTATTTCAGGCAAGAAAATGTGGTTAGGCTGAGCAATACTGGCTGGCTAATCTGTGGGTTCAGTTAGAAGCATCTCATCTTTGGTATAGTAGCAATGTATTTATGCAGGAGAGCAAAACATGCATAATTTAGGAGTGATGTATTTTGCATCTTGAAAATTAATTTTGTAGCTCCATGCATAACAAAACCAAAGTTTCAAATAATCCTTGGGGTGGCTACAAATAAGATTTACTTATCTCAAAGGCTTTTGTAGCATTCCTATTAAAACAAAATGTGTGCTTGTACATTCATAAGCATATTTCACATTTGTCTCTGGTAGATAAAGCTATGCTCTTTCTGTCTGACAGATCTTCCTTCATTACGGCATTTTTTCCTTGGGTGTTTCTACAATTTGATGTTTATTGACCATTTCAAAATATTGATAAAACTATCTCCTGCATAATTGAACTAATCATTAAGGGTTTGGTTTTTTTTGCTATTGATTCTTTTATTGTTGATGTTAGAGTCTTGATCAAAGAAAGACAATTGATTAAAAACAAGTACTTGACTGCTATAAATGGCGATGAATTCTCTTTTATCTGTGATATGTAGATATATGGAATACAGACAAATTTAAACATCTATTAAAAGGCTGAGAAGAGTGGGAGGGAGGCAGTAAGGGTTACTCATTTCTCCAGAAATGGGATTTTAAAAATTCATTATTGGCGTTATGATTTTTTCAGACGCATTCAACTTCAATCTTTATTAAGAATCATTTCATTCACTATTATTTATTTCCTATTTTTACATTTAATATTAGTTATTTTTGGCAAAAGCAATATTTTTTTTCTTTGACATGTATTGTAGAAATGATTATATGTATACTGTATTATTTTATAACATAAAACCAATGGTGAATATACTTATATTTTAAAAAAAAAATTGGTAAACACCACAGAAAACATTGAAATTCTTTATGTCTCTCTGTCCAAAATAATAATAATAATTTCCTCTTTAATAACCATCAAAGGTCAAATAATATTGCAAAGTGTTAACATAACAATGTGTTATATTACAGAGGTTCAATCAAGAAGAGCACTCATTCAAGCAGACTCCAACAAATGCTTCTGCAAATTGGCCAGACAAATATTTTCTCTGCTGTTTATTCTCCCAACTTTGATTTTAGGCATGTTGTTTTTGTTGCTGTTGTTGTTATGGCTACGTGCCACTGAATCTCCACAACTTCCAATCTTCCCTATTCAAACACACAAAAGTTATCAATCAGTATTTCCATCTAGTCATCCAAGCTAATAACCCACTGAGAGATAATCTTGTTGAAAAAAGTTTAAAGTCAACGAGGCTTGCAAGCATCACATTTATTGTTATTTATCGAATTATATATAAGACAACTTTTACAGCTCCAAAAAGGGCCCTAGCATTATTAACAAATAAATTAAAAAAAACCCTATGTAGTCCCACCTTAGAACTGCACTATTAACTTTTATACAGATAATATAGGAATAATTATATATGTAGATCTAGATGCACATAGAAACATGACTGAGCTTCCCAGCATTACTCAGCTAATCTCACCCATCTGTACCAGTTACAGATGGGTCATATAGCATAAGGATGACTACATTGTACCTATCTAACTCCCAGGGAGAAAAAGCATGTAAACCTATAAGCCAAGTTCAAAGCCACAAATGGCTTAGGATGCATATAGATGAATGGATTTGCTCTCTTTTTTGCAATTTTTAATAATGATCTCAAGTTTTTTTTAATCTCATTTAGAGAACATGCGCTTTAAAATTTATTTTGATTGAAATGAAGGTAAAGTCGAGCTGAGCTGAACTCCTAGAGCCACATTAGGAGTAGTCCATGGAGTAGTCCATGGAGTTTTCTTTGGCAGCAAGGGGAGGTGTGTTGCATGCCTTCTTCTAATAATACCTAGGAAACGCCACATTGTACACTAAGCTCAAAAGTCAAAAGTGTGCCTTCTACAGGCATGCCTTTTGATTTTCTAGCTTACTGTATAGTGCGGGGTTTCCTAGATATTATTATTATGGTTGGTCACACAGTCAGCCAGATATTCAGACTGGATTTGGTATTTTAATTCACCTGTCAAGTTCTCACCAAGGATGTGGGATAAGCAGATGTTGATGTTTGATGGTGTTAGAGATATCATCTCAGGATGTAAGTTGCTCCTTGTAAAGCTGCCTTTTGCAATTGACTGGTGGTGAAACTGTCGATGCTGATGGTGTTCAAGTAGTGCTCCAGTTATTTTGGGAGTGCATCGAACGCACCCTTCCTTTATTTTGTACATGTCAAGACGTTGTACTCATCATTTCCACCTCCCATTTTTCCTGCAACAGCTCTGTGAGTAAGGTGGGCTTGGAGAGAGCAACAGCCCAAACTTTCCAGCCAGCTTTCATGCCTCAGGGAGGTTCAGAACTCACAATCTCCCAGTTTCTAGTCTACCTCCTTACCCACTACACCAGATGGTCTTTTTTATTTAAGGACTGTCCTGATCTGATACCGCCTATCTTTCTTAAGAACAATCAAGCTCGGTTAAGTGCTGCCACCTGTTGTAGCTATAAACCTGGCAGGCAAGCAAGCAGATATACCAAAATGAAAATAAGTGAGGAGAAATCCAAGGTGTGATGCTTATCAGGATCAGGATCCTGGTGTCACTTTCCTCAACAAAGCATTTTCTTCTGCATAACTAGCACTATGCACAATGGACAGGGCAAATATTATTTGTTTTGCCTAAGATTATCAGTTTCTTGGGCATCATGAATAGATAGTTGGGCAAAGCATTTGGGTTAATGTCTATCAAGAATGCTCAGGCTACATGCAGTATGTAGCAGTGGCCGTGTACACAAGATTTCCCCCTGCCCTGCTCCTAGACATACATACCGCATTTGCAGATTGTAGAGATACAAATGCCAGCTTCTCCCTCTTGATTCTCTTACTCTAAAGCTCATTGGCTTTTGCTTAGCCAAAGGGAGGTGGCAACAGGGAGTGAAAACAGTATAGGAGATCTGGGGATGTGGGGTTCATTGGTTGGCAATATACTTTCTTTCACATCAATTATATTCATGCTTGATGGGGGGGGGGGTTGGGAGGCATTCAATTTGCACGTTAATTAAGTATTTTATTTTATTTTTTGATAGAACTACAGATAGCAATTAAATCAATACTCTATGTGTGTTGATCACAGCTTGGTCAATGCCATTCCTCTAAGAATTCTTTCTCTCTTTTTTAAAATCTGTCTTGTTCTAAAATTTATATTGCAAAAAAAATGTAAAAGTCAAAGCAGAAAATAATTTCTGGAATGCTTTCCAATCTCTTTTACCAGCAGTGATTATAGGAGATGTTTGTCATTTCTTCTGTGTAATGAAGTAACATGTCGGATCTGGCCATGTGTATGTGTGTGTGTGTGCTGTTCTTTCACATCTATGTGAGTTGACATGTAACTCTGCTGTGAGAAGTGTGGGGTAAGTTGGATACATTCTACTTTGAGACATGTGACCAGAACCATGGGAGGGGCTTAGAATGAGTTGCTTGCTTGTTGGCGGACTGGGAATTCTGGTAGTTGAAGTTGCTGAGCCTGAGAGACACTGCCCTAGAAGAAACCTGATTCAATCCATTTACAGTCCATTTGACCAGCTTTGACCAGTTTCTCCTCCTGCACCAGATTTGTTCCAAGGTTTTCAGAAAGTTATCCATCTGACCGACAGACCTCATCGACAATCTGAGTTGTGAAACCCTTTAAACAATTTCTTTCTAAATTTCTGTTGGGTTGGAAATAATAAGCAGGTAACCAGGTTGAATTAATCAGGGAGATTCTTGTACTTATAATTCTTGAACATTTCAGCCTATGTGGCAAAATCATCATTGGCTCAACAGTTGTGTCCTTCGTGAAAACAGCACTGGATTTTTTCCAAAGTGGACTAGACGATGCTGAAGGGATTCAATTGGAATCGCTGCTCTGCCACCCCACATTAATCTGTTTCTATGGCCAATTTGGTTTAAATTAAAATAATCACAATTTTACACAGGCTTACATTTTTAAAGAGAAACTATTAAGATAAAATGTGCAAAGTTTTATTTATATGCTCTGTGATACAACTCTCCTTCATATTTTTACCTCCCATAAATCAGCCTACTTCTAATGCTTTTATATGCAAATATAAGATGGCAATTCTAGTAAAAATCATCTCAGAAAGCAAAGATGCATGAAATTTTTGACAGCCCCTGCTGACTTCAGTGATAAGACAGAGTATATGGATCAATATAAAAGCATTTTTATTTTTTTTAATTGCTATATGTTCATAGACCCAAACTGGAGTAGTTTCATATTAAGTACTGAAATAGCTTCAGCATAATCCACAAGATTTCTGCAAAAGCCTTCAAAAATCTTTTTTCCTTCTGCATTGAATTAGCCTATCATGCTAACTGTTAGATGAAAAAGATGAAAAAATATTAAATCTTCTTCATAAAACTTTCCTGCTGCTCTTTGGGCACTGTGATAAATTTGTAACACCTCAACAAGCTTACTTATGATCTTTCTTTTTTAATAGCAAATTCTGTGGGTGGAATTAGTTGTTGATTTAGACACAAAGCAGTGTAAAAGTAAGGAGGCCTTTTAAAGATACTTTAGATATTCATGACCTTATAAATCATTTGTTGTAAATCATTTTAAAAAATACAGAATAAACCTAATAAGGACCAAGACTTTCCAGAATGAACAATCACTGGAAGATCAATTGAGAAGCAGGGGTGGGAGGTAATTGAAGAGCAGGGAATTGTTCTGTTCAAGCTCCTGACATTGCAAATTGCTTGGGAAAGAAAATTAAGCTTGCAAGAGAGGGGGATAGAAATGATTCAAAGGAAAGTGGTGGAAATGACACAATTTTTGTCTCTCGCACTGCAAATCCCTTCCCCTCTGCTCATATTCAGGGCTGACACCCTAAATCCAAATTTTCTAACTTGGTGAGTTATCTTCTCTAAAGTCAGATTAGATCTGTTCACTGATGCTGCTCAGGTCTTCTGTGACATGAGGCAGCAGATCTTCAGAGCTGCAGACTAAAGTTCTTTCCATCACTTGCCACCAGGACCAGTTCAAGATGTTCTACTGCCTGAGGGAGCTTAGACCCTCACTTGCCCAAAGTATCCAATTTATTTGGCATCTGAGGCAGAAAATCTCGAAGGCACTTTTCCATATCAGTAGCAGTAAAATAAGAGAATATTAAACCAACTATTTGTTGTCTTTTCATAATACTTCAAACCTACTGTTATTTGTGAGATGGCTGTCTTATTCTTCCTAAGAGTAGGACTATAAATATCTAGTATAGCCCACTAGGAAAATGGAGATCTCTATTCAGTGGTGAAATCCATTTTTTTTTACTACCAGTTCTGTGGGTGTGGCTTGGTGGGCATAGTGTGGCTTGGTGGGTGTGGCAGGGGAAGGATACTGCAAAATCCCCATTCCCTCCCCACTCCTGGGGGAAGGATATTGTAAAATCTCCATTCCCACCCCACTCTGGGGCCAGCCAGAGGTGGCATTTGCTGGTTCTCCGAACTACTCAAAATTTCCGCTACCAGTTCTCCGAACTGCTCAAAATTTCCACTACCGGTTCCCCAGAACCTGTCAGAACCGGCTGAATTCCATCCCTATCTCTATTTCCCCCTCTTCTGAAATTCTCTTACTCAAGACTGTAAAGTTTGAGTAGGACTGCAAGATCCTTATTGCAACTTGTCTGGATCTTTAGACAGGAATCCTACCCAAAGATAGTAGACATAAAATTTTGTGGCATATCTTATCTTTGCAGTCCTCTTGAGGGTGCTTCTACATAAGGCGTTTATTGTGCAATGGCCCTGCCTTATTCTGTGAGAAGAGGAGAGGAGTCCAGACAACATCATTTGTCATTTGTTAACTCTTTGCCTTCCTCAGCTTCCTTCCATCTTTCTTCCTTACCATCTTTATTTCATAAAGAGAGACGGATAGAATTGCAGTAGAAGTTGGAGCCTGGAAGCAGGCTGAGTGAAGCTTAGGAACCAGGGAATCAGGTCTGCAAATGAAAATGGAGAGTCAGTCAGGCCAACAAGCTCTGAGTAAATCTTTAGCAAAGAAGTTACATATGCATACAAGCACGCACGCATATACGTACGCTTTTGCATATTGGGCTACAGTAAACGCAGATTGAATCTTAGGCTGTGGATGGTTAAAAGGGGGGATTTAGAAACTAAAGTGTACAGTTGAGAATTGAATTCTCTATCTAACAACCTTCAAGTCTGGCCACTAGTTTAAAGCTGATAAGGAGGAGACTGGTTGTACAGTAAAGTTCCCATGGAATGTTCTCATCCTTTGTTGGCATTTGCATGAGTTAAGAAAGCATGAATCAGAATCTAATTTTGCCAAAGAGTGATTGGATCCCTCAGAGGCACTGGCCTATGAATTACCCGAACAACATGCTCTGTTGAGCTATGGGAACGATCAAAATTTTCCCCCTTGTCCTTTCCTAGCTTGATTTTTCCCACACTGTCTTCTTGGCCTTTTTCTCTCCAAACCAGCCTGAAAATAAAATGTAGTCATTAGTTAGGCTGCAATATTTTATAAAAGCCTGACTTTGGTCTCAAATTTAGTTGAAAACTGGAAGTTGGGCTTTTCTCAATATAGCCAATGCCCTGGGAATTGACCAAGAAGCAGATAGTCATTATACATAAATCTGGAATTTATACATCATGAAACCAAAAAAAGAGAGAAGTTCTTGACATATTGGCACCATAAGAAGCCTTTCTGTGTGTCTAAAACTAAGAGGGAAATGACCCAAATATACTGAAATTGTTTCTTCAAGACAATTAGATGCACGTATGATTCGGAGCATAAACATGTAAAATCCTGTTAAATTATATCTTTACTAGCTAAGCTTGATTCACGTAGTTTTTACTTGTCACAAAGTTATTCCAACTGCAAATTTACCTTTTTCCCCAAAGGCCATTCATTTCAACAGAAAAAGTGGGAGTGATTTTTCATTGAGGCAGAAACTAAATTTACTCCCTGATTCTCTGATTCCTGGCTTGTTCATAACCTGAAATTTTCCTTCCTTCTTTGCTTATTAGGGTAAATTGTAACCCCTAACAATTCCAGCCAGTAATCAGAAATTATGTGAGCTGTGGTCCAAAAACATCTACAAAAAGTCAGGTTGGGGAAGGGAAAGCAAGCACATTCTTTTTGTTAAGTGGATTGGCATCTGCACATTTTTAAAGATAGAGTTTCACAAGAAAAGATACCGTATATACTCGATTATAAGCCAACCCGAATATAAGCCGAGGAACCTAATTTTACCACAAAAAACTGGGAAAACATTTTGACTCGAGTATAAGCCTAGGGTGGGGAAATGCAACAGCTACTGGTAAATTTCAAAATAAAAATAGATACCAATAAAATCACATTGAGGCATCAGTAGGTTAAATGTTTTTGAATATTTATTTCAAAGAAAAACAGTAAACTAGCTCTGTAAGTGCATAGTGTAAACTACACTATAACTAAATTACACAAGAGAATGTAGTACATATATCAAAAATAATTCAATAACAATTTAATCTGATACATTGGGTTAAGTGATGTAGGGCTTGATCTAATTTCAGGCAAGTTCAAGCCTCTGTTAAGAGATACCTGCATTCTCTTTCTCTCTCTCTCCCTTTCTTTTTTTCTTTCTTTCTTTCTTTCTTTCTTTCTTTCTTTCTTTCTTTCTTTCTCTCTCTCTCTTTCTTTCTTCTCTTTCTTTTTGGCCTTAGCAAGCCTCCCTGCAGCCCCTGGAAGCCAAAACGGGTTGCAGGAAAAAAGGTATTTTTCCTCACTTGAATATAAGCTGAGGGGAGCTTTTTTCAGCATTAAAAATGTGCTGAAAAACTAGGCTTATACTCGAGTATATACAGTAATTGAAAAAAAAAAAGCTAACCCAGTATTAGAAGAGCCTCCAAGGTCAAGTAAGGTCTAGAAGAGAAAGGGAAGGAAACTGAGCAGGGGATTGCTCAGTATATAATCTGATTTTTCTCAAATATGTTAGTGACACCTGCTTTTGACTAAGTTGGCTAACAGGAGTCTGATCTTAAACTGTAGAAGGGGAGCTAATATGATTTAATCTAATCTATACACCAAAGAGTTCTTACCAGAAAGAACACTACAGAACAGAGTCCTGCCCTAGCTATTTCCTTAATAGATAATTGTTTTATACAGAGGAACACCTCACTCACAAATCTTCTACCCACAAATTATCTTAGGTCAAGAGTAAGTGCTACATCAACAAATTATGAAACTAACATAACAAATCCACTGATTTCTTTTTCCAGTGTTCTTTCTAGTTTTCATATTTAATATGGTTAATATCTACTATTCTCTAGTATAGTGATGGCGAACCTTTTTGGCACTGAGTGCCCAAACTGGAACATGTGTGCATGTGTGTGCATGTGCATGCACTGGAGCTAGTCTTTGGGTTTCCAGCACACACATGTACACTGGCCAGCTGGCCTTTGTGCATGCCAGAGCACCGAAAACCCAAAGACCAGCTGGTCGGTATGCCCATGCCTGTTTTTTGGCTGGTTTTGACCATTTCTTTGGCTGTTTTCAAGCCATTTTTTGGGTTGTTTCCAAACCATTCTTGGCCCAAAAAATGGCCTGAAAATGGCCCCCAAAATGGCCTGTTTTATGGCCATTTTGGGGGCATTTTCAGGCTGTTTTCAGGCCATTTTCAGTCTGTTTTGCTGGCTGTTTTCAGGCCATTTTTGGGGCAATTTTTAGGCCATTTTTGGGGCTGTTTTCAGGCTGTTTTGGGCCTATAAAATGGCCTGAAAACAGCCTGAAAAGGTTCGCTTTTCAGGCCAAAAGCGAACCTATGGCACCCTCTCTGTGGGTACTCATGCCATCACATGCTGCTCTTGTGGTTTCCAGCACCCGAAGACCAGCTGGCCAGCGCACATGTGCGTGCTCTGAGGGCCCTGAGTGCAGCCTCTGGCACGCGTGCCATAGGTTCCCCGTCACGGCTCTAGTAAATAGAGTGATAGAAATGGAGACCTTGGGATCCTCCATTTACTGTTGATTTGTTTTATGGTACTGTTAAGTAAGTATTGACCAGAGGTGAAATCTAAAATTTGTTACTACAGGTTCTGTGGGCGTGGCTTGGTGGTGGTGGGGTTAATGTGACTGGTTGGGTGTGGCCAACTTTTTTTTTTAACTTTTAAAAGCATTTTTTCTACAACCTTAAGAGGTTGCAGAGGCTTTTAGAAGCCTCTGACGATCAGGCAAGTCAGCTGGGGTCACCAGAGGGTTTTAAAGGCATTTTTTTTTCCTACAACCTCTTCGGCTGAAGTGGTTGCAGAAAAAAATGCTCTGAAAAGCCTCTGACAATCCCAATTGAGCTGCGCAATCATCAGAGGCTTTTTTTTTTTACTTTTAAAAGCATTTTTTTGGCTAAAGAGGTTGTAGAAGAAATGCTTTTAATAGTAAAAAAAAAAAAACAGCCTCTGATGATCACAGGGCTCAGCTGGACATGGGGGGGTGGGGGCATGCAGGGATTTTTGCTACCGATTCTCTGAACCACCCACTGCCATTGCTACCGGATTGGGCAATCCGGTCCAAACAGGGAGCATTTCACCCCTGGTATTGACCCTCTTTACATTTGAGAGTAAGAATCAAGGCAACAGTCTATGGAGATTCTCAGTCATCCAGATTATGATTGTCCCAAAAGTGCTTTTTCAAAAGGCAACTGAACTTTCTTTGTTTTTCCTTGAAGACGTTTCACTTCTCATCCCAGAAACTTCTTCAGTTCAGGAGAAGCTTCTTGGATGAGAAGCAAAACGTCTTCAAGGAAAAACAAAGGAAGTCCAGTTGCCTTTTGAAAAAGCACCTTTGAGACAACCAAGTCACCTATTAGGACAATATTAAACAGCTTCTATCTGAGCTGTTTAATATTGTCCTATCTAATAAGGACGCGGGGGCTCAGGGGCTAAGATGCTGTCAATGAAAGGTCAGCAGTTCAGCGGTTCGAATCCCTAGTGCTGCATAATGGGGTGAGCTCCCTTTACTTGTCCCAGCTTCTGCCAACCTAGCAGTTCGAAAGCACGTAAAAAAATGCAAGTAGAAAAATAGGGACCACTTCGGTGGGAAGGTAACAGCATTCCGTGCACCTTTGCCATTTAGTCATGCCAGCCACATGACCATGGTGACATCTTCAGACAGCGCTGGCTCTTTGACTTTGAAATGGAGATGAGCACCGCCCCCTAGAGTTGGGAACGACTAGCACATATGTGCAAGGGAACCTTTATCTTATCTGAGCACTACAGAATGTGGGTAAAGAAAGCGATGTCTGAAGAATCCTTAATGTAGATTATTGCTGGCAGAGAATGCATCAACATTTTAAAATGCATTTCAATATAGCTCTCTTATTATGTGAAAGTAGAAGGAGCCCAGCGTAACAGATTTGCAGTGTTGCTGACAGTCAGACTCAAGGGATAACAAAAATGTGGCTTGTTTTATGAGGGGCCAAAATCTTTTCTAAAAAAGGGGATCATAAGGAGGGAGGGCTGAGAGGAGACGTACCCCTTCTGTCTTCCCGTGAGTTCTTTAAAATGCTTCACCTTCCATTTAATTTTTCCATCTGCTCTCAGTTGGTGGCATCATCCAAGACAGCCTAAAGCATCATGGCAAAATTAATTTGGTTTACTTTAACTTCATCACAAATGGACTGCATATTCACACACATACACGCACACACAGATATGATGTTCCATTAGTTCTCCCTGAAGCCAAAAAAATAGCTAAATGAATTGTCAAACTTCTTCTTATGTTTTCAGTGTGCTTTAAGCAAACATGGATGACAAAATGAAACTTGAAATTTGCTTATCCCCAAAGGTGGCTTTTGATGCAATCTTGTATATTTGTATTCCAGGTAAAAATTGGAATATGAATTGTGGCATCCCATTTATGTTTGCCTTGCTTTCTCCTTTTCTATCTCTGTTTTATTATCATAATCTATTATTTCTGCCATATAAAATTATGTACTGGGAATGTGTCTCCCATATAAAAGGGAGATCAAGATATATTGATACCTGTGTTTGCCTTCTATATATCTAAAGCTTTGGTAGACCAGTCCTGTGAGGGAAGAAAAGAGAAAAATATTACTATTTTATATCTTTTTGGGTCATGCAGAAGGGATAAATTCAACTGTGTTGTCTGTATTTTATGTCCCTTATTAAATCCTTCCTTCTTGTTGCTGACAATGGAAGGGAAGTAAACTATCTATGTGGAACAAAAACGATCTTGAATTCGGTTAATCAATATTTTCATCAGATTTATCTTTGACTATTTGTTGTCCTCTCTAATCCTGGACAGTTCCAGAGTCGCAGAAAGTTATTTCTGAAGTCGAATGTTCTGGAAGCCCCTGCCTTTGTCATCAAGCTTGAGGGTCCTAGTGGACCAGTGATATTCTAAGATGGCTTCATCACTATCGTTAATTTATAGCAATAGCAATAGACTTATATACTGCTTCACAGTGCTTTTACAGCCCTCTCTAAGTGGTTTACAGAGTCAGCCTATTGCCCCTAACAATCTGGGTCTTCGTTTTACCCACCTTGGAAGGATGGATGGCTGAGTCAACCTTGAGCCTCGTGAGATTTGAACTGCTGAACTGCAGCTAGCAGTCAGGTGAAGTAGCCTGCAGTACTGCACTCTAACCACTGCACCACCTTGGTGCTAATTTATTCTGCCTTGTGCCTGGTGGTTTGTGTATTTTAATATGACTGTTTTATATTTTACCAATGATTGTTTTAAATATTGTTTTATTTAATACTTGTACATCACCCAGACTCTTTCTGTGAGACGGGCAGCTGTATTAATTTAATAAATCAATCAATAAAGGCAAATGGAGGCTAGAAAAATGGATCATGTTCCATCGTCAGAAGGACTTCTCCGAGGTCTCCTTCAAGGGTAAAAAAGATCTTCATCTTTGAAGAAGAATCGAAAGATGCTATGGCCTTGAAACTCCCAAGGATCTTACATATATTGAGCTTGTATGGATAAATCACATCCTTTCTTGGAAATCAGTCTTCATGTTATTGAGCACAAAATCAACTTAACTATGCTTTCTTCTTTGCAACTGACATTTCAAGAAGCAAAGAGCAGTAAAACCAGGAATATGGATCTGATACATTCAGTTTGTCCAGCCAGATGTGGATTGCTAAAAAGCTAGCAATTTCACTAAGCGATAGCACTAAATTAGCCATTTACCATGCTTGTGAAGAATGGGATTTGAGACATTGCAGAAAAGAAGACTGTAAATTCTAACTTCTTTTTTTCATCAAATGTTGCTATGGAGGGTGATGTTTCTTCTGTTTTTATAACGTATTTTCTCTTCTTTCACTCTGTTTGTAAATTGCATATGCATGCAATGTATTTTATATACCTATATTGTATACAATAACATTAGGCACCCTTGGCCAGTTTTTTCTGTTAAGGGAAGCAGCATCTGCAAGGATCACAGTGATCAATGACTGACATTCAGGCAGGCAGTTTCATGTCTCCTCTGAAAAGCAGATTGTAGGCAGATGAGTTGCAGACAGACAAGGAGGAGGAAGGTTGGCAGGGAAGAATCCAGCTAACACAAAGCACTGACTTGCGATGAATCTCCCAGAAAGGTCTGGAATTAGTAGAGCAATGGAGAAGGCATCTTGGCAGTAAGCCAGCTATAACAGGGCAGCTGTTGAGAGAGGCAGCAAGATCAAGACACAACTGAAAGATCAGCTAAACTGTTAGGCATACTGTAGACACAAGCACACTGCCTGGAGATCCTTAAAGCTTAACATCAAAGACTGACAGCAATCAAGATACAGCAGAGGTTCAGTTTTCGGGATCAGCTTCTCACACTGGAGCAGCAGCAGCAAGAGCAACAGCAAAATCAAAACTTGAGGCATCCACTATATGTCCTTGGGTACGGAGTAAAATCCTTAGTTTTCATCCAAGACCGAGTGGCTGTGGTTTCCGACGCCCAGATATAGTCAGTTGGTGCCATCACTGACTATTGGGGGCGAATCACTGGCCTCCACGGAGAGGGCTCGCAACTTGGGTGTCCTCCTGGATTCATAGCTGTCTTTAGAAGAGCACTTGATGGCCGTGACCAGGGGGATTTTTTATCAGGTTCGCCTGATTCGCTAGTTGCGTCCCTTTCTGGATCGGGACTCGTTACTCACGGTCACTCATGCCCTCGTCACTTCCTGCCTGGACTACTGTAACGCTCTCTACATGGGGCTCCCCTTGAGGTGCACCCGGAGACTCCAACTGGTGCAGAGTGCGGCCGTGCGGGTGGTTATGGGAGCAACATGGCGTTCCCGAGTGACACCTCTCCTGCGCGAGCTGCACTGGCTCCCGGTGGTCTTCTGGGTGCGCTTCAAGGTTTTGATTACTACTTTTAGAGCACTCCATGGCTTAGGACCTGGATACTTACGAGACTACCTACTGCCTCCAGTGGCCTCTCACCAGCCGGTACGCTCTCACAGAGAGGGCCTCCTCTGGGTGCCGTCAGCCAAACAATGTCGACTGGCAGCCCCCAGGGGGAGAGCCTTCTCTGTGGGGGCACCTACGATCTGGAATGGGCTCCACCCGAAGATTCGGAGGATCCCGGACTTACACACCTTCTGCCGCCCTCTTAAGACCTTTTTATTTCACCAGGCAGGCCTGGCCTGATTCTCCTTTTAAAGCAAAATTTTAATTTTAATTCGTTTTAAATTTTCAGGTTTTATATTTTCTACGGCCAAATTTATCTAACTGGGATTTTAATATGTTCTTAAATGTTTTAATTGTTGTATTTATGTTTTATATGTTTTATTGATGGCTGTTCACCGCCCTGAGTCCCTCTGGGAGCAGGGCGGTATACAAATTAAATAAACCTAACCTAACCTAACCTAACCTAACCTAACCTAACCTAACCTAACCTAA
>WNWU01000017.1:30954075-30969745 GCA_012654045.1 Ptyas mucosa
ATTAAATTAAATTAAATTAAATTAAATTAAATTAAATTAAATTAAATCCATAAACCAGTACATGTGACAATGAAGATTCTCATAGAGATATTTGCATCCTCATAGAGAGGATGCAAACTGGCCATCATTCCTATTTAGTGAATCCTGTGGAGGCCATAGGGAATGGCCTTGTAGGACAGGAGGAAGAGCCACTAGCAAAGCAACAGTCAGATAAGCAAGGCTTGAGCCCAGGCCAAGAAACTAATTTGAGAATACATCCCAGACAAGTCCCTTCCTAGTTCACACAAATATAAATGAAGAGGGGGAAGCAAATTTAGACTTTTAAGTTTC
Organism: Ptyas mucosa; assembly: GCA_012654045.1. Lineage (NCBI taxonomy): Eukaryota > Metazoa > Chordata > Lepidosauria > Squamata > Colubridae > Ptyas > Ptyas mucosa. The sequence continues at coordinate 30,954,406 of WNWU01000017.1, forward strand.
TTTTCCTGCAGTTGTTACTTACATGATTTACATGACATTGGTTACTTAGTCTGGCCTACTTTGTAGGCCTGACATGACGCTGTTCAATTTGTGAGAGGGCTCCAGCAGTGGTGGGTTTCAAATTTTTTTACTACTGGTTCTGTGGGTGTGGCTTAATGGGCGTGGCATGGCTTGGTGGGCATGGTTTGGTGGGCGTGGCAGGCGAAGGATACTGCAAAATCCCCATTTCCTCCTAATCATCTGGGACTCAGGGGGCAGAGAATAGATGGGGGAGGGGCCAGTCAGAGGTGGTCTTTACCGGTTCTCCAAACTACTCAAAATTTCCGCTATCTGTTCTCCAGAATTGGTCAGAACCTGCTGAAGCCCACCTCTGGGCTCTGGTCTTGAGCTTTGTGATTTTTGAGCTACAGTCTGAAATTGTTTCCCAGAATGGTTTTTCTTTTCCTCCTGTTGGGAAGGCTTCACAACAGAAGCTTGGTTGGCTGTAACTCCCTCCTTGCCATCCTTCGCCGCAGAAAATGCAAAGGCATAGGAAGCCAACAATATAGCTGGACATGCAGAGAATGGAATGAGGGAGACCAAGGAGAAGATGCTGTTGAGCTCAATATGATCAAGAAACAATAAAAGACAATTGCTCCTATTGAGGACAGAAAAGCTGATATGAGAGAATGTAAAGCAGAGGTGGATGATATGCATAGGTTCCCAACCTGCTGTTTTGATGATTAGGAAAGGTTGGAACTGGAGTTCCAACTGTCTCCAGAGGGCAATATTTCTAAAGGGCACAGTATGTCTCCTTTGGACTCTGTAATGATGTTCCTCCATTTCTTGATAGTGAAGCTGAACCCTTCTCTGCCACCAAGGGTAAAATTTTTCATAAAACTAGCTCAACAGCTGCTAATAATAAATGAAAATTACTTGTCTGGAGATTAATTTGCTGCTATGGTTAAGAACTTTTCAACCAATTAGTGAAACAGTGGGGGAAAGCCACAAATATTAAAGCCTATCACATTCAACAGCAACGTTCTCACTGCATTCAAGCTGGAATTTAATTACACTCATTGGGGTTAGACATGTTTTTCCTAAATACATTTGCATGCCATGTACTGGTACGGTTATTTTCCAGAATGAATGAGGACCTCAAGAATATATGGATAAAAAGCTTCAGGGACTGACTCATAAGTCTCTGCAGAGGTTCCGCTGGAGATCTTGCTTTGGACAGGCAAATCCAGCAGTGGGCTGCTGGGGGTTCGCAGGGGTTCAGGAGAACCTCTAGCTAAGATTCTGTGCAGTTCGGAGAACCCCAAATCCCACTCCTGGCTGGGCTGGCCCACCTGGCCCCTCCCCTCCCAGGAGTCCCCACGTGGCCTGTTTTGGATGCAGGTAAGTGCAGGCTGCGCACAGAGGCTCGGGGAGGACAAAAAACAGGCCCATTTCCAGTCTCTAGAAGGCCTCCGGTGCCTGTGGAGGTCGTTTTCTCCCTCCCAGAGGCTCAAGGAAAGCCTCCAGAGGCCGGGGAGGGCAAAAACACCCCACCCCCATCGTGATGCAGGAGGCTGACATGGCTATACCACCATACCCATGCCACAGAGCAACAAGGCAAAGAACCCGTTGTTAACATTTTTGAAGCCCACCCCTGGGCAAATCCATACCTGATTCTGTTTTGGCATCACTTATTTCAGAGAGGGAGGGAGGGAGGGCATTATATAAAGTGACTGACTGATGACCAGCTTTTCATGAGCTTGCAGAAGATTCTATGGAAGTCCAACATCTGTTGCTGCTCTTTCTGCACCTCTCTCTCTCAGTATCCAAGTAAGAAGGAAGATCCTGCCACCTCACAAAAAGCAAAAGCATCTCATGGTTCTGGAATGTTTTACCATTCAAACTGTCAATTTCTCTCTTTTTTGGGGTGGGGAGGAGGGGAAGCAGAGAAAATGGTGGCATAAGCCTACCACCCCTGTCCTAATGTCCCCTTTTATTCGCATCCATTTCATGTATTCATAATCATGTTTATACTTATATCTGTTATTTAATACATGTTTGACAAAATAAATAAATAAAAATAAAATAAATAAAAAGGACCCTGAAGGAAAAGTTCCTGCCTACATCAACTGGAAATAGCCAATAAGCACATGGAGGATTCACTCATCCTGGACCATTAACTGTACCATATACTGTAAGAAGCCTGTCAGATTTTATATCCTTTGCAACCGTTGGCTTCAGCCAGAAAGTATTCTTTAAATACCTGAACAATTAAAGTTGACCCACATTTGCTTGGGTCTCGAACCCGGACTGTCTGCCAAGCTCAGCATCTTTAACCACTGAGCCATTCCACACCCCCTCTAGAACTTTATAAGCAATTCTCAAAACCCAAGAACAAATCCTATTTGATTTTTCCTTTATGTGATGTATCACAGCAGATAGGAAGCATCCAGAAAACTTTCACAGGCCTTGAAGAAGCAGGTTTGAACCTGATTAGTCATTAGATTAGAGACTACCAGGGAATCCCAGCACTATGGATTTAGACTGGGAAGTTGAAAGCAACACCCTGGAAGAAGAAGTTATTTCCATAATGTTGTCCAGAAAACAACCAGATGTGGTCACCAGAAGTTAAGCTTGACTCTTAAAAAAAAAAGATCCAGCAGATGGCAGCACATAAATAAACTTGGTTGACTTAAAAGGTTAAGCAGGGTTGGATCTGGTTAGTCTTTGGATGGGAAATCACCAGGGCTGCAGACAAGAAGGAGAAATAAATCAATCATCCCAGAAAAAGGCACTTCCAGAGAAAACCTGTCCATGAAGACATCAAGACCGAAGTTCAGTTTGAAGAACATCATTGATTTTAACTCATCTGTTTCTCTTTCTCATGCTATGAATATGTCCCTTCTACCACTCTTTCTCTCTACATTTTGCTACTGAGACACAAGTCTTCCTGGCTGCATTTAAGCCTTTAGACCTGCATCACCAAGATCTTAGTAGACCTACCATTCAAGGTGGTATTCAGCAGGTTCTGACCAGTTCTGGAGAACCGATAGCGGAAATTTTGAGTAGTTTGGAGAACCAGTAAAAACCACCTCTGACTGGTCCTGCCCCCATCTATTCTCTGACTCCTGAGTCCCAGCTGATCGGGAGGAAATGGGGATTTTGCAGTAATCTTCCCCTGGAGTGGGGTAGGAATGGAGATTTTACAGTATCCTTCCCCAAGCCACACCCACCAAGCCATGCCACACCCACCAAGCCATGCCCACAGAGCCAGTAGTAAAAAAAAAATTGAATCCCACCACTGCTACCATTCCCTCTTGGACAAACAGCAATTGTCTCACTCTATCTTTTCCAGTTCTACCATTGTGATCAGGTATGTGATGCTAGCTCAGTAGTAGCCTTTTCTTCTGGTAAGGGGAGGGGGGGAATAAAATGGGATCAAGTCATTGGTTATTTGGGAAAAAAGATGGTAATGTAAAATGCAATCAAATAAAATATTTGTATATTGTAAATATTTTTAATGCAGTAAGTTTTCCTGAAGCTGATTCTAGAAGTATGGCTGTCACTCTAAGTGTGAAAAAAATCCTAGCATACACATTTATGACTCTCCCTCTCCCTCCCTCCCTCCCTCCCTGTGTGTGTGTGTATGTGTGTGTGTGTTTGTGTGTGTATTGGACATATGGTATCACAGAGAGACCAGCTCATCTCCTTTTGGCAAGCCTTGTCAGCATGTAATAACCTCAGCCAGTCTTTCTGTCTCCTTCTGTGGGCAGCCTCCTTCAGTTGTCATGACAACCAGTCCCTCCTTTTCAAAGAGGCACATAGAGCCAGAGACTGGAATGGTGAACCTCCTTCCTTCTATTGGGCAGCATCAACATGAGGTCACAATGGCAGCTTTAGCGCTTCTCTTTTCCTTACTCTCATTGGAGCATGTTGGCACAACTCTCTTTGTCAGCCTTAAAGCAAGGAAGCAGCATCATTTGTGGACAGTGCATTTTTTCACCGAGGTGGACATAGTCAGGAGTAACTGGTCATCACCTTTTCTTCTGTTGGAACATTTATTTCACTGAAAAGGATAACTCTGGATGCAGAAGGGGGAGAGGGGAAATTGAGAAGACAAGCAGGCAAACCAGGTCTTTCTAGCATTGAAGGTTGATTAATTAATTTTGATTAATTTTCTATGCCACCCATTTTACTGATACAGATGTCAACTAGTTTGGTAATGAAACATCGAAAAGCAAACAACCAAGTTTAGAGAGCACCAGGGAACTAAACATTTCAATCCTGAGTTACATACAGATATTTATTATAAAAATGCCTGCAGAATTTAGTACCCCTTAGTTCTATAGATATAAGAAGATATATCTTCCTATAAATGTAAGATGGGCTGAATCATGAACATTTACAGCTGATCCTCCATTCTTTGGAAGGATGAACCTATACAGATTCTAGAAATTGACTCAACCAAATTTGTCAGCTTTCAGTCTTTAAAGTGGCTCTGGATCAGCAAAGAAGGAAGATCAGAGAGTATGATTCCGTATGTCCTAGGTTTAAATCATTTTTTTAAAAAAGAATAATAATGACTTCCTGTATACATTTACAATACTATTGCTTTGATGTTATAGAAAAAAAGTGTAAATAAAGAAAATTCTCTCTCTCTCTCCTTCAATAAGTGAAATGAAATACAATTTTTCACCTTTATTCCTAATTGTTATTACTTGTGGTATCATTTGCATTGATTAAAAAACACACTTGCTTTCTAATTTTGGAATCATTACAAGTACATATAATATAGTTGCAATACATTGTATTAAATCATTACATTAAATACCCATATGTGTATGCATGTGTGTAGAAGAGAGAAAGAGGTCCGTCTCCGTGTTGGGGGTGGGGGGGTGGGGGAGGAATGCATATAACTTCTTGGGCTGAAAACCACTATTTACTCTTAGAGTTTTTCACACTTACCCATACTGTTAAAAATTCTGCTGATGACGTAAGAGATGCATTGATTATGAGTAGATTCTTTCAAGTAGTTCTCTGTCTCTGTCTCTCTCCCTCTCTCTCTCCCTTTCTTCCTCCCTTCCTCCCTCTTTTCCAGGCTGAAAAGAAAACATGAAATAAAGAAGAGTTGCTTTAAAGATTAGCAGAGAGGTGCTGTGTTTGCTTTGGTTAACTTTTCAGAATAATTTTTGCAGCACATCCACTCCTACTGAAGGACTTGAATGTGGAGAAACAGACTAAATAGATATTAGTCTGGATGGATAAAATAGATCTGAACATGCACCAGAAGTTATTCTGGAGTATTTTTAGATGTGATCTTACTGGGAAAACAATACAAAACAAGTCAACATCCTGATTGCAACCAAAATAAAGATATAGTTTATGACTTGCCACTTGTCTGTGATGTGTTTGTGGTATTTTGGCAGGATTTTTCTTCAACCAAGTAACTCCTGAAATTGTATGAACATTTTACCTGCCAGGGTTCAAAAACTGAACAGGCCGAAGTACAGCAGCCTTATCTAGATTTTAAAGACTTGCTAATCTTTACATAAATAAAATATGTTTTCTTGTCCAAACAATGACCTTATTGTTTAGGCTGTACATGGCCAGCTCTCTTAGGAAATGGATGAATTGTGGGTCTGTCAACTACTATTTTGGTCCACATCTAACCTGAAGGAATTCCTCTGAAGCATTTGCCTTTAAGCAAAACATATTGCAAGTGACAACTTTCAAAATGGATTTGCTGTACCACCATGGCAGATGGATGTGTTTCACCCTGCATAATTTTAAAATGATCAGCCATCATTTCTATTATATTACAGGGAGAGCCAGTTTGATCTAGTGGTGAAGGCACAAGGCTAGAAACCAGGAAACTGTGAGTTCTAGTCCTGCTTTAGGCATGAAAACGGCTGGGTGACTTTGGGCCGGTCACTCACTGTCAGCACATGACATCAGGCTCAGGCAACTAGCCAGTTGATCAATTCCTGTCACAATCAATGGATCGATGCTCAGTTGAGTCAAAAAAAGCAGACCCTGAACTCGTAGGAAAACATTAGGAAGACAAAAGACATTTCTATTATTGATGTATTTCAATAATAATTATTTCTATGCTATTTGTTTTTCCAGGGAATCCAGAACACAAGAACAATGATCCAGTAAGAGTAATATGTAGCAAAGCAGAGTTATAAAAACAAACTAATAGCATCTCCTTCTGAGGTATATTGTAGCAATCTGAATAATTAACAGCTCATTTCTATAATAATTATAAGATTTCATAGAGGGTATTACTGCAAGACATTACCAAAAGATAATTATTTATCTACTGTTAATCTGTCTGAATGAGACTCAGACTGCTTTCCAAACAGATCTGATATTGTTAAATACATTCCTGTTGGCCAATTTTTCAAAGAGCTCAGAGCAAAACACAGTAGCCAGATTTCTTTATGGCAATAGTTTTCAAACTTAAGGGATCATGAGCAACTGGAGAGGTTATAAGTTTTAAAACTGTTTGTCTCTGCTATGAGACTTGGATTTTGGTTTATTACTAAACTTGTAAATTGGTTTTCCATCTGCTTGCTTTTTTTTAAATAGAGACACAAGGGCTCCATGAATCACCAACAGTATTGAATTCCTTACATTGTTATTATTTCTATTAGCGAACGCTAGTCTGAAAATTCTTCTTGCATATGTATTTAGTTTTTTTACAGAATGTTTAAACTCAGCCATCAAAAACCTCTCATTGTGTCAAAAACATCGATAAAAGTTTTCACATTGCTTTGTTTGTGGATTGACATTTTGAATTCAGTTGAATAGAGAAAACTGGAGCATAAAAACTGACATCTGTTGATCATAGGACAGATTATTATCATATATAGATGTTGTGGCCTGTCAGCAGCCTGTGCAGATTGTAGCTGATTCCGACAACGAGGAGACTGGTGTGATGCTGCGCCAGCAGCCTGTGCAGCTGGCGCTCGAGTCGGACAGTGAGGAGGCTGGAGAAAATGTGGTGCCAGAGGCAGCGATTCAGCCAGGGCCTTCAGAACCTTCAGAAGCTCCTTTAAGTGAAGAGGATGAAGAGGAGGAGCCTCTTCTCAATGCATGGGCTTGCAGAGCTGCCAAAAGGCAGGAGTGGCTCCTCAGGAGGAGGTCTCCTCGAGAGTAAGGCTTGGGGCTAATTGGCCGCTCCTTTAGCCTATTTAAGGAGGAACGCCGCTTGCAGCAAACTGTAGGGAACAACTTTAGTTCAATCTCCTTCGTGTCTGGATTCTCTGCAAAATTGCTTCTGGGCTTTCTGCCAACTCTAGTAAGACTGTGATTACCTTATCTTAGAATTCTGGTAGGCTGTTAAGACAATATTAACAGCCTTTGGTTGATAAAGACTACCTAAGTTATTTGAGTAAAATAAGCTTTATATAGAGTTTGTGTGTGCTGCGTTTTTTGGGGTCCGTAGCTGGAGCAGAACAATTGATGATTTATTGACCCTGGCCACTAATGGCTAGCTTTGTCTTTTCTCAAAACAAATCTTGTATTTCATGTAAATTTATGACCAATTGGGACCAGAATTTCTGTTACTAAGCAAGGCAGTTGCAAGGTGAGTCATGTCCAATTTTACAATCTTTTTTGCCGCTCTTGTTAAACAAATCAGTGTATTTGTTAACTGAATCAGGTAATCGTTAAGTGAATCCAATTTCCCGCATTGACTTTGCTTGTTGGAAACTGGCTGGGAAGATTTCAAATGGTGATTCCATGACCCCAGGGTGCTGCAACCATTGTAAATATAAGCTCATGGCCAAGCACCCAAATTTTGATCTTGTGACCATCATAAGTGCGAGGACCAGTTGGAAGAAACTTTTTTCAGTGCTGTTGTAACTTTGAATGGTCACTAAATGGAAGATTGTAAGTTGAGATCTACTTGTGGTACTACTGTACATCTTAGACTATAGAGTATTTGTAGAAATGTGTGTATCAATGAAATTCAAAATGAAATTGCATTTCTAGTTTCCTAAAATGTAATCTTTTCTACTGGGAGGTAAGAGAAAATGTAAAGATGACCAATATACTGTTAACACGAATAAAAGCAATCTTAAATCAATGAAATATTTTGAGAGTTACATATCTTTTGATTTCACAAATCTGAGGAGTTATTTTGAACCGTGGAAGAACATATTTACGATATTGTTTGTTGTCTGCTGAGGATATGAAATCAAGCAGATTAAAACATTCTCCAGAGACAAGTCATGTAAAAACATTATATGACTATTTCACTGTGTCATTTGATAAAGAAATCAAAAATTAATTATTGAAATTTGGTGGTATATTTCTTACTCAATCAATTCAAATCTCAGTTAAATCCTTCCTGGAGCACAACATTCATTATCACTGTAATTTGTGGCAGTATAGCAAGATTTAGGGAAAGCATGAGTCTTTAAAGAAAGGATGAATCCATCAGTTTTGTTTTCACCAAAATTCATGGGGTTTTGTTTTTTAATTAAAAAACAGTTTCTGTACATTGTATGAAGAAAAATAAGAAAGCTGTTCTTAGAAAGAAAAAATAACAAAATGGAATTCTCTTATTTGCCTGTTCTAATCAAGACCATTTTGTCTCTGCCTGTTCTATAATTATGAGGACCCTTTGGAAAATAAAGGAAGTGGTAAGTTTAATTCAGTGGGACATGGTGGCTCAGTGGCTAAGATGCTGAGCTTGTCAATTGAAAGGTTGGCAGTTCAGCAGTTCAAATCCCTAGTGCTGTGTAACAGGGTGAGCTTCTGTTACTTGTCCCAGCTTCTGCCAACCTAGCTGTTCGAAAGCACGTAAAAAATGCAAGTAGAAAAATAGGGACCACCTTTGGTAGGAAAGTAACAGCGTTTTCTGTGCACCTTTGGCGTTTCGTCATGCCGACCACATGACCACAGAGACAGCGCTTCAGACAGCACTGACTCTTCGGCTTTGAAATGGAGATGAGCACCGTCCCCTAGAATCAGGATTGACTAGCACATATGTGCAAGGGGAACCTTTACCTTTATCTTTAAGTTTAATTCAGCATCACATCTATAATGACTTATGTAAGAACTCAGTCCACACTATTGAAAGAGCTACGTTCTGCCTGGATAGATGAAACTGTCACTTGTGTTTTCTTTCCTCATTTGAAATTCTTAAAAGTTTCAAGTTCTTTCTGTCTTATATTTAAAATGGAGTTTACAGAATGAAAACAGAAACTCAGTTCTTACTAGTCCCTAGATTTCTTACAGCTGTTTTCATATGTGTGTGTGTGCTTGTGTGTGTGCACATATATGTATATTTTAGTATCCTCAGATATTCTGAAATTATAATTTCCAGAAATCCCCACTAAATATGATTGTTCGCTCTGCTGCCTATGGAATTCTGGGAATAATATCCTACCACATCTAAATAGCGCAGGTTTTGGAAAAGTGTACCAGGTTCAGAAGTACTAAACAGCAGGAAGGTCTCTAAAAAGCAGATTTGATCTGAAGTCTAAAGTAATGTTCAATCAAAAGAAAACTATTGAAATTAAATTACTTGCAAAATCCGGTAAAAATGACAGGTGCTCTTTCATCTATCTATTCTCTAAGTAATGGCCACGTTAAAATTTAAATTTAGTTATATGGAAAAAATTGAAAGGAAACGTTTTAAACACATAAGCACTTTTTAAAGAAAACTAAATTCAACAAAAATAAGGCAAATAGGAAGTACCAAAAGAGTGGAGTGAGATCTTCCTTTTTTTTTTTTTAACCTGGGCAAATGTGGCCACGTTCTCTGTAACATATCTTGCTTTCAGCCAGTAGTCCATCTTTCTAAAGAATGGAATCTTACTCATAAACATTGCTTGACTCTGATATACCCGTCGTATAAAATAAATCCTGAGTTTCCTGTATCCTCTTCTTGCATTTGGCTTCTACTTCAGATATTGGCAAGAGCTGTATTTCATTTTTTCAATTTCGCCTAAGCCACAGTAGATCTCCTCTCGGAGAGCCTCGTCAAAACTTAGTCTTGCTTCAGAAAGCAGCTTGGTATTTCCTGTAGTGTGCCTAATTGCATTCTATAACTCTTGGTCAACCAAGTAAGGTGCACTCGTTTTTTTCCTTTCATGTCAATTCTGAAAAATAGGGCTAGATTCTTGGACAGCTGTGAAGCCTCCCAGGCTTGTACAGTTTTGTGGCTATTCCAGAAGAGATGGATGGAATAACACATTTTCTGTGTACTTGTTGGCATTTGATTTTTTTATTCGAGAGCTCTCCTATAAAGAACTCCCAAAACTGGAGGATACACACATGGATAAAAAAAAACCCACAGAAGAAAAAGAGAAAAATATTTTCCTTTAAATTTGCTCAGAAACAGGGTCAGCTGCTCCAACCTCGTCTTCTCTTATAGGCAAGCAGAGAGAGAGAGAGAGAGGTGGATGTTTTAATTTCATTAACAGATGGCGTCCTTAGAGATTATGAGAGTACAGAAAGCCAATAAATAGGAAATCTAAGAATATTTATTTGCATGGAGACATGGGTTGGACTACATCCTTCCAACGTTTCTGAGTAATAGAGGTGGTATCCATAATGCTAAAGAAATGATGAAATGGGTGGGTAACTCCCTTGAAAAGTATCCTTTTGGATCTCCAGATGCTGTTGAACTGCCAGAAGCCTCAACCAACATGCCCAGTGTCGGGAGATGCGGGAACTATACTTCAACATTTGGAAGACCATAGATTCTGAAATCATACCATAGGGAAAAGGTGAGCAATTCACCATCCATTTGCAGTCCTCAAAAGCACGGTCAGATCGCACCACCGAAATATAATGGCAGAATTGCTGATTTTAGGCAGTGTCCTTTTATACCGAAATGAGTGCAGTAAATCTGCATCAGCCAAATGCACTATTTCCATCCTTAAAAAACAGTGGCAAAATTCCAGCATTGCAATGGGAGTTTTGGAACAAAAACAAGGCTACCCGTGAACATACTTTGCATCAGAGGTGGATTTCAGTAGGTTTTGACCGGTTCTGGAGAACCAATAGTGGAAATTTTGAGTAGTTCGGAGAACCAGTAGTAAACATTCTGACTGGCCCCACCCCCATCTATTCTCTGCCTCCCAAGTCCAAGCTGCTAGGGAGGGAATGGGGATTTTGCAGTAACTTTCCCCTGGATGGGGGAGGGAATGGAGATTTTACAGTACCCTTTTCCCCTGGAGTGGGGTGGGAATGGAGATTTTATAGAATCCTTCCCCTGCCATGCCCACAAAGCCACGCCCACAAAGCCATGTCATGCCCACCAAGCCATACCCAAGAACCAGTAGTAAAAAATTTTGAAACTCACCACTGCTTTGCATCCAATCGATCTAACACAGTCCACTATGATTGGCATTAGTTCTTGGGGAATGATACTAGAGAGAGACTTTTGCTCCCTTTCCATTGGTAGTGCAAACCAGAGACATTTTGTGTATAAGACCTCACCATTAAAGACTCTTTTTCACAGATCTTCTGGCCAGTGTACTCTCCTCCTATCTCCCAGAAACATTGCAGAATAAATGCTTCTTTTCCAGTTCTTTCTACAAAGTGGTTGGGACAGAGTTAACTATTTTAAATAAATGCAAAAATATACAGTGGTGGCCAAAATTGTGGAAACCTTTTGGGAAAAGTATATTTTCTAAAACTAGCTAATAACACCACTTTTTTTTTTGAGTGGTACCATAAAATTATATATCAATGGAATTTAATCAAGAATGTAGTGCAATAACTTTTATGAAGGATTTGCTATTAGAATAGCAGTTACAGTATAAAGAAGAAAAGTGAAACAGGTAGAAGAAACAAGATATACAAAAATTATCACCATAGAAAAAATGAGATATACAAAAATTATCATGTCAGTTAATAGTTGGGTAACCTTTAGCATGAATTACGACCTTACTATGTCTTCCCATGGAGTGAACCAAGTCTTTTAGTTCTGCAGCTGTTATATTGTGAAACCAAGATTGAATGATGGCTTCTATTAACTGGGGTTTATTGCTGGGTCGCTTCTGATGAACAAGTTTCTTTAATCGGCTCCATAAATTTTCAATTGGGTTAAGGTCTGGGCTATCCCCAAGCCATTCCAGCAGTGGAATATGATTATCTTGAAACTCCCCCCCCCCCCAAAAAAGTGGTGTTATTAGCCATTAAACCTCAAAAACACACTTTTCCCAAAGGGTTTCCACAATTTTGGCCACTACTGTAATGTCTCTCTTAGTGAGAGAGAAAGAGTGCCTTCATAAATGTCATAGCCAACCTTTATAAGAACGTGCTAATAATAATAGACAGATAGGTAAATCATTAATTTGTTTGTTTTAATTTTTCTTATGAAAAATATATAAGAATATATAAGATAGCTTTTTGCAATCTTCATACATGAAGATGTATGGATTACAGTTCCTACCATCCCTTAAGTAAGCATGGCAACCTTGCTGGATTCGTATATTTTTATATCTTAAATCAAATATTAGGGGTCCTTCTATAACCCTCTCAGTGGATGCAAAAGGGCCTCTTTGTGTGTATTTACATACGTAATATATGTAATATGTGCATGCTTCTGACCGTATGTGTATGAATGGAAGATATTTAGACTTTTATTTCTCAAATTGTTGCTTTTCCAGATTTCTGCATTGGACACTATACCTCAATAGATAGTAAAATGTTATATACCGTTTCTCTAATTCAGAGTGAGGTTACAGAACATTGTGGTATAACTTACAAGTTTTTGTTTTTAAAGCAACCCCACAGTGGTTTGGGCAACAAAGAGTTACAGGAATCCCTTTCTGAGTAGTAATCAGAGGAGAAGATAATGGCCTTTAGTTGCTTTGGCTTTGCAAAGACGGATGTGGGTACCCTCCAAGCAAACAAGGCAGCAGCTGGATGACGCTTCTTGACACTGGAATGTAGATGTTGGCAGTGGCCACTAAGCCTTTGGTTTGATTTCTGGCTGGCCTCTGGTAACATCCTTGATTAGCCTCTGATGCCGGCTTGTGCTGAATTGCAAGTAGCCCAGAAGAGCAGCTGGAGGTCAACCCACTGCTAGAGATGGATGGTTTGAAATTCACACAGAATCTAGGTCACACGGCATGATGACTCTGTGGTCATAGATGCACACATAAATTGCAAACTTTATGCATCTCCCTTCCCTAGTTATCCTTAAAGGCTCAGTTGTTTTGCAAGGTGTCTTTTAAGGAATCATCTCCCAGTATGAGCATCTCTCTGCTGTCTCACTGAAAGCCTAATCAACTGCAAGCCTGGTTGATTTGGGAGAGAGCTGATGATGAGCTTTTCTAACCACGTACTATTATGCTAATACAGTCTGGAGAAGGGGACATTTTCAAGTGAATTTTTTTTAAAAAAAATCTTCATGGAATGGGTTCTCCCCCTATCCATCGACACCTGGAAACACAGACACACTCAGTAATTTAGAAACTGAGCATCCTAGGCAAAATTAAACGAACCAATTAAGGGGATAGTTATATGCCCCTCAAGAGTGGTAATACATGTCACCAGATGTAGCCATCACATTTGACTTTATTAACACATTAGATCAGCAATCATTTCAGGCAAGATTTGGAATGGAGAAAAAATGTTGGTGTGGCGGGGAAGGAACATAACAGCACAATCGTTTTTGGCACATGTTTTTTTTCCAGTTTATTTTTGGAAATTATGTTTTCAGTTCAAAACAAGGAGATTTATTCATTTCACTGTACAGGCTTCACTGATATGCCACTTGTTCAATGTCTTTAGAAATGTGCCTCATTTTATTTAAACCATTGCTGGGAATGTAGCACAATGGTGTTGGCATCTGGTCACCCTAGCTTAAAACTTTCCTCCTGACACTGATGCCTTTCCTGGAACAGTCCTCATGACCATCCAGCCAAGCGCTGGGTGGTCCATGGATCAGCGTCTCCCGTATAGCCCAACGGGAATATTGCTTCCCTCTGGCAACTCCACAGCTACAGAAGGTGATTGGCACCAGAGCAGGACATAATGGGACACCTCCCATTAAATGTATACCCATCTCCTCTGCCAGTTTGGTTACTCATATCCTTCACATTTCCCCAGCAGCAGGCTGAAGCTCATCTTCTATTAGGGCAGGACATTGGAACAGAGAAATATGGGGTTTTTTGACTAACAAGCATAACAAAATTATAAAATGCAAACTTAAAAATTATTTTCCAAAAGCGGGAAAATGAGACAACGCGCACATTAAGCCTTAATTTTTTTCCCCTTTTAACAAAGTGCAAGATTGCATTAAAAAAATCTAGGTCAGAGATGGATAATTTGTGGTTCACAGGCCAAATGTAGCTCATCAACATTCTCTTTGAAGTTCTGAGAATGTCCCTAGATCATACAACCATAACTTGGGATTAAAAACATGCCAGGTTTTTGTCTGAATAATTGACTTCTTGTTTAACTGAAATAAGAGTAAGAAATAAAGAGAAATGGGTGCATTTAGCTTCGTTAATCCTCTAAAAGTACAAACAACAACAAAACAGTACCACCCAAATCTAATCATATTGCAGGCTGCAGGAGGGAGGGAGGGAGGGAGGGAGGGAGGAAGGAAGGAAGTGCAGAGCTTGTAAAATGGTTGCCTGCCTCATTCTATATAACTAAAATTGTCATCTTCTAGTACAACAACAGTTTTTTGGTTCTTTGCAGGAAAGCCGGCAATTTCATAAAAGAATTGAAAGTCAAAAGTCCTTGATTTCCCTTCTGCCTGCCCTTGCTTTAAAATACATGGATAACTTTGCATTTCCAGTCCCCCTGGCTGCATTTGGATGCAGGGATGTTTTTATTGCAGATTTCCCTCCTTATCAGACAATTCTATGAATGCTACTCAGGTCCTATGGTTGGGGGTGGGAGAAGTCTAGGCATTTTGGAAACAGCCTGTGGATAATATGGAACAGAACCACCAGTTGTGGGAATGTCTCTCCCTAAGACTATCTGGCCATCTTAATCAGAACAGATAATATAGGCATCAGCGGTAGGTTTCAAAATTTTTTACTACCGGTTCTGTGAGTGTGGCTTGGTGGGCATGGCATGGCTTGGTGGGCATGGCAGGGGAAGGATACTGCAAAATCCGCATTTCCTCCTGATCAGCTGAGACTCGGGAGGTAGAGAATAGATGGGGACGGAGCCAGTCAGAGGTGGTATTTACCGGTTCTCTGAACTACTCAAAATTTCCGCTACCGGTTCTCCAGAACTGGTCAGAACCTGCTGAAACCCACCTCTGGTAGGCATGCTCCAGGTACCTTGCCTGAAATGTTGCTCTCTAGCAGGATCTCAGAAGCATGCTCTCGGCCTTTGACAGTCCGCGATCACAGGCACGCCCAAGAAACAC
>WNWU01000017.1:30969755-30983133 GCA_012654045.1 Ptyas mucosa
CTGGCGTTTTCAGGTCTCTGATGTCGAGTGCTGCTTGACGCTCGACACATGCCTTTTCTGTGGCTGCCCCTATTTATGGAACATCTTCCCCTTGGTGATCTGGAAGGCCTCCTTTTAGTCTTTTGGAAGGCCATCAAGACTTGGCTTTTCATCTAGGCACTGGGGCAGAGTAAGGATATCTGGAGTTGGTTGACGGACATTCCAAATGGACAACCACCATGACCTAGATGACTGAGAATCTCTTTTATTTTTATTCCAAAAGGATGATGGAAGCACTGAGTTTTGTTTTGGTTTTATGATTTTTATGCTTTATGCTTTTTATAATTCTGGATTTTATTGTTGTTGTGAATCTTCCAAAGTTGTGCTTTAGGATGAGCAGCCATACAAGTCTTTTAAATAAATGAATAAACAAACAAACTACAAAAGGGTAATAAAAAGAAGGCCTTTTCCTGTTCTCAAGAGTGAAGATTCTTCGTTGGCTCTGGAATATGAGAAACACAGACCCTAGAATCACTGTCAGGGGTAAAAGCTGACTTTAAAGAGTGAACTCCAAATGGAGCACAGAAGATGGAAAAGAAGTCCTCCCTCTGCCCAGCTGCTGGATGAGCTTCACTCATGGAAGCCATCATACCCCAACAATGGAAAACTGGCTGGTTTGCCATTTTCTGTCCTCTGATACTTCCCACATCAAGCCAGAATCACATTTTGAGTGAAGAAGGTAAAAGCAACAGGAAATCAGGAGCCTTTAAGGAGGTCAATGAGTAAAAAAAAAGCAACTGTACCCCAATAGAAGGACATTTTCCTCTTCTTTCCACCTTATTTTTCTAATGACTGATTTTTGTTCTCGGAGTTTTTAGGAAAAATATTTAGGGACTATAATTTTGTATTCTCTTGGAGAACATTTTGTTTTAAAGTTATTTTGAACATGGCCTTTTTATAGCTTTCAAGCTACTCTTGGCCTTTTATCCTGGAATTAGCCTTTGGGCCTGAATGCTTAACCCCTGAGCAAACTGCAAAAAGATGAATCTTTTGCAGTTTGCGAAAGATCTTTTGTAAGGTTTTCTCTTTTCTATTTTGTACCTTTTTCCTCAGCGAGCCGATTGCATTTTTCTTTCTTGACATCTTTGAATGAGTCCCTTCAAGCTTTCACCCACAAGAGTCTCTTCCTGAGTCCCTTCATTGACTACAGTGGCTGGAAAAATGTAATATTTAGGCCAATCCTATAGCTGGAAGTTGCAAGATGCTACATTGAATTAGTTAGACTGGTAGAAGTTTAGGTTAAGCAAGAGTAAAACAATAACTAAAAATCAAATAGTTATAAAATGCAAAACCAATAGCATGTTTGCCTGACAGTTAAAAATTAAACTGTGTGTAACACTTTAAGACTCATTTCTTCATCTTTCTCAACTGTTAATAAACTCAGTTTGCTAATAACATCAGATTATTAATACACCCACAGTTTTTTATTCAGAACATGTTCATTTCTACCACTCTCCCAGTTCTATCTCAACTACTTCTCATTTTTTCCAAAGAAAAGAACACAAATTCCCTAAAAAGGAAATAAAAATAAAAAGTTAATCTGTAAATGAAGAACTGGGATTTGTTGGCATATGGAAACCAGAGGTTAAGAAGATTTTGTTTTCTTGTTATCAATTCATTTTTTATAGTAATAAAAGGAATAGTTCTTATGCCCCCATGGGAGGCCAAAAAGATATATGATAGTTGTAAAAGGAAATGTAAAACAATATATCTAAAATTTGGTTTCCTTTGGCTTTCTAAGCATGGAAATATGGCTCCATTCTTCATTTAAGTTCAAAGCTTCTTCAGGGACATTAAGGAGGCAAATGACTATATTATCAAATGTCATAATTTACATATTTGCACCAGGCATTATGACACAAGCATGTAACTGTTGTTTGAATGATGATATGCATAAGTTAAACACTGTTCAATCCTTTAGTCACTTTTAAGTCTTCATGAGCCAATGGACATCATTTAAGCATGAAAAAGAGCTGTAGTGGTGCAGTGGTTGGAATGCAGTATTGCAGGCTAACTTTGCCCACTGCCAGGAGTTCAATCCTGATGGAGGTCAAGATTGACTCAGCCTTCCATTCTTCCGAGATGGGTAAAATGAGGACCCAGATTGTTGGGGGCAATATGCTGACTCTGTAAACCACTTAGAGAGGGCTGTAAAGCACTGTGAAGTGGTATATAACTCTAAGTGCTAAGTGCTATTGCTATTATCAGTAAGTGCTTCTTTGAGGTCTTGTGAGCACATACTAGCCATACTGTCTGCCTGATTTATCTTGCTTCCAGTTTCTCCAACCATCAGAATTTTCTCCCATGATTCTTGCTTTAGCATTAAGGGTCCAACATATTAACTTCTATTATCAGTGCTTTGTTATCAGTGAGCAGTTTCGATTTTTTTCATCTAGAACAGAATGATTTGTTCTCCTTCAGTTCCATAATATTATCAACCATTTTCTGCAGCAATGTGATTAAAAGGCATTTTTTTAAAAAACCAGCTTTCCTGATTATCTACCTTTCACACTCAAATATTACAACGGAAGAATTCACGGTCTTGACAGTATGTACCTTAGTTGTAAGCATGTTTCTCAGTGCTTTAGCATTTTGGGTACGGTTGGATACGGAACCATTCCTATGAATTTCTGAGCCTAGGGATTTTTTTAAAAAAAATGAGCTAAGGAAAAGAGAAGTACAGTATCCACTAGAGAACAAGTATCTGTAAACATTCTAGCATTAAAAAAAAAGAGTGGTTATCAGTTATGTATTCATTTACACATATTTATTAGCTAGTCCACTGCATCCTTTTAGATCTGTTCCAGATGGTTTGATAACCCCCTACAACTGATTTTAAAGTTTGGGCAGATACAGAAAAAACACAAGCAGGAAAACTCCATTATAAAGTCCTCTTGAACAATGTTGAATATAGCTCATTTAATTCTAAAAGTTATTGGAAAGTAACCTTTTCTTGTTCTAAGTCTATTTGAAGTCCTGCCAAATGACACCTTTCATTTACTTGTTTTTAAACTTGGAACAAACTAAATGTGCCAAGAGATAGAGTTTAATTGAAAAAAAAATTCTTGAGGCATGAATTTGTATTATAATTAATAGTAATTTAGATGTCTTTCCTCTAGAAGCACAAGATAATATACATAGCTTTATCTTCTTGGCGATCTAAAGTCATCTATTTTTTTTCTTGGCTCAGGGTTGATATTAACCTGGATTTCTCTGGTCCTAGTCTAATACTTTAATCACTATCCTCCATTATCTCTCTCGTGCAATCATTTTAGTATCCCTATATTCCAGATAAAATTGGGAATGCACTTTCCTAAAGTACATTCTCTCCTTTGTGCAGAGATCTGAAGAAACTTCCGCCTGTAGACATAGTATGGTTATGGTTGTAAGTGATAAGCATCATTTAATTGCATGTAATATATGATATAATACAATTTCATATAATATTAGGTTATATCACATTTACTGTATGGATGTGTTTGACTTGGAAGAAGTCCTTAAAGTCAGTATCACTAAAATAAATAAATATTTTATTTTGAAAACTATAGAAACAAAGATAGGACAGCAACGAAAAAACATTTGGAAGCCTGAGAAAACTTGTTCAATGTTTTATGTGCAACACCAGATTTCCCTGAGACTGAGATTTACTATCTTCACACACAACTACAAGTAATCCTCAATTTATGACCATTCATTTAGCGGTCATTCAAAGTTACAATGTTCCTGAAAAAAGTTATTTATTACACTTCCTCATACTTATGACTATTCCAGTATCCCCCTGATCACATGATCAAAAATCTGGACGCTTGGCAACTGGTATATATTTATAATGGTTGTAGCATCCCGGGACCATGTCATCACCATTTGCAACCTTCCCAGCTGGCTTCCAACAAGCAGAGTCAAGGGGGGAAGATGGGCTCACTTAACAACTGCATGATTTACTTAACCACTGCAGTGATTCCCTTAATAATTGCAGCAAAAATGGTCACAAAATTGGGCATGACTCACTTAACTACCAGCTCATTTAGCGACAGACGTTCTGGCCCCATTTGTGGTCGTAAGTCAAGGACTTATTGTAATTACCAACTGAAGGCTACATTTGCCCAATGAAAGACATGCCAGGGCCCTACTCCTAGTAACAGTAGCTGCAGCCAGGGCAAAAGTTAAATCTGGTTTGATGAAATTTACTTTCACGTATGATTGATATGCTTATTGTTACTGTCACAATAATACACACAATCTGGTAAAATGTTTTGAAATCACACCCAGGTTACCAAAGGCCAAAAATAGGACTTTGGTGCTTTTAGCTTTTGCCATGTCTGAAACGCATTCCCCATCTCTTTTTAAGAGCCTCTAATGCCTTGGGGTCCTTAAGTTAACATTGTACATTGTCAAACTTTCTACTCTCACAGCCAATCATGTGATTTAACAAACATTTAATCTGTCTTCTGTCAGGCTAGAGCTAGGGATTAGCGGCAAAGTATATTCAGATGCAATTTTGAAACAAAAGATCCATAGATGCATGTACAGAAACTTTCTCCATGATTACTACTGTCTCATTCAAGTAATGAGAAACAACAATATGTGGGAAAGTGATATTTGACACTGAAATGCTTCTATTAGCTTCCACTCTTGGGACCAGTTCAGAGGATACAAGATTCATTTCAGGTCACCTGTTGGTACGAGCTTCCCCCACTGTCCCATTCCCCCCCTCTTAGAGACGATAATTGCTTTCATTTTGCCACACCATAGTCCTCACGTATCATTTCTCAAGAGCGAAGTAGTTCAAAGTTGCAAAAATGTAGCATGCTGTAAGAAAATGGTGCTGAATTTCTGACTTGAGAACCGTCAAGCAGGCTCAAGACGTGTGTACATCCCTGGTCCCCCCTCACACACACCCCCCCGCTCACCTGCCAGCCAGCCATGGGCATCCCAGAAAACAAATAAAAACCATTTTAAACTGCCTCACAAGTCACTTTCTTTTCCAGACGTCTCTTTCCCTTCTTTTTCTTAAACTGAAGGGGCGGAATTTGTCATCTTTACACAGCACAAACCTCTGCTAACTCAGAGGCCTTTGGGTTTGGCTCAAGCTGTTCACCCATTTGATAGGTCTTGCTCAAGAATATCAATGTATGACCATTCAAAGCCTCTTCTAATTGCTGGATGATCTGTATTCTATCCTTTTACGTATGAATAAGGAGCGAAAGGAAGAAGTGACATTTTTGAAAGTCAGGGCCACGCTGCCCAGAAGAGATGCGAATGACTGTCGTATTTTTATTTATATGGATTTCAATCAGTGATGGGTTGCTCCCAGTTCGGTCTGGTTCTATAGAACCGGTAGTAAAACCGGCAGAAGGCTCCACCCACCCACCACAACATCATCATGGGTGATTTGCGCGCTCCCGTTGTGAACCGGTAGTAAAGGTAAGTGGAACCCACCCCTGATTTCAATGGATGCCCATCTCAACAGTGTGACTCTGGGCAGTTAACAGGAATTCAAATGCAACATGAATACAATGCATATACTCTGCCACCGTCATAAATGTGAGCCAATTGTCAAGCATCCGAATGTAAATCATATGACCATGGGGATGCTGCAATGGTCATAAGTGTGCAAAATGGTCATAAGTCATCTTTTTTCAGTGCTGTTGTAACTTCATCAAGTTTACAACAGTGCTGTTGTAAATGGTAAATGGTCACCAAGTGAAGTTATAAGTTGAGGACTACCTGTAATTTATAGGACTCTTAACTAAAGTTTACAAAATGACACTATTTCATAAGAGAGATGTTTGCACCACAAATATGCATAGAAATGGACCAAGATGAAGAAGGATCTCTTGGAATACAACTCTTCTTTTAATTTGTCAGTTAAAATTCTAAACTGGAATAGTGTGAGACACTGGATATGTAAGCTTAAGATTGCTGGTTTAAGTATACCCATGAGGCTTGCTGTCTGGTTAGCAGGATCAACAGAAAAAACAATAAAGCATTTTTTATTAGCCTTGAAGTCGGGCCATTAGGAATTTTTCTTTCCAGGGAAGGGCCCACCCTACATATATTTCATAAATTGACTTCCTCCTGCCCAATCTATTTATACAAAAGAAAGCAAGCAAGAAAATAACTGGGAATATGATGGATTCATCCTTCAACAATGCCGTATAAGCTTCCATCATATTTCAATGCTAAAGCATTTTTAAACATAATGGTAAACATTAGGCTTTTTTAAAAAAGGATTGTTTTCTGAACGTGGCGTGAAATTTTCCATTACAGGACAGACTTAGGAATCAGAATAATTATTAGTTTTCACTTGAGAACATGTGTTTGAGTCTTGATTCAACCCATCAGATTTATACATATCTAAAGTTACTGTAATTGGATGCAATTGGGATTATTGTTTCTGATATGTATACTTGCACAAATCCAGTTGAAACTATCAAAGAGAGTTTACAGTTTTTCTATCCACAGACCTCCTGCCTACCTGCATGCTTGGTGAGTGTCAAACCAATCCATAGAAAATTCATAATCATCTACAATCATAGCTAAAAAACTGCTTCATTCAAAAGAGATTCTATGAAGTCCAATAAAAGGTTCAACTGGAACCCAAATGAGCTCCAAGAATATTACAGAAATAGGGTCTGGTCATCCAGGAGAACTTTTAGGTTGAACACAACAAGGCTTGATATTGGTTCAAACAATGTTGCATCACTGACTGATTGAAACCGAGGATTTTATAGCTGGTTATTTCTGGACACAGCTACTGGTTATCATAGCCATCTGGCAAAATGAGGGTGTTACTCCTAATCTTCTTTTATTTAACAAGGAAGGGATTCTTTTTCTCAGGACAGTATTTCTCTACTTGTTATGACTTGTCATTGGAGCTGGATAATTCCTCAATCTTGTTCTCTGAATCTTTGGGCCACTCAGTCACACAGGCATCCCGAACCTAGAAGTTTTAGACAGTCCCCAACTGTCTTGGTTCCAGTCCACTATGTCTTGAAACCAGGGGTGAAATTCAGCAGGTTTTGACAGGTTCTGGAGAACTGGTAGTGAAAATTTTGAGTAGTTCGGAGAACCAACAAATACCACCTCTGGCTGGCCCCAGAGTGGGGTGGGAATGGGGATTTTGCAGTATCCTTCCCCTGGAGTGGGGTGGGAATGGAGATTTTACAGTATCCTTCCCCTGGAGTATGTTGGGGAATGGGGATTTTGCAGTATCCTTCCCCTGCCACGCCCACCAAGCCACATCCACAGAACCGGTAGGGAAAAATTTTGACTTTCACCCCTGCTTGAAACTATTGGCTGTCCTGGAACATCTATATTTGGGTGATTGATTTGGAAATCAACAAGGAAAATAAGAGAAGTTGAAATCAGAACTTTTGCAAAAAATTAGAATTCTATTTCCAATTTTGGAAAAAGAAATCAAGGGATTCTATGGTCCTGGGATAATGTTCTAAGGACCATAAAATTAAAGCCTTAGCTTTTTCTTTTTTAAAGGATTGTTGATACATTACATTATAGGGAAACAAATTCCTTTTCACAGACTGAAAATGGCAGAAACTAGAAAAAGATCTAGCTGTTCACTAAGAACAAGATATATATTCCAGATGTGGCATCGGCTAGATATAGTTATGGATTTGCATATATTCAGTTTAATGAAAACTCTAGTACAGTATATCTGCAAAGTTTAGCTAATTACCATTAGACATTTAAATACAATTTATGTTTGTTGCATTATGAATGAAGACCAAACAATATTACCACAGGTAAAATGTTTAATATTGATCTGATTTTAATTTCATAAAGAAAAATCAAAACAAGGGAGAAATATCATATCCATGAACAAATAATCTTGATTTATTTGTCAGAAGTGGAGTTGTTATTCTCGTGTCCGGGTTTATCAACATCATTATTCTTTTTCAATTAAAGAAAAATCAAGCCAGAGAATTTAATTATACCTAGAAAATAAAAATATGTAAAGGTCTTATTAGCATTGGAGCTGGTTATACAGTATATTGATTTGCTCCTAGAAACGTTTCACGTTTATTTCAGTAGAAAGTTTTTTTAAGTGTTCAGAATTAAGGATTTATCAGTATGAATCTGAACTGCTCCAAATCCTGCTAATATTAATCTCATCCACATTTGACCATTTCTCTCATATGCTTTTAATAATTTTCACTTTCTGTATATACTACGATCCAAATTGAGGAAGGACCATTAAGCATTCTCATAGAGGTAATATGATGGAGAGCGAAGTCTAAACTAGGAATTTACGATTACAGGGTTGTCCCTACCCCCATCTTGGAAGAACTTAGTGTGGCCAACTCACCACAGTCAACTTGCCACGAGCAACTTGCTTCAGTCAACTCAGTGTGGCCAACTTGCCACAGAATATCTCACTGTGGCCACTTTACCGCGGGACAACTCACTGCGGGACAATTCAACAATTCAATTTAAATATTTAAAACATTTTAAAAAATATTTTAATTTTTGTCATTCACATTTCATTCTGTCCCTCCTTTTGCATCCCTCTTTAATGATTCTATTCCACTATTTCTTTGATATTAGTATAACTCTTCTCCTGCAATGAGTTCTCTGTGCTACGAGTTGGCCATAGCAAGTTCTCCCACAGTGAGTTGGTCACATGGAGTTGTCCTAGACCGCCCCCCACCCCATCCCATGCCAGCTGGATTAGGGCTAGAATAAGGTTTGGGCAGTGGTGAAATCTCAGTGGTGAAATTGCTTTTAAAAGTTAAAAAAAAAAAGCCTCTGACGATCACGCTACTCAGCTGGGATCGTCAGAGGTTTTTTTTTTAACCTTTTAAAAGCATTTTTTCTACAACCACTTCGGCCGAAGAGGCTGTAAAAAAATGATTTTAAAAGGCTCTGACGATCCCAGCTGAGTTGCCTGATCGTCAGAGGCTTTTTCTTTTATTTTCAGAAGCATTTTTTTACAACCTCTTTGGCCGAAGAGGTTGTAGAAAAAATGCTTTAAAAAAAAAAAGCCTCTGATGATCGCGCGGCTCAGCTGGGCATGGGGGGGGGGGCAGGGATTTTTGCTACCAGTTCTCTGAACCACCTGCCATCATTGCTATCGGATTGGGCAATCCAGTTCGAACCGGGAGCATTTCATCCCTGGGTTTGGGGGAAAAAAATAAACATCTTTTTGTTGACTAAAATGTTTTGCTATTGGAAAGCACAGGCCCTAGAGTGGATGAAAGCTGCTCCAATTTCCTAATTTTGACCAAAATCTTGAAATCATCATCAAAGAATGCTACATAGTTGCTTTCTAATAAAATGTTGAGATTTCACAGTGAACAATACAAGTTTGGTAACATTCCCTCCTTCTTCCTTTCTCTCTCTCTCTCTCTCTCCCCCTGTAACCAAATACCTTTATATTAATGTCAGCCTAAGTTCAATCAATTTTTTCCCCCATTCCTTGACAATCTAGAGGAAACATATTAGCGAGTCCACCCTTGGCAGCATTATTTACTCAAGCCTGGCCTTGACAACAAGCAATCTCGATAAAGTGTCTGAATTCCTATAGAGCAAATGAAACAATAAACACAGAAATATGAGGAAGAAATTATGCCCATTAAATACGGAGGGGGGCAAGGGGGGAACGGACTGATGAATGATATGCTGGCTGCTTATTCAACTTGGAAATTTTACACATGATTGAAGCTTTATTTAGTCTAATGAAATGTGCTTCCTGAATATTGCATCTGAGTGACTGCATGACCCAGAGGACAAAGGAAAGTATTATGCGATTAGACTGAGATCATTCGCATTTAAAGTCATTGTGATATGATTTTTTTAAGGTTTTTAATTAGCAGCCAGGGCTTTCATGTACATTGCTGCTTTTATTGCCAGAATTCCCATTCGTGCCCTGCCCTGCACTCTCTTAAGAAAGGGAAAAGGCAGTAAATATGGTTTTTAAAAATAATTAATAAATTTGCTAAGAACACTGATGACAGTGATGATGATAATAATAGCCACAATATCACCACAGTCCGATGAGAATTACAGCTGCAGACACCATGTTTTTTTATCTGTCAGTGGCACAATTCCTATCTTGAACTCGCTCAGCTTTTGCTGAGAAACTCTTGGAGGATCATGCAAGAGAACTGAAGGTTCCCAGCTGTGAAAATTTGGAAAGGGGGCATTTCCATTCAATTATGCTCTCTCCATAAATTTGCTCTGATTACTCTCTAAGTGAATGTGAACCCAAGCCCTCAATTCTAGATGGTTGCAGGAGATTAAGAAGGCAACATTCAAAGCAGCAGCTGAATCCCTAGGAATGTAGATATATAGCAGTACTGGAAATACAGTTTTGCATTGTGGTAAATGAAATTTCATTATCCGGAGCAAAAAATATAACTTCTCTTGCTGGACAGGGGTGGGGGGTAATTAGAGCATTTTGAAGTTCTGTATAAAATTGGCAAAAAGGAAAACATGCCTGACAGTTTTGATTTGTCTTGGGTCAAAGGGACATAGCTCATAATGGATATGGCATCTGTTTTGTTTCCTCCAGCCAGACATGTTGAAGGAAGAGCATTACATCTGACTAAGGTGAAGGACCTTCTCTGATTCAGGATCTTAAGCTTTGTGAATTACACAGTTGGAGCCATAATATATCTCAGGCTTTCTGCCACAGGAAATTGAGTGGTATTGCCAGCTTCTGTTTGATGGTCTATGTCAGGGGTGTCAAACTCAAGGCCCATGGGGTACTTAGATGTGGCCTCTGGGCACACCCTAGAAACAGCAAAGGACTGGCCCGTGGCGCTTCTGCTAGCTAAAATGGGCTCCCGGGCTCCGTTTTCACTGGCAGAGGGTTGTAGGAGGCTGTGGCAGCTGAAAATGGAGTTCAGGAGCCCACTTTCGCTGGCAGAGTGCTCAGGCCACCCCAGGTGCCCCCAAGAAAGTGACATTGAGTTGGCAACACCCACGCTGGCCACGCCTGCCCCCCGAAGTCAAACATAAACCTGATGAGACCCTCAATGAAATCGAGTTTGACACCCCTGGTTCAGCTGTGGGTTTCAAAAAAATTTACTATTGGTTCTGGGGTATGGCTTGGTGGGCATGGTGTGGTGGGCATGCCAGGGGAAGGATACTGTAAAATCTCCATTCCCTCCCCAATCCAGGGGAAGGTTACTGCAAAATCCCCATTTCCTCCTGATTAGCTGGGACTCGAGAGGCAGAGAATAGATGGGGGCAGGGCCAGTCAGAGGTGGTATTGACCGGTTCTTCAAACTACTCAAAATTTCCGCTACCGGTTCTCCAGAACTGGTCAGAACCTGCTGAAACCCACCTCTGCCCTGGACTATGTCAAGCAAACATTGCTTGAGTGTGGCCCTTGCTTACTCATAACCCAGAGATAGTGAGTAAGTGGGGCAAAATCCTAGGAGAGACAGCTTATTGTAAACTGCTTGTTACTACCCTCTGTGAAATGTTCTCTAATGTCATGGAACTAAGCCTAAAGGGGAAAGTGTAAGCTTCAACCAATAGCCATGGAGGCTGGGATGGTGAAATTGGAGACTAGAATATGGCAGGTTGTGTTACACTATCGATGGAAACTAATAAAATATACCCCCAAAATTCAATGGGGCTGATTCCAGGTAAGTTGTCCAAGACTGGAACCCAAGAAGGCAATGGTAGACACAGTTCTGGAATTAGGCCCAGTTAAAAGTAAACAGGATTGCTCTGGATGCTTCTTAGGTTATGGTGACATTTTTCACACATGTTATTCCACTTTCAAATCCTGAAAATGTCTAATTGTTTTAATTGCCAACCTGAAAATCCCATAGAAGGAAGATAGGGAGATTGAACAAGGGTAGAAAGCAAAGGCATGGCATCTTAAGAAGTGAAAAGCTACTATAATGTATCATTCCCTTGTACTGACCACTATTTTTTAAACCAAAATGGGTGGGAACATTTTACCTCTGTTCTAAGTGCAATGGAGATTTTCCACTGTGTTTCAGTGAATGTGCAAAACTTTTTATTGCAGTCAGGTCTAAAGTTACGTGGCTGGTCTTTGGCCAAAGCTTATGAGATACCTTATTCTGAAAAGTTATCACACTGCTGTATTTTGAACATATGACCAATCCAGTAGTGTAACTAGCTATTGCATGGAGTTATCATTCTGCTGGAAAACCTTAAGTTTTCATAGAAAAAAGAACCTTTACTATCATCACTGGCAGATATATCTATGTTGTAACTGACAAGAATGGCAGAGCCAAGATCGATCATTCATTCATTCATCCATCCATTCATTCGTTCATTTGAAATTGCTAGCCATGAGGCATCTGATAGTATAGGACAATCTGAGCCAAGGGCTTTCATTATTTAGAACAGTTTAATAGGTTTTTTTAAAAAAATCTTGTTTCACAGCTGAAATTTATTTATTTTATTGCAAGAGCCATGGTGGCTCAGTGGTTAGAATGCAGTATTTCAAGCAGTATGCCAGCAGTTCGATTTCTCACCGGCTCAAGGTTGACTCAGCATTCCATCCTTCCAAGGTCGGTAAAATGAGGACCCAGATTGTTGGGAGCAATAGACTGACTGTAAACCACTTAGAGAGGCTGTTTCACACGATGAATAGTCTAAGTGGTACTGCTATCTAGGATAATATTCAGAGGTGAAATGCTCCTGGTTTGGATTGGATCACCCGATCCAGTAGCAATGGCGGTGGGTGGTTCAGAGAACCAGTAGCAAAAATCCCTGCGCACGCCCCCCCCCCATGCCCAGCTGAGCTGATTGATCATCAGAGGCTGTTTTTTTTACTTTTTAAAGCATTTTTTCTACAACCTTTTTGGCCGAAAAAATGCTTTTAAAAGTAAAAAAAAAAAAGCCTCTGATGATCACGCGGCTCAGCTGGGATCATCAGAGGCTTTTCAAAGCATTTTTTTTCTGCAACCTCTTCAGCGGAAGCAGTTGTAAGAAAAAAAAATGCCTTTAAAAGCCTCTGGCGATCCCAGCTGACTTGCTTGATCGTCAGAGGCTTCTAAAAGCATTTTTTTCTGCAACCTCTTAAGGTTGTAGAAAAAATGCTTTTAAAAGTTAAAAAAAAAAGTTGGCCACACCCACCCAGTCATATTACCCCCCCACCAAGCCATGCCCACAGAACTGATAGTAACAAATTTTAGATTTCATCTCTGATAATATTTCATTTTCAAGCACAGTTTATGTTCTCTAGGCCAGGGCCTTCCTAATACTATATATATATATATATATATATATATATGTTTCTTTTTTCTTTTTTCGTAGGCTTCGTATGCTTTTCTATCTAGCCAGGTTTTACCTACGTAAGTTATGTTGTTCTGCAGCCCTGGTTTGTGAAATC
>WNWU01000017.1:30983533-30995835 GCA_012654045.1 Ptyas mucosa
ATATATATATATATATATATATATATATATATATATATAATCTAACTCCAGTGCTATAATCAGAGGCCTTCTTTATCTAGTATAATATTTTATTTTCAAAACTCTTACCCTTGCACAAAACATAAATGGAAATTAACATTAAAGATGACAAAATCTCAAAGGGAAAAGATTTTATAAAAAATGTTGGAAAAAGAAATATGTACAGTGATACCTTGGTACGCAACTGCTTTTGAATCTCAATGCATTTTGATGTGAACATTTTATCATCGTTTGTTTGGTACTCAACGCACAAACTAGAACTTGTCAGTGTTGGCTGCCTTGTGACTCACTACGTTATTCCTTATGGGAAAAATGTGTTTGGTACTCATCATTTTTGGTACTCATCGCACCTCCCAGAACCAATTAACAGTGAGTACCGAGGCACCACTGTATGCCTTTTTTTAAAAAAATCATGCTTGTGAATTTTAATGGCCATCATGAAGTTTGACATCGGTTTTCCTCGTGGATGTAATTATGAGAGTTTAAGCCCAGGACAAATGTGGAAAGGCAAAAAAAAAGGGGGGGGGTGTAAAACTGTGCCATAATCTGGATAAGAAAAACAACATGTGATTTTGGGGCATGTGTGACTGTGCATGTCGCAATTTGTAGGGACACTTGAAAGCAGAAACATCTATATTTTTTCCTGGACTTCCATGGCTGCTTTCTACAGCTGCAGGAGGGGAACCTTCAAGTTCATTTCTCATTGGCATTCTTTTTTACAGGGTTGAAGCCTAAAGATTGGTACTGTAGCTTTTCATGTGTTACACTATCTGGCAACAGCTAAAGTATTCAATGCTTTTGCTCATTCATGTCCGATTCTCTGCCTGGACAAGTCCCTGTAGTTTTCTTGGCAAGATTTTTTTTAGAAGTGGTTTTGTATTGCCTCATTCCCAGGGCTAAGAAAAAGTAACTGGCCCAAGAACACCCAGCTGGCTTTATGCCTAAGGCAGGACTAGAACTCAGAATCTCCTGGTTGCTAGCCTGATGCCTTAAGCACTACGCCAGACTGGCTCTCCCATTCTGTGATTACATTCAGCCTGTTCAGTGGTACCAACTGAAAATAGGCTTGGCGGAGAAAGTCCAATTGATGCCAGATGCCGATCTGACTGTACTTTTAAAAATACCATTAATTCTTTATAACATCCTTAACCTTTACAGTATTAACTTTGTTCTAAAGTGGTAAAAGGGCTTTGTGCATACATGCTTTTAACCGCAGAGAATGGTTTAAATTTTGGAGTATGTCATTAAAATCACACATTACTCATGCAGCTTCCCTGCCTCCACTCCATAACAGAATAATCTCACCTCTGACAGTTTATCATGCATTTTATGTGTTGCTGAGGTTTTGGCACTTTAACAAGGTTTGTTTAATGAGATGCAGGTGATATTTTAGAAGTAACAATGGGGAGCAGAAACACAAGATGGTCATTTCGCCTCTTGGGTTTGTAAAACTCTTTTACATTGTTTTGGCTACATTGTAGATGGATAACTTTTTACACAGCTTCCCTTGAGTTCCTCCATGCACACTGTGAATCCATCTGGTCTGAATATGGACTCCTGGCCCAGAGCAGCAAATGTGTCTTTGCATAGTGTAATATGAAGGTTAGCCATGGAGTAAGGCAGGAAAGTAATATGAGGGAACATAAATTGTTTCCTTAAAAGCACCATCATTCAATACAGTTGATGATTTCCAACTTAATAAATCTTTACTGTCAGTGCCTCCAGCTACCCCACGCAACCTTCCCATAAAATGTCATGCCGTGGGTGTGCACCTGTAAAAATTCTGGTTTGTGTCCATTTGGAAGAGGCAAACTTTGTAATTGCAGGCTGCTTGTGATCATTGCAATAAAATGTAATCCAGATTGAAAAGTAGGGAAAGAATTGCCAGCATTATTATAGCAAACAAATAATAAAGAAAAACAAAGATTTGGTGACTATAAAGATACATTTTTTAAAAAATGATCTAAGGATTAAAATGAACTTTTTAAGACATTTCATGAAGAACAATTTTTCAAACATTCCACAAGTTATTGATAAATGTCTGGGTACAACAATCCTTAGAATGTTGACCTGAAAAAAATGAAACTATCAATAAACTTTTTATTGTTGACTGTTTAATTCAGTATGTAACAATAAG
Source organism: Ptyas mucosa (assembly GCA_012654045.1). Classification (NCBI taxonomy): domain Eukaryota; kingdom Metazoa; phylum Chordata; class Lepidosauria; order Squamata; family Colubridae; genus Ptyas; species Ptyas mucosa. The sequence continues at coordinate 30,985,710 of WNWU01000017.1, forward strand.
TAACAAATGTGTTTTCTTTGCTTAGTTTTTGCTCCCCATGCCAATTTCTCTATCCTACATCATGCTCTTTTAAATTTATGATAATAAGGAATGTATGCTTAGGCATTGGCCTTAGAGATAAGGCACTCATTTATTGGCTAGCAAGTGAACAATGATAGACAGACAGTGCAAAAGAGCATAGATCATTCTTTTAAAGTTGGTGCCATAGACTTGATTCAAGGGGATCAACTACTGGCTTGAAAGTTTCTTCCTGTTCAGAAAAAATGAAGGAAGCTTAGAATGCCTTGAAGTTTCACACTTCCAGTGATGACGTCATTTGACAAATGGAAACTTCACCTCACTCACCTTGTGTTTCCACACGGAAGGGCCCCAGGATTTCTAGAAATGACCATTTACCTCATAAAACCTAGTTCCAATAACAGTGAAAATACTCGATAGCTCAGGATGTATTTTATTGGATTCCAGCCCATGAAACAGCAAAAGAATAAACAGGTAGTAGATAAGGCACCTATTTAAAAAAAGCTTCTGTGGAAAAATGACAACACAATAGTACTAATACAACATTCATTGTCAGATTATTGCTGAAAATATTACCTGCTTCCACAGTACTAACAGCTATCCAAAAGAACTTTGCTCTGACTGAAGAGAGCTGCTGACAATAATATTTAAAGGATGCACAAAATCCCACCAGTTTATTTATGAGGGAAAAAATGACAATTAAATCCAAGCTGGATGAATGTTTCTTCATTCATTAAGGCAACAGGAAATGCTAAAGTTGTTTTAAGTGTACACTTGCAAGAAAGCTCTTCTAGATTATCTAGTAGTTTGTAGCTATTCTCAATGGGATTTGCTCCTCATTTTTCAGAAAATACTGGGATTTCCCAAACCATTGCTTGAAAACAGCTGGCAAGTAATATTCTGAGTATTGTAATGATATTGCAGCTGTTGTTTAACAACTACCTATAAACCTGCAAGATGGACCAGCATTATCTGTTTAATTATTGGCATTATTTCTATCCCATTTTTCAGCTTTCGATAGGCCAATGGGGAAATAATAAAATCTCAAGTAGAACATAAATACTTATGTACCAGAAATATTAATATAGCAGAAAGATTCCTGAAATGTCATTCAGCCCTGGCCTGAAATAAGGGGACAATCTGAAAACTGCTTTAGCAATAAGTGTAGATGAAGACTCAATCAATCCATTGTCTTCTCCTGCCATCTGTTTTTTGGTCACCTTAAAAAGGCCTCTTTTTAACACAGATGGCAGTGAAACAAAAAATTACTCCAAATTTCCTCAAAATATTTTTTTTTCCTGAGAAAACATCTGAAATTCTTTTTCTCATTTTCCCCAAGGAAACCCTCTTTGCTGAAATGTCTTCAACTGTTATCCATTACATTATTCTGATGGCTATCATGCCTTCAACTCCTTCCCAGATTGAGGCTTAGGGCTACAGCATTATGGAGATTGAAAATACTAGTTAGGCTGCCATTGTTGCACTTGTTGGTTCTTCGTGGAGGGCCAAAAGCAAAACCAAGACTCTCTTCACCCTCCTCCCTCAAAAAATAAATTTAGGAAAAAGGACCATGAAGTGTTCCTGATTTGGCTGATAAGGAGCTCCATATCCGAGAAGAGGTTGGAAGATGGTTTTCTCCTAGCTTTGGATTGGTAGAGAATTCTGAGAGACAGAATTACAGAATAATGGAAGGCATCTTCGAGGTCTTCTAGTCCAACTTCCTGCTCAGGCAGGAAACCCTATACCAGTGATGGCTAACCTTTTTGCCATTGCATGCCAAAAGCAGGGGGAGCGTGGTGGGGTCACACGCACGCATGCCCACATCCATAATTCTATGCACCCTGCCCCCCATTCCCCCCCCCGCTTTTGGCACGTGATGGCAAGGTGAACCCGGTAGGTCCGTTTTTCGTTCTCCCCAGGCTCCAGAGCCTTTCTAGGAGTCCGGGGAAGGCAAAAACGGCCTTTTCCACCCCACCCAGAAGCCCCCTGGAGGCCGGAAACAGTGTGTTTCCTGACTTCTGGTGGGCCCAGAAGGCCCGAAAATCAGCTGGCCAGTGCACGCATGCGTGCCAGAGCTGAGCTCGCGTGCCCACCGAGGTGACTCCACGTGCCACCTGTGGCACCTGTGCCATAGATTCGCCATCACGGCCCTATACCATTTTAGATATGGCTGTCTCATTTCTTCTTAAAAATGAGGGATGGAGCAACTTCCAACTTCCTGTAACCGTTCATCATACTCTTTAGCCTCCAATCCCCTAATCATCTTTGTTGCTATTCTCTGCACTCTTTCTAGAGTCCTAACATCTTTTTTTGTATCATGGTGACCAAAACTGGATACAGTATTCTAAGTATGGTCTTACCAGAGCAGGCTATGTTCTTCTGTATTTGAAGACGTGCATCCTTCTTTGCACCCATGCTTAGGTTCGAACCTGGAATGGTGGGCTTATATCTTACACCAATGGCCATGGTGCTTGCTGATCAGTTTTATTTACCTTTTTCTTCTTCTTCAGTGACTACAGAAAGCTCCAGTCGCTTACACTTTTGAGTTTTTGTCATCTCCAAATAGTTGTCTTTGATTTACTTGTTAAAGGACGCAGTGGCTCAGTGGCTAAGACGCTGAGCTTGTCGATCAAAAGGTCGGGCAGTTCAGCGGTTCGAATCCCTAGTGCTGCATAATGGAGTGAGCTCCCGTTACTTGTCCCAGCTTCTGCCAACCCAGCAGTTCGAAAGCACATAAAAAATGCAAGTAGAAAAATAGGGACCACCTTTGCTGGGAAGGTAACAGCATTCCATACACCTTTGGCATTTAGTCATGCTGGCCACATGACCAGGGAGACGTCTTTGGACAGCACTGGCTCTTCAGCTTTGAAATGGAGATGAGCACCGCCCCCTAGAGTCGGGAACGACATATGTGCGAGGGGAACCTTTACCTTTACCTTTACCTTTATTTACTTGTTGCAGTCCACTTGTTTCCTATTCCACCCATGAGATCTTCCCCCCCAATCTTGATTAGCCAGAGTCAAGCATACATGCCTGAAAAGAGGACTGAAGACTTGGCAGGGAGTCTGACTCCGTGAGCCTCACTGGTCTCTTTCTGTTTCCAGGGAACTGGGTTGCAGGGAACACTTGGAAACTGAGAAAAATGATTCCCAGCTTGAAAGAAGCAATTATGGAAGGGAAAAATGGGTGCTTGCTTATTTTATATGAAGGAGAACTGAAACCACATTCCCAAAACGTTTATTTTAAAAAATGTTCAGGTTATGTTTCCATGTCTTTAAATGGCCAACTCCAGGTTAATTTAGGGATGGGGGGGAGGGGGTTTCTCTCTCTAAGTCTCACAGTTTTGCAAATTGGTTGTTTACATCTTTTTTATTCTAAAGCCAGATGCCTGGTAAAAGTTTCACAGTATCAAACTCCCCTTGCCTTGCACCTGAGACAACTCTCTTTGGTATTTATTTGAACAATTCTGTCTGTGGTGAGCACTGGAGAGAGAAAAGCAGTGCATGATTACGTCCCCTATTTATTAATGTAAGAAATGCAAAGGAAGGAAGGAAAAGATGAGATATTTTTCTTTAAAAATGTAATGTCTTTGTGTTAGTCATACTGATACATTCTCATTTTGAAAATATTAAAAAAAACTGGCTCAGCCATCTTATTTGGAGCTCACAGAAGAGCATGCAGTTTAGCATCCTCAAGGCCCTCCCGCCAACTTTTAATTAATTTTTTAATGCCAAATTTTAACCATCTTTGTTCTATGTTTTAAACATTCTATTTGGACGCTGATCAGAGACCGTCTACGATGGAGATGGACAGTTTCTAAATATGATAAACAAACAAACAAACAAATAAAAATACATTAAATGCCTAAAGAAGTAAGCAATATTCACATACCACCAAAGATATCCCCTTATACTGCTGCTTTGGAAGCATGGTTTGGCTTTATGAATGTAGCTGGATAGTTTTAGCAGGTAAAATTCATTTGGGTGTCAGCCTTTTGCTGTTATTATTTTCTGCTACGGGCTATAAAGAAAGATTAACATCGGACTGAATCATCAAGCCAAATTTCTCAAGCCCTTGGTATCAAACCAAGCAGGTTTCTTTTTTAAATTGGTTCCTTGTTTTGAGTCATGTTACTGCTGTTGGAGGGCATGTGGGAGGCCCAAAGGAATATCATTTGAACTAATGAAACAGACTATCTTTGGCAGAAGGTATGTTCCTGAGATGTTTTTCAGAAGGTGCTGAAGTAAGTTAGCTATACTGGCTGTTACCTCACAGTGCAGTTAGTTTTCTTGAAAGAGGTAGAGCAACCTGGTGCACCTAAATAATTTGTGTGCTTCGACTTTGAATGTACCTAACTGCAGTCCAACTCCTGAGGTTTTAGGGGGTTTCTTTTTCTTGTAATCAAATTAATCTCTCCAAATTCAATATCCTCAAATAGAATTTGAGTATACGTTTCCTTTTTGGGCTTCAGTGTTTCCGCTTACTCTGTTCTCCATCAATTATGTCCCTTCAATGCTATTTAGCTGCTTTTTCCATGCTGGGGTAATTTTAATGCTTCCAATTTTTTCTTTTGTACCTGTGAGGAAGCCAATCACCCACCCGGTACCAGTACTCCATCCATATCTTCGCTCCTGCATGCTCCTTCTTATTCCAGATGCCCCAGCTTCATGGCGATTCGCAATGACCGCCCCCCCCCCCCTGCCATGGGATCAAAGAGTTTTGTCTGGCTTTCCGAGGAACTTGCCTGTTCCACTTTAGCCTACGAGATGCCTCTCCTTCTTCACTGTTCCTACAGGACAGTTCCAGTCTGAAGACCCCCCCCCCAATAGCGGTTTGTCTGGCTGGGTTTTCTCCAGACTCGTTAGAGCCTGGTATTTCCCCAACCAGTCTTGCCGTGACACTTCCAGGTTCCCTTAGCAATGGCTTTCCTGAAACAGAAAAAAGAGAGGTCATAGCAATAACAGACTTATAGCAGTTTACGGAGTCAGCCTACTGTCCTCAACAATCTGGGTCGTCATTTTACCGATCTCGGAAGGATGGAAGGCTGAGTCAACCTTGAGCCTGGTGAGATTCGAACTGCCAAATTGCATGCAGCCGGCAGTCAGCAGAAGTAGCCTGCAATACTGCATTCTAACCACTGCACCATGATGGCTCAACAAGGGAATTGTCTGGTTGAGGACATGGTGGCTGGTGGTTCATATTGAATACCTAGTAAGCTGTTACTGAAGTATGTCACTCTGGGAAAGATTTTCTTAAAACACTTGAAAATCAAGCTGAACCAGTTTAAAGATAGCATATGGATGTGACTGACATTAATCAGACAGATGTGATACAGATTAAGTCATATCTGAATTCTTTGGCAGGCTTCCTTAATCTACATATGTGAATCTAGATTGATGTCATTTTCTCTCTCTTCTTTTGTAAATATTGCAGCAAAATCTCTTACTATTTTGAAATGGGAAGCTCATGAAAACACCATTACATGGTATACTAAACCATTAGTATAAGCCTTCTGTACAGAATCTAATAGCTTCATCCCTATAAAATCCATGAAGAAAATCCTTAGTTCCTCCCCACCCACTCTCACAACCAAGTATATGACTTGATTCCATTCTTCTCCCAAAATGTCACTTCTGTTATACTGAATAGATATTTATTAGCAGTGGTATTAAGTTCACCTGAATGTATGAAGAGAAGCTTCAGTATTTTATTGCAGTAGTTCACATAGAAGAATTCAAGATCTAGCTCCAGATAACCTCTATTCCAGTTCACCATCTTACAATTTTTATTTTGTGAACAAGTGTTTATATCCTTTTTTATTTCCTGCCAGAATTGTTTGCCGGTCTTGTGGGAACTTGAAGATAGCTCAACAAAACCCAGCCCAACCCTTGACAAAGCCTTAGAATAGCTCTGCAAGACTCAATTCCAAACTCTTTCGTTCCTCTAAAGTTTAAACAAGATTTAAGCCACACCTTTAGTTTTTCTTCGATTGAAAGTCCCCGCTTTCGGCAGAAAACCTTATTGCCAAGCTCATGAAAAAAAAAATTTCTGTGGAGTCCTTGGTTCTCTCTGAGCTTGATTGTCTGCTTGCAGATAGCAATAGCAATAGCACTTAGACTTACAGTATATACCTCTTCACAGTGCTTTACAGCCCTCTCTAAGTGGTTTACAGAGTCAGTATATTGCCACCAACAATCTGGGTCCTCATTTTACCCACCTCAGAAGGATGGAAGGCTGAGTCAACCTTGAGCCTGGTGAGATTTGAATTGCCAAATTGCAGGCAGCTGATAGGCAGCAGAAGTAGCCTGCAGTACTGCACTCTAACCACTGCACCACCATGGCTCAGATATTCATTCATTCATTCATTCATTCATTCATTCATTCATTCATTGGAATTTGTCAAACAAAAACGAGAACAAAAATAAGAGAATAAAAATACAATGGCAGGGACGATAGGCACGTTAGTGCACTTATGCACGCCACCTCTACTGACCACTTAAGTACGAAATAAGGTCCACGGAAGTCAATTTGTGACTGCAACTGTGAAAATTTGTAGCTGAAACAACTGAATCAGGTAGGGCATTCCAGACTTTGACAACTCTATTACAAAGTGTAATAAAGTGAGGGTCATTTGTTAGATCAATGCCACCTAGCTTATACTTGACATTCTAATTACGTTTACCAATATGTAAGGCAGAGCATTTATTAATCGAAATTTGAAGTTGCCAGATAGATGACCATTCAGACACATAGTCGAGATCACTTTGCAAAACAACAGAATTATCGGTAGAATTGAATAATTTGACGTCATCGGCAAAAAGAACACAATTGCTTTTAAGTTGCTGTTGTGTTACCCAACTAAGTAACATCTTCAGTGCCAGATAATCATCCTCAGTGAGCACTGATGATGCTACCTAGACAGATAATGAAACATCTGCAAGCAAACCACCAAGCTCAGACACCACCAAGGACTCTCTAGTTCAACTCTGAGCTACACAGATTTTCTTCTATTGAAAGAAGTTTGTGCTTTAGAATTGGGGCAAGGAACTATTTTCATTGCCTTAACAGTCATTACTGTATAATAAAAGATATGCACAAAGCTAACCCTATGCAATATATCTAACAACAGCCTTCCCACATCCCCCAAGCTGATAGTTCTCCCATTTGCATTAATGCCAACACGAATTGTGTGTCTGTATTCTAACTGATGAGCTTACTAAGGTGTGACCAGAATCTTTATTGAAATCTACGATTTTTCCGAGCTCAGATGTGCATTGTAAATAAGAATGTGTTCTAATCTCTGGGGTTGGTAAAGCATAGCAAAATCAAAAGCAGCTTGTTGGGAACATTATTGTTAAGCATTATTTAAAATAAAAGATTGCTCACATATTTAGGGGTTTCGGTTATAATAGTTTCTCCTCAGACTAATCAGCTGGCATTCTGGCTAGTGATTTATTTGTTTACTTGGTTTATATAGCTGCCCTCTAGACAAGCAATTCAGGGTGGCATAGGAGTAAAAATAATGAAAACACATAGAAATGAAAAATCACAAAATACAATAAAAGCATAAAGTAAATTATCCCAGAGGCATTTCAACTATTGAACAAGAGCCGAGGTGGCGCAATGGTTAGACTGCAGTACTGCAGGCTATTTCAGCTGATTGCTAGCTGCAGTTTGGCAGTTCAAATCTCACCGGCTCAAGGTTGACTCAGCCTTCCATCCTTCCAAGGTGAGTAAAATGAGGACCCAGATTGTTGGGGGCAATAGGCTGACTCTGTAAACTGCTTAGAGAGGGCTGTAAAAGCACTATGAAGTGGTATATAAGTCTAAGCGCTCTTGCTATTGCTATATCATACTAGATGGGTTAGAAAATTAAGGAGAAAAAAACAGGGTCTCAAAGCCTTACAAGGGGCAGGCAGAGTTGTGGCCATCTAGTTTTTTTGTGGGGATACTATTGCGGGAAGGAACAGCAACAGAGAAGACATATTTCTGGGTCCTATAAAATGACATTGCTGAAGGGACAAAAACTGGAACATACCATTTCTGTTAGATCTTTTTGGATAAGCAGAGATAATTGAAGACAGGTAGACCTGAAAATAAGCAGGCCCTGTGCCATAATAACAAGCATTTTGAATTACAACAGAAATCCACTGACAACCAGAGCAGTTTGCAAAGTAACAGTAGTACAGGGGCACGTCAAGTGCACCCATAACTACAGGCACTCCTACATTCTGGATCAGCTGTAGCTTCTGGGTGGTACTTAAAGATAACTCAATGTAGATAATATTGCAATATTCCAGATAAGAAGTGACCAAGGCTTGTGTAATCAGGAGTAACCAGGGCAACCAGGGGCTGAGATGTATAATTGCATATCAAAAACACAGTAGTGATAGTTAATCCCATGCAGATAAATGATTTCATCCGGTAGCCTTATGCAAATATTAAATAGGAATGGGAAGCAAGCTCTAAGGTACCACACAAATTTAAAAGCTGAGGGCTAGATCTCTCCCCCCTGCACCAACATTTATTGGTATTAACTTGGAGGAAAGACAATCCAGTGCCTCTCTCTCCCAATCCTCTGAGCCACTTTAGAAGGATATCACACCCTCCTTAATTCAGACTGAGACTGAGTCACCTTCTTGCACAAGAATGAATTCATCACCAACTAGACTTAAACATCCTTGACCAATCAGGCGGAATATGAATGTGATCATACATACAGCTGTAAAGTCTCTGTCCATGTCCACAGGACCTTAAACTCATCCTAGATCAGGGGTCTCCAACCTTGGCAACTTTACAATTTATGGACTTCAATCCTCAGAATTCCTGAAGCGCATGCTGGCTGAGGAATTCTGGGAGTTGAAGTCCACAAGTCATAAAGTTGCCAAGGTTGGAGACCCCTATCCTAGATTACCACACTAGACTTGTGCTCATTAAACTAAACGGGGCCTGCACTACTGGAATCCAGCTCCCAACAAATCTCAGTGATTTAATCTGCTAGATGCCTCAAAAAAATATTACCACAGCAGCTTTTTCAAATGATCTTCCAACCTGCTCCTCCCTAGGAGAGAACCAATTACTTCAAACAGAGCTTCTGAGTAGCAATGCGGTAAGAAGAAAAATACTTATGTTTTGCCATTCTTTTCACCACGATAAAAATCTTTAATAAAAGCTGTTAACCAGGCTCACTTTTCATCTTCTTTCAGCAGTGGTCTCAAGGGTGTCTTCTCAGAGTGTCTGTGGAAATCAGGGCTCCTCTAGGATCCTCCTGCAGAGAGGGGTTATACAGTTATCTGGAAGGAATTTTGGTCCTGTGGGTTTTGATGCAGTGGACAGGATTCTCATGACTGTTACCTCAGCCATCTGCGTATTAGAGCCGTGTCCTTCCTAGTTGGCTAAGGCATTTCAACTAGTGGTGCTATTCAGCTGGTTCTATCCAGTTCAGGCAAACCAGTAGCGGCGGCTACGGGAGGCTCCGCCCAGACATCATCATGTCCTATTTTTTATGTTCTGCCCATGCGCGGAAGGCCCTGAGCATGCACGGAGATGGCGCGTATGAGCAAAGTGAGTGAGAATGCGTGCACTCACATTTGCAAACTGGTAGCGAAGGTAAGTGAATACCACCCCTGATTTCAACAGGTGACACATGATTGGGTTCTCGTAGTGGTGAACTCCACCTTAACAAGATTCATATAGACTGGCTGATTTGTCCTAATCTTAACTCACTTCTTGTGCACTCAATACTAGAGGCCTAAAAAAAATCTTCAATCTTCATATTGCAGACATCAACACATGCGTATCACCACGCATCATCCACTTTCCAAGGGACTAATCAGGACCATAAAAATAACTCACTCCAGCCAACCTACAAAGAGTGATCTGACAGAGATATCATTATTGTTGTTGCCATGGTGGGTAGAGTGGATTTTTTAATGGATTTTTATTATGCGATGGATTTTTAAATGATGTAAGCTGCATGAAGTCAACTATATGTGAGTTGGGCAGCTATATAAATTTGGAGAAGAGAAGAGAAGAGAAGAGAAGAGAAGAGAAGAGAAGAGAAGAGAAGAGAAGAGAAGAGAAGAGAAGAGAAGAGAAGAGAAGAGAA
>WNWU01000017.1:31005082-31069973 GCA_012654045.1 Ptyas mucosa
TATATATATGTGTGTGTGTGTGTGTGTGTGTGTGTGTGTGTGTATACATGTATGTATGTTTTCTGAGGTTTTCGCGGGTGTTTGTATGTAGGTCTTTGGTTATTCGGGTTTTTTCCCGCGTAAAATTGGAAGTGTCTTGGTGACGTTTCGACAAAGTCTCATTCGTCATCTTCAGGCTGGTGTTCTCGGCTTCGTGCTTCCAGCTAAGATGTAAGCTAAGATGTTCCTCGGCCCTGGTTCTGTGAAATCTCATTCACAACTTCTGGGCTTTTTACTGCAACTCTGTGTTGGCCTATGGGAGATTCAGATAGATCCATTTCTGTCTTATTAGACTTCTTCAGTGAGCTTTTTATGTATATATATAAAAAGAAGAAGTTTCTAATAGGGCTGAGGACATTTAAAAATGATTTGGAAAAAGAGCCACATTACATAGGAGAACAAACCCCTCAGGACCAGATTCAGCAGTCCATCTGCATTTAAAAGACAAAGACCACTCTTTTCAAGATAGCAAAGTCCACATTTTGGACAGAGATCACAGCTGGTTTGAAAGAGGAGTCAAAGAGGCCATCTATGTCAAAATTGAACAGCCCTCCCTCAACAGAGAAAGAGGGATATGACATCATCTATCTCCAGTCTACAACATAGTCCTTTCAGCAGTTCTAAGAAAGCTCCACACCCATTTGCACTACTCAGGTGACCCTGAGGACACAGATAAACCTCCAGGTGGCCTCAATGACTCTCTAAAAGAATGCAAATGATCAGCTGTCTGCAAGGAGTATAAATCCTTCCATTCCCCACCATCCAGTCAGAGCTGAAGTACAGTAGTGGCCAAAATTGTAGAAACCTTTTGGGAAAAGTATATTTTTGAGGTTTGATGACTAATAATACCACTTTTTTTTTTTTTGGAGTTTCAAGATAATCATATTCCACTGCTGGAATGGCCTGGGAATAGCCCAGACTTTAACCCGATTGAAAATTATGGAGCCGACTAAAGAAACTTGTTAGTCAGAAGTGACCCAGCAATAAAACCTAGTTAATAGAAGCAATCGTTCAATCTTGGTTTCACATTATAACAGCTGCAGATCTAAAAGTTCACTCCATGGGAAGACGTTGTAAGGCCGTAATTCATGCTAAAGGTTACCCAACTAAGTATTAACTGACAGGGTGATAATTTTTGTATATCTCGTTCTTTTCTATGGTGATAATTTTTGTATATCTCATTTTTTCTATGTGTTTCACTTTTCTTCTTTATACTGTAACTGATATTCTAATAGCAAATCCTTCATAAAAGTTATTGCATTACATTCTTGATTAAATTATCTTTCCATTGATATATAATTTCACGGTGCTACTCCAAAAAAAAAAAGTGGTGTTATTAGCTAGTTTTAGAAAGTATACTTTTCCCAAAAGGTTTCCACAATTTTGGCCACTACTGTGCTTCTTGGAGGAGAAGAGAAGCTTTTCTTCTTCAAAGAAAAACCAGAAAGTCCAGTTGCCTCTTGAAAAAGCACCTTTGGGACATGCCACTTATTAATCCATTTATTAGCCCATCACTCCAGATAGGTGAGTGTTCCTTGGTATTGGTTTAAAAATAGAAACAGATCTAGGTATCATCCGGTTATTATTAATGAGCTCCAGTCCTCAAATCCCGGGTAGCTTTTCAAACGATTTAAAGAACCTAGGAGATTACATAAAGACCCAAGGCACTCCGTTAGAGCAGAGCTAGAGGGTTGATATTCTGAGAATATTGTAGATGGATTAGAATCACTGTCAAATGTTATCCTGATATTCTGTAGCAACAGCTGCACTTTCTTGATTATGCATACTTAAATATGCATATTCAGATGCTACAGACAAGTCAAAATCGGTTGCAAGCCGTAAACCTGTTAGACTACCAATCTATTGGGAATACAAAGATACACAATGTGTAACAAAGTGCTTCTCAAACTCTTGGCCAAGATATAGATGTGTGTATTAATTTGGGTTACATCATTGAAGCAATAGGAATCTGACAGATACTATGATTCAAGTCAGAATTGGTTTCTTAACATAATACATGCTAGTATTCATGCATTTCATTTTGGAAGAGATTTGTATTGCTGAGGCCAAAACAAATCAGGATCATTAAGCGTGTGGTATTTGGAATACCGTAATAAAATCCATAGCTACCGCAAATAGGTGTGCACATATGGCTAGATAAATTATAATTGCACAATTTTCTGAGCATGCAACTAACAATCTGGAGACATACAACCTGGATAGAGAATCCTACTTCATTGGCTGGAGTACTCTGGCCCTGAAGATGCTGACATTTCTAATATTCTTTCTGTAATAGATCAGCAGGACAAAACCAAAATGCCAGATGTTTGTCTTTCCATTTCCTGGACACGTTTTTAAAAAGCAAAAAACAAAATGTTCCCACCCATTACACACGCTCTGGGTGGGATATAATTTAAGTCAGTGCCATGTAGCATGGGCTGAGGTTGTGGTAGGACATCGGCAGGATTGGTATGGAGATTGCACTTCAACATCATGTCCTGATCCCTCCGGGCCCCCTTTTCTGAGCTGTCTGGAGGACACCGGATCATCTTTCTGATAGAAGAAAAGACTGTGGAAATGTTCATGAACCTTGGGAGAGAGAATTTGATGTGGGCTTTCCCATACTGAGACTGCAGCCCTCTTTCTCCCATCTTGAAGGCTGCTATTTCCCATGGGAATGGGAAAGGACAGCCCACTGACCACAGAGTGGGAAGGCAGGTGTGCTGCTGTGGAAAGGGGTCAACCGGAAGTGGGCAGATCCCAGTCCCTTTATAAATCTGTACTTCTGTATTGTACTTCTAACAAACCATCCATCTTGCAAATAACAATGCTTGTGTTGGAGGAAGATGGAAAACATCATTTGCATATCAGCACAGATAACTTGAAGTTATATGGCTTCAACTGGGGTAGGGGATGGGATGAAGGATGCATCAGGTGGGTGTGTCCTTAAGAGACAGTAAGTGAGTTATTTTTGACTTTGCAGACCCCGAGCCACACACAGTTCTTGGCTTAGTCTCATGTTGTCCCTATGTCAGTGCTCCAGGGTAGATCAGACTAGGAAACCAAAGTTATGAACACTAGTACTACTTTTATTATACAATTATAGTATTAGAATCTTGCAAGTCTGAATGTGCTTCCTTTCTCTCCACCTTTATCCTAAAGAGAATTAGGTAGGGGATCAAGTTTGAGATGTTTTTTCAAATTACACTCCTGCTTTGGACTCATATTTCTCTTATCTGACCATTGCTTTGGCTCTACCTCTTCCTCCTGCACCACAAGGTTATTCTCACAAGCCATTACACCCTGAACTCCATTCTAATTGCAAACACCCTTTACAAAAGATCAGGTTGGAACAGTAACCATAGCCTACATCTGTCCTGGGAAAAGAAAACAATAGAGAATTTAGGGAGTGTCAAAGGGAGCAAGAATGCCAAGAAGAGAAAATGGTGGCTTCAACTATTTTTCACTCAGACCCTATTCCACATTTTCCTGAAATCTTTCCATTTTAAACTTTCAAGAATGTGTCTGTGGAGAAAGAGTTCTCCACCTCTGATTGTGGAGTCCAAATGGGGAGACACGAGAAGGAATCTTTTGGACAAGTAAACGGAAAGCAGGGAGGTGAAATGAGCATGGAAAAATTGGCACCAAGGTTGCTTAAGTTAACTTTTAAAATATCAATCCACGAGTTTAAAATAAAACAAAAGCAAACCCTAGGAGAAAGGGAAACCCTAACAGCTGCTAATTATTGTTGTTGCATCTAAAGAATTTCCATTATTGTCATAAGGAGAGTTTAGGAAAAAAGGAGAATTGATTTGATAATCTGGATTTGGCCATGTTAGGTATGTTTCAGTGCTGGGATTCAAAAAAAATTTATTACCGTGTTTTAAATTTTTTATTACCAGTTCTGTGGGCATGGCTTGGCGGGCATGGCTTGGTGGGTGTGGCAGGGGAAGGATACTATAAAATTTCCATTCCCTCCCCACTCCAGGGGGAGGTTACTGTAAAATCCCCATTTCCTCCCAATCAGCTGGGACTCAGGAGACAGAGAATAGATGGGGGTGGGGCCAGTCAGAGGTGATATTTACCGGTTCTCCAAACTACTCAAAATTTCCACTACCGGTTCTCCAGAACTGGTCAGAACCTACTGAATACCACCTCTGATATGTTTCTACACAAACACATACCTACATTTTAAAATTTAGGACATTCTGTAAGAATTGGCACCGGCAGAATCCCTGCTTGTGAAGCCACTGTGTTTCATGAGCAAATGGCTGTAGTCCATAATAGATCACTCAGATCACACATCTTATGGTTATGCATAAGTGACGTATTGTGGATTCCCATCTGGATTATGAAGCACATGGATAATTGGGGTAAAAGTCATGATACTATCCTGTCTGTAAAAAAATCTTCCCTAGGTTCCAGCAAAGAAGATGACCTCACTCCATGCAAAATTTGTTAACAATTTCCTCCATTTGGTAGGGAATATTCAATATTCTATCAAGGAGAATAGCAAATACTCCATATTCAAAAGGGGATATTCCATACGCACATCAGATACAATATATGATCTGGGTGATCTGTTATGCTCATTTTGAAGTACTGGGGCTGTGGTAGTTTCACCCAGTCTGTTTGGTAACAGAGCGTTTTAATAGGCCGGCCTGCCATTTTGTAGGGAGGCAGGCATCCTTTCATTTGATAAAGGTAAAGGTAAAGGTAAAGGTTCCCCTCGTACATACATGCTAGTCATTCCCAACTCCAGGGGGCAGTACTCATCCCTGTTTCAAAGCTGAAGACATGTCCGAAGACATCTCCGTGATCACATGGCTGGCATGACTAAATGCCAAAGACGCACGGAACGCTGTTACCTTCCCACCAAAGGTGGTCCCTATTTTTCTACTTGCACTTTTTACATGCTTTCGAATTGCTAGGTTGTCAGAAGCTGGAACAAGTAATGGGAGTTCACCCCGTTACGTGGTGCTAGGGATTCGAACCGCTGAACTGCTGACCTTCTGATCGACATTTGGTCAACATTATCATTTGATAAGAGTGCTTTAATTCAGCAAGAGGTATCTAAAATCTCAGACTCCGGTTCCCTTCCAGAACATTTTTGTATGCAGGACAGAAAATGACAGAGAAAATGCTTTTGTGTGGCCTTCCAACTATTAACTGTGCAAACATAGATTTAAAATGAGTTGGTTTAAGTTGCAAGATTTGCATGGAAAAAGTAGCTAAAGTCACAAGACGACTCCAAAAATCTTTAAAAAAAATAAATTAGCTGACCTTAATTTTAGTTTACTGGTCTGGGCTACTGAGTAAAGAAAAGACAACTTTCTGCCATTGGAGGAAAACAGGGCAAAAAGTTATCATCATACTGAGATATTCTGCTTCCAGTGGACACAAAAACTTGACATGAAAAAAAAGTCAAACTGGCTGATAATAGACAGGAAGGATTAGTGTTGACACAACAGGCCTGACCGCACCCCCTTCTCCCCTCAATATAACTGAGCCTGATCTACAGCTGCGTCTGTTTGAAATCACCATTCAGCTGTATGAACAGGGGAAGCACAGGCAAAGATATCGGAAATATGGCGCATTGGGATATTCTTGAGCCTAATTGGGCTGACAGCTCTGACTCCAATGGTGGGCAATGTTTATTTACTCATTGTTGTGCGATGAGCAACTAGAAAGGTATGCAGGCTTTAAACCATGCTGATCTTGGTCCAAATGCTGTCTGGCTCCAGACTCAGTAAACTCGGACAATACAGCAGAAAAACTTCCTCTTTGCCATCACTTTTAAGTCTCTCCTGGCACAGATATGCAATGACCTCAGATCACAGTTGAAACTAATAAAGAATTTGTCTTCACAAAAATGCAATGTGCTGGCATAAGACTACATAGATGCAAATAACAGTAGCAAAAATACTGATAAATGTTGATATGAATAAGCAGCCTTTCTTGTGATTTAATTGCATTTATACAGCACGCACCCCCCACCCCAAAAGAGCTACTTACTGGTACATTTTATTGTTACAAATAGAAAAGATAGGAACATAATCAACATCATAATCACAGAATGCCCAACAATATTTTTGTCAAATGTTCTAACAGCAAAACATGTACTGTGTTTCCCCGAAACTAAGACATGTCCGGATAATAAGCCCAATTGGGCTTTTGAGCGCATGCGCTAAAATAAGCCCCCCCAAAATAAGCCCCCCCCCCAAATACTTAAGATGCATGCGCAGGGAGGGAAAGGGAGGGGGAACATCAGAGCCATTGCTGCCCGAGGTCAGCAGGTCAGATTCAGTGAGCCGGACACACCGCTGCCAGTCGGGAGAAGAAGAGAGAGAGGAGGCGCTGTGAGAGTGCCCATTTCTCACGTTCTTCTCTTCCCAGGTGGTGGCAGCACGTTCAGCTCCCTGAATGTGTCTTGCTGATCTCGGCTGGTGAGGGGGAATGGCAGGTGGGGAGGGGTGGGGTGGGGTGGGGTGGGGTGGTGGAGAAGCAAGAATTCTGCCACTCGCCCAAACCCCAGATCTCCTGTTTGCCCTGCAGGCTCTTCAAGAGGAAGGCGATTGAGCCAGTCCATGGCTTTTGCAATCCAAGCCAGCGCTTCTTCTCCTGCTCCCTGTTCCTCCCCCCCCCCGAGCGGTATGTAACTTGAGAACTAGCACCTTGGATTCTCTCTTTTAAACTCTTCCCGACCGTCCTTTTGTTCTCCGCTTTGGCTCCAGGAGCTGCAACCAACCCCCATCCCACCCCATCCCTGGCTGTGGGGGAGAGGGCTTGGGAGAACTTTGGCAAGGCTGGCTGGGGAACCCCCGGGGTGGAGACCCCCACCTCGGCCTTCTTGGCCACTTTGCAAGCCCAGCCTAGCCAGCCTCCTTGGTTGGCAGCCAGGGAAGTGGGGTGGGGAGAGAGAAGGTCCAAAAAGACCCCCAGGCTGCCCCGCCGTGCTTCTCCTGCCCCCTTGCCCTCTTTTCACACATTACCTCAGTCTGCAAACAAGACCACTCCCTGAGCTGCCATCCTCCTGATCTCCCACAATCCTTTCTCCAAAAGCCAATCACGCACAGCTTGCTTGCATGCAGGCTTGCCAAAAAAAAAAGGGGGGGTGGAAAAAAAGAAAAGAAGTTTCTGGACATTGGGGAGCTGCCACGATTGCTAGAGGCAGCAGCCTGAGTGGCACTGGCAGAGCAGCTGGTCGGCGCTCTGGCACCAGTCCCCCTGCCAGGGGCCAAGGTTTTGAGGTCCTGCACCTCAAAAATAATAAAACCCTGATAATAAGGCCAAGGCCATATTTCAGGGGTCAAAAGAAAATAAGACTCTGTTATTATTTTGGGGAAAACATGGTATATGTGTTAGGAAATTTTTAAAAAACCTAAACTTGAATGGAAAAGCAGGGTAAAATCCCATACATTCATTTTGAATGGGAGAGAGGAGTTGTGGCTTAAAACAATATATAATAAGCAAACGAACAAGGACAAAAATGACTCAAGTTTTTGCAAATACTAAACAGGGCAAATGCAAAAGGAAACACAAATTGTCTTCTGGAAGATGTACAAAACCACTGTCCAGACTGGGATTTGGCAATGGATCTGCTAGAGGCCAAGAACAAGGTATAAGCCACCCAGAGCTCTCTCTTATCCTCTCTTTCTGGAAATAGACAATAGACAGGCATTATACAAGACAGTCACTGCTTGTATGTCTGAGATTTAGGCTGACAAAGCAAAGTTCAAAATGCTGACAAGTCAAGTTCATTTGGAAAAGCGGTACCAGGTATTGGCCAAGCGGTACCAACCCCAAAGAAATTCCCCAATGAATTAAGTTAACAACCACCAACATTTAATAATAATAACAGAACAACAGAGTTGGAAGGAACCTTAGAGGTCTTCTAGTCGAACTCCCTGCTGAAACAGGAGACCCTCTACCATTCCAGACAAGTGGCTTTTAAAAGCCTATAGTGATGGAGTGAGGAGATCAACCCTGACTGCTCTTTAGAAGGCCAGATGAAACTCAAATACTTTGGCCACCTAATGAGAAGGAAGAACTCACTGGAGAAATGCCTAAGGCTGGGAAAGATCGAGGGCAAAAGAAGGGGAGGGCAGAGAATGAGGTGGCTGGATGGAGTCACTGAAGCAGTAGGCGTGAGCTTAAATGGACTCCAGAGGATGCTAGAGCACAAGAAGGCCTGGAGGAACATTGTCCATGAGGTTACGATGGGTCGGACATGACTCTGCAACTAACAACAACAACAAAAGTAATTGTGCACCACAACTTCTGAAAGCAAGTCGTTCCACTAGTTAATTGTTCTCACTATTAGGAAATTTCTCTTTAGTTCTCTCCTTGATTAGTTTCAATCCATTGTTTCCTGTCATTTCAAACACCAATTTGGTGTAGGGGTTGAGACCCCAGGCTGGAAACCAGGAGTCCATGAGTTCTAATCCCATCATAAGCACAAAGTCAGGTGAGTGACCTAGGGTCAAAGTCACTCTTTCTCAATCGTAGGAAAAAGAAGCAAACCACTTCTGAAAGAAAAACACACCAAGAAAATTTCAGGGACTTATTCTGACACAGCTCAGGATGATGATGATGATGATGATGATGATGATGATGATGATGATAATACTATTATTACTATTATTATTATTATTTTATTTCTATACCGCCCCTCTCCCGAAGGACTCGGGGCAATGTACAGCCTATTAAAACAAAGAATATACAAATATCAAAATTTAAAATTATTAAAAATATCACACAATTTTGGCCCAGATTAAAACCCCCAATTTAAAATAATTACATAGTTAGGATACAGTTTGGTCTAGTGGAGAAGGTGCTAGCCTAGAAAGCAGGAGACTGTGAGTTCTATTCCCACCTTAGGCTTGAAAGATGGTGGGTGACTTTGGGCCAGCCATTCCCTCTCAGCCCAACTCACTTCACAGGGTTGTTGTTGTTGTTTTTTGTTTTTTGTTTTTAAATAATATTCATTAAATATTTACAGTAAAATTAACACACAATAATGGTTGAAAAGCAATATAGGAAGCAAAACATAGAAACACCTAAACACAGGACTAAAACCAAACAACAAACAAGACTAACCAAGAGTTAAGCTCACTCTCCAATTAATATTAACTAATATCATCCTAGCCAAACATTTCAATGCAATCAGGTTCTTTTTATTAACTACAAAACAATCGGTCTGTTTTTATCAAAATTATAAAGAGTTATAAAGCCTAGTAAATATCTAGTTAATCTAATTAGACGATTTTATCACCCTTCTCCTAAGTTTAACCGTCTTTTGAGCCAAACAAAACATCTGTCCCAACTTCTATTATGTACTGAATCTTTCTTGTCTTTTAAGATATACGTTAGCCTGTCCATCTCAGCACATCGAAGAATCTTGTTTAAACAAAAATAAACTTCACAGAGTTGTTGTTATGGGGGCAAATAGGAGGAGGAAGTAGTATTAGGTATGTTCTCCACCTTGAGGTAGTCATAAAAATAATAAAGATAAGATATAAATACATATATAAAATAAATATTAGCTTAATCATGCATCCAGAAAATTACAAAAGAAAATATGTACAGTTGCTTTGAGTAGCTGTGACAGTGGCAGCAGCCCTGTCACTTTAGAGCACAAGTTAACTTCCTATTTGTTTTGAGGACAGTTGGTATGTGGAGACCACATAGTGAGGACATGCACAGTTACCTGAAATTGAATCTGTTACAGTTTGCAGCTGGTGAAAATCTTTCAGGACTGATATCATTTGTTTTCTGTCTCTTGTACTAATAGGGACCTGGTCACCATATTTTGTATCAGGTGCTGTTTCTTCAATTTTTTAAAGGAAACCTCCACATAAAGCACACTGGAGTAATCCAGTTGAATTGTAACCCAATGATGGATCTTGCAGAATCTGACCAACTAGGAAGGGTTGTATTTATGCCAACCCACTTTTCTCCTGACAATCGATTGACAGCTTGGAATCAAGGAGCATTCCCAAATCTATTGTTTCTGGGTTCACAGCAGGGGTGAAATGCAGTGGTGAGTTGCCCCCGGTTCGCACCGGTTCTATAGAACTGGTAGTAAAACCAGCAGGAGGCTCTGCCCACTGCCTCCAATATCATCAGAACGCTTCTGTGCATGTGCAGAAGAGCACACGTGTGTGCGAGCAAAGCAAGCACACACACGCGGCCCCATTGTGAACCGGTAGTAAAGGTAAATAGAACCCACCCCTGGTGAAATGCTACCGGTTCAGGCAAACCAGTAGCGGCGGCAGTGGGTGGTTTAGAGAACTGGTAGTGACAGCAGCGTGAGGCTCCGCCCACCCTCCCGGACGTTCTTACTTCCTGGTTTTAACCAGGATGTAACCTGCTTTTTACATTCTGTGCATGTGCAGAAGGCTTTGCGCATGCGCAGAGGGTCCAAAATCACACATGATGCATGTGCGGCTCACGAACTTCTGAACCGGTAGGGAAAGTAAGTAGATTTCACCCCTGGTTCACAGGTTTTGGTTCAGTCCGTGAATCTATTTTTTTCTTCTTACCAATTGCATCTTCCTCTTCCTTTTAGCTTGTCTGCTTCATTTGGACCATTACTGAAATTGGCTCCCATTCTGTGAGATGCTCCTCCATGTAGATGTGCGAAACAACATAAGGGCAATAAAGAACCCTGTGGGATGCCACAGTTCTATCCTCTGTGGCAAACTGTGATCTCCCAGTGTGAAGCCCTGCAAGGCTGGCAAACTCAGGAAAGGTGAACCACATGGATTTCCAAAAGTATCTTTACTGCTTAATAAGGTAATGTAACTGAAGCTCAAAAGCTCATCTAAGCAGTTCTGCCACTCAATGTATACCTAGCATAATGCTTCCCCTTCCCCTTGGATGAGGTGCCTCATTTGCAATTTTCCTCCTGCACCCCCCCCCCTAACTTCCCAGGGACAGCTACACATTCCATCACACCCACCAGCAACATCTGGAATATTCCAGCAGAAAGAACTGGAACCACTGTTAAACATTGCCCCAAGGGCCGACCCCACCAGACCACCCAAAAGGATATCATGCTCATTGGAGAAAATGACCTGAACCCCACATTAAGCATTAGGCAGGACTACTGCAAATGTATTATTCTAGCTGAACACTATAGCCTTTAGCCAAATGAGCCATCTTCTATAATAAGAAATAATAGATTATGAGCATATAGATTACATAAAGAGACATGGACCATCCATATCCAAGCAATCACATTATTATTCTTGGAGGAATTAGATGAAACTGCCCAATTAATTATATAAAAGTTGACTTACAGTATATATTTAAAAGTCATAGATTCTTTTTGAATGAAATTTAGAATAAAGACTGAGTTATTTAGGCTTGCACTTTGGGACAAAATTCACAAATGAAGTTTCGCCTCCTTGAGCTTTTGATGAAACTACTTCAGATGCTGACTTTTTTGTTTTGTTTTTGCATTGAACCATAATAATTGCTCATTGAAGTTCAATTGTTAAGATTATTAATCTACCAGTGTGGCTGTTAAGTATTTCCAAGGATCTAGCCCAATAACTCCATACACAGGTTATGCTTGATTCAAAGGTATTTATTTATCTCTTTCAGGTGAACATCTGGAATGGGCTGTGGACCCCTGGACAATACCTTATATACCAGGAAGGTGGGGTCAAGGTGAGGAGGGGTCAAGGGAAGGGTCAAGTGGGATGGGTGGTGTTAACCCTTGCCCTGCCATGGATATACAGAGTTAGGCATTTACATGCAACAAATCCCCCTCTAAATGCCTAACAATTGGAGATATGTGTGTATGCTGTACAAGTACTCCTAATTTTGAAGTTAAGTAGGCATGTTGTTTGTTCTGTAAGGGTTTTGTCAGGATGTCAGCAATTTGTTCAACAGTCTCACAATGTATGGCCTTGATGAAACCAATGTTTGACAATTGCCTAACGTGCTTATGTTTGATATTGATATGTGTGGATCTCTGACCCACAGTGTCCACGGCGGATATGTCTATGGCTGCTTTATTATCTTCATGAATAATTATTGGGTAAGCTGGTTCAGTCCAGATATTGGAAAGCAGGTCGTCGAACCATATCAAATTGTTAGCTGCCTTTGACAGGCAGATGTACTCTGCTTCTGCTGTGGATGTGGCTACCAAGTTTTGCTTCCCGGTGTACCAGTGCACTGGGCAGTTATTGATAAGGAATATGTAGCCAGAAGTGCTTTTCCTGCTCTTTGTGTCACCTGCCCAGTCAGCATCCACAGAACAAGTTAATACGGGTTCTCTGGAGTTTACGGTTCTAAAAATAGGCTTGCATCTATGCTGTATTTCAGATACCTAGTATTTGTTTCACACCTTCCCAGTGGTATGTTTTTGGGTCACTGACATGGCTAGACAGGAGGTTGACCGCTAGGATGATGTCGGGCCTTGTCCGGTTAGCTATGTACAGAAGGGATCCAATGACGGATCTGTAGAGTGTATTGTCCTTAAATGGTTCACCTTCTTCGTACATATGTTTCAGGAAGTCAGCCTGCGTGGGTGTTTCGCATGGCTTGGCGTCCTTCATGTTGCATTTGTGTAGGAGTTCCAATATTTTTTCTTTCTGGGAGATTCTGAATCCCTTCTGTGTTTTGTTGATTTGGGCCCCTAAGTACTTGTTCACCCTTCCCAATGTCTTTAGTGTGAAATGCTTCCCTAGCCTCTCAGCGAACTCATCGCATTTTCGTTGATGGATTATTTTGGATTATGTTGGCCAAAATATAAAATGTCGTCTACATAAACGAGTACGTACTCGATAGATGTGCCCTCTTTCTTGATGAAGAAGCAGAGATCAGCAGAAATGGCTGTAAAACCCATGTCTCTGAGTATCTTTGCTAGACACTCATACCACCTTTTTCCGGACTGCTTCAGTCCATACAAACTTTTATTCAACAGCCAAGTATCTCCCTTTTGTGTATCTTTCCCCAGGGGCACTTTGACAAAGATCTCTTTATCTAGTTCTGCATGGAGGTAGGCGGTCTGAACGTCAAATTGGTAAACTTCGAGGCCTAGAATGGATGCTATTACCAGAGCGCTTTTGACGCTTTCTGCCCTAACTCTGGGTGAGTAAGTATCTGTATAGTCATCTGGGTATCCCTGCGTGAACCTCTGTGCTACTAGTCTGGCCTGATATAGGGTCTTGTTGTCCTCAAGTTCCTTAATTTTAA
The DNA here is from genome assembly GCA_012654045.1 of Ptyas mucosa. Classification (NCBI taxonomy): domain Eukaryota; kingdom Metazoa; phylum Chordata; class Lepidosauria; order Squamata; family Colubridae; genus Ptyas; species Ptyas mucosa. Next base: position 31,018,331 of record WNWU01000017.1, read on the forward strand.
AAACCCACTTTGTCCCTATGAGTGCCTTGTTGGCTGGGGCCTTAGAGGGAGTGTATACATTTAGTTCTCTCAGACAGGCCATCTCCTTTTCCATGGCTTGTTCCCACCTAATTCTTTCTTCTCGTGGCAATCTGAGCACCTCCTCGTATAAGTTGGGAGTTGTCTTGTTTGTGTGTATGTATAGGACGTAATCCTCAAACCTCCTTGGGATCTTATTTCTGTTCTGTCTAACGCAGCAGTTCTCAACCTGGGGGTCGCGACCCCTTTGGGGGTCGAACAGCCATTTCACAGGGGTCGCCAAAGCCCTCTCTCACCCCCGCCCATGCCTTCACTCACCCTAACCCTCTGCCTCTGTTGGATCACCGGTCGCCGGTCGCTTACCCCGCCCACTCCCAATCTATTGCTGCCTCCTGAGTCCCAGCTGATGGCTAGAGGGAAAAAAGCTGTTTAAATTCTTGCCGCGGGGCTTCAAAGGGCTGCCCTACAGCTGATCAGTGTTAAAAGAAAACAAATGAGAAGATCGCTGCCTGCAAAAATAGAAAAAACAGCCTCTTTCAGCTTCAGCATAGGTTAATTAGCATAAGTTGATTAGATCCGCCTCCTGACTCTCAGCTGATTTGCTCTCAGCTGTTTTGTGCAGGCTCTTTTGCAAACTCTTGTTTTGCAAGCTCTTTGCCTGCTGCAATTTTTGCAGCAAACTTTGCCTGCTGGAGCAATTTTTTTTCCCTAGCTAAAAGGAAACTGAAAGTAAAGCAGGGTCTTTGCTGCAACGTGACAAAATGAAGCAGAGAGAGAGATTTCTTTTTCTTTTTCCTCACCAAAAAAGTAGGTGCAAAACTGCAAACAATGGGAAATTTAGGGCAAAAGAGGAGAGTTCAAGATTTTAAAACACAAAAGAAAAAAAGCTCTATTTAACTAGGGAATTGTAATAATTGAGATACTATTAATTGTATATTGTGTTGAAAGCAGAAATGGTTAAGTTGTGGTTTGGAGGAATATATGGGGGAAATTATTTGGTTTATTATTATTGGTAAATATAATTAATTGATTTGTAAGAAATTGGATTGCATGGAAATAATTGGAATATTCATGTTCATATTGATTAATATACAAAAAAGATAGTTATTAGTTATATTAAAATGTTGAATTTGTATTAAACAACTGTATTACATAATTACATAATTAACCAATGTGAGGATAGATATAAAAATAGATGACAATGTGAAGGGGTATAATTTAGAATAGAAGGGAAAAATTGAATTTGATTAAAATTAGAGATAAGGATGAAGGGTAATATTGGTTTTTTTAAAAAAATAGATGAGGAATAAATATGGCAAAAAAGAAATATAGAAATTGTAAATTTAATCGAAATGACTAAACACTGTTTAAATTTGTGAACCGGCCAAATACTCTGTTCAAAGAAAATACATTGTATGTTTGTATGTGTGTTTCTAATTATTGCTATTTATTCATATTTGTTCTCTTTTATTCTTTAAAGTTTAACAATTCATTCTTTATCTTAATATCTTTATATTTGTTTGGGGTTGGTTTTCTTCCCTTTCATCTTTTTTATTGTACAGCAATCTTTCTCCTCAAACCTACCACCTCTCTCTTTTCTTTCCTTCTTACTTTCTCTTTCCTCCCCTCTTCTTCTCCTCCCTCTCTTACCCTCACTCCTACTCTAATTTCCCTTCCCTTCCTTCATCCCTCTCTATTGCTGTATCCTTTTATGCATATGGACTACTCAGAGGGCTGAAAAAGTTATTTTTGATTGGTCCTCGCACTTTTGACCATTCCTCGAACTTACGACTGTCCTCACATTTTACGTTTTTGCCCTATCTTGTCACCATGGTGAAGAGAAGCAGTTGTGAAATGAGTGACATGGTTGTTAAGAATGCTACAATGGGGAATTGACTTCCGGTGGGACCACCGACATCGTCAGACGCTTCTTTTTGAAGCGCCAACCCTAGAACCGTAAGAACAGCGACAATCAGCTGTCTTGCGGTTTGGAAACTTTCCCCCCGGTAAGAGGGGGGAAAGTGAGTAGACAGGTGGGGTAGAGCTCCCTAAGAGCACTGGATTTTACCTATAATCCGGTGCTCGAAGATGAGAGCTCCCCGCTAAGCCTGTCAGCACTCCGGACCCTGGATGTCTCTGCTTATGCAGAGCTAGATGTCGCAGCCATCCCAGCAACCAACTTTAAATAAATATCTTTGATTCGAGCTGGCAGAGCACAAGCAGCAAGAATAAAAACAGCAAGTATTTTTTTTTCTTAACTCCAAGGATTTACCTTCTCCTAAAAATTTTTCTTTATGGGGAGAAAGAGAAAGCAAGATGGCGTTTGAGTTTCAACGGGACGTGAAGAAGTGAAAGTTAAAAGTAATTATTGATAAAGTCCCTGTTTGAAACTTAAGACTCTATTTTGAAAAGCAGATTAATCAAGGAACGAAATAATTGTAATAATTGAAGCAGCAACATAAACTACAAACTGCAAGGGGTTTTTTCTTTCTTTCTGATATTCTTTTTTCTTTTTTTTCCTGTCCTTTTGGAAGGGAAAGAAGGGGGGGGCAAGATGGCTGGTTTTCTTGAAAGCAAGGAAGCGTTAATTAACCCTCATATATGGTCTGTCTTTGAAGAAGCTCTGAACTCAATTACCTCTGCTCTACTGGAAAAAATTGATACTTTTTTTCAAGCTTCTCAAGCTGGAAACAATGAAACAGATGTAAACACTGAGTTGCAATCTAGTAGTGAGGTCTTGAATGAAGAGCTGGGAGAAAAAAACATAGAACAGCCTACAGTGTTTTTGGAGAGTAAAATGGAGGCTTTGCAGAATAAGGAGCAAGAATTTTTGAGAGCTGTTGAGATTTTGGCTACTCGAATTTTTTTTTATAAAGTTCTACCTGCAGTTAAAGAGCTGTTTTCAGAGGAAGCTACAGTTTTGCAAAAACTTTGTAGTATACAACAACCTCAAAAAATTCAAGATTATATTGGAGTTAAAAAAGGCAGAGGAATTAGAGTGAAGAAAAGAGTTCGTAAAAAAGTCAGGAAGAAAGACTGGAGACGAGGAAAATAACCCTCCTTGGTGAGATGATGGTCCTCAAAAAGTATTGTTTAAGTGTTTAAAGACTTTGAATTATGGGAAGAAAACATCCAACAGTTTAATGCCAGCTATCTAAGCGATGAGCGACGATGAGAGGCAATCTATAGTCGTAATGGAATATTTTGAGAAGAATTAGCAGATCACTGCAATGCTGGTATTTTGGGTTGTGAAGCAAGCCTTGGCCTGAATGATTTGGAACATTCTATTAAAGACTGTAACTAAACTGGACTTAATTGTAATTGTAGAAGTCTTATTGAATATAGTAAACTGGAACTTTCTGTTTGAAGGTAATAGTCACAAGGCAAAAGGATTATGGGCCTAGGGCAATTGCAGTTGACCTGGTGGTTTCCCTAATACGATTGATGAACTCAATAATCTAGTTTTTGACTGGATTTGATGGATACTATTTGGTATACAAATATAAAGTCACTCAGGGTTTTTTTATATATATAATGAAGTATCTCTTATCTAGGTGGGTAGACGCAAATGAAGACATCTTAAATACTGTTGGAAGATATGAATTATCAAGAAGATCAAGAACTGGTTTAATCTAGTATGAAGAAGGTTTAAACGCTTGATATAGCTATTAAATAATGTTTTTAGATGATTTGCTAATATGTACTGTTAAACTAATAAGAGGTTTGATTATTGTTTTTTTAGTTAGAAAATGTTTTCATTAAAGTGTTTTAATTATAACTGGACCTTAATGGTTTAAAAGTGGAGGACGGAAGGGTTTATATAATATTTTACTTTAAATTTAGGGATTTATAATGAGGTTTTTTTTTTATGAAAGGATTTATAAAATATTCTGTTAAATTGTATGGAGTTAATAACTTGGTAAGTATGTATTGGTTAAATTGAGTAACGATAGGTTGGATTATGTAATATTGAATTGTTTTACTAATTGCTTCAATTATAAATGGATATTAATTGGGTAAAATTAGATGGAAAAAGAAGAAAGAAGATTTGCTTTCTTTTTACTTACTTGTTTTATGATTATGAGATTATGAGAAGTGTGAGATGGAGTTGAATTTATAGATAGTTTCATTAGCTGTTTCTATTATATCCTGTATTTGCTCTGGGAAGTCGGGGGGGGATGGTTGGGGGGGGGGAAATTTGTAAAACTTTTAAAAACTTTTTCAATAAAAAAAAAAGAATGCTACAATGGGCATAAATGATGACCAGTCATAAGTGCAAAGACTGGTCAAAAGTGCAAGGACCTGTCAGAAATCACTTTTTTCAGCCCCCTGGGTAGTCCTTTTGTGCACATGGACTACTCAGAGGGCTGAAAAAGTTATTTTTAACTGGTCCTCGCACTTTTGACCAGTCCTCGAATTTACGACTGTCCTCACATTTTACGTTTTTTGCCCTATCTTGTCACCATGGTGAAGAGAAACAGTTGTGAAATGAGTGACATGGTTGTTAAGAATGCTACAATGGGCATAAATGATGACCAGTCATAAGTGCAAAGACCGGTCAAAAGTGCGAGGACCTGTCAGAAACCACTTTTTTCAGCCCCCTGGGTAGTTCTTTTGTGCACATGGACTACTCAGAGGGCTGAAAAAGTTATTTTTGACTGGTCCTCACACTTTTGACCAGTCCTCGAATTTACGACTGTCCTCATATTTTACGTTTTTTGCCCTATCTTGTCACCATGGTGAAGAGAAGCAGTTGTGAAATGAGTGACATGGTTGTTAAGAATGCTGCACGGGCATAAATGTGAGGATGGTCATAAGTGTGAGGACCAGTCAAAAGTGCGAGGATCTGTCAGAAATGACTTTTTTCAGCCCTCTGAGTATTCCCTATACACATAGCCATGGCCACCCGGTCACATGACTAGCTAGCCACGCCCACCCAGTCACATGACCTCCAAGCCACACCCACAAAATGAGCCACGCCCACAGAACCGGTAGTAAAAATTTTTAGAACCCACCCCTAGTTGGGGGTCACCACAACATGAGGAACTGTATTAACGGGTTGCGGCATTAGGAAGGTTGAGAACCACTGGTCTAACAGGTCTGTTCGGTTGGGTTTCTATGTCATGCATGTATCTGGCTTCCTTTTCTGTGATTGCATCTAGCTTAATGATAGGGTGGTCTTCTTTCCATTCTTTGGTGGTTATCGCCTGGTGTCTAGGTTTGTGTCTCTCGTGTGTCTTTGTCTCTATTGTGTCTTGCCTGTCCTTGTCCCTTATACTGTTCATGGTTTCCTGTCTGGTGAACACTTCATTGAGGTGTATTCTTGACCAGTTGGTGTTCTCATGGAACACCGCTGTTCTGGATATGATGAACTTATTGTCTTTGTCAATGAATCTGTACCCTTTTGTACCAGTCTCATACCCCATGAACCTTAACCTCCTTGAGACCTTGCCCCCTTTACGCCTCAACTGTTTGGGGATATGTACATCCGCTGTGACCCCAAATATGTGCAGGTGTGCAATTTGAGGTTTCCTGTTGTACATTACCTCATATGGGGTTTTTCCTACTACACTAGACCACAGTCTATTCAGCGTATAGTTAGAGTACGTGAGCGCCTCTGCCCAGAAAGATTGTCCTAGCCCCGTGTCTTCTAATACACACCTTACCATGGTTTGTAAGATTCCGTTCCTCCATTCCACCACTCCATTCTGGAATGCGGAAAAGGGAGAAGACGTGAAGTGTAATACCCCAATGCATTTTTAGCCAATTCGAGAAGCCCCTTGATAGGAACTCAGATCCCCTGTCTGCCATTATTTGTTTTATTTTTGTGTTATGTTGTGTTTCGACCCTTTTGTAAAACTCTCTAAACTTTTGAAATACTTCATTTTTATGGTTGATTGTATACACAAACCCATAGCGACTGAAATCATTCACTATTGTCAGGAAGAACCTCTTTTTGTACTTTATAGAGGGCTTCATGTGACCCACTAAGTCCATGTGTACTAAGTGGAAGATGGTATTGGTGGTGTGGGTGGCCTTCCTTGGCCTGGGTTTGGTTTTGAGTTTGGAGGATTTACACACGGAACACTCTAGGTAATTTTTACAACTATTTACTTGCAAACCATTGGTACAGTCTGTCATTTTTTGGATGACTGGAAAGCTAGCGTGGCCCAACTTCCTTTGGAGTAAGTGGGCACAGTCATCATGAATGGGCTTCCCAATGGATAGTTTTCCCTTGTGTGTTATATCGTGAGTGTGTTTTTCTTTGGTGGTGTCATCTGCCTTGTCCCCCTCTGTCTCCTCATAGGCATCTATCCCACCTTCCTTGCTTTCTAGGTGAGCATTTATGCTTGACTGATGATCCCCCTCGGGTTGAAGGTATGTTAGTCCTCCATTGATGATAATCTTACCAATGTCCTTCTTATCCTTGGTCATGAAGACCTTTTCTCCCTTAAAGTTAGTCTCTATACCCATACCCATGCTTAGTTTGAGTGTGGCTAATATGTTGTGTGGTATTTTGGGTATGAGCAATACTCCCTCTATCTTGCCTATCCCATTTATGTGTGTGTCTCCTCTTCCTGTCACTAAAACCCTATCCTGGTTTGCTACCTTGATGTGGTAATTTTCTTTCGTGAATGATGTGAGAATCTTTCTATTGTAAGTGGTGTGGTTGGTGGCTCCTGAGTCTATGAGCCATGCACCCTCTTCCTTTGTATGTGGATGTGTGTGTGTGTGTGGTCTCCGACTCCATACAGTGATCCCGGTTGGCTTTCCCTGGAGCTGTCTCTTTGTCCTGTTGTCGGGAGAATGTCTATCCGAAAACCCTGGTTTCTGGCCTTGTCTGTCCCTGTGGTGAGTGTGGTCTCTTTCCCTTGAGTTCCTGGGACAGTCCCTCTTGTAATGGTTCCTGGAACCACAGGTGAAGCATTCTGGGGTGTTGTGGTTCCTGGTTTGGAACTCAACCCTTTTCACTGGTCTACTGTCCTCGCGGCACATGGATTGGTCTCTCCTTAGGCTGTCTCAGTAATTAGCCTGTTTGTGAGTGTCTCTAGGGTGAGATGATCTAGACTGAGGATGTCTAGTTGCATTATAAAGTTGTCCCAACTAGAGTCTAGGGAATTAATAATTATGCTTTTCATGCTTTCCTCTGAGATGGCTTCCCCACTCTGTATCAGTTCAGCCCTGGTAGCGTTCAAATTTAAGATGTGCTCACCCATGGGGGTCCCTGCCTTGTGCCTAGCTGAGTGAAACTCCCTAGAGATTCTGGTTGTGGTGGCTACACTCTTACTGTAAAATAAATTGAATATCTTTTGTAATATTTTTGATACAGTCAAATGATGGCTAAGGCTAGGATAGATGCTTGGTGAAATGCTTGCTATTAGTATGTAATAAGCCCTGTGGTGTAAGCTGTCTACTTCCAAAGTCCAAGGTTTTCTTGGTGGGTCATTAATCAACAATAACATATTCTCCCTCAAGAAAACAATCTGGAGCTGATGATTCCACTGTAGAAGATTTGTCCCATCTAGCTTTAGTATGTGGAAATCAGCTGGTAAAGTCACTGTGTTATGTGAAAAATTACTCACTGTCTGTTGCTGTCCATGGTATTTTATGTGAGGGAACTCGCAATATGGCATAGGTATGCTGGTTGCGACTCTGAACGGACTTATCTCTATGTTCCTCTCTTCTCTTCTTACAGATGGCGACTGGGCATGGGCATGCGCGAAGCCATTTTCATGTCGGAAGTCGTCGGGTGAGGAGCTCGCTGCTGTGGCTCTCATCCCTAGGCCTGGGCCTACCGATGGGAAGCTGGATTCACCCCTGGCGTATCTGCACCCTTCGCTGGACGTCGGAATTCTTTGTTGGGCGGCTAGATCTCCAGCGAAGAAGGGAGGTAGGTGTGGAGGTGAGCCGGTCATAGGTCAAGGATTTCTGAAGTTCGGCGGTGCGGCGGAGGCAGCAGTGATGGTGGGCCCTGATTGGTGTTTGTTGGTCTCTGGGCAAGCAGGGAAGCCTGACGGAGGTCACTGAGCAGGTAAGTAGCTGGCTTATCTTTCCTCCCTTGGGTCTCTTGTTGTTGGTGCAGTGGGTGGCGAGTTTGAGTTCTGCGGTTGGCTCATCCGTAGGCGGTTGGTGTTCGGCATTGGTTTTTGGGGCGTGTAGCTTCTCTGTGGAGTGGCCGGGCCAATGCTTCGACATCGGTGGCCATTCCGTTGTCCTCTAGGCTCCTGGGTGTTTCTCTGCGGTTCGTGTCTGGTGCGGAAGGCTTGAACGCAGAGCCGAATGCTGCGTCTAGAGTCTCGAATGCCTTTTCTATTTCGAGCTTGGTGGGCGAGCTCCTGTTGGTTTGGATTCTCTTTTCTAGGTCGTTTTCAGGTTGTTCCCCATTTGTTTTGGGGTTTTCTTCATTTCATGCCATCAAATTTGAATCTCGGCTCCCCATTGGTTGTTGGCCATCCCAAGATGGCTGCCGGGAGCATGGCGCAAAATCAAAATTGTTCATGTCCGGTGCTTCCACTTGTGGGTGCTTTTCCCTTACTGGACTGGCGTCTTCTTGGATTTGCTCCTGTTCACTCGTCGCTGCTCCATGGTCCTCTAGGAGGCCTTGGAGTTTCGCGATGAGCTCTCTGTTGCTGATAAGCACCTCCATCATCCTCAGTATGGTCGCTCTCAGCTCGTTTCTTTTGCTTAGTTCTTCTCTCTCATGGTTGTTTGGTTCTTCTCGTGGATCCTCACTTCTGAGTAGTGGGTTCGGATCAGCGTCCTGCTCACGCTCGAACATTGCGATTCTTGCTGTGGCAGCCTCAAATGCTCGTAACTCTGCCATTAGTCTGGTGTAGGCTCTCGTGTTTATTCTGTTTTCCGATTCAGAATAAACTGCCGATTCTGTCATTATTCAGAGCAAATGGGCATTACCATCCTCTGCTACCACTCTGTTAAGTATTTCCAAGGATCTAGCCCAATAACTCCATACACAGGTTATGCTTGATTCAAAGGTATTTATTTATCTCTTTCAGGTGAACATCTGGAATGGGCTGTGAACCCCTGGACAATACCTTATATACCAGGAAGGTGAGGTCAACGTGAGGAGGGGTCAAGGGAAGAGTCAAATGGGATGGGTGGTGTTAACCCTTGCCCTGTCATGGATACACAGAGTTAGGCATTTACATGCAACAATGGCTTTCCACAAACTTCTCACCTGGCCTTTTGCATTACATAGGCACTGTTTCCATTCGAACATAAAGTGATGACTTCTACAAGGAGCCGTGGTGGCGCAGTGGTTAAAGTGCAGTACTGCAGGTTATTTCTGCTGACTGCCAGCTGCCAGCAATTTGGCAGATTGAATGTCACCGGGCTCAAGGTTGACTCAGCCTTCCATCCTTCTGAGGTGGGTAAAATGAGGACCCAAATTGTTGGGGGCAGTATGCTGACTCTGTAAACAGCTTAGAGAGGGCTGTAAAGCACTGTAAAGTGGTATATAAGTCTGCTATTGCTATTTCCTCTCTTTTTTCTGTTTCACGTCAAGTTGCTGTCACATGACATTTCGTGATGTTTTCCCTATTCGTGGAGCTGGGGTGGGCATGGCCTGCACGTGGTGCATCCAACCTGCAAACCGCCAGTTTGATACCCTTCTATGTGTTCAATGTTCAATATGAAGAATATAGACACAATAAATATCTGTCACTCTCCAGCAAAGAAAAGTGAATACAAATTTTTCCATTTCCATATATAGTCCTTTTCCTGCAAATCATCATCATCAAAAACATTATCATCATAATCATCTCCTGGTTTATGCTTTAGGTGACCAAGGACACGATTGAATAATTATATATTGGCTGCTACATTACACAGTTTGGCCATAAGTAATGAACAAATATCCCAGCAATGAACAATTTTTTTAAAAATTTGATTTATATGCCACCCTTCTCCGGAGACTCAGGGCGGCTTACAATGTGTTAAGCAATAGCCTTCATACTTTTGTATATTTATACAAAGTCAGCTTATTGCCCCCACAATCTGGGTCCTCATTTTACCCACCTTAGAAAGGATGGAAGGCTGAGTCAACCTTGAGCCTGGTGGGATTTGAACTTGCAGTAATTGCAGGCAGCAGACTAAGGCACTGCCTTAGTCTACTGAGCCACCAGAGCTCAGGACCACCTAGAAAATACTCACAGGCACTCACACATAAAGTCTATGTTTACACAATTAGGCCATAGGAGATTCACACAAAGTTTTAAGCTTGGTTAGTATTAATTGTGGTTAGTTTTCTGTGGCTACCCAGTCTTTGGCTTAGTTTATGGCTCAGCAGATTATATGGTCCTGACAAATGGTTTAATTTAATAAAAACCAGAGAAATAGATGTGTGAATGCAGCCATAGAATGCTTGTATATAAAATTTAGAATCAGCAGATTGAAATACCCAGAGAAAGATGCCTATATCTTTCTGGGCTTTTCTTTTATACAGACCAGAAGAGGGTGGCCCTGGAGGAAAGAATTTTCAACTCTTATATCTAAGAGACCCCAGCAAGATTTGCAGCCCGATAGTACTTGAATAACTTTTGCTTGTCTATCTGTCTGCCTGTAAACATACAGCCAACAACATCAACATCTTGATAGTTTTTTTTAAAATTAAAGTCAGCTTTCAATCACCGAGGCTTTAACAATGGATTATATTTGGACAGGAGGAGCATGCTTCCCTGTAGAACGTCCTACTCACAGAAAATTTCAGCAATTTGCAAAGACCCCAGTCCTCATGGATGCAGTCTATTCCCAGCCCCAGCATTTTATGGCATTTAACAATTGTGTTTTGGGTGCTATCTTCATTTCTTTTCTGTTTTTCCCAATCTCTGTATAACCTTTCTGCTGTTTTTCTGGCTGCCTTTATTTGCCCTATCTGAGACACCAGGTTGGAGTCCAGCCACCATGGAAATCCCCAACTCAGCCATTCTGAGTGAGAACAACATAGACCAGGAGCTAGGGTTTCATTTGTATGTCATAGTTTTAATACTCTTGGCGGACTTTGGGAAACCTCATTGAAGTTCTTCCTGGCTAAAGACTGTTCCTACCATTTCCCGGTTCAGAAACCATCCTTTCTACTCTTCCCACAGTCAAGGAAGAATCTGCCACAATTCGCTTGTGATACTTTCCTAAATTGGATGTGACGGGATCAAGTTCCACATACAAGGGGTCAGAGAGTGTACTTATTAACCAAAGGGGGAAGAAATCCTATTGTGCAATCACACACTTCGACAGCAGCCAAAGTCTATTCTGTAGGAAATTTCCAATCAAAAAGGAAATGTTAATTGCTTCAGTAATGGTTGGTTCTCACACTTTCAGAGATAAGTAACAGAAATGTGATACATCCGAATGTCTTTTTTGGTCTTGAAGATCTTCAGGTGTGCCAAACCAAACACATTCTGAATACTTTCTAGCATTGATAAACTAGAATCTCTCTTTTTTTTAAAGAAAATATGCCCTGTTCAAACAACATCTAAGGTCAATTATCAGACTCACAAAGGATAAACTAACTTCCTGATTAGAATGGAAAGTAAAACAGAGCGTTCTTACTGATTTTATGATGCATTAACACTTGATAAACAGAAATTGTGTCCAGAGTAACAAAAAAAGAAGATTCCTCCTGCCAGGTATTTACAGTCTCCAATTGAAACCAGAAAATTTTCTTTTAGGAAATCTTGGGGGGAAAGTCAGGGAACTTTGTTTGTCTACATGACAATTGCAGCAAGATTATATTATGTGCAGAAAAGACTTGACACTTCACACAATGAATGGTGACAATGATGGAAGTTGCTGAGATGGCCAAATTGACATCTTGGATCAGAGAAAAGACATGAAGTTTAATGCTGACTGGAAACCCTTTATACATTTTATTTGGGCTTTTGGCTTTGGTTTTTCTTTCTTTTCTTTGATTCTAAGTACTGGTTTCTGTTAGTTTCCATCTTTCTTGTTTAAAACATTAATAACATTTTTAAAAGGGATTTGCAGTCTCCAGCACAGAAGAAGCTACTGGCAGGGGGAAGAACATGGAGTCAAGGAGAAGAAAGGGAAGAATATTTATTCACAATTCAGTTATAGATACCATTTAATTCCAGTAGGAAACTGGAGCTAAAGGGTTGAGCCACAAGCTTCGAGGGGAATTATGCACTCTAAATAGTGAAGCTGCAAGTTTCATGTGTCTAACTAATAAAATATAAATCACTGGAGGCTTTGTAATGCTCTCTTAACATTTGAGATAAGTGTTGCAACATATGGATTATTTTCCACTTCAATTAACCCTTCACGTAGGAGAATCATTCTTTGTCATTTCCATTTCCCCACCTGAACTGAGGTTCTTTCTCTGAAGGTGGTAAAGTTCCGCCTTTTTCTACAAAACATCAGGAGTTTCAACAATTAAAATTGGAGATTACACATAACTAATTTTGACATGGCAAATCCAAAATGTGATCAGGTGCTTGAGTTGAACTGAAAAGGAAGCTAAATGCAATCATTTTTCAGCCAGAATGGACTTTACTTTTTTATGAAACCAGCAAATTGTTGTTGTTGTTGTTAAACATGAAACTCAGTCAATTGAACATTTAAAAATGTATCATAAATATCACTGACTGGCACTGATGGTTGATATGGGTTCTGCCAGCATCCAAGGAATCAACCAAGTATCTTCTTAAAATATAGGACGTTCCGAGTAGCAGTTTTTTTTGCAGTTCCTCTGGTGTTATTGTAGGAAGCTGCAATTTCTTGATGTATTTTGTAAAATTCTTGGACATGGTGCCAAGTGCCCTGATGACAATGGGTATCACTATTACATGTTTCATCCATAATCACGTAGTTTTAATGGCCAGGTTGCGATATTTCATGATTTTTTCCAGTTCTTTTTCTTCGATTCTGGCGTCTTATGGTACAGCAATATCAATAAATTGTATGCCTCGGTTTTCGACAACTGTGATATCTGGCATGTTGTGTTCCAAATGACAATCTGTCTATATTCGAAAGTCCCACAAGATCTTCACCTTCTCATTTTCAACAACTTTTTCCACTTTATGTTCCCATAACTTTTCAGATACAGGTAGATACAGTTGTTGTTATTGTTGTTGTTATTGTTATTATTATTATATATGTTATTCATTAAACATGAAACTCTGTCAACTGAACATTCAAAAATTCATCACAAATACCATTGACTGGTGCTAATGGCTGATACAGGTTGCTGCCAGCATCCTAGGTATCAATCAAGTACCTTCTTAAGATATACATATGTATTTTTTATTATTGGTTAATCTTTAGTGAGATTCACAGCCTTTGAGGCTGGTTAATAGCTCAGCAGCTTGAGTCCTAACCAAGGACCTAGGAACTGTTAAGGTATCGTCGGAGGATGTAAGCTGTTCTGAGTAAGGTGGTTTTTTGTAGAGTCAAAATGTTCAAGTCCGGTAAATTTAGGATTTCTAAATAGCAGGGTAGCCCTTTGGGTATTGCTCCAAGGGCTCCAATTACAATCGGGACAACACACGATTTCTTTTTCCACAGTCGTTCAACTTCAATTTGCAAGTCCTGGTACTTTGTGATTTTTTCTTGCTGCTTATCTTCAATCCGTGCATCACCAGGTATTGCAATGTCAATGAACCATACTTTTTTCTTTTCAACTATTGTTATGTCAGGTGTGTTGTGGACCAAGTGCCTGTCAGTCTGAATCCTGAAGTCCCACAAGATCTTGAGTTTCTCATTCTCCAAAACTTTCTCAACCTGATGTTCCCAGTGGTTTTTGCTGTACTCAAATCCAAACTTCTGGCACAATTTCCAGTGAATGATCTTACCAACACGGTCATGGCATTGTAGGTAGTCAGTTTGTGAAATTTTGCTGCACCCACTGATCAGGTGGTCGACTGTCTCATCTTTCTCATTACAGAGACGCCATTTGCTGTTGGTGGTAACATGTTGAATTTTTGCCTTCATGCAGTTTGTGGCTAGGGCTTGTTCTTGAGCTGCCAAAATAAAGTTTTCTGTTTCTTTTTTCAGTACTATTCAGTATTATTATTATTATTATTATTATTATTATTATTATTATTATCATCTTCAATTCGATTCACAGTCTGGCACTGGTAAAACTGAACAAGTCCTAACCAAAGACCTAGAGCTATTAAGGTAGCATGTGAGTATATAAGCAGTTCCGAGTAGGATGGGGTGTTTTTTTTTTTTTTTTGCAAAATCAGGATATTCAGGTTCAAAATTTCCATGTATCTAGGCAGACCTTTGGGTATTGCTCCAAGGGCTCCTATTACTATTGGTACAACCATTTATTTCTTCCTCCATAGTCGCTCAACTTTAATGTGCAAATCACGATATTTTGCTATTTTTTTCTAGCTGTTTCTCTTCAATTTGTGCATCACCTGGTATTGCAATATCAATGAATCAGACTTTTTTGTTTTCCATAATAGTGATGACAGGTGTGTTGTGGGCCAGATATCTGTCTGTTTGGATCCAAACGTCCCACAGAATATTGATGTGTTCATTTTCAATTTGTCAATCTGTCAATCTGTCAATCTGTCAATCTGTCAATTTGTAACATTGTTATTGTTATTGTTATTGGTATTGTTATTGGTATTGGTATTGGTATTGGTATTGGTATTGGTATTGTTACAATTATAATGTTATTAACACCAAAGTATTATTGTTATTGTTATTATCATTATTGTTGTTGTTATTACAAACCAAATACAATGAATACAATCTACACAACTAATCACAGTAGCATCTTAGGCTAATAAATGTAATATGACATAACAGGCGTAGGACTAATATTTCTAAATGTAATGTGTTTGTTGTAAATTATGCACACAGAAACTATGTGGATATATTGAATCAAAGTTTAAAAAGGTATCAGTTCACAGAATAACTGCAATATACTCCCAGATCTCAAAATTTTATTCGAACTTTTCTTACAAAGTATACCAACGTTATTTCTATTGTTAATCTTTAATAACAACAGAGATTGCAAAAACTTATAATAGGAAAAATGAAGACATACAAAAATACCCAATAATTAGATATTTTTGGATTACTTATATACGTAAGGAAAATGTTGCTGAGGAGAGGTCCTTGATTCAAGTAAAGGAAGATCATAAGTATAAGCATAAAGAACACTAGAAATTTATTCTACAGTAGAATATTTTGAAAGTTGTAAGGTGTTAGATGAGTTTTTGTTATTGAAAAAAAAAGTCACAATCTAAAAAAGGAGCCAATAATATTAATATCAATGTATTATTGTTATTATTGTTGTTGTTATAAACAAAACCTATTTATTTATTTACTGATAAAATTTATTTTTAGACTTGGAAACGATAAGGGGAGCAATAAGTCCCATACAGACAATATTGGAATCTGATCTAAATCCCTAACAATTTCTCATTCATTCATTCACTTCTTTTTTTTTCTTTCTTTCAAGATATAGCCTACTTTTCCCACCGATGCTACAATGACCTGGAATTTCCCAAACAGCTTATAGACGGCAGGTTTTCCCACCTGGATCCCTATTTGAGAGAGGATGGGAGATTGGAGTGGCAGGTTTTCATTTCAGTGCATTTCAAAGAGATCAGTTCCTGCGCTGAAAGACAAGCCCAAGGCGGTGTTTTATAGAGCAGAAGATATTAGGAGGGACCAATTATCCCATAAGTAGTTCTCATGGCTTTGGGTTGGCACCGCATGCCAGGTTGCACATTAACTTCTTTCACTTCATTTTGCTCCGTTTAGTCAACATTCTCAAGTGGTTGCTTTGTCAATTGTTCCCCTTGCTGACGTTTCAACAGCCGATCACTCCTTGATGCCAGCACAGCCTGGCTAATAAGACATAGACCAGTGGGAAATCTTAGACCGAAAGACAGTTGTTGCAGTATGGAATAGTAAGAGGTTGGTGGCAGTGGGGAGGTAGAAAGAAAGAGAGAGCAGAAAAGGATCATTAATTTTTTACTGGATCCATTCCTCCTCCCCTCCTGGAACACAATTTTATTCTGTTTCACTGGAAGAGTATTGCATAAGACCAGATGTGCAGTTGACATGGATTGTCTCTCCTCTTCCATTATATTTGCAACATATACTAATGTACACCCAAAGGCTAGCTGGAAAATAAATGTGACCCCCTCCCACCCCCTATGCATAAGAATAATATACTTGGTTCCTAAAGGAATACATGGAGGAAGAAGCTGCTTGTGGTGTCATTTTTCCCGTGTACACCTTGCCAAGTCCTCCTTTTTCCCATTAACCTCCAATATTGGTTGATTGCTTCCATCAACTCAAGAAATGCAACAGCAAGATAAACCATGTGGGCCTCCAACAGAGGTGTGTTCTGGGTTGGACTGCAAAAACTATTTTAAAAATCCTGTCCACCCTAATTTATAATGAGGTGGATGGGATCTTATACATTGAAAATACATTGGTTTACATTCCATGAATCTGTTTTAGACATTGATCCAGCTTGATCTCTTTGTTCTAGCCTTCCTACTTTTGGAAATGTCTTTCCTGGCCCACCATGTCAAATGCTCGAATTGTGCAGTCCAGGAACATGCTTGTTACTTTATGGATCTCCCCAGGGGTGGGTTCTACTTACCTTTACTACCGGTTTGCAACGGGACCGTGTGTGTGCTCTCACTTTGCTCACGCACACGTGTGCTTCTGCGCATCCCCAAAGCTTCCTGACGACATCCAGGTTGGTGGGTGGAGCCTCCCGCCAGTTTTATTACCGGTTCTTGCGAACCAGTCCGAACCGGGGGTAACCCACCACTGGATCTCCCCCACAAGTGCAAATTCAAATTTTGCTACTCCAGGGAAGAAAAAGTTCTCTATTCAGAATAAAACTAGATACAAATTCTGTTAATCCAGGAAAAGAAATGCTATCATTCAAAATAAAAATAAAACTGCATTTCTTCAGCCCTAGTAATACATCTAGCACAATTTTTACCATCAGCACTTTCAGGGGAAATATCTGAGGGTGAAGCCTGATCTACATGAAAAATTTGTGCAGAATCTATTTGTGCAGAATCCATTTCCAGGTTTTGTTGACAAAAATCAGAAGCTGTTGTCTCTCCTACTTGCTTCACTTGAACTTCCAGAAGAACTAACTCCAATGACTGTGGACGAATCACAACACATATGGGCCAATATGCAACAATTTTGTGGTCACCAAAATGTTGCTGGCAATGTGATCTCTATTCTACATACTTATTTGGATATGAGTTTTCATTGAGGTCAATAAATTATGCTGTTTAGTATCCAGTGGGTTAATCTGTTTCAACAAATCCAGCCGCAAGGATGATTAAATAAATGTATTGGGGTGTTTACATTCGACTAGAACATCCATATTCATGGTAACAACATGATCAAGATTCCCATCATTGTCTTCAATCTGTTTTTTTTTTAAATTTCCCAGTTCAGTCTTCAGCCCTGGAATTTCTTAGTGATTTTCTACCCAAGTCCTAAGCAGACCTGACCCTCCTTAGCTTTTTTCAAGAAAAAACAAAGTCAGCTAGCTGTTGCCACCGGGATTTCCAGGTTTCTTTTCTTTAAATATTGACAGATCATCCCAATCCATATGAACTGCTTCCTTTTGTCTATTCTAGCGGAGATGGCCTCTTAAATGTCCATTTTTTTTCCTAGGGATTTGTGGTGGAATAAGATAATATAGGACATTCTTAATCCAAGTGGCCCAGATATAAAAGTTCCTCCCTATTCTGTTTGGTTTGAGCCTGAGCCCTATGAAATTTTTACCTCTCTTTAGGAGGTTACAAGTTTCCCAGGCTTTTAATTTAATGTTTATGATTTTTTTGTGCACTATTGGTTTGTGTTTTTTTACCATGCCTATTACTGGTTCGGCTATTATATACCTTCAAATGTATACAATTTGTTTCTAGTTATCCGTTTTAAAATTGTTCTTCACAAAATGATTAAAAATATTTAATCATTTTCTGCTAGGAGATCAGTTTTAACACCAAAAATACTTTCCAGAAATTGTATAAATAAATGCATGCATTAATAAATAAATCTTGCAAGATTTACTGTTCATGTTCATAGTGTTTGCAATTCCACAATATCTTTTTTGTAATACTTTTATTACATATTACAAATACAAAAATAAAAGACTAATACAAATTAAGAAAAAAAACATTAAAAGTAAAGAGGAGAAGTGCAAACAGGTAGAAGAAAGAAAATAAAAAAATAAGGAAAATGGGTATATAAATGTGATTCAGAAAAGTATAAACAACTTCATTAACTTAATACTTTCTGTAACATTTCAATAAAACAAAGATCTCTTCTTCCCATATCTCACCCCTTATCAATAATCCAATTATAGAAACTCATCGTTCAGTCCTAATCAGCAACATTCTACCAAAAACAATCACATATTATATTTTAACTTTAATCAATCCATTTTGATTAAATTTTCAATCCATATTCCAACTTAACACTTTATCTAAGAAATACTGTAAAGCAAATAAATAAATAAATAAATATCTCATTTATAACTTATTTATTTATTTATTTGCTCTACAGTATTTATAAAGCCTAGTTGTCCAATCCTGGTCAAAAAGAAATTCCATTAATGGCTACAACATATATATTAACCTTGATAAAATTAGTCCACTGTGAATTCCTTCTGTTTACTTTTCTTGATCTTTATTCCTGTCAAATAATGTCCTATAAGCTGATTTCTTATCAGATTCTCTTTGTCTCCTCTCATGAATAGTTTCATTAATTTAATGACTCCTTTTTATAAATCTAAGATAAGGACTTTCCAAGTCACTCTTCTGATTTGCTATTGTATGACCCCTTTAATTATTTAGGCATCAGCTGGTTTCATCTGTAAATCCATTGTGGCATCTTTTTCCATATCACTCTTCTATTTTAAATACATTTTCAGATCCACAGTATCTTTTTCCATATCACTTTTGTAATCTCACATTCAAAAAAAATCCCAATCCACATTCAAATCAGCCTCAATCAATGTTTTATTCAGTAACATCTGTTGTTCTTCTATATCCTCTGTTATAGTATCAGACAATCTTATAAGTAATTTCTGAGTACATTGCTCCCAAACAACCTTAATTTATTCTATAGTCAAACAGTATTACTCTATTGTATTTAATGGGTCTCTTCTCCTTTAATTGTAATCCTTAGTTCTCTCTGGTTCCCTCTAGTCAACCTTCAAAGTTCCTTCTTATCATCTGTTTACTTTCCAATCAGCAACACTTTCCCACAGGAATATTTCTTACAATTATGTGTTCTTTAATCTTCATATATTCCTTTATAAAACTTTAAACATCCCACAGGTGATATTCTTTCATCTAGCCCCTTAGTTTTCCAAAATAATTTACCAATCCCATTTTTGCTATGTTCCAAGAATTAAAGTCACTTATTTTAAAACTTAAACTTACATAGAACGTCTCTCATCCAAGAGAGAAAGGAATTCTCCCAGTATATTAAAACCTGTCCTTCTGAAGGTTCTTAATATCTAGAAAATCAGTAACAAGTAGCTTCCTAAAGTAAGAGAGGACATGAGCAAACCAGGGTCCAATTTGAAGGTGTGGAACCTCATCTTAGACAAGATCAGTGGTGGGATTCAAATTTTTTACTAGTGGTTCTGTGGGTGTGGCTTGGTGGGTTGGTGTGGCTTGGTGGGCATGGCAGGGGAAGGATACTGTAAAATCTCCATTCCCACCCTACTCCAAAGGAAGGTTACTGCAAAATCCCCATTTCCTCCCAATCAGCTGGAACTTAGGAGGCAGAGAATAGATTGGGGGGGGAGGGCAGTCAGAGGTGATATTTATCGGTTCTCTGAGCTACTCAAAATTTCTGCTACCGGTTCTCCAGAACTGGTCATATAGAACTGGGCAGAGGTGCTGAATACCACCTCTGGACAAGATGTTTTCTCCCCTTCCCTGGCTCCCAGCAGTGTTGAGCCTGCTGGAGATTGTGATTTTACCATCTATTTGTAGGACAATTCTGGATGGATCAAAATTCTGGATGATCTTCTCCTTAATCCCAAGAGGAGTTCTGAGGAACTCACACTTTCACTAGGTCATCATTTTGACACAGTCATTGACTGTTTAAACCAGACCCTTTCTTCAGTCTGCCATTTCTATCCACCAGTGTCATAGTTCCATAATTTGAAGGAATCAAGAGTCTATTATGGGTGACCCCAGCTGGAATCTTCACAGTGCAATGCAAACAGAAGAGAGGCAATGTGATATAGCAGTTACGATGCTGAACTGGAAGAGGAGACCACAGCTATAGTCCTTCCTTAGGTCTAGAAGTTGACTGGGTGACTTTGGACCAGTTATTCTCTCTCAACTCTTGATTGAAAAGTCATAAAACATGCTGTATATCTACCATCTGCACCACACCAGCAAGCTAAATTGCCGTCCATAACTTTCAACGAAAAGTTCTATATGTATATGTGTATAATATGTATAACGTATTGGGCTTTTTGCTGATGCACCTTTTTTAATGTTCTGACTTTTTTTTCCTTTTATGTCTTCTTGGATTTTTATTTAGTTTTGTATTCTGTATTTTAACTTTATTCTGAATAAATAAAAAGTTCTTCATCCTAAAATGGACTGATTCAGGATGATTTTTGTGTGTGTTTGTGTGCACACACATTGGATATTATTTAGCAATAATAACCTCCACATAGGTCTTTTCCTGGGATTGACAGCCTGGGGGTCATCATCTCCTCCAAGTTAGTTATAAATCCTTAGGAAACATTTGGTGCCTTGATTATTATGTTTAATTAGCACTGAGTGTGTGTGTGTAGGGGTGTGTGTGTGTGTGTGTGTGTGTGTGTTGGAAGAGAGTGGTTAGATTTCTTTTCACCTGCCCTGAGAGTAACAACATGCCATCTTTATCTCATTAATTTGTTTTTTCGGGGAGAAGAGAAGGCAGGAAGGAAAAGCCAGGATTGTAGGCCTAAAAACCTCAGCATAAGGTGAAACCTATTTAAACAGTGTAAATTCCCTGTGAAAGCCTTGCTAAAGCCTTGTATCTGCAGCCTCTCAGGAAATGCCTTTCTCTAAAAATGTCAAATGTTTTTGTAAACAGGTCAGGGCAAGCAAGAGGTGGTGACTGGGAGCAGGAATAACTTCCCCAGGGTTTTGCGCAGGGCATAATAAGCCTTTGGGAGCTCATGAAATAACAAGCACTAGCCCGGCATGAACCAGCTTTCATAAGCAATGGCATAAATAATTGTACATCAGGAATGTTGTTCTATGTTTTATTTTTCCAGTGTCCTAGAAAAAGAATGACAAAAAAATTATCCCAAACAATAAGGGCTCAATGGAACGTGGGAATGGAACAATTGGTTCAACTAATTCATGCATTTACTGCAGACACTGTTAAACAGGAACTAGCTTTTTAATTAGAGTGGCTGACTCAGAAAATGAAAAAGCCGCATTATCCAAAAAAATTCCAGAAATCCTCTAATTCACACAGTGAACTGGACAAATATTCTCCTAAATACTGAAGAATGCACTTTTCAACTTTGGGGTTAAAGGACTGACTAATAGACTCATCTCTGGAGAGAAACTCAAGTATTTTCTATTTGCATTTTACTTCATTCGGGTTTTCTTAACTGAAACAAATCTGGAAGCCAGATCTCTTTTGATTTCCTTCACAGCCATTTTGAAAACCAATGAAGCAGGAAGTGCATCAGTGGTGGGTTGCCCCTAGTTTGGACCGGTTCTATACAACCGGTAGTAAAACTGATGGGAGGCTCCGCCCACTGACCTGGACATCATCAGAAGTGATCTGCGCATGTACAGAAGCTTCTGTGCATGCGCGAGCATGAGCGAAGCATGCGCACGGGCATGGGCACAATGTGAACCGATAGTAAAAGTAAGTAGAAACCACCCCTAAAGTGCATCCAATGATTTGAGGGGTGCACAGTCTCTTCCCAGTCAAAAAAGTCAGTTGTCCTTTGAGTCATGTGCCAGGAACAAAAGTCCAGGCTTTTGAAGAAAGAAGTAAGACAAAATTAAATAAGAATTAATTATTTTTCCCATCTGGGATCATTTCACTGCATTTCATTCTAACCAAATGATTGTCAGTAATATGGGTATAGCCGGTGATCTCATAATTTCCTCTGTTACATGAAACAACAGCATTTGGTCACTGTCAGGCCCTCGATATAAGTTGTGTATATACCGTTGTTGTTCTCCGGCCCCATCTAGTGGACGGGGCAAAATCTGTATTGTTTGGAAGCTGACATGGCTCTTTAAGCAGGGGTGGGTTCTACTTACCTTTAGTACCGGTTCGCAATGGGAGCATGCAAGCGCTTCTCCACATGCGCAGATCATATCTTGTGATGTCTGGGCAGGTGAGTGGAGCCTCCCGCTGCTTTTACTACTGGTTCGGAAGAACCGGACAGAACCAGGAGCAACCCACCACCGCCTTTAACCCCAATGATGGGATTCAAATTTTTTTACTAACGGTTCTGTGGGTATGGCTTGGTGGGTGTGGCATGGATAGGTGGGCATGGCTAGATGGATGTAGCAGGGGAAGGATACTGTAAAATCTCCATTCCCTCCCCACTCCAGGGGAAAGTTACTGCAAAATCCCCATTTCCTCCCGATCAGCTGGGACTCGGGAGGCAGAGAATAGATGGGGTGGGGCCAGTCAGAGATGGTATTTACTGGTTCTCCGAACCACTACAGGTTCTCCAGAACTGGTCAGAACCTGCTGAATACCACCTCTGATCTACTCGTAAACCTCACTCCCAAAACAAGGGCATCCTAGGAAGCCAGACTCCATTTCCTTTAGCATTCGGAAAGAAACAGAAGCACCAGGAAGAATCCAGCCTAATCCATGGCACATGTTCATCTGAGGACAAAAATTCACATCCCATACACACAGTATCGCTGGTGAGATTTAGATTTTTCTGTATTTGTTAATTGTTATGCTCTCTAGCAACTCAACACTGCTTATTTTGTATATGGGTTTTTGTTCTAGGTATTTCTATTTTTTCCAGTATCCCCCATCTGGTTCCTTTAATAAAGCATCCAGATCAATGCACATTGTCTGTTTTATTGGAGGATAAGTGGGTTTAGCTCAAGGGTGTGTTCTGCTTACCTTTACTACTGGTCGGAATGGAATTGTGCATGCACTCCTTGCTTCTGCACATGCGCAGATCATCGATAATGACATCTGGGGTGGTGGGTGGGGCCTCCCACCGGTTTTACTACTGGTTCTTGTGAACTGGTCCGAACCGGGGGCAACCCACCACTGGTTTAGCTGCATGTCAAGCTGCACACACAGTAACATGTAGTAAGGACAGAACAGTCACAACTTTGGGATGGCTTTGGAAGCTGCACCTAAGGCTTTTCAAGCTATCTGAAACTGCATCTTCTAGAGGTGAATCCCTTTGTTGCTATGAATGATGCTACTGTTTCAAGGGAAAGAAAGCCATCAAAACTGTAACCATCCTTAAACGGGAATAAAAAAGCAACTAAGTATCCCTGTAGATAGGATGTTTATTTTTTAATCTTAGAATTAGCAATTTAAAAAAAAAAGTTGGATCAAACTCTTCAAATATATGTTTTCTTGTCATTACTGTTTTTATTGTTTTACTCCTTACATTTCAGCCAAATCTAACTTATTCTGAGAGTCATTTTGAAAAATATGACTATCATTCATTAAAATGCTTATGTAGATATATAGTTCTACATTTTTTAACTTGCTTCCTTTTTTTCCCCTTTTTGAAAATTTGTGGGGGTTTTTTGGCATTTAATCAATAAAAACAAGAACAATAATTAGTTATGTAAAAGCTATCTGTAGAAAGCCATACAGTGCAATAATATTAAGCTTGGAAATGTTTTAAATTTGAAGATGCAGATTCTTCTTTAGTTTATAAGAGGAACACATCATATTTCATTTAAAATGGCAGTAATTGCTCAACTTTGCAGAATGCTTTTACTCTTTGTAAATCAGGATTTCCTTCCAACATCATTATTACAATTGTTTTTAACAGGAATGTGTATATATTATGTCTGCATCTACTGATAACATTTCGAGGCAGCTTGCTATAGATTGGACAAAGATTTCTGACTTTCAGTTAAACAACAGTAAAAAGCAGATGACCTGACCTACACACACACACACACACACACACAGAGAGAGAGAGAGGGGGGGGGAGGGAGGGAGGGAGAGAATGAGCATTAAGGAAAGATGTATGTTGAATGATAACCAATCATGTGTTTTGATATAGAAAAATAGTGAGTTCAGTTCTGGAACTCATAACAAATTCCTGGGCTCAAGAATTTATTTATTTACTACCCGTGTTTCCCCCAAAATAAGACCCTGTCTTATATATTTTTTTTGTTACCAAAAAAGGCACCAGGTCTTATTTTCAGGGGATGTTATCCACTGACTAACCTCACTTACGTGCGTCACCACCACTGTCCCCGGTCTCCTTTTCACTGTCAGAGGCCTTCAGGAACTTATTTAGGGCTTATTTTGGGGATAGGGCTTATATTAGGCGCACATGTAAAAATCAAGCTAGGACTTACTTTCAGGGTAGGTCGTATTTTCAGGGAAACATGGTATTACTATTACTACTTTTTATTAATTTATACAAAGCAAAACAAAAACAATTAAAAACGCACAATCCCACAGGTGGCATGAAACAATGGAACCATAATCAAATCAAACTAAATGTAGGGACTTACAATCAACACAAACCCAGGCTGTAGATCCATGCTGAGTCTTAAGTGCTTTTCAGGATCCTAGGAGGGAGGGTGCTGCCCAAATCTTGAAGGGAATGCTGTTCCAGAGGTCAGGAGCCATGCCATTAAAATTGTGGAGTTCTCTGGGTATCTCAGATGCTTCAGGGAAGCAGAATGCTTAGAGCAAAGCAGCTTATGAGGCCCTGAGACTGAGGGGAGACATGCTATATGTGCACAGATGCTAGGATGCGGTCTTATCATGGCCATTGTTTCTTGTCCATCCAGGATCAATTACCCTTGACTGATTCTTAATAATTAACTGTTTCCTTAAAATTATAACTGAGATCTTTCCATATAATCGCATTTCATTCCCCAGAGTCTTAGATCTCTGTAGTAGGTTTCTCCACATTTGTTGTTCAAAACTCCATACATTTTCTTAAGCAAGTCCATTTCATCATGTCATTCTGTCATTTCTAAAGTTGTTGGATTCATAGGTCTTTCAGCTTTCTCCGCCAAATCTGTCATTTTCCAGCAAATATTCCTTCTCCTCCAATTCCAGTCAAGCAACATTAATTATAAGTACTCTGGGTCTGTTCTTTATACTCATCTCTTATGAATAGATTGGAACAGGGGTGAAATCCAGCAGGTTCTGACAGGTTCTGAAGAACCAATAATGGAAATTTTGAGTAGTTCGGAGAACCGGCAAATAGCACCTCTGGCTGGTCCCAGAGTGGGGTGGGAATGGGGATTTTGCACTATCCTTCCCCTGGAGTGGGGTGGGAATGGAGATTTTGTGATATCCTTCCCCCAGGAGTGGGGAGGAAATGGGGATTTTGCTGTATCCTTCCCCTGGAGTGGGGTGGGAAAGGAGATTTTGCAGTATCCTTCCCCTGCCACGTCCGCCAAGCCACACCCACCAAGCCACACCTACAGAACCAGTAGTAAAAAAGTTTGAATTTCACCACTGGATTAGAACTCTAATATGAAGCAAAACAGATCCATAGAACTAATGGACTTGCTATCTGTTTTTGAGAGAACAGAACTCTTTGGAGAGAACATCACTAAATGATCATTTCTGCCACAGACCACTGGCCCAAAACTGTTACTGGGCAACATATGTCTATTACACTAAAATGTTAATCATCAAAGAAATAATCTCAGTTTAGCAATAACCAAATAATTCCAATTTTCTACATATCAAATTAGCTCGATGCTCTTTTATTTACCTCGTCCTGTAATAGCATGTATTTTTAGATGGCATTTAATTCATTGCATTATCCATATTTACTGAGATAGTGGGAGGTGAGTCAGGGGTGGGCCATGTTCTGTTCCGGTATGGATTCTTGTGTACACTCTAGTCCTCTTTGCGTTATCTCATTCTGCTTCAGAGACTTTTCTTGGTCACTGTTGGAAGAGGATTCTGAATATCTTAAGAGCTGCGGTGGTGCAGTGGTTAGAGTGCAGTACTGCAGGCTACATCTACTGATTACTGGCTGCCAGCAGTTTGGCAGATCGAATCTCACCAGGCTCAAGGTTGACTCAGCTTTCCATCCTTCTGAGGTGGGTAAAATGAGAACTCAGATTGTTGGAGGCAATATGCTGACTCTAAACCACTTAGTGAGGGCTGTAAAGTACTGTGAAGCAGTATATAAGTCTAAGTACTATTGCTATTGCTAACTTCATCTATCTTCCGCAAGTCTAAGGATGTTAAAAGGAAGCTCCAGTGTTGTGCTGGCTTTTGCAGCAATCGTCATCATATTTGGAGGGCTGGGTAGTGAATGTCTAGTAAGAAACCTCTTCTAGCTTTCACTTGTGATGGAGAACATCAAGGGTCAGAAGGAAGAGGAAGAGGTTTTAAGACACAGAAGGAATTTCAGCAAGGCAAATGGCATCATTTCTTTTCTCCACGAAGGGAACTGCACCACCTCCTTTCCATAAAGCACATCATGAAGGCAAATGTAAACTTCTTAACACAAGCCAAGAAAGATTTTTTCCCCCTCTCAGAAAATGCAGAGTTTCAAAACCACTAAGATAACAGTTTTGATTTTGTTTCAGGAAGCATAAATATTCAGAGATAACCAAGTCACATCAGAATTTATGAAAGCTCATAATCCTCAAGTATCTGATTTATGATGTAACAGAAAGTGGCTTAATGGGTCTGGGGGTAAGGAAAGGGAAAGAGAACTTCTTTGTCTCTCTATCATAACATAGCTCAAACCTACATCTGATATTTAAATTTAATCTAAATCTAAAAGGCTGGTCCCCATTCCTTACACTCCTAGTCTACAACTAAGGCTCATGCAATGAAAGAACACTTGAAAAGTTGACAGGCTGACTTGATTCCTAAGAAGTGCCAAAGCTATGCATCCCATTATGAAGAAGATACTTCCCTACTATGCATTCTTAGGTCAAAGTAGGAAATAGTCTATCTCAGGGATGTAAAACTCATGATGACACGTTATCACATGACGTATCGCAACTCCCCCCCGGGGGGGTGGGCATGACCAGCGCATGATGCATCCGGACCATGGGCCACGAGTTTGACACCCCTGGTCTATCTTTTCTTACTTGTCCATAAGCTTGGAGAACTAGAAGAAGTAATGGATGGAAGCTTGTTAAAGGGAGATCCAACTTAGAAGTAAGACATTTTCTGATACTTAAGGACCATTCATCAGTGGTTGTAGATGTTCCATCACTGGAGGATTTCAAAAATAGACTGGGCAACCATTTGACGGGGATGGTATAAGGTTTCTGGATAGTCGTTTGTCCAAAATGGTATTAGGATCTTCTGCCTTGAGCAGCAGGTTGGACTAGAAGATCTCGGAGGTCCCTTCCAGCCCTAAGATTCTTTTTTTTTTTTAAATTTGATTTATATGCCGCCCTTCTCCGGAGACTCAGGGCGGCTTACAATGCGCTAAGCAATAGCCTTCATACTTTTGTATATTTATACAAAGTCAGCTTATTGCCCCCACAAACTGGGTCCTCAATTTACCTACCTTAGAAAGGATGGAAGGCTGAGTCAACCGTGAGCCTTGGTGAGATTCGAACCTGCAATAATTGCAGGCAGCTGATGTTAATAACAGGGCTTTAGACCACTGTACTATCCAAGGCTCTCCAGCCCTAAGATTCTGTGATAATGCAACTGCAAAGCTTAGCACCACACTAGAACCTCCACTTAACATCCTTTAGCACTTGTGGCATTGTCCCTTAATGACAACTATAGGGCAGAGCTAGGCTGCTCCATAATATGAACAGATGTTGCATGAATTCTATTTTGACGTTCCCGAGTGTTACGGGGGTGGTGGTTTCTCCCATTGTTTTCTGCCTTTTTTTATTCACCTGCCAAGGGTGAAGTAGCAAGTCTTCCTTACCTCTCTGTCTCCTTCTTGGAACATCCAGTTTACAGGCTGAGTATACACAGGATTTTATAGAACATAGTGAACAAAACAATGTTTGATTTGCATCATGTAGAGAGACCAGAGAAGACAGCTTTTCTTGGCATGCTGTTAAGAGTTTCTTGGGGTAAACCAAGGGTGGTCACTCTGAGGCAGTCAGGGATGCAGGCAGTTGCCAAACCCCTCTTCTATGCCCCTTAGCTTGTCCCTGTGACCTCAGTTGCTGAAAATTCAGCAATGTAGTTTCCCACCAGTCTGTGGCAGGAAGCAGATTGCATCAGTAGCTTAAGTAGCTTGCCTTAGTTAGTCCAACCTCCTCTCTCTTATCAGTCCACCTACTGCAGACGCTGATTTCCACAGAAATGTTGAAAGCCCAATGGTTAACGTGCAAAATGTTGCTCATACAATATAAGAACTTTAAGGATCATCCTTAGTACTTACCTAAAATCACAAGTGTGCTGATACTCTTCCATTCTTACTGATGTTTTTACCTTTTCACACATTTAACTGTGCAAAGACATCCCCCACACACACATACCATTGCAATGCAATGCAAGTATATGTGTGTATATAAAATGGACAAAAAACCTATTCCTTGACATGATTTCATTATTCCAGGACCTGACCTACTTTTCAAAAAAAAAAAAAAGATTGTCTCCTAATGAGGCTGAAATTAGATATGTTTGTTTGTGTGTCTCCCTTGTGTGTGAAATCAAATACAGTGTGGTGCAGATTTAATCTTTTTTAGTTTTAGTTATAGGGATTATTGTTGTTGTTAATACTGACATTTGTTATGACTCTGGGTCTCTGGTTTGACTGCAGGTAGTCCTCTACCTATGATCACAGTTGGGGTCAGAATTTCTGTTATTAAGCAAGGTGATTATTAAGCAAGTCGTGCCCAATTTTATGGCCTTTTTTTGGTCACAGTTGTTAAGCGAATCACTGCTATTGTTAACATCATGAAGTGAATCCAATTTTCCCCACTGACTTTGTTTGTCCGAAGCTGGCTGGGAAGGCTAAAGCAAATGGTGATCACATGACCCCAAGATGCTGCAACCATCACAAATACATGACAGCTGTCAAACATCCAAATGTTAACCTTGTGACTCTGGGGATGCTGCAACCATCATAAGTGCGAAGACTGATTGTTAGTTACTTTTTTCAGTGCCATTGTAACTTTGAATGGTTGCCAAATGAATGTAAATCAGGGATCACCACCTGTATACAATTAAAACAGTTGAAAACCTAGTAACAAACATAACCTGGAATAAAGAGCAACCCTTACAATTGGTAAAACACCACAGTAACCCCAGCCCTGCGAATAGAGCCAGACCTTAAGGGCTTTCTGGAACCTCAAAGATGTGGGCGCCATTCTGTTCTGAGGGAATTCTATTCATGGCCACAGGACTGTGGTAATCCCCAAAGTGCTTTTCTTCAAAAGGCAGCTGGACTTTCTGTTTTTTCTTTGAAGATGTTTCACCTCTCATCCAAGAAGCTTCTTCAGCTCTGACTGGATCCTTCCATTACCCACCATCCAGTCAGAGCTGAAGAAGCTTCTTGGATGAGAAGCGAAATGTCTTCAAAGAAAAACCAGAAAGTCCAGTTGCCTCTTGAAAAAAAGCACCTTTGGCACAACCAACATGCCCTGGATGACTGAGAATCTCCACAGACATGACTGTGGTAAGTTTCAGATCTTGATTCAATAGAAAATTATGATGGTGTACGTCATGCCCATCCTTCAAGTTCTCTCCTTCCACAGAAACAAAGCTGGAGAGTGGTATGGCCTTATAGTTTTAAGCAGTGGTGAAATGTAAAATTTGTTACCACTGGTTCTGTGGGCGTGGCTTGGTTGGGGTGGTGGTAATGTGGCTGGGTGGGCATGGCCAACTTTTTTTTTTACTTTTTTAAAGCATTTTTTTACAACCTATTCAGGTTGTTAAAAAATGCTTTTAAAAGGTTAAAAAAGGCTCTGACGATCACAGCTGTGGCACGCAATCGTCAAAGCCTTTTTTTTACCTTTTATAAACAGGAAGTAACAACATCCGGATAGGTGGGTGGAGCCTCGCGCCGCCATCACTACCGGTTCTCCGAACCACCTGCTACAATCGCTACCAGATCGCTCGATCCAGTCCGAACCGGGAGCATTTCACCCCTGGTTTTAAGGTGGGACAAGTTAAACAACATGATTGGTGGATTTCCCTGGTTTCATAAGACTGGTAGAAACATTTCGAATACATGATCCCAATGAACAAAGGTAGCAGACCTAGAGATAATATGGTGCTTAGCACGTCTGACAGCAAAAGCCTCTACATAGAGTAAGCCCCATTCTTTTGAATGGGTCTGCTCATGGAGGATTGCAGCTTTCTTAATAAATTGCTGAAGACATTGCTAGGAAAAAAAAGTCTTGTCGTTGCTGTTAAATTCGGGAACAAGAGCTCAGTCTCATGGCTGCTAGCTTTAAAGTCAACATAAACTGTGGCCGAAATATTCTAACCATCAGTTCCTCAAAGCTAGCTGCACTTAAACCAAAATATAGTTTTATTTGGCTAACCCCAATGTAGGATGTGGTCACCAGCCTCTGGAGCCACACAATCAGAATTCAATGAGACACCACCAGAGTTAAGTTGTTGTTTTAAGCACGAAAGCCATAACTGTATTATTCTCATAATTTCAATATGTTCAGCAAACAAATATCACCATAGCAACTGATTCATTGCTTTCCAGCTTTTCTTTCTAGGCTAAATTCACATAATTCTGGGTAGTGCTTAAGATAAATTGAGAATGGCTAATTTTATTTTAATCAACGGAGGTTTTCACTGTGTTGCTCCTGTGAACTGCTTCTTGCTTTCAAATAAAGCAATTAAAACAGTGTAAGGATTTCATAACACCCTTTCCTTTCATCAATTGGTCATTTTAAATTAGCTTTCTTTAGGGCCATTAATTGTCCAGTTTCTCCACACACAGCTAGACAGAGCCTCTCTCCTAAATGTTCTGCCCTGCAGAACACTTTGAAATGTCTCAAAATATCCAGAATTCTAATGTGCCATAACTCAAAGACCCATTAGGAGTGAGGAGACACTGGATCAGAGAAAGCTGCTGCCACCAAGATTTGGTGTCCTGATGCTGGTATATGCAGTGGGAGAAGATGGGCTGCCAAAAGTTGACCTATCTCCTGTCCAAGGACTCAGCCTACAATAGTTGAGTCAAGAAGTTCTCTTTCTCTTACTATCCCTCATTTGTTACCCTCATGTGTTTAAGGAGAAGTGAATGGAAGTTGGGACTTCAAAATCTGAATTTCAGAATAACAGAGTTGGAAGGGACCTTGGAGGTCTTCTAGTCTAACCCCCTGCCTAGGCAGGAAACCCTACACCACTTCAGACAAATGGTTATCCAATATCTTCTTAAAAACTTCCAGTGTTGGAGCATTCACAACTTCTGGAGGCAAATTGTTCCACTGATTAATTGTCCTCACTATCAGGAATTTCCTCCTTAGTTCTAGGTTGCTTCTCTCCTTGATTAGCTTCCACTCATTGCTTCTTGTCCTGCCCTCAGGTGCTTTGGAAAATAGCTTGATTCCTTCTTCTTTGTGACAGCCTTTCAAAGACTGAAGCTTCATAGTCTGAACTTCAAGACTCCAGGAAGGGGAGGAGTCCACCCATCATCCAATCACCACTGTTGCCAAAAGATTTATCTTAAAGCTGGCTTCCCCTGCCCCCTCCCTCCCCAATATCCCCCCAGCCCCCATACAGTGAGGACTGCTGGAAATAAAACCAGGATAAATCACAGCCCAAAAGGCAGACAAACAGCAGCCCAAACATATGATTATTGGTAGGAACTGCTGCTCTTATTCTTTTATACTACCCAGAACAAAATATAAATTAATAAAAAGAAATGGTGATAGCTATTGCTGGTTTTTATGTCTGTGGATCTAATTAGGGAGTTATAACCCAACCCCAGTGAAGAAAAAAACCAATATGGTTCTTCTGCCTTGATGTTGCTAAATTCAATAGTTACATTAGGAAACACTATTTTGGTGGACTCTCTCATTATTTGAACATATGTCTTGGCTTGGCTTAGAGAAGAGTGCTCTGATTGTGGTCAACTTGGCTTCTACCCATTATTCATGCCTTGAATCTATCCCATTCCTTTAGGACATGAGAGACAAACAGACTGCCTGCGGGGAAGGGACAAACCAACATTTGTTTTCTTTAGTTCTGATTTTATTTACAGTACAGTGAAGAAGACAGAAGAAAAAAAGAAATAAATACATTTTGCACACCACACAATGCACAGTATTTCGGATGCAGCAACCCTCTCTCTCTCTCTTCTGAGAAAGTTCCAATAATCCTTCTTAAATGAAATAAGGATGCAATTAAGTTATATCCATGCTCTGTGATTGTCATAATACAATGGCTTTAGCATTTAAAAAAAGGGGGGGTGATGTCATAAAACCATGTACAATATCTTGTTATCATCCTCATCCTCACTGAATTTGGGAGGGCTTCAGGATGTTTCGAGAAATACCCCAATACCCAGAGACAGATGGTACAGTAAAGATTCCCCTCCCCCCACCAGATAATTTATTAAGAGTGATCCTTGGTAAATTAACTGTACATCAGGGGAATCATTATTGGCAAAGAAAACAGGGCAAATCTCTTTGGGTGGCATTTTTGTAATTGAAAAATCGTTCCTCTTTTAAGAACTGCCTGGTTCCATCAATTTCTGCAAAGACTTTTGTTCTGTTTTCCAGCATCCAATGGGGGGGGGGGGGAATCCCACATTCCACCTCATTTTGATTGGGGGAGAGGGGGGTTAGATGGCAAAATCATTAGAGAAAATCGTGTATGATAAGAGTTATAAAACCATCACTTTTTATCAGGATACTTTGAATTTCATTATGGAAGAACAAATCAATATGCAGTAGGATGTGGAATTTGTTGTCCTGGGCATTATACCAAGAACAGAAAACGCTTGCCCAATCGAAAAGATCATTGCAAAAAAAAATTTAAAATTTTTTTTAAATGACACACACACATCGAGGATGTCATATGGTCAGAGCATAAGAATGGTTCCCTTGATAAAGCGGCATTGGCTTTCGAAGAAATATGTTGTGTAAACATTTGAAAACCTGAAAATTGAAGTAAACCAATCTTTCAAGTATCCATAGAGAGAATTCAGCTAAGGAACAGAGGCTAATTCTGGTCCTTTCCAAAAACACTTCAGAGAGAATGGGAGAAGATAAGAGGCTAGATCTCACAAGCATGGCAACAGATGGCATTCTTTGCATCAATGGTCAAGATCTTTATAGATTTGGAGAGAGAAAAAGTTTATTCCTCATTCAAGCTTTTAGCCGATGCTCGCGTCGACCCACTGAGACTTCATTCTTCAGCTTTTTATCACTAACCTTTGGGGAATACTTTTCATTTTCCCTGGAAGAGGAAGTCTCCACATGCCACAAAGGAGAAAGAAAGAATGAACCACAAGATAGAGTCGGCTACCTCCACTTAATGACCAGCACTATATTCACAACCTCATTTGCTTTTGTTCCCACTGTGTGCTTGAATGCTGCCGATGAGAAGGAATTAATTTTATTGAGGGCAACTCAATGAATTAAATGGGGGGAAAGAAGCCTTGCTCAGTTGGGTGGAAACATCTTGGCAGACGGCACAGCAGCCGGTCAGATTCAAAACTCTTTATATCTCTGGCAGCATGAGGGGCCAGGAGGGGTCGGATCCCAGATAAGCTGTAGGGCAACTTATTCCAAGGCTCTTCGAAACAACAGAGGCACGCAGCGATCTCGTCTTTTGATTCTTGACCAGGCCTTTCTTTCTTATACCAAGATGCTCTAAATCTGTTCATGAAGCCTACATCCTCTCCCTGCACTTCGATTCAACAAAACACCCAATAAAAAACTAATTGTCCCATGGTGAATTGGAGAAGAAGAAAAGGTGTTCGGCATAATGTTATGGTCATGGAAAGCCTTTTTTTTGCATTGTAACCATCTGGTGCGCTGCAGTCGCCATGAATGGAATAATAGAGTCCTAAATAAGTCCTTTTGGGCCTACAAAACAGTTTTCTCACCCGCATTGGTATCCTTCACAGCAGAAGTGCCCCCTTCATTTCACACTGCATCTGCACCTTCCTTTGATGGAGTGCAGAGCTACCAATAAGTTACTATATACTTAATTAAGCCCACATAATTCTCTTCAAATGAGCAGAAAAGAGGGCGAGCCGGCCAATAGAGGGAGAGAAAAGGCTTGCAAATGAGGCTTGAGGGGGCAGGCAGTGATTGAGATGGATAGCCATCCCATGCCACCATAGTTTCCTGCCACACAGAGGGAAATGCTGCAAAAGAATTAGACAGCTCAACAGCTGTTTATAATCCTACGCAAGAAGGGGGGAAGCAGCCTTCTCCTTGAAGTGATTGCAGTCCTTTTGTGGCCTAATCTTGCTTTTCAGAAAGTGTTACAATCCATTTGCTTAGATTTCTATAAGGTGCTCTGTTTTCAAGGCCTCATTAAAAGCCCTTTAAGAAACCGGAGGATTGACTCTATGGTCTTTGTTTGCATTCTGAAGCAGGTTCAAGAGGCTTCAAATGTATGTGAGGAGACTTTAATAGCAGACCTACAGTTGTAGGGAGAAAAAAAAGAACATTTAATTTATGTTGTAATCAAGCAAGAGATACACACAGAAAAGCTAGAAGAAGAGCATAAACTGTGACTTTAGCAGCATCTCATGGCTGATATGGCCCATTAAAAACACTGAGAAACTGTCATTTCAAAATCCTTTTGTTTTTTTTAAAAAAACTTTAAATACAGAAAGACTATCTTCTCCTCCTTTTTTCCAGTTCTCCGATGTGGAATCCAGCCAAACAGCTGCTACTTCACCAATGAGATTTATCACTTGGTGATATACCCCACTTTAAAAAATATGCATGCACATAAATGTTTCCTAAATGAATTTTGGCAGCATTCGACCTGAATTCAACCACAGAAATTAACAGTTTAGTCATTGCCGAAAGATTGAGTCTACACAGTAAGCAGCTTTTGATCGTTTGGATGGGGCACCACAGAGATTCCCATCAAAGATTAGAAAGTAGCATTTTAAAAAATGTCCCTGATTTACCAAAAATCAATTGGATTTTAGCTAGTCATGGCTAAGAGCCATCCCACTGCTTTTAATGGGACTCTGCGCAGATAGCCTGATAGTCAATATTCTATGAATACATACATATCACAAATATTTTTATTAAGATACCTAGCAGGGATATGAAACTATGAAAAATTATACATATTACTTAATAAAGCCAAAATGTATGTTAGAGATCAATCCAACATAAAATCAAAAAACAAATAAGATTGGTTTTGGGGTTTTTTTTGGTATTCTTTGAAGCATAAAGGTTTGCAATAGATGATATCTCTTGTCTGTAACACATGGATGGGCAATCCTTTAGTTTCTAGGTTGATGCAGCAATGGGTGGTAGATTAAGAACCATATGGTGATAATAAGCATAAATGACATCAGCCATAAATTAAGCTTGGGCTCCCACTCTCCATTTTCTATTATACAATGTACATAATACAAGCTCTCTCTTTCCCTTCCCTCACCCCATTTCTCCCGCATACATACATATTATTTCACATTAACTTTCAGACATACAGAAAGCCCTCAAATCTCAGCATGTAGAGATGGTAAATTTTAAATCTCTTCTCCCAATGTGGGGAAATTCCATTACTCATCCAATCCCATCAATAATTGCCAGTTGATTGTCAAGCACCAGGGAAATCAAAAGATCCAGGCAGTTCAAATGGGTATAAAGATTTATTGCACGCTTAAGCTCTCTACAGGAATCTGAATTATTGACGGTCCAAGCAAATTGGTGATAGATAATTGTTAATGGAATTCAAGGTGAATTGTGGGCGTGAAGGAATTCATGACTGATGATGCATTTGATCCCTCCCTCGGGCTCAGATGGGTCATCTCCTACATCGATGAGCATATTGAAACAATGGAGTATGCAATGATCAACACGCTTCTAATTGATTCCTAGCACTAACAGTTTGGGAAATATGTGGCATACCTTGGTTCTTTCCATCACATTGCCCAGCAAATTGAGATTGGAAGCAGAACAGCATGATGTTAGTTGGTCCCTATTGCAACTATCTTCAGTTCTAGCCAGTTAATGATGATGGTACAAATCAGTGGTAATGGAGCTGGTTAGAAAGAAGGTCTGCAAGCCACACTAGAGTTAGCTTGTGTTCCTAAGTGTCCTCCATTTCCCCTCAATATTCATGGGGGAGGGGGGGATGAACATTACAAGACACCAGCAGTGTCTTGTTGTGTCAAAGATGTTCTAGGTAATGTTGCATCCTGGACTGTGTAAAGGAAGCAAGTATATCACTTTTGTAAAAGAACATTACCCATTGTGGAATGCTTTCTTTGAGTCATTAGGTTAGCTTCCATCTCTGACTTTTTAATAATTCTGCATGGTAGAATTATAAAACATGAAACTCTTACGATACTGCTTTGAGAAACCTGTCTTCTTATAGCACAGTTCAACAATAACAAATAGATCAACTAATTTTAAGAGGCAAAATGCAGGCTAGAAGTAAAGGACAAGCTATTTTCTTCTTCCTTCCTGGACTAGCATTCAGGGGTGGGCTTCAAAAATTTTAGCAAGGGGTTCTCTGCCCAGTTGCTGGGTGGGCATGGACATGGTAGGCGTGGCCTAGTCAGCCTCCTGCACGATGGCAGAGGGGGCGTTTTTGCCCTGCCCGAGCTCCAGAGGCTTTCCTTGAGCCTCTGGGAGGGCGAAAACAACCTCCCCAGGCTCTGGAGGCCCTCTGGAGGCCCTCTGGAGGCCAGAAACAGGCTCATTTCTGGCCTTCCCAAATTTCCAGTAGGCCCGTTTTTCACCCTCCCTGACCCTCTCCATGCACCCTGCTCTTATCTGCATCAAAAACGGGCCACATGGGGATTCCTGGGAGGGGCAGGGTGGGGTGGGGTGGGTATGGCCAGGCAGGAGTGGGATTTGGGGGTTCTCCAAACTGCACAAAATCTTAGCTAGAGGTTGTCCTGAACCCTGCAAATCCCCAGCAGCCCACTCCTGCTAGCATTGGTATTTTAGCTCATTGTTGGCAATAAGATAGCTCTTCCTCCTTGAATTTAACTAGTTAGTGGATAAAGCGTGAGACAGGGAAGAGCTTAAGTGATGCCTAACGTTTGCTACCTGTAATGATTGCCTAGTATGACCTGCTCTACTTGTCACCATCTTGTTTAGCGAGCCTGGAACTCAATTTCTACCTTAATAGGATGAGGTAGAAATTTAGAGGGAAATTTTAATTTGTTGGGGGTATATTTCTTGAAAATCAACAAATTGCAGAAGATTAAAATTATTTTTATTTTTATGAAAATAAAAAAAACTGCAGAAGAAACACATCCCCATGATACATTCAGTTCAACCAAGGAGAATTATGAAAAGAGAAGAATGTGGGGTTTGTTTTCTCTCTTTTCAATGTTTATCTTAAAAATAAAAGAATGATACGCTGTTGTTAATATTTTACTTGCCTGAAGAACCAAAGGCTTAAATTTCAGGAGGCCCTGAAGATGTTTTGGGTGAACAAGTGGAGAGAAAAGATTCCAAAAGTGCTCCAGGGGTCACTTCACAG
The DNA here is from genome assembly GCA_012654045.1 of Ptyas mucosa. Classification (NCBI taxonomy): domain Eukaryota; kingdom Metazoa; phylum Chordata; class Lepidosauria; order Squamata; family Colubridae; genus Ptyas; species Ptyas mucosa. Next base: position 31,056,122 of record WNWU01000017.1, read on the forward strand.
ATACAACTTGCCCCTCATTTGTTTATCTAAATGCTGACAAATTGCAGCATTTGAACAACATATCTTTGGTCCTGAACTTCATTTGCATGGTCTGCCCTCTGTCATTGAGCTGATAATGAGGCTAAACATAAAGCCCTCATTCAGTGCCACAAAAGAGTCTAGCAGTATGAATACCAAATGGGAGAATTAGGTGTTTTATAGAAGAGAATGCCATTGTGTTGTGCCTTGCTTTTTTTTTTTAATCTCCCCTTCTGCTATTTTCAGACTTTTCCTGTAAACTGTTGCTGCCACTTTCTCTTGTGGTTTTCCCTTTTTTGGGCTCCTACAGCAGTGATGAGGGAGATAAATTTGAGGAAGTGACTAGAAGCCACCCAGGTTTTTATGGCAGTGGAAAAATAGGTGAGGGTAGGGTAGGGTAGGGTAGGGTAGGGTAGGGTAAGAGAAGAGAAGAGAAGAGAAGAGAAGAGAAGAGAAGAGAAGAGAAGAGATTAGCACATAACAGATGAAATTGCCTTCATAAATTCCTCGTAATCAATAGCCATTCACTTGTGGAAACAGAAGACTCTACTGTCACCTGGGAACTCTTTGACAGAGAGAAAACAAACATTTCTCTGTATCAGAAGCATCTCATGTTCCTTCTGATTAGCATGAGTTTCAGGAAAGGTATCTTTTTAAAGGCTGCTCATGTGATGGATCAAATTAACACTTCATTTATGCTTCTGTGACAGAGGCAGTGCCTGAGAAAGGCTGGGGACTGGCTTGGCAGGATTTCCCACATGCCATTCCAATATTGTCCTCTGGCTCTGCTCTTTCCCATGTTCTCTGCTTTTCGTTTTGTTATAGGAGCATGTAGCATACTGTAGCTTTCAATTCACATTTCAATTTTCATACAAGCAAATGATGCCCAGTGGTACACATGCCCATTGATTAAATCATTGCAAAGGGAATAAAATGTGTTTGGGCAGCCACATCATAATTTGTAATTTGCACAATGATTTAAGCAGTGTGTAGAGAGGCATTATTAATATGCATTGTATATAAGAAACATTAGACATAGCATATATTCTGAACAAACATTGCTATTTAACAAATACTGGATAAGTTGGAATTTAAGATAGATAGATAGATAGATAGATAGATAGATAGATAGATAGATAGATGGATGGATGGATGGATGGATGGATGGATGACTGGTAGATGATAGGTGACAGATGGATGATAGATGGATGATAGATAGCTAGATAGCTGGATGGATGGATGGATGGATGGATGGATGGATGGATAGATGATGGACAGACATCCACTCTGAAATTTACAGTACATGTCTTATCTACATTTTTCCTGACTGAACAGGTTTCTTTTTGAAGACAGTTAATTCATTTGTGGACATCATTGGATCTCCTATTTTCATTCTTCTGTGATACTATCAAAAATTAAGGTGAAACAGTTGATAGGGGAAGTGGGTGGGGAAAAAAAATCCAAGCCAAATAAAATGTCAAAGAAGATGAAACTGGCTGAGAACATTTGGTAGGGCTTCCATCGTTGGTAGCAGCAATAGTGGGAATTTTGACTGTCATCACTTTCATAGCAATCTTGGCTGCTATTTTTGTCTTTCTAAACTTCTCTGGATTTTAGATGGAAAAGAAATGGACATCAGGAAAGCGAAAGGGATGCTACAGGAAGAGATTGTTTAAGAGGATAAAGGAGCATAGTCTTCAGATAAATGGAATAGGTTGTTAATGAAAATCAATATTTTGGTGAAAAACTAAGTCCAATTTTCAATATGCAAAATCTATCCTGAGATTCAAGAGGCTGAAAACACTGCTCATAAGATTTAAAATGTAAGATTAGGTCATGTTCAGAATGAAACTTGAAACAACACATTTCTCTGCAAACAGTTCTCAAAGCTGTGTTAACATCTGATATTTTATTCTTGATATAATCATAACTAAAATTCCTACTTTCATTTTGCAATTATTCTGCATTTAAAGCATCCATCCTATTTTAGGGTCAGGTTGCAGAACATATCACACCCTTGATATAATTAAAAGGAAAAAAATACTTCAATTTAGTACCATATTTAGTATTGTATGTTGCTTTTTTAAAAATAACAAGGGATTGATCTTTTTTTCTTCAATGGAATATTAGGTTTGCAGTATTCACATTTTCCATGTGAATACTGCAAAATATATTCTTGAATGATTTGGTTTTGCAATATTACCTGAAGTTATTGTTTACCTGAAGAAGAGCCATGTTATTGGAAATGAATGAATGAATGAATGAAATCTATTTGGTTTGATTACTCTGGATGTAGATTTGCACAATCCACCAAAACAGAGTCAATCATAGCACAGAAAGGCTTCTTCTTCATTAAATTTCCCACAATTAAAAATATGTGGGAAATACATGAGATTAAGACCGCATGTATTCGGAAGTCATAAACAAAAAGGAACAGTTATATTTAAAAAGTATCCTTTGAAAAGGCACAGGACACTCATATAGGCTCCCCATCTTGTTCCTTCTCTATCAGTGATCTGTTTCTTGTTTCCCTTCCTTAAGGCTATATTGGGCTGATGTCCTAGCCTCAAAACTGTCCAGAATGGAGAAAAACAACATTAATCCATCACTGGATACCCTTTGGATCTTCAACAACAGGTATGTTTATATTCCATTCTGTTTCCTTTCAGAAGTACAGCATTTTTAGTTCTACTTCAGGAATGATAGAGATGTGGCTTGCTAGATACTTCTGAAACATAACTCTCAGTGGCCCTTGTCATTAATCAGCCTGGATGAGGAGGCTAAGAGAAGTAATTCACCAACATCCCAACTGCCTGAGGTTCTTCACCTCAAATCAGTGGAGCATCAACTCTGTTTATTTAAATAGAAAAAAAGAATCTAGCTCCAAAGTGGCTTGGTGTCGCAATTATCTCTTGTTGTTTTTGTGAGAGCATGTTTTCTCCCTTGGGTACCCATGGCAGTAAGTACTCAAATGAAGTGTTCACAAAACCGAAGAGTTTTTAAGTTAGCTTCCCCCATGTTTGTGTTGAATTCAACAGAGTACCCTGAGATGGACATCTGACTATGGAATAAGAAATCTAATCACTGAGCCGTCATGAAAAGGGCAGTTTGCTTAATGGGAAACCTTACCTGGCTGACTCACACAAGCCATCCAAATCACAGCTTTCTTGTGAAAGAAGAATGGAACGGAGAGAGAATAAGCCTCTTGTTTTCATGCTGCATGGGTTACCTTCACAATATCTGTCTGTGGAAAGCTAGGACATAAACCAACTTATCCATAATTAAGAACACCTCAGGGCTCTTATTCAAAACGCTCAGTAATCATTGTGAAGGCAGTACCATCAAAGTGATTTTTGATGGAGGATAATTAGATTGAGTTACACGAGCAGGAATTTTAACTCCCTCAAGGATGCAATTTTCTTTTTGTGGGTCGTAGTGGGAAGACGTTATGGAAAAACAAATCTTTCCTGCTTTCTTCTTTGTTTGTTTTCTCTTTTACTTTTATAAATGCCCACAAAACACAGAATTTCCCAAGCACCTCATGCATAGATTTTATCAATTTTCTTTACTACCCATGTAAATGGGTCAAATCGCCATGTCACCCCAGGCTGTGTTATTGGCCCACCAGTGGCAGAACAAGTGGGCATTTTAATTAATCGGGTTTTTGAGAGATCAATGAATTCCACTGTGTGCCAAGAAAAAAAAAAGTTGCTTTTAATGCATTTCACACCTTACTAACTAAAATGTGAAAGTTTGCCCTGTAAATGTAAATGTAAAAAGGACTCAGATTGTTGGGGGCAATATGCTATTTAGTATACTGTCTTTGGTGTAAGCCACCCAGAGTTCTCGGAGAGTGGGCAGCATAGAAATATGACTAATAAAAATAAATAAATAATAAATAAATAAAATGGTGTGTGTGAGTGTGTGTGTGCAACTTGATCAACTCATTTTCTAATCACAGAAAATCAGAATGAAAATACCAGTATGGCTTTGGTGTCTGTTGTTCCTCTTTATTTTCACAAAGAGACCACCAGCCTCTGCACATATGTTAAGAGTTAGAATAATGTACCACTAGATGGCATTGAAGAATATGTAGAATACATCCAACCATTAAAGCTTCTTAAGTTCCCTATAGTTCATTTTCTGGAAACGATCCCAAAATATATAATTTGCTTTCTGGCCCACATCTGACTCCCATACGCCTTGTCCATGTTATAAAATGAGGTAATCCAGGCCTGATTCCAGATTTTTTTCCCCCCCTTGATCCTAGTGATGGGGATTTAGGCCCACCTCAGCTCCTACTGCTTAAGTGCTAAGCAGAAAAGGACAATAAGGAAAGGAACAGAGGAAGGACAGGTTCGTCATGTTAAATCATACAGTTTACAACAACAAAACTGATTTCCAAAATGATTCACTTAATCTGTTTGCCAACAAACTCAACCAACAGCGCTTTCTCTACAATGGTGAAACTGTTTAATTGAAAGGGGTGTACGTTGCAGAGAACAGTTTCATATTTCACGACTCAGTGTGTCAGAGAGTAAATGTTGGCACAAGGCAGCCGAGTGACTTCACAATCCAGCCCTGAGCTTTATAGGATAGTAGAATTCTGGCAGGTAATTGTCCTTGGAACACATGAAGAAAGAGAAAACACAGCTCCGTTATTTCACATCAGTCATTAGAAACCCACAGATGAGTCCTCCTTATACCTCTGTGTGGCAAGAGGAAGGGAAATGTTGTCCTAAGCGGATTTTTTTTTAAAAGAAAGCTTTATATTTTGTAAACAAATCCATCTGGAATTACTAAACTTTTCCAAGTCAGACCAGGCGCTTGCCACCTCCACATCCCCCTGCTTGCCTGAAAAATGTCCAGCTGCAACCATTGATTTCCATTGCTTTGCAGTGTGGGGATATGATTACACACCACCTCTTGGGCCAAAACAGAACACAATCACTCACTCTGAGTCACTATATAAGCTGAAGTATGTGATTTATTAAACCACAAAAAATAGGTTACATTAACACTACGAGTCTAACTTGAAGCCACGGGAGGAGCAACATCCAGAGTTAAACTCTGCTTTCTAGATTGTGTGTTCTTCAGATTTGTAAGCTCCGAAATATCAGAATAGAACAGAATAACAGAGTTGGAAGGGACCTTGGAGGTCTTCTAGTCCAACCCCCTGCTTAGGCAGGAAACCCTACACCACTTCAGACAAATGGTCATCCAATCTCTTCTTAAAACTTTCCAGTGTTGGAGCATTCACAACTTCTGGAGGCAAGTTGTTCCACTGATTAATTGTTCTAACTGTCAGGAAATTTCTCCTTAGTTCTAGGTTGCTTCTCCCCTTGATTAGCTTCCACCCATTGCTTCTTGTCCTGCCGTCAGGTGCTTTGGAGAATAGCTTGACTCCCTCTTCTTTGTGGCAGCCCCTGAGATATTGAAACACTACTATCATGTCACCCCTAATCCTTCTTTTCATCACACTAGACATACCTTGTTTCAGCAACTGTCCTTATATGTTTTAGCCTCCAGTCCCCTAATCATCATTGTTGCTCTTCTCTGCACTCTTTCTAGAGTCTCCACATCTTTTTTACATCGTGGTGACCAAAACTGAATGCAATATTCCAAGTGTGGCCTTACCAAGACATTATAAAGTGGTATTAACACTTCACATGATCTTGATTCTATCCCTCTGTTTATGCAGCCTAGAACTCTGTTGGCTTTTTGGCAGCTGCTGTACACTACTGGCTCATATTTAAATGCTGTCCACTAGGACTCCAAGATCCCTCTCACAGTTACTACTATCAGTGCATTAGGCAGATCCCCTTAGTGTAGTAGGCTATGAAAAAGTCAGAGAGATAGTATGCTTTTTTTTTAAAAAAAGGCAAAGGGATAATTTCACTCAAGCTGAAAATGCTTAGTGTTATTTTCCTGCAGAGATGACCTGAGCTCAAACTCTACATTCATATCCATTCCCATAGAACAAAATCCTCAAAGTCTTACAACATCATTAGGACAGACTAATAACTTTCACTTTCTGTAACATTTCCATTAATTTATTTTTTTTTATATTTCTAAAAATCTTTACTTACTCTTTTATGCAGTGTTCCATAATATGTGACATTTGGGCAATCATTTTCCCAGGATATAGAGATCCCCCCCTCCCAATACTATATTTTCTGGTATAAATATTCAGATAGGCAAAAACACTTTTGTATGCTTAAAAAAAAACCCCAAAGCAAAGATTAAAAGTTTTGTGGTTGTGGTTGTCTGTTCTTGAATTAGAAAAATTGGGAGAGTTCACAATAAATTCTGAACTGCCAAATTGTGCTTTGTGGGCCATTCCATCTTGGCTCCCAACTTCATCAGCACACTATACATTTCAGTTTGCTTGTTCTTTGATATCACTCAAACTATGAGTTGTATATTACAGAGGCTTCTCTAGGAAATTGACAGGTATTGTTCTTTTTTCTGCCATGCATGATATCAGGGGTGGGATCCTACCGGTTTCACAACCGGTTCACTGAGCGCGTGCTTCGCAGTTTGCAGAAAATTGAACTTCCACGTTGCAAGGAAAACAGCTGAGGAGCGGCAATCCACTCTGCTGCCCCAATCAGCTGGGCTTCGGAAGCAGAAATATAGGTGAGTATAACGCAGGGGCGGGTGGGCGGGCAGGCCCACTTCAAAGAATGAGAGAACCCGTTCGCTCATGGCTGAAAGTCGGAGCTAACGGTCCACCCGAACTGATCCAAACCAGTAGAATCCCACCACTGCATGATATATTGTCAAAGATGTAGGAGATGACCAGGCTGAGCCTGAGGGCGGAGTCAAATGCATCATCAGTTTGAAGTTTCTACATCCCCATAAGAGACCTAAGTCCAGCCCCCCTTCAAGTCCATTGACTCTTAACTGGCGCCAATTTGCCTTGACCTTTAGTAGTTCAGATTCTTTTTTTAAAAAAAAGTTTTATAATGAGTACAGATACTTTCTCCTCCCCTCCCATCCCCCTCCCTAACCCCCCAACCCAAACCCCTCCCTCCCTCCCTCCCCACTCCCCTCCCACTCTTCCCCCACACCCCACCCCTGAACTTCCCAAGACTAGCGCAGGGTATAACCTTTAACAAACCTAGAACTATAATAAGCTAACAATACATTGAATTACTATTAACCCTAGATCTTTAACTCCTATCACCCAAAAACAATATGCATATAAACCACTGACAAGTTATACAGAATATTCATTCATAAGCTATTTGAAGTTTTTTAGTCCGATATTTACTCTGGATATAGTCAATCCATCTTCTCCATTCTGTTATATATCTTTCATTCGAATAGTCTCTGAGATATGCGGAGATTTTCGCCATTTCCGCCAAATGCACCACTTTTAATGTCCATTCCTCCATGGTGGGTATTTCTTTCTTCTTCCAATATTGTGCCACCAATAACCTAACTGCTGTTATCAGATTTAAAATCAGCTTTGTTTCTATAACTGTATAATCCGTAATTATTCCCAACAAAAAAAACTGTGGCGTAAACTTAATCTTTTTCTTTAAGATATTTTGAATAACCCACCAAATTTTTACCCAGAACGCCTTAATCTTTTTACAAGTCCACCAAATAGTAAGTAGTTCAGATTCTTGTGTACAGGTGTCATGTTGAGCGGGCTTCTCGTAGCTGTTGTGCAACAATAGAGTGTGGCCTTAGTGGTTGTGTCTCCAGATACCGGGACCTCGAAACTGGAAGTTCAATTGGCCACCCCTTGAACTGCTTTTTTTTAGACACTTGGGGGAAAAAAACGTCTAACAAAAGAAAGCAGCTTGACTTTCTGAAGCGGACTTGACACCTTTTTAACAACTCACGATAACTACTCGGACGACAACCCGGGAGAGGCCTGGATGTGTGGTGTGGCTTTTGCACGCTAATCTCGAGTGTTTCACCAGTGAAGGAGAGAGAGAGAGATGGCAATTTTTTTTCGACAAAACCATATCATGCTGATTGAGCAGAAAAGTGGGAAGAGAATTCTTGGCCGCGGAAACGAGAATATTGGGCAAACAACCGACACTTTTGAACTTTAGCTAAAGTGTAATTTTAAATAGTTTGGGATTTTTTTCCCCCTCTTCGAAATTTATTAACAAAAAACGTGCCTCTGTGAGAAACCAACTTAACAATATTTTATTTAGAGGTTAGATATTTGTCCCTTGTTAAATTTGTAAACTTGAGAGGGAAAAAGTGGCCTTTGGAGTTTCCTCTGAAAACAATTGCACTATAAAACACCGTTGCCCACATACGGGCATCTGTGCTGTTATATAATGCTGCTTTGTATACCTGGATTAAAGTGTGAAAATTTGACACTATAATACTTTTGAACTCTATTCCTGGCTCCCGACTTCTTGCACCTGACAAATATGAGGTTCACACCCATTTTTTTCTTTTCTGTAAAACACACTGGGGGAGAGGGGACTTTGCAGTATCCAGTATCTGTCTGTCTGTCTGTCTTTAAACTTTTAACACATTTTTAGAAAGTTAAAGGGACAAACGCCAAAGTAAGACAAACACTTTTTCTGATTTAAAAAAGTGGCATCAGTTTTAAGGTGCAAAGCCCATCCCTTTGCAAAACATGAACAATTACAGAAATGTAATATCATGAGCAACAAGCGAACAATTATACTAGCTGGGATGATTTCCTCTCATCACTTAGATATGTATGCTTAAAAAATACCTCAGTGTAATCTATTTAGCTTTACCTTGAGGAAGCATAACTGAGAGCAGGCCGAGGCCTGCAGTATTAATTCAAACACATCCCAGCTCTGCAAATCGCAATGGTGCATTCCTTTAAGCACAGAAGGGGCCCAGAATGCCTCCATTCAAGAAGAGTGAGCGAGAGAAGGAGGGAGGAAGAGAAAGAGAGACAGATGGCAATAGGGCTTTAAAAGGATCTCCTTTGGGATTTCAACAAGTGAAAAGGCTTAGCAATCTTCAGAGGGCAGCCTTTTCAAAGCCAGGTGGCCAGTTTACTCCTTCATCCCAATCTCTATTTATCAGACTTTTTGGGGGTGTTACCTGAGCCTTTTAGATAAACAAGGTTGCTTTGTGTGTGGATTGTTCCCAGCAAAGAATACAGCAGTCCTTTGAAGTTCTTCTGGCTTATTGTGTGAAGGCTCCAATAGGGCTCTTCAGTGTCTTTCCAGGTCCAGGAATTGCTCTTGTTGACAGTGGTTTGCTTTGTATAAATGACTCCACTCTCAGCAATAGAGCCATTGGTTTACAGTAACAGCATTTTGGTAGCAATAGCAATAGCACTTAGACTTATATACCACTTCACAGTGCTTTACAGCCCTCTCTAAGCCGGTAGATAGATTAAGCCAGTGGTGGGATTCAAGTAATTTAACAACCGGTTCTCTGCCCTAATGATTTCTTCCAACAACCAGTTCACCAAACTGCTCAGAAAGTTAACAACCGGTTCTCCCGAATTGGTGCGAACTGGCTGAATCCCACCACTGGATTAAGCCTAATCAAATCAACATTGTTCTTCTATTGCTCCTTAAACATGAGACTCAGAAGTTACTGTCAATCTAACAATAATTCTTGAGGAATTGTTATGGGATGAGGCAGAGAGGAAATCTTGAAAACAAAATGTCCCTAGAAAACTATAATCTCTGTTGCTGGAAAATCAAGTCTATTTTAAAGACTCATAAAATAATACATTTGGCATGACATTTTATATAACATCAACTCTACTGCAGAGAGTAAATTTAGGGAACTGATTATGTGATAAAAGAAAAAACACATTTTAGAGCATGACAGTAAAATCAGAGAGAGGAAAAACGAAGTCTCCCAACTTAGTGAAAAACCTGGCTTTACTCTTTCTGCAAATGGCTGGGCACCGAGGATTGTGCTGCATTGCCTAGAAATCATTCAGGGGATGATGCCCTTTTGTGGTGCTGCGTGGTACCTTTCTGGTTCTTTATTGAAAACAATGTTTTAAGATGTAAAAATGTAGCAGACATCAAGTCCTAGCAGTCCCCCCATGAGAGATGATGATGACGATGTTCCCAGGCACGTTGTTATTCTTGGAATTCCAGAATGCTCTTCTAAATGCTCACAGTTATTGGGTTCTGGGAAGCTAGGAACCCTGTGTATCTCTGTACAATCTTCATGTGTCTTATAAGCAGCTGGGTGGCCATGTATTAATGTCATAAGATATGTGAGCTAAGTGGTGGGGTGGGGCCTGGGTTAGAAATAGGGTTAAAAGATTAAGCAGCCAGCCTCCAGTTTGTTTTACAGTTAATGGTCTGAGTAAAGAAGACAAAGAGTAAAGAAAAAAGAATGAGAGCAGATTTTGTAGCTAGCAAGGTGATAGGGGCTTCTTGGTCATCTGCAGACTGGATAGGAGTGTGGGCTCAATGGAATCAGTTCCTTCACTTTTATGAATGAATATGTTGTAAAATCAGGATAAGAAAGGACGAGGGAACTGCATGTTTTGCATAATTCCAACCATTGCGCTTCAAAAAGGATTTGATGGTATAGAGAATGGCAAACAAAGGATTGGAACAACTGTCTGGGGAGAAGTTACTGGGGCTTTTTACATAATTAAAAAGGCAAAATGGTGCTGTACACAATTGAGTAAGGAGGGAAGAACATACATGGCAGAAATTTGTCCCTACTTATCTCATAACAGCAGAATCCATAGTCCTGTGATGAGGAATTTGGGATGACAAGAATGACTGCTTTTTACAGCGAATAATTATACTATGATCTCAGTAAGCCTTTTAGTACCAGTTGCTGGGGAACACAAGCGGGTAGATACTATTGTGCACATATCCTGTTTGTGGATTTCCCATGGGCATTTGGTTGGCCACAGTGGAGACATCATGCAAGCCTAGCTCAGCCTTTGTCCTACTCTGCTATGGGATTTCCAATATCTTAAGGATGCTATTAGTCATGTTAACTTGTTCTGGGAGTTTTTCAGATACAAAATGTTTTGGAGACCATAATGTCTCCAAAAACCAACTGATTTTCTGTTAAGCCCTGCAGATTTCTAGCCATCGCTGGCTATAATGAAGGAATTATATGTGTACTGCCAAGGGCTGAATTTAACTCTATGCCAATTAAAGACGAATTCAGCCTTTGGCAGCCACACATATAGCCCAGGGTTAGTTGCTACTATGGGAAACTGGTTGTAGGTTGCGCTAGCACATACTGTATGTTACATATTCCAGATGGAACTTGTTCAACTTCCTTGTTGGCCAGCTACGCAAGCTGTCAATTAAGGATGTAACTGCTTGCCAAACAACCCTATTGGGAGTCTATGGCAAAGTCATCTTTATCATATTTCCATTCTAGCCAGGTGTGAGCTTAGTGGATGGCCTTTAATGGATGCCCCTGCATACTTAGAGAAGGTCCTGTAATTTCCACAATTTTATTCCAGAATGATGTACAGGAAAGCAAACTATTTTTGTTCAGCTAGCATGAAATCATGCCATTTCCGGTCTCTCTCTCTCTCTCTCTTTCTCATCCGGTAGAGGAAAATGAGATATACCAAAGCTCTGCAAAAAAAGGTCTCTCTGTGTGTGTGCTTCAGTGTCAACATGTTTGTATCTCTATTGCATAAGGGTTTATGGTCTTGTGGACAGCGTAATGACTTCATCAGGAAATCCCCTTTCAGGCTTCCAAAAATATAAAAATATAATCCTTTATCGGATACTACTGAATCAGGCAAAAGTATTTTCAATTAGAGTCATAGTCCACAGTCCTATGCACATTTGACCACATCTATTGGATCTTCTGAACAAACCCCACAGGATTCTTCAATTGCCTACTTCGAACCCCATCATATTAGGACGCCATCTATCCCTGTAAATGGTCCTGCTACTTGTTCCATCACCTGCCTCAGTAGCTGTTTAAAGCTTTATCTCACATTTTATTCTGGAGTAACCGATAAACCTTTCTTCCTTTCCCAAAGACTGGCATTCTATAATTTATATAATGGCTAATGATGTTCGGAAGGGAAACAATTTAAAAGACCTTAAAGACCCGATGTAGATTTAATAAACTCAGGCAAGTGAAGGAACGTTTGGCATACTAACAGGGATCCAGCTGAATGACTGAATAAATAATCAAAGACTTTTGAAGTAAGAGAACATTCTAAAAATGCATGTGAACATGATTTGGTTAAATAATGTGGCAGTTGCTCTCTTAAAGGGAGAGAAGGTGACAAGAATCACAGACATTTTTTGCCCTTAATTGAATCTGGTTTTGAAAAGTAAAAAAGGTATTATTTTGAGTCATTAGCTGGGCAGTCCATGGCTAAGTTTTACAGTGCTGGCTTTTGACTTGGAATCTCAATGGAAAGTGTAGTTGTTTGAATTTTCAAGCCCATATCGAGGTTTGGATCCAGGGTGCCATAAGAACACATGTCAGCCTACATCAGTATTCCCTAATTGGTTTCTCCGTAGATGTGTTGGTGCATAGTCCCTACCACCACCCAGGCTGATACTGATGGCACCTATTTGTCCAAAATGCATGGAAAGCATTTTACAGGAGAAAGAAATTAATAGTCTTCACCTGTGGCTCTTCCTAGTTGCATAGTTTTTTTAAAAAATGACACAGAAATGTGCTTCTCCACTTTGATAAAATACAAGTAGTTCTCAACTTACAACCAAAATTAGGACCAGTCTTTTTAAGCAAGGCAGTTGTTAAGCGAGTCACACCCACTTTTATGACCTTTTACACCACAGTTGTTCAGTAATGAATCATTGCAATTGTTCAGTGAATCAGGTGCTCATTCAATGAATCTGGTTTTCCCCATCAGCTTTGCTTATCAGAAGCCAGCTGGGAAGGTTTCAAAGGGTGACCACATGACCCACAGGATGCTACAACTACATCATAATAACTACATTGTAAATACTTGCCAAGTGCCCAAATTTTGATCACGCGACCTTGGGGATGCCGCAATCATCATAAGTGTGGTAGTCATGAGTGTTACTTTTTTTCAGTGCCATTGTCAGTTTGAATGCTCGCTAAATGAATGGTTGTAAGTCAAGGACCAACCTGCAAGCCAGCCTCGATGATTGAGTATGTACCGTTTAATCAAGATTCTTTCTGGGTGGAATTTCCTAATGCGCTGGAGTGTACATTCATACAAATCACAAATACAAAAAGGAGCATTGATGCGATCAGAGTACGTATATATCAAGACTGCTGTTGGGATTTATGCCTTTCCATTGCTCTCTTTACTTTTATGAACATTTTCTCTCAGTTTTAATACATTTCTTAAAGGTATTTTACGTGACGGAAGGCCCTAACCAGATCTAAAGTCATCTTTTATTTCCAAACGTTGTTTCTTTTGGTATGTGTTAAGGGATTGAATTTCCATCTGATTCTCCATCATAGCTGATGCTGGGAATTGCAATTTCAAGGGCTGAATAAGTATGGCACCATTCACATTCAGGCACCAATATTGTGAGCTGGCAGGGAATAGCCTGGAAACATATGAGCTCCTCTTAGAATACTCCCTCTAAAGCTTTGCAAACAGCATTTTTCCCAATAAAATGCAAATAATTCACGGTTACCACACAAGTCCATGTATAGTTTAGCATGAAAGCTTTATTCCTCCCAAGAGGCTGTTTTTTAATACAAAATTTAGAAGCAAATGAAACTGTGAGTTCTAGCCCTGCTTAGCCATAAAAGCCAGCTGGGTAAATTTGGGGTTCTGGGTCTGGCTCTCTCTCTGTCTCTCTGTCTCTCTCTCACACACACCGTCTCTCTCTCTTTCTCTTTCTCTTTCTCTTTCTCTTTCTCTTTCTCTTTCTCTTTCTCTTTCTCTTTCTCTTTCTCT
>WNWU01000017.1:31069983-31087267 GCA_012654045.1 Ptyas mucosa
TCTCTTTCTCTTTCTCTTTCTCTTTCTCTTTCTCTTTCTCTTTCTCTCTTTGTGTCTGTGTGTCTGTATGTCTGTGTGTCTGTCTCTCTCTGTGTCTCTCTCTGTTTCTCTGTCCCTGTCTCTGTGTGTGTGTGTGTGTGTGTCTCTCTCTGTGTCTCTCTCTGTCTCTCTGTCCCTGTCTCTTTCTCTCTCTCTCTCTCTCTCTCGCTCTCTGTGTCTGTCTGTCTCTGTCTGTCTGTCTGTCTGTCTCTCTGTGTGTGTATGTGTCTGTGTCTGTCTGTGTGTGTGTGTCTCTCTGTGTGTGTGTGTCTGTCTGTCTGTCTCTCTTTCTGTCTTCAACCCACTTCACAGGGTTGTTGTGGGGAAAATAAAAGGAGGAAGGTGTGTTGGATATGTTTGCTGCCTTGAGTTATTTTTGAAAACTAATAAAGGAGGACCTTTAATACTGGAGGACCAGTAACTCCGAATCTGACCGAACACTCTTAAGAACCTTTATTAGGACTTATTTAGTGGCGATACGGGTGGCAAAATGTTCACATTTTTCCGTACTTACTGCATCCACTGATTCGCGCCCAGCCACCCTATTTAGGGTGACTCCCTCCCTCCTTAATGTAGGGGGAGTGGAGGAGCCCTTGCAGGGTAGAGCTGAGGAGTTTGTGCAGTTTCTGTCGGATAAAGTCGCTCAGATTCAGATGGATCTGGACTCTAATTGGGCAATTCCGACCGAGATGACGAGGGCAGGTCTTAGTCCTATTGTGTGGGATGAATTTGAGCCTGTGACTCCTGAGGAAGTGGACAAGGCTGTAGGCGCAATGAGTTCCTCCACTTGTTTGTTGGACCCGTGCCCCTCCTGGCTGGTTTTGGCCAGCAGGGAGGTCGCACAAGGCTGGCTTCAGGCTTTAGTTAATGCGTCCTTGAGGGAAGGGTCCTTCCCGCAACCATTAAAGGAAGCGCTTGTAAGGCTCCTCCTCAAGAAGCCTTCCCTGGATCCAGCAGAATTAAAGAACTTTCGTCTAGTCTCCAACCTACCCTTTGTGGGAAAGGTTGTAGAGAAAGTGGTGGCGCTTCAGCTCCTGCGGTCATTGGATGAAATGGATTATCTAGACCCTTTTCAGTCTGGATGATCTCTGGCGAGCCCAAGATGGGGGTCATTCCTCTATTTTGGTGCTACTTGACCTCTCAGCAGCTTTCGATACCATTGAACATGGTATCCTTCTAGGACGACTAAGGGAGTTGGGAGTGGGAGGCACCGTGTTATGGTGGTTCTCCTCCTATTTCTTGGTTGGTCACAGTGCTGGCAGGAGGACAGAGGTCGACCCCTAGGCCCCTCGTTTGCGGGGTGCCTCAGGGTTCAGTCCTCTCTCCCCTCCTATTTAACATCTACATGAAACCACTGGGTGATATCATCTGACGATATGGGGTGGGGTATCAGCAAAATGCTGATGATACCCAGCTGTATATCTCCACCCCACATCAGTTCAGTGAAGCGGTGGATGTGATGTGCCGGTGCCTGGAGGCTGTGAGGGTCTGGATGGGAGTCAACAGGCTCAGACTTAACCCAGACAAGACCGAGTGGCTGTGGGTATTGCCTCCTAAAGACTATGTCGATTGTCCATCCCTGGTTCTGGGGTGGGGGGAGAAATTTCCCCTTCAGAACGGGTTCACAATTTTGGTGTCCTCCTAGACTCACAGCTAAGATTAGAGCAACAGCTAGCAGCTATGCTTAGGGGGACCTTTGCACAGGTTCACCTGGTGCACCAATTGCGACCCTACTTGGATCGGGAGGCTCTCCTTACAGTCACTCATGCCCTTGTCACCTCACGGTTAGATTATTGCAATGCGCTCTACATGGGGCTACCCTTGAAGAGTGTTCGGAGACTACAGTCGGTCCAGAATGCAGCTGCACGAGCTATCGTGGGTGCACCTAGATACACCCACATTACACCAATTCTCCACAAGCTGCACTGGCTCCCTATTGGTCTCCGGGCACAATTCAAGGTGTTGGTTATTACCTTTAAAGCCCTACATGGCTCAGGGCCAGGCTATCTTCGAGATCGCCTTCTACTGCATAGCTCCCAGCGACCGGTAAGATCCCACAGAGTCAGTCTCCTCCGGGTCCTGTCAGCTAAACAATGCTGGCTGGTGGGCCCACAGGGGAGGGCCTTCTCTGTGGCTGCCCCAGCTCTCTGGAACCAGTTACCTCCTGAGGTCCGGACTACCCCCACTCTATTGGCCTTCTGGAAAGCGGTGAAGACCTGGCTTTTCTGGCAGGCCTGGGACCGTTGATCTTGCTGTTCAATCTTGCGAGATCCGGCCATGGATGGTGTGCATGTGTTTTTAATGTTTTTAAAATGCTTTTATAATGTTTTTTTTAAAAAAATTATGTCACTGTTTGTATTATTTCTGTTGTAAGCTGTCCAGAGTCCCTTGGGCAGCGTAGAAATATGATTAATTAAATTAAATTAAATTAAATTAAATTAAATTAAATTAAAAGGTGGGGTATAAATAAGTAAGTAAAATCAGACGTATGCATTCTGAATAACTGGCTTTTGTGAGAATTCTGGCACACAGACGTTATCTTTAAACTTTTCAGATGATACCAAGACCAGATTGCTTCTAAGATGATAACACAATAAAATTAGATTGATTCTGGTGAACAGCCAAAATGAAGTTTGGTTGCACTGCTTTTTTGGTTCATAATTTGGTGATGGTCTAGGAGCTTTTTTTCTGAACCTTTATTAGACTTAGGTACTTGTGGCCCTTCATCTAATGTCTAAGCCTTCTATAAACTGTCACATCTGCTTTCACAATCTATGAAAAGAGAGAAAAAGGAAATGGGGGGTGAGGGAGGCAATCCTCATATCCATTGTTAGCTTCAGCTAGCTAATATTCGGCTAGCCTTTTGCCTCTAACCAACAACTCCACGGAATTGTAGACCTTGCAAGATTTCATAGGTAGTGGCTAGTACTTTAAAACTGTTAATCTTCATGATTAACAGTACTTTTGCTTAATTGTTGTTGGTTTTTTGTTTTGTTTTTTGCTACAGCAGGTTAGATATCCTTCTCAAGTGCTGCCCAGTGACTGGTTGTTCTGACTTTTTGTTTCTGGTTATGCTTGTTTGTGCGCTGATCTTGTTGCAGCTGCACACTTGTGTATGCAGTGACATCTAGTGACAAATACCACAAATGGGACTTATGGAAATTTCCAGGGCACATGATGAGCAATATCATAACAAGTATCTTCCCTCCTGCCACGCTCCCAGCATCTCAATTGTGAGATTGGCTTGCAAAAAATAAATTATTTTTTTTAAAGAAATCCCTTTGTTCTGAAATCCAGTGAAAAATGCAAACTTTTCAGCCTCATTGCATTGCAGTTTCAAGGTCTAATGCTTAATAATAGAGCTCCTTTGGAAGGAAAGGTACTTGTAATCATTCTTCCTTATCCCTCGCAGCATCTTCGTTTCACAGAAAACAGAAATAGAAGTCTCAAAGCTCCATTTGCCAACGTTTTTCTGCAGTAATATTTGTGGGTGAGGTAGAATTTGACCTCCAGACTGATCTAATCCAGAGAACCACTTTGATACAGTCCACAGCTTTTTGTGATGATTAGGGAAACTATTAATATTGCCTTTTTTAATTTTTATTTGAATGAAACACTAGGGCCTTTTTACTTTATCTCATTCTGGGCCTCTGTGGTAATCAACAAGTTTCACGAGATGTGAAGTGGGAGTTGCTGACACCACAAAGATTCAGGCACTAATAAACTCTTCTTAAGATTCTTCCTCATCTTCTAGCTATGATTGATTCTCTGCATCCATGACAGTCTTTTCTTCCCAAAAGCAAAACCCACACTTGCTTCTCAGTCTTTTTATGGATTGTGACTATATTATTTTTTAAATTGAAACGATCAAATACTGGCACATCCACCAGGACAGATGCTATTTTTTCCTATTTTATTCGATGCCTGCAAAACATCTGACATTTTAAGATAATATATATGCCACTTGATCTCACATAAATGATGTGTTCCAACCACTTGGTGCCAATTTCTTATTGTCAATATCAATTCCGTGCCAACTATAAGCCGGCAGGCCTCAAATATGTGGAAGAAAGATACCGAACAGTGATTTTCAAGATGTACAAAACCTGTATGATTATTTTCAAATTATTCCATGAAACCTTAAAGGTAAAGGTAAAGGTTCCCCTCGCACATATATGCTAGATGTTCCCGACTCTAGGGGGCAGTGCTCATCTCCGTTTCAAAGCCGAAGAGCCAGCGCTGTCTGAAGATGTTTACATGGTCATGTGACCGGCATGACTAAATGCCAAAGGTACATGGACCACTGTTATCTTCCCACCAAAGGTGGTCCCTATTTTACTACTTGCATTTTTCACATGCTTTCAAACTGCTAAGTTGGCAGAAGCTGGGACAAGTAATGGGAGAGCTCACCCCGTTACACAGCACTAGGGATTCGAACTGCTGAATTACTGACCTTTCGATTGACAAGTTTAGCGTCTTAGCCACTGAGCCACCATGTCCCCTTTGAGCCACCATGTCCCCTTCCATGAAACCTTAGATAGGGGAAATCTCAGATAACCTTGCTTTCAGAAATAACTAAGTTACTTTGGGATGAAGTTACTTCATAGGGAGCTGCTCTACGTCTATTTGTAAACTCCTAGGTAGAGGAGTTACTTCTTTCTGCCAATAATTTTTCTGGATACTCCAAGCAAATTTGTATTTTAAGACAATCTGATATAACCAGCCCTTCGGTCACATTTTAATGCATTACTAATTGTCCAAACTGAAATGCGCTCAGAGCAGAGCTGCCCAGATCCAGTAGTACATAATCTTATGACAGGGATCTTTTCTCCTCAGGGATGAGGCCTTCATAACAGATGGAAGTGGACTGGAATAGCTCTTAACCTGTAATGGTGGTGCAAAACAGAAGAGAATAACAGTGAGGAGGATAGCTGCCCCCACCTTTTAAGTTCTCCCAATGCCTACAGAGTTAAGCGGGGGAGGAATTTTCCCCACTGACCCCTCACAACATAATAGGTACATTTTCTCTCCTTCTCCAGTTACTTAATATCTTTTTTTTTTAATTGAAAGAGAGATAAATCCTATCTCCAAGCTCAAAAGTGTATTGACTGTTTCTAAGGGCATGTAAGAAGCAACTATTCATCTACTGTAAAGAGTTACTTATTCCTCCAAAGAGTTACTTATTCCTGCTTTTGCTTTCTCATGTTTGGCTCAGGCCAAGCCACAATGGCCACGGAAGGCAAGACCCAGTAATTGGATACCTGCACCAGCCTAAAATGATCTATGAAAGCTGTGTAGATCCCACCCATCCATCAGTGTAATCAGTGAGCTATTGTAGATTATTTGTACATCTAGGCTGGTGTTGGGAGAAGAAAAACACCATTTTAATTCTGGGACAGCAAAAACAAGTCATGGTGGACAAGTGATGCGATGAGGAAATCTCCTTTTAGGATAGTAAGCAGTGAATCATTATTCTACCATTAACAGATTGGGAGGATGAACCTTAAGAAATGCAGGATTGAAAAGAAGCAATGGAAATAAATTTGACTCAGGTTTATTTAATACCCTATTCCTGATACACGCTGTTTATTGTGATCATTGTTATGTTAACAAATGCTATCAAACTCCATTGGTAAATTTGTCAGTGTATAAGCAGGGTAAAATTTGCTGAACCGAAAAGTAAAATTATATTTTGCTGGCATTGGACTTCTGACCCCTCAAGTCAAATATAACTCACATTCATAGCTATCAAAATGAATATCCTCTTAGATTGCTGCCTGAAACACCGCTAAGGTTGCCAAGATCCCCATAGCAAAGCATGCTTTAGGTGATTCAGAATTAGGGGAGGAGGCTCTAGACTTTTCCACTGATATGTTTTGTTCAATAAGGATTAAAATCAGAAGTCAAATGAAAAACAAATCTGCCTGAATGAATGGAACTAAACACAGAAAACAAAAACTACTATCATAGTAAGAAGAAAATGGTTTTCTGCAATATGTTTGAAAGCACCCAGTAAAGTCATCAGTTCAGGAAGAAGATCATCCAGGTTCTTACCTGGTCTCCTGTTTATAGCAACATCTCCTCCATACCTAATAGGAGCAGGAGAATTATTTTTTTTTAGCCTAAACAAGAGAAATGTCAAAAAATTATGCCAAAATCCTGCTGGGAGTAAATTTTATTGTTAGCAGATACAAAGCAAGGAAGATGTTATCCAAAACAAAGTGTGGCTAGTTTTTATTCTTCCTGGGACAAAATCTCAAGGGTGAGAAGAACCAGGTTTGAATTTATAGTGGTACCTTGGTACTCAACTGCTTTGAAACTCATCAAATTTGGTACTCAGCACATGTTGATACAAAAAGTTTGTCCTGGTATTCATCGTTTGTTTGATACTCGATTCACAAACTAGAACTTGTCAGTGTTGGCTGCCTTGTGATTGACTACATTATTCCTTATGGGAAAAATTAGTTTGGTACTCATGGTTTTTAGTATTCATTGTGCCTCCCAGGAAGCAATTAATGATGAGTACTAAGGTACCACTGTAGTTTTTTATATAAAATGTCCAAGAGTGTGGCTGTGTTTCATGTC
Organism: Ptyas mucosa; assembly: GCA_012654045.1. Classification (NCBI taxonomy): domain Eukaryota; kingdom Metazoa; phylum Chordata; class Lepidosauria; order Squamata; family Colubridae; genus Ptyas; species Ptyas mucosa. The sequence continues at coordinate 31,076,608 of WNWU01000017.1, forward strand.
TTTTCTTGAAGAATTAAAGGAACCCTTGAAATGAGATGATTGTATGACTATCCCAAAAAACCCATTTCAGTACAGAGCCCTGAATTAGTGTAAGCACACTGGGAATTTCAAGAGACAAAGAAAAGTAGCCCTCATCTACCCAATCTAGAAAAAAAGTTTAACACTTGCCTGATGGACGAAGTGAATCGGGTAAACGTGTTCATGGTTAATAGTAATAGTAACAATAAGAAAGGAAGTGGAAGAAACAACAATGGGAAAAAAATACCTCTTCAATTCAGACTGTTAAATGACCAGATCAGCCATTCATCTCTATGCATTGCATTCTTCAATCTTCATCCATTTTAGTTTTCAGCACCAAATGGTTCCTTATGTACAAAGCTTCAGATAAAACTCTAGGTTTCTTTGGAAATGATGACATCTACTCAAGTATCAAAAAAAATAATAATACCTTGAACACTTAAGGTCATCGGTAAATACATTTCATTAAGGGATCAATCAAGCCATTAAAAATTATGGTGGATGCCTCTTAGGTTAAAATCTATGACATGATTATAAATCTAAAATGGGATTTTCATGGTGTTCAAAACAAATGGGGACTAAATCAAGAAGCTTTGATGCATAAAGGCTGAAGTGGCAATTTGTTCTGCCCCAGCTATGGACCCCAAAGAATGCAGCACACACAAAGTCCGTACAAACCTTAGTTTCCTAATTAAGGACTACTAATGAGTTTTCTTAGTAGTTGTTCGAACACAAGTACAGTTTAAATCAGTCTTTTCTGAACAAGGGCTGTTAATTTAACTTCATTAACAGCTGACAAGAATCCAATGAATATAACTCAATTCTGAAGCACAGTATTTCAGATAACCGTAATCTTACTGTGGTTGGCAGAATGCCCAGAAGCAATTTGCAGGAAAACTGATAAGAAAGGAACAAGAGCCGATCAGACGTTTGTGGAATCAAGACGCAAAGGAATATGAACAAAGTTGTTTCCTGCAAATTGCCTCAGTTGTCATCCTTCCTTAAATAGGCTAGGGGAGTGGCCAATTAGCCCCAAGCCTTACTGTCAAGGAGACCTCCTCCTGAGGAGCCACTCCTGCCTTTTGGCAGCTCTGCGTGCTCGTGCATCAAGAAGAGGCCCCTCTTCTTCCTTTTCACTTATGGAAGCTTCTGGAGGTTCTGAAGGCCCTGGCTGAATCCCTGCCTCTGGCACCACATCTTCTCCAGCCTCCTCATTGTCTGACTCGAGTGCCAGCTGCACAGCCTGCTGGCGCATCACCACACCAGCCTCCTTGCTGTCTGAATCAGCTACTAGCTGCACGGGCCCAACACAATTGGACAGTAATATAATTGCAAAACTCACCTATTTCAGGGTACTCAGCTCCCTTATTATATGCTTCTTTTTCAGACACTCTTCCAAATTAGCAGTCTGATATTCAGAAATAATAAGAGGCTCAAAGGTCATTGAAGCTTTGTGTGTGAAAACTCACAAAGAATGAAACAGTGTATTTTTTTAAAAAGTGGGGAAGTCATTGTTCCTTATTTCCTAATGATTACTTAAGGGATTCATATTTAAAAAGATACAATTACCTGGGAGCACTTTTATATATTAATAGGATATCTAGGATTGAATAGAGATGGCAGAAGCTCCTCCTGCTCCCCATTCCCAATTGTCCTAGAATGACAATTAGAATGACAATTGCTAAATGATGGCAACTGGATGGAGTTTTTCGGGTGGCCCAGTTCTCATTTTCATTGAGTACCATAATCTTTTTGCATTGCATGAAATCAAGGATGTGGAATAATCCATAGGAAATTAGAAAAGTAAACATAATTTTAAAATCAAAATAATTGTTGGAGTTGTCATATCTGTGAAAGCCTCTCTCCCTCTCTTTCCTTCCCTCCCTCCCCCCCCCCCCCCCCCCCCCATCTCATAAAGTTAAGCTTAAATTAAAGTTAAGTTACTTAGGACTATTACTAAAAAGAATGGGAAACATCAGATCTATTTTGTCTACAAATATATTCTGTGTGGATGCATAGAAATGGTATCACCTGACAGTAAGATGGGTGACACATAAATTTAATGAATTAAGTGAAAAATAACTAAATAAATATAAGTTGAATTAGAATCGCAAGTTTAATAAGTCTAGAATTGCTAATAGCTTATTTAAGTAGAAAGCTTATTTTCCAATAAGTTCACTGAATATAGTACTAATTGAGGTTCCATTTCCTCTGAACTCAGTGGAATTTAATCCTGAGACAGTGTGCCTAGGATTGCACAGTAAATTAACTGATTTTCCCAAGAACCAGGAAAACAGGCTAAAAGTGTTATTGACATTGATAAATTAATTGGGCTACATTTTTTGCAGCTCATAATTTATGCTGGCTGTAGTATCTTAAATGGGGAAGGGACAGTGCAGAATATTATAAAAGCAGAAAGGATGGTAATCACTTTAGCAAGGTTCACCTTCCCAAATTTTACTTGAATATCTTCAAAGCCATTCACTAAAATAAACTTTCCCATGCATCCCTTTTAAGGAAGAAAGAACACTGATGAGGATAAGATAATTCAGAGCCTAAGTGGAGCTTGAGCAATGCAGTAGAAAGCAGCATAAGATAGATCTATGATCTTACTTTTCCACATGCCTTTTCGGGGTGCTGGATTAGACAGAACCCTAAAGAATGAACCCTGACTTGTTTTCGTAGAATGGTGCAGCATTGTTGCCTCTGATTATGGCTTTTCCAAGGTATTAAAATAATGTATGTAGCTAGCTGGCAAGCTTTGTTCAGCTGGAGCAGGAATCCAGATTCAATGATGGTGTCAAGTTGTAGTTTGTTGATAATACTCTGTGATGGTTGGTGAGCAGATGGTTGGTGAGCAGAAGCAGAATGGCAGAATGAGTTGTAATGCCCGCGAAAAAGAGGCTGGCAAATAGAAAATGCCCTTCCTAATGTTACCTATCCATCCAACCCCCCCACGGTAAACATTTGGGCCAATACTTATAAGCATTCACCTGGCACCTACTCATTAGCTGTAAAATTATAAAGCTAGTCCAATGATCCAAATCTGAAAAATAAGGTTTGACTAAAGAATTAGCACAAGATCTGAAGCCAGTTCAACAACAACAATCTTTATTTCAGTCCTAGGCCAACATAAGATAACAGACACTGCAAATATTTAATCTTATAAACATAATACTGTACAGGTATTCCTTGTTTAGTGACTGCATCATTTAGCAACCATTTGCAGTTACAACAATGATGAAAAGTAAATTTACAACCCATCCACCAATTTATGAACCTTGCAGGTCTATAAAACAAAGGAATGCTGGAGTAAGATCATAAGCGCAGTCGTGGTTTCACTTGTTTATAGTTTTGCTTAGTGACCAGGTTCCTTGTCCCAGTTGTGGTTGTTAAACAAGAACTCACTGTAAAATATTTCAGCTCAAACAGAGACATCTGTGGGTTTATACTAACAAAATGGTAGCCACAACCAGAGGATCGGAGCTCTGCTCTTTTTATGTGCATGTGAGTTGCATGTTAGAAAGCATTGTTTTGATGCTCATTGTTTTAACATATTTGACTCCTCTCAGCTGCCTTTGGCTCCAGGTTTTGTGAATGTCTATGAAGATTCTTAGTGATCCAGGTCATGGTTGTCCCAAAGATGCTTTTTCAAAAGACAACTGGACTTTCAAGGGAAAAACCAAGCAAATGAAGTTGTATTACTGATTATAGCAATGGTAATAGCATTTAGACTTATATATTGCTTCACAGTACTTTTACAGGCCTCTCTAAGCGGTTTACAGAATCAGCATATTGCCCCAACAATCTGGGTCCTCATTTTATCCACTTCAGAAGGATGGAAGGCTGAGTCAACCTTGAGCCTGGTGATACTCGAACTGCCAGGGATTGCTGCAGGGAGTCAGCAATCAGCAGAAGTATCCTGCAGTACTGCATTCTAACCATTGCGCCACCACAGCTCCTAAAATTCTGAACAGAAAGGTATAGATATATAAATGGAGATTTTATACACACATAACACATATATATACACACCATGTAATGTTGTGGTAAAAACTTACTTTAAGGAATGTAAAAAATAGAGATTATCCAACAATCATTTTATTAGTTCTAAAGTTCCAGGTTAGTGAGTCATGGTCTCATGCATTTAAGCAAGTCAAGGGCAAGAACTTCAAACTTACATGGATTTTGTGTAGAATATTGATATCATAAAGACAGTATGAACATGAGCTCGTACTTGCAAAAACAAAAAACAAAAACAAACTTGCAGACCCAAAATATGGAGAGAATAGGTTTCCAACTGATAAGGTAGTAAGATAACAAAATTGGAGAAATTGGTTTCATTGAGACTGTGAAGACACTAGAGATACTGTATAATCCTTGAAAGGTGACATATATGATAAATGAGAGGTACCAAGTCTCTATTATTCTGTCAAGCTCTCTCTGTATTTACTGCAGGAGGAGGAAAGAAATAATAGGACTACACCACCTCTCCTTGAATCTGCTGCTTAGCATTTACTATAAGCACTTGAACCACAAAACACACACAGCAGTAGTAAAATTCCACACTTAAAAAAGAAAATAGGAGGAGGAAGGAGTGTTATGTAAATTCACTTGAATTACTTACGAAGTAATAAAAATCTAATAAAGAAATGAAATAAATAAAATATATAAAAATATAATGTAAAATACACAAAGGCATGAATAAGAGTGTGCAGTATGTATAAAAGGAATCTATAGAAAGGCATAAGCAAATCTTGTTAAATTCTTACAGGTAGTAGTAACTTTACAACCATAACTGAATCCAGAATTTCTGTCATAAGTCATTGTGGTTGTTAAGAAGGTCACCGTATTTTTATGGAGGTCATAAGGCAAGCCACTGTGGCCAATAAGCAAATCACATGGTCATTAAGAAAACCAAATGATCATGGCAAAAGCATTACAAATCGTGCTCATGTGACTCCAATTGTTGCAACAGGTGGTAAATGCTAGCTGGTTGCTAAGTGCCTCAAATGCCCTCATGGGTGACCATGGATGAGGGGGTGCAGTTATTGTATTTTATTATTATTTTATTATTTTTATTTATTTATTAATCATATTTCTATGCCGCCCACTCTCCGAGACTCTGGGCAGCTTACAACAATCGACAGTATACTAAATAACATATTGCCCCCAACAATATGGGTCCTCATTTTACCCACCTTGGAAGGATGGTAGGCTGAGTCAACCTTGAGTCGGTGAGATTTGATCTGCTGATCTGCTGAACTAGCAGTCAGCTGAAGTAGCTGCAGTACAGCACTCTAACCACTGTGCCACCTCGGCTCTTTTTGTAACTTTTTGTAACTTTGAAGGCAGGTCATAACTAACTTTTTGGGTGTCCATCAGAACTTCAAATTGTCATTAAACAAAGGTTACCTATATTTCAATTCTCCACAAATATAAAATCAATCTTTAGAGTTCATGAACTGTATGTCCAAACCTTCATTGAATATTCAATATCAGTTGAGTTCAAATTTATGCAATGTAATGAGGCTGTGTAAATTTATTGCAAACATTTTAGAGTTTACTCATTCATAATGAGTTCCTGGTGAATTTTATAAGAAAGCAATAGTGTGTTATTGAAGGATTGTAAGTCATCAAGGACATTTGCAAATAGGTTTGATTGGTATGCTTTGACAGTCTTGGAGAAATAAAAGTATTATGGATACAGTGGACTTGCTCAGAAGTTTCAGCTTGCTCATTTCTTGCGAAGTCTTTCCTTGTATAGGATCTTATATCTCCCTTCTGAAACCTTAGAGGACTCAAAGCACTCAAAGGCATCAATGTGTAAGCCAGTGCATACATTGGGATGTCTGATTGCATGAATCTGGTTCATTGCTGCAGCACAGTACACATCCCCAAGAGAAAAGATAAGCACTCCTTGGTTTTATTTCAGCTTAATTTCAAGATTAATATATTTTACCATGTAGACTGGAAACCAATGTGGATACCATGTAGACTGGAAACCAATGTAAAGAACTGAGGGGACTAAGTTCTTCCATTGCTTTCTTAAAATGGAACACCTTTAGCCAGTGTTTAAAAATAATGATCTAACTCTAACCTTGACTCACCATGCCTTCCTGCACTATTAGGAACATACTGTGGGGACCTGCATGGTTGGCCTTAACCTTTTAGGACATATGCATTCTAGAAGTTTGAAATTAAGAAAGGGACCTGATTAAGTCTCATAAAACATGTACACTAACATATTCTTTTACAATAGCTTAAGGCTTAAGATCTTAAATATTTAAAGGATGGCAACTAGAATTTCGGGGGCTGTATCAGAGTGAAATGCTACCAGTTCGCTCTGGTTCGGGCGAACCAGTAGTGATAAAAACTACCAGTTTGGGCAAACCGGTAGTAAAGAAAAAAGCTACCGGTTCAGTTGACCCAGTAGTTACAAAAAAGCTACCAGTTCGGGCAAACCAGTAGTTAAAAAAAGCTACTGGTTCCTCCAAACTGGTATTTCCAACGATCAGCTGTGCAGCGGGGTTTAACTTTGCTAGAAAGCAGGAAATCCTGCTTTCTAGCCAAGCTAAATCGTGCGGCACAGCTGATTCCCCCCCCCCTCGTTGTTCTACTTACCTTGCAAAGCCTCCTTTGGTGCGCAGCACACATTCACGGCCAGCAAACCGGTAGCAAACCGGTTCAGATTTCACCACTGGGCTTTATGCTGTATGCATTTTCCTGACACAAGAGTAGAATGCTACCCAGATACTGTACTTAAACCACATTACTGACTCAACTGGTTATTCATCTGTTTCTTGGGTTTGTCTTTTAGGTCTACTGACAAAATTCATCATTAAAAATAAAATAAAATCCAACTTCCCTTTCATATGCAATTAGTTAAAGGCATAAATAGCCCAAGTCAGAATGTTGAGATCCGAGTTGCTATCAGGAAAGTTGGTGGGATCGATGCAAATATATAACAACCATTAGCAAAAGGAGGAGCAAAGTTCTGGCATGTAGCTATGTAGCAGATGAAAGAAGTTGAGAGATAGCAATATCACTTAGACTTATATACCACTTCATAGTGCTTTACAGCCCTCCCTAAGTAGTTTACATTGTCAGCATATTGCCCCCAACAATCCTCATTTTACTGACCTCAGAAGGATGGAAGGCTGAGTCAACCTTGAGCCAGTGAGAATTGAACTCTGCAATCAGCAGAATTAGCCTGCAGTATTACATTTTAACTACCGTGCCACCATGGCTCTTCATTCACAGATGAGAAAATGAATGAAGTCACAAATAATGTTTAGCCTCATAATCACAAACGAGTTCTGATTGGCAGATTAAATTTAAAGAGTTGATAAAAAATAATTGCTTATTAGACCTCCACAAAAATATTCATAGACTAAACAAGGGAAAGATGCTATAGAAGGACCCAAAAAAGAGACAATGGTCAGAGAACCTGGTATGCGCCCAGGCAGTTGCAATTAAAGCATAGGGCAACTACTTTGAGGAGGTGAATTATTGCTCCTTTCCTAGGAGATAGAATAGAACCTCTCATCTATAAAACAATTACAATATTATCAGTTTAATAATATATTTATATCCCATATTTCTTCTAGGAGATAAAAGCAGAACAGAGTTAAGTTTCCTCTTATTTTATTTTTTTTTTAGAATGACCGGTTTGAAGTAGGATTGGCTGAAAAATAGTAAGTGATTCAGACTCATCCACTTTGTCCCTATGGTAAAGATTGGAACTTGGATCACCTTATGTTACTTCAATCCCTTAACCAGTAAACTAGATTGGCTTCCTAGAAAATACAATAAAATTTAACAGTTCATATTGCCCATTAGGCATAACATTGCTGAGTGTGCATTCTACCCACTTGGCTATTAAAAAATATAAGTATATGGATTTATATTAGATTTTTCTCCAAAATAACTTTAAATATATATAAAGATATTTATTAAACAATCCCCCTTTAAGGCATAATTGAAGTGAGAAGTACCTTCCTTTGTGAATGTAGTATGAGTGCTGCCTGAATTCTTGGCTCCACATAAATGCTTTTATTAACTACAATAATAGGATCACTTAATGAAATTGTTTCACAATTATTTTGCAGATTAGATGAATCTAAAAGAGATTACATTCCTACCAAGCTAAACATCAGCTCCCCTCACCCCTTGTATTTATTTTACATATTTTTTTGTGGTCTGTTGAAATAGATTTCTTACGTTCAAAGTGATTATCAGTACTAAAATCACAAAAGACATTATCAAATGGACTAATCTGGAGGTCTGTAGCATGTAGCAGGTCTTAAAGCACATGTAGTGTTTTTAAAGAATTTAACCCCTTCTTTGACTTGAGTGCCTTCTAGATCTGTGGACTTTTGGTCTCAGAAGTAGATGGCCCGGCTAGGAAGCTTTTGCATACTGGCAATAGGGGCATGGAGGTAAGCAGCAACAAAGATGATTAGAGGGCTGGAGGCTAAAACATATGAAGAACAGTTGCAAGAATTGGGTATGTCTAGTCTAGAGAAAAGAAGGAGTAGGGTTGACACGATAGCAGTGTTCCAGTATTTGAGGAGCTGCCACAAAGAAAAAGGAATCAGCCTATTTTCCAAAGTACCAGAAGGCAAGACAAGAAGCAATGTATGAAAACTAAATAAGGAGAGAAGCAACCTGGGATTAAGGAGAAACTTTCTAACAGTGAGAATAATTAACGACTGGAATGGCTTACCTTCAGAAATTGTGGGTGCTCCATCACTGGAAGCTTTTAAGAGACTGGTCAATAATTTGTCTGAAATGGTATAGGTCAGTGATGGCTAACCTTTTTGCCGTCAGGTGCCAAAAGCGGGGCAGCGGAGGGGGGTCACAGGTGTGGGTGCCCACATCCATAATTCAATGCGCCCCGCCCTCCCGCCCATGCACACATGACCCCCCCCCACTTTCCCCTGCTATTGGCATGCGATGGCATGGTGGGCCCGGTAAGCCCGTTTTTCCCTCTCCCCAAGGTTCCAGAGGCTTTCTAGGAGCCTGGGGAGGGCAAAAATAGCCTTCCCCATCCTCCCGGAGGCCTTCTGGAGGCCGGAAACAGCCAGTTTCCTGACTTCCGGTGGGACCGGAAGGCCTGAAAATCAGTTGGCCAGTATGTGCATACGTGCTGGAGCTGAGCTAGGGCAACACTCGGGTGCCCACCAATATGGCTCCGTGTGCCACCTGTGGCACCCGTGCCATAGGTTCGCCATCACAGGTATAGGTTTTCCTGCTTGCGCAGAGGGCTGGACTAGAAGATCTCCAAGGTCCCTTCCAACTCTATTGTTATTCTGTTAAATTCATTCACATGTACTCTATAATGTATGGCAGCCACAGGTTTTGTTAGTCAAACTTTCCCCAGTATTCCCATGAACTAAAATCTGACAAAGTTGAATTGCACAGGTATCAGATACTTTTCATGCCATTTATCTTTACGGCCCTGAGGGCCTCTAAAATGTTGAAATCAATTTAGCACTACAAGAAGCCATATTCACCAAATCAACTCAATTGCTTTCTGTCATGAGAAGCAACTGTTTTAATACTAACACAAAGTGCTTCATTTGTTAATGACCGAATGCTGCTCATTTTCAGGCAGCTGTTTTCAATAAAAGTGACCATCCCTTGTGGATAATGGTGTATTCCTCGCAGGATATGTTTTTGGAGGAAAGAAAAAGGCAGAATAAGAGCAGCTTTGTTCATTCGCTTGTTCCTTCTTGAAAGCGCTAAAAAAATCAATTATGTTGAGATTCCAGCTAAAAATCTTTTTTGCCAGAATACAAAACACAATTCCCATAAGCCTTAGATGGCAAATTGGGACCTGCAAACCGAACTGCTTTGCTTCTTAATTTCCCCCCTTTTGCCACCCCTGTAGCAATATTAAGATATATTGTTTCATCTTCATTAATCCTGGCAAAGCCAGACCACTAGCCTAAAGGTTTATTACTTAACTCCTTGGTGCCACTTCTCTAAAGTTTTTAAGTCTGCTTGGCAAGGAGCCATTTCTCAGATGTATATGTGGTTTCTGCTGTGAGCAGCATTAAGACAGTGCAAAAGAAATGTGTTTATCCTGACTGCACCATCACAGGTCGCAAAAGGGATTTAAAAAGCTTTCCCAACAAAAGGCATCTAAGAATCTTCTCTCTGGTGCCTTCTTGAATGGGCACATTGTGTAAGGAAAAAAAGCACAGCCCCTTTTAGCAATCTATTTTTTAACCCATGATGGTGTTTTTAATCAGTTGGTTTACTTCCCCAGGGAAGAAAACTTTAATCCTTATGCTTTCCCCAACTCCTGTACTTGTAGTGGAATCTGATGCTGACAGCTCAAGTTTTATGTTCAACTAAAGATCCCAGGATATAGATAGCCAATGTTTATTAGGCCAGTCTTTTAGAACATTTTTACGCTATGTCTTGCTTTGAGTTTTCGAAGGAAATGAGACTGAGGTTTTTTTGATTAGCAAAATCTAGAAGAACTTTGTAATAGGCCAAGTTAATACCACATCGCCATATCTTTAGTGGTTCTAAAAGAATAGAGTAGAGTAGAGTAGAGTAGAGTAGAGTAGAGTAGAGTAGAGTAGAATAGAATAGAATAGAATAGAATAGAATAGAATAGAATAGAATA
>WNWU01000017.1:31087277-31106711 GCA_012654045.1 Ptyas mucosa
TAGAATAGAATAGAATAGAATAGAATAGAATAGAATAGAATAGAATAGAATAGAATAGAATAGAATAGAATAGAATAGAATAGAATAGAATAGAATTTTTTATTGGCCAAGTGTGATTGGACACACAAGGAATTTGTCTTGGTGCATATGCTCTCAGTGTACATAAAAAGAGCATAATGAAGATATTTTATCTGACCAAATATTATGTCTTGCTAGGTCTGGCAGTGTTGAACCCGTGATAAATACATTGTTGCACTGCAGTTTTTATAAAAGTGCTCAAGAAAAAAACATTGCAATTCGTGCTACAAGATAATTTCATGATTAGCTTGATTTTAGTTACGGGCTTGGGTACATCTAACATCAATCATGTAAGTAGGTCCATATATGTGTCAATACTTTGTCTTCTACTTCCCACTCAGGATATTTCCCAAATCTATGACATAAGATCCCCTGCCTCTCCAGGTCATATTGTACAGGCGTGTGAAGAAAAAATCTATTTAATTAATAATGTTCATTTCATTGGTACATAGACACCATAGGATTTCATCCAAATTAACATTAGGTCAAGGATATGCAACTTTGTGAAATGAAGGTGGTCAACTCAGGAGAAAAAGAGTAATTTAACTTCATCCATTGATATGTAACTTAAATTAAATTTAAATGTAGTTAATATAATTCCTCTACAGCCATCTATTTAAACTTTTTTTTCTGTATAGTTCCATTAAAGATGACAGTTTGGAAAGTCTCCGAGGATTATATCCCAAGGCTTTGATGCGAGAAGAAAATCTAAAACAGCACTGGAAGGAATGTAAATTCAGAATTGCAAGATTCTGTTAATGTAACCTTACAATAAAGGAGAATTCATCGGGTGCATTTCTGTCTGAACTATCTTGCAAGGCTGACCTCAATCTTGCAAATCTGAAAGTACATTTCTCCCCCATCACCTTTAAACCTCAAGAAACTAAAGAAGATTCTTTCTGAGAAGTTTGCTATGTCCACAGTCTTGCTGTAGTTAAACTGCCTCTTACCCAATGGTTGACATTGCTGCAGCTCTCTCTCTCTCTCCCCACACACACATTTCCCAAGGTCTTTCTCACATACCATTACAGATGCAAAGTTTGCTCATCCATCTTCAGACCTCCCACTACATATAAACACGGACATGTAAAATGTTCTGAAAGCTTCAAGCTGTGAATAATAGTCATCATTACTATTGTTTTGGCAATTAATCCTCTCTGGGTTATTCCAATTTATTCCATAATGATTTCCTATGGACATTGACATGGAATGTAGAATTCCAGCTGCAGAATTTAAAGATTTCAAAAACCCAGTGGAAATTCAAGAATAATGAATTTATCCTAAAGTTTTATGATTTAATGCTAATGATTATTCCTGAACACTGTGGAACTACTGAACTTCACTTCAGTGGAACTGGAGTTGAAATGGCCCAACCTTTTGATGTTGAAAGACTTGAACTTACCTTCCCTGGGTTATTTTACCTTTGTGGATTTATGGCCACCATGAGATAGCCTTACAATGTGTCACAGTTTAATGCTATAGGATCAAATGTGTGCATTGAGCCACTGTGGGGTGAGAGTAATATTGGTCCTTTTCCACTAGAAGAAAACCCTCATCTCAAATCTTTTAAAAGCAAGAGGTGGAGTTGATACTATTAGCTGAATGCCCAATGACTCTACCATAGGGTAGTAGCTGTGGATATGTTGTGGTCCGCCAGCAGCCTGCGGAGCTGGCAGTGGAGTCAGACAGTGAGGAGGCTGGGGAGGAACATGGGCTAGTCCTGGAGTCTGGGGAAGGCCCGGATGAGGGCTCTGCGTCAGAGGCAGAGATGGGGCCAGGGCCATCTGGGAGTTATGTGTGGACTCCGGAGCCTCCAGAGTCGGATATCAGCAAGGCAGAGGAACAGGGGGAGCCTGTTCCCAGTGCACGCATGTATAGAGCTGCCAGAAGGCACAAACAGTTAAAACAAAAGGGACAACTCAGGAATAAGGCCTGGAGATGATTGGCCCCTCCCATAAGGCTTAAAAGAGGAGCAAAGGCACGTGGGCACTTTGCAGGAAAGCAATGTTGTTAATTCTGTTCCCAGTCGGCATCTCTGTTTGATTCTGGAATCTGTGTGGCTTTGCCAAGTAGGTCTTTGGCAGAGTGTCAAGGGAGATAAAGATTGGTGATTATCCCGAAGGACTTCTCCCGAAGGACTTTTTGCAACTAATTGGGACTCAGCTGTAAATGAATGTAATTCACAGCTGTTGCAATAAAAGAGGGTTTTGAGACTACTCATGTGTTTTAGTGACCCAGGAAGCCTAGGTCACAACAGGATAATGATTGGCATTGGATCCTTATTTGAAATGTCTATTGTTCTACTGTATTGTTTTCTATACTTTATTGATGTTTTAAAAAAGATCAATGTACTGATGTACTTTTAAATAGTTTTATAGGAGCATGGTGGCTCACATAGTTAGGATGCTCAGCAAGGGTTTGAGAGCCAAGTGCTACTGTGTGACGGGGAGAGCTCCCATCATTTGCTCCAGCTCCTTCTGACCTAGCAGTTCAAAAGTGAGGAATCACAAGTAGCTAAGTAAGTTCCACTTCGGTGGGCACATTAACAGGGACATGAAAGGAGCCCCCAACTCGGAATCCCCTGGGTAATGGTGATATCATTGGCTAATCCTTTCAACCTGCAAGCACCTTGGTGCTTCCAACACAAACACGAGAAAGAGTGATGTTTGTCTTCAAAAACTAAAGGATGGACACCTCTGTGCAAAAAAATAAACAATCTATAGAAGAGAATATTTGTAGCTCAGATTTGAACTGCGGGATCCTTGGTGCTCTCGGAGCTTGGTTGTTTTCTTGCATATGTTTCATTTCTGAACTGACTAACATCATGAGTGGTAGTAAGCGAGTAGGGTTTGCTCTCCTTTTGTATAGTAGTGGCTTGCCCTGACAGTGTTGGTAGAAGTGTTCCTTAAGTGGGCTATTTTTAATGTTAGCTTTAGTAACCAACCTGTGCTGTCAATACCTAGAGCTGGCTTTGAAGTCAGAGCTATCTTTGGGACCAATATTAAGCTATTTCATTAATTTGATTGATTAAAAACTATCAGAAGGGTGGGAATGAAGGCTTTATCTTTTAATAAACAAGCAAGCCCTTCCTAGAAATATAGATTTTTTTTAAACATTTGCTTTCTGCAAATCTTTTATTTAGAGAGCTGCTGAACTAAAATGGAAAGTGCCATTTCATAGGAAAATCCAGCTTTCCTCTTCCAACTTCTGAATAATTCACGTGCCACAACACTATTAACTGTCATTAGGCAGTGCTGTGAAAAAAAGCAGGCCATGTTTAGATTTCCCCTGGGACTAGCACATTTTTTTTTCTTTCCCCAGTCTTTTGCTTGATTGTTTGTCAAAGAGAAGCATTTTACTGCTGTCCAAAACATATAGATGATTGATCAAGTTTATGTTACAGAAGGAATTAGGAATATGGATTTTTTGCACAGAGAAGTTGTTTTATGATCGGAGATTTGCCCTGTTGATCTTGAGAAACTAGAAATTACATTTATCTTTATTTCCTAAGAGAGGCTGCAGTTCAGAAGTAGATGCTACATATTACCTGCATAAGGGACAATCTTGGACAATTTTTTAACAATAAGTTGCTGGGCCGGGCATTGGATCTTTGCCTAGATATGGATTACGTATATTATCCAACTTGGCTGGTCTCTGATTCCATATATTGTTTGTTTTTGTCAACAAGTACAAGGAAACAAGTAACAGTACAGACATGGACGCATGAAAAGAATTTAGCACAAATAAAAGGATATAAACAAGCAAAACATAGGCATAAACATATAAAATGAGTATATATAAATGGGTACAGTAGGGCAGGGACGGTAGGCACGCTGGTGCACTTATGCACGCCCTCTTAGGGACCTCTTAAGAAACGTGAAAGGTCCACATTAGACAGTTTAAGGTAAAAGATATGGGGGTTAGAGAAACTAACAACAGGATCAGGTAGAGTGTTCCAGACATTTACTACTCTATCGCAGAAGTCATATTTCCTACAATTAAGATTAGAGCGAATTACATTGAATTTGAATCTATTGCTAGCCCTTGTGTTATTACGGTTGAAGTTAAAGTACTCATTAACAGGTAGGACATTACGGTAAATAATCTTGTGTACCAAGTTTAGGTCAGAATGTAGACGGCATAGTTCAAGGCTATTCAGGCCTAAAATTTCAAGCCTAGTGGTATAGGGAAATTTATTTCGAGCAGAGGATTTGAGTACTCTTCTAGTAAAATATCTCTGGACCTTTAGTGTATTGATGTCTGAAATACAGTGAGGGTTTCAGGCAGGTGAGCAGTAATCAAGGATCGGTCTGGCAAAGGTTTTGTATGCCCTAGTTTGAAGTATAGCGTTACCAGAGAGAAAAGGACTGTCCTTTCCAGTCTTCTTCTGAAGGGTCCTTTTTAGACCTAAGGATAAAAGTTTATTTATTTATTTATTTGTTTGTTTGTTCAACTTGAATGCCGCCTTTCTCCGAAGACTCAAGGCAGCTTACAATGTATTTAAAAACCATATATGAAACATTAAAAGTTAAACCATTAAAAACAATTAAAACCCATTCACACCATTCATGGCCGGATCTCGCCAAATCGCAACAGCGAGATCAACGGCCCCATATTCTCCGCCATGTGGGCCATTCATATTCTGTTTGATGGAAGAATAATACCTTTGAAAAGTTAGCTCAAAGGACAGAAATATTTTGGAGAATTTCTCGTAGAATGGGTGTGGTTCTCTTCTACTTGCCTTACCTACAAGACAGCTGAGCAGTGTGTTATAGCTATTAGGCCTACGCAATCATTTCTCCAATGAAAGGTGGCCTCACTGACTTGCCCATACTTCAGTTAAGCCACAAATGAAACTGTCCCATGGAAACTCAGCCCATTGAGGCTCAAAAATACTAGAAATAGATATTTCAAAAAAAAAAAAAAGTTCCCAGAGGATGAAGTAGAAAAACAGAAGGCTTTTTGACAAAGGGAAAAAAATACCCAGGAAACTGGAGAAGTGGTTTCAGCTTAGCATTAATCCATACAATATTTGTGGACACAAATCCTGAAGGAAGTTATATCAGTGTTTTCATCCTGTCGCTGGAGAAAACACAATCCCATTAGTGTAATCGTTGGCTGGATGCCCACCCTTCCCACTTGTCAGACTTTCTGAGTTAATCTAATTTGATGCTCCAAAGCAAAGGATGATGACCCTGTGCTGGCACATCACAACTAACAATTAGACCGTGGCTCCTCAATCTGGTGGAGGAGAAAGCAAGCCTGTGCCATAACTCCAGAGTCTCAGAGTCACTCAATCTCTTACAGAGAAGATTGCTGAGCATGAGCTGAACTGGATGAACTCTGAAGCTCAGGGTTGGCAATCTGAGAAGCTTGGCACAAAAGGTGTTATAGCCTATGATATTGGGCAAGTAGTCTCCTCTTAATCTATCATTGCCTGGATGGTTTGTGTTTGTCTTGTGATTATTTCAAGGCTAAATCAAGGGTGAAATCCAGCAGGTTCTGGAGAACCGGTAGTGGAAATTTTGAGTAGTTCAGAGAACCGGCAAATATCACCTCTGGCTGGCCCCAGAGTGGGGTGGGGATGGAGATTTTGCAATATCCTTCCCCTGCCATGCCCACCAAGCCACACCCACAGAACCAGAAGTAAAAAAAAAATGGATTTCACCACTGGGCTAAATCCTAGCAAGCATGGACAAGAGTATCTTTCTGAGTCTTGGCTTCCTTCAGGGAACTGGATGGCAACTGTCAGGAAGTCAGCCACCACCAGCGTTCAGTCACAATCCATTCTACAGAAAGAAAGTTCATTAAAGTCAGCAATGTGCAGCAGCAGCTAAAAAAGCTAATTCAATCCTGGGTTGTATAAACAGAGGCATAGAATCAAGATCACGTGAAGTATTAGTGCCGCTTTACAAAACCCTAGTAAGACCACACCTGGAATATTGCAACCAATTTTGGTCACCATACTACAAAAAAGATGTTGAGACTTTGGAAAAAGTTCAGAGAAGAGCAACTAAGATGATCAAAGGCCTGGAGACTAAACCATGAGAAGAATGGCTGCAGATTTTGGGTCTGACTAGTCTGAAGAAAAGAAGAATTAGGCGTGACATGATAGCAGTATTTCAGTATTTGAGGGTCTGCCACAAAGAAGAAGGGATCAAATTATTTTCCAAAGACCAGAGGGCAGGACAAGAAATAATGCTTGGAAACTGATCAAAGAGAGAAGCAACCTGGAATTAAGGAGAAACCTCCTAACAGTAAGGGCAATTAACCAGTGGAACAGCTTGCCTTCAGAAATTATGGGCGCTCCATCACTGGAGGTTTTTAAGAAGAGACTGGACGGTTCCTTCTCTGAAATGGTATGGGTTCTCCTGCTTGAGCAGGGATCTGTGCTAGAAGACCTCCAAGGTCCCTTCCAGCTCTATTATATTCTGCAGTAAATTGTTTTCATATATTTTTTTTAAATTAAGAAGTTGATAGACTAAATTGAATAACAACATTGAGAAGTGATTCTTTAGAATTTCCTGCTCATTCATTTCTTAGTGTCTGAAATCTCTGGATGCCGGTCTGCCAATCTACCTGCTCTATGTGGCTAAATCAAATCAAATAGGATAGACACACTCCTAGTCCCTTTCCCTAAATATTGCCATCTGATGGGAGCTGGGAAGTGTGCCTTTTCTGTGGCTGCCCCTACCCTATAGAACTTTCTTCCCCCAGTTCCGCAGGCATCTACCCTCCTAGCAGGGATGAAATGCTCCCGGTTCGGACCGGATCGCTCGATCCAGTAGCGATGGTGGCGGGTGGTTCAGAGAACCAGTAGCAAAAATCCCTGCCCCCCCCCCCCCCCGTCCATGCCCAGCTGAGCTGCGTGATCATCAGAGGCTGTTTTTTTAACTTTTAAAAGCATTTTTTCCTGCAACCTCTTCGGCTGAAAAAATGTTTTTAAAAGTAAAACAAAAAAAAAAGCCTCTGATGACCGGGTGGCTCAGCTGGGATCGTCAGAGGCTTTTAAAAGCATTTTTTTCTGCAATCTCTTCAGCCAAAGAGGTTGTAGGAAAAAAAAATGCCTTTAAAAGCCTCTGGTGATCCCAGCTGAGTTGCCTGATTGTCAGAGGCTTCTAAAATCATTTTTTTCTGCAACCTCTTAAGATTGTAGAAAAAATGCATTTAAAAGTAAAAAAAAAAAAAGTTGGCCACACCCACCCCCCACCAAGCCACGCCCACAGAACCAGTAGTAACAAAATTTACATTTCACCACTGCCTCCTAACCTTATACTAAATCTTTAAAGACCCGTCTTTCCCCCAAGTGCTGTGATAAGAGACTAAATGACATGGCACCAGGTTTTTTTTGTATTTAATGCTTCTAATGTGTTTAGTTTTATAGTTTTATTATGTCTTCTATATTGCTTTTACTTTTGATTGGAAGTCACCCAGAGCTGCTTATAAGATGGGCAGCTATACAAATCTTTTGAATAATTAAATAAAGGTCCAGAAACATATCAGATCCTATCATATACACACACATCATAAAACATAACTGCCTAGTTTTTCCATGGAATATCACTCAGTTTGTCTTCATGTTGGCTATACAGTTATAGACTACACCTATAGACAACTCAACACACGGAAGCATTAAATGATAAATCCATATATCAATAGTCGCATGGTGATTTGTCCAATTTTGAATGTATGGTGATTAGGAAGAGTAAGGAACAGGGCCAGCTGATAGGTTCAAGTTTTGCACTGCTTATATATTTGCTTAGAGCTATGTAATGTACAAATACTGCATAGAAGATCTAAACAGAACAAGTGGAAAATTGCTCAGATAGGGACAACGCTGGTAATAGCAGATTTAGATTTTTACCCTGCCAAATAAATGGAGGAGGAAAATTTAATTTTGATTTTCAAAATTAGTTAATTTCTATTATGAATGGTTGTAGTTTCTATTAAGATGTTTATTTTTAAAATCAATGTAGTATTAATAACAGAACTAACCTTTGCTTAAGCAAATCAAGCAGGTGTTTGAAGTATTATTGCTGTCACTGTAATCGGTACAAAACCAAAGGAGAAAAGGAATGGGAGAGAAGAAGAAAAAGAAACTATTACTACTACACAATAATGTGACATGGGAACAAAGCAAAGATGAAAAGTACAGTATATTATTACTCACTGTGCAACAAAAAACACATAACTACATCCTAGATTTTGGATGTGCAGCTGACAAGTAGGTTATATAAGAAATATTTGAAAAGAAATATATGTACATAACAAAGCTTGGCTTCCTGTAATGTAAACCAACATTAGGAATTCAAAGATGGTTCTGGAAAAACTGTTTGGGTGGACTGAAGGGATGATAAAAACAAATAGATCAGGAGGATAGGTATTTCGGTCTATACATTAAACCAGGGCCCGGCATGTAACAACACTTTCTTTTGTGGGCAGGCCCTGCACCCCTCCTTAAGATCCCACTACAGAATTTGGTAGCAACTTGTTGGGAAAAGGCAGTGCAATTTTGGACTTAAAAAACAACAACAATGCTATATAACAGGGGTCTCCAACTTTGGCAACTTTAAGACTTGTGCACTTCAACTCCCAGAATTCCTCAGACAGCAAAGCTGGCTGAGAAATTCTGGGAGTTGAAGTCCACAAGTCTTAAAGTTGCCAAGGTTGGAGACCCCTCCTATATAAAGCAGTTGTGGTAAGCTTCATATCTCTTATCTTAATAGGCCCACTTCAGTGCCCATCTGTTTCTGCACACTACAGAGAGAAATGGATCTGAATCAAGCTTTGCTTCCTTCCTGGGTTCTTCTGAACTATTCTGTTTCATTGGTGAAATATCCTTTGCATCATGAAAGTGAGGATGCTCTAATCAGAAAGAGGGAGCCTGCAAGGAAGTGGGCAACCATAGAGGACAGTGATTTGGGGGGCGGGGGGGTTGGAAATGTTTCTTTTGTGCAGCTGGCACAATGCATTTCTCTCTGCCTGGCAAAAGGGCTGGGTGACTCCAAATAGAAGAGTCTCCAAAACTGCTTGCTCATTCATCAGTCAGCTGAGGAGATGGCACCAAGGCCTATGAGGTTGAGGAAACAACGCTGCTCAAGCACAGCTTCACAACTGGAGCCAGCTGGCAGGACTTGCAAGCCCCAATGTCACAACTGTTGCCAACGTATCCCCTACCTGTTTGAAATCCAGCCCATGTTTTGTCTCTTGATCGGGCTTTTGTTATGTCAAATTCAAGAATCTGGGCCAGTGTTCAGAGATACAGACAAGAAAGGGGGAATTGGAGCCATCTTTTTTCAAGCGAGGGAGCGGTGTTTCTCATCAGATTTGACTCACCCGGTGTATGCATTCCAAGCTAGTTGCAAGGGGAGGAGAAGGTGGCAGACAAATGCCCCAGCCAAGCCACATCAAACAGCTCTCTAGCAAAAGCTTTGGATCCAACTAACATTTCAACACTCAAATTAAAGATTATCTTTGAAAACCAGTACAGGTCAAAGCTAGATCCAGCACCATTATTTCAAACGCTAGCTTGCTCCAACACTCAAATGTATGCTTCTGTAACTGGCATTTTCAACATGGGAAACAGTGTCCATGTGCATTTAGAATTCCAGCAATTCTATTTCTGCCTAATCCAACATTTCTCAACCATATTGGCTATGGGATTCTGGGAGCTGAAGTCCACGTTTTAAGGTTGCCAAGATGTAGAAACACTGGCTTAATCTGAAGGAGGGCAACTATACAGTTACCAGGGGCCAAACTAAACATTTTTGGCTGAGGGTTCAGGCACCTGAGCGGTGCAGTATGCAATAGTGGGGGAAGAAGAAGAAGGAGAAGGAGGAGGAGGAGGAGGAGGAGGAGGAGGAGGAGGAGGAGGAGGAGAAGAAGAAGAAGAAGAAGAAGAAGAAGAAGAAGAAGAAGAAGAAGAAGAAGAAGAAGAAGAAGAAGAAGAAGAAGAAGAAGAAGAAGAAGAAGAAGAGGAAAGTGGGAGGGTTTCTTCAAATATTTAAGCACGGCCAAATTTGCTATTTTTCCCCCTCACATTTGTACAGTTGGGTAGTGGATTGGCCGGTTTTCTTTTTCTTTCACCATGTTACCTTAAATCTATATTGAATGAATAAGTGCTGGGAATGGGAAATTTATTTATCCATCCATCCGCACACATAATAAGAAAGCATCTTGACAACTTTTGGCAACTGTGTCAACATTTTGTAATGGTTGCTTTTAAATGGTTGGGGTGGGGGAGAGATTAGAAGCTGATGATTTGCCCTTTCTTTCTTGAGACAGTGAAATGCTCACAACCTGAGATAAAGAAATGTGTTTACTCAGAACGGAACTGAAATTGATGCGTGCATGAAGCCCAAGTCTTGCTCTCTCTTTGCAAACAAGGGTCTTTTATTGATTAATTTATGGCTCAGTGGCTAATACGCTGAGCTTGTCTATCAGAAAGGGTTAAAAAGTTCAGCGGTTCGAATCCCTAGTGTAGGTCTCCTGCGTGAGCAGGGGGTTGGATTAGATGACCTCCAAGGTCCCTTCCAACTCAGTTACTATTACTGTTTCAGGAGGCATCATTCTTCTTTAGAGTCAGTCTGTTTGAATTAGGAAAAGTCTATGAATGCTGACACCAAATGGATCATGGAGACAAATGTAGGCAAGCACAGAGACTCAGCAAAGTGTACCGTATTTTTCGGAGTATAAATCGCTCCAGACTATAAGATGCACCTACCTTATTTGGTGAGGAAAACAAGAAAAAGAAATCTGCCTCTACCTCCCAGGAATTTTGCCTCATTGCAGCAAACAGCAAATAGCCTGCTTTACTTTCATTTTCATTTTCAGCATAGCTTGATTAGCAAAAGAAAAAAAAATCTGCTCCCAGCAATTTACCTCCTTGCAGCAAACAGCAGAGGCCTGCGCAAAACAGCTGAGAGTCGGGAGGCCAATCCAATGGACAATCAACTTGTGCTAATTAGGCTGTGCTGAAGCTGAAACAAGCTGTTTCTTCTTGCTGCTTGCTGCAAGGAGATAAACTGCTGGGAGGCAGAGGCCAAAGAGTGGGGGCCAGTGGGTGGGCAGGGCATCTAAATTTTCACCCCCTTTTAGGGGGGGGGGAAAGGTGTGTCTTATACTCCGAAAAATACGGTACTTGTGAAAGAAGTAATGTGATTGTTGTAGAGAGGACAAGTGAGGAGAGGCCAAGTAAGAAAAAAAAGCACATCCACACTGGTTGAAGAGCCATCTGTAGATTTTAGCAGCATGTATTGCCTGAGAAAAATTGAATGCAGAAGGTTCTTTATGGAGGCAATATCTTGGCACAGAGCAAAAATTACAAATATGAAGTAGAGGAAAACTATACTATAAAACACCCTCCCAGATGTGCTGTTTATTCACTCAAAGATTTGAGTTGGCATGATGATTAACCCCAAAAGTTGATCTATTGCAGTATTTTATTCTATGGTTTTCAAAGCCACAGTCTTGCACATACCAGTGTAGAAAATAAACCAGAATCTCATAGATTTCTTGGTAGTGTTTCTTAAATTCCATAAGATCATGGAATGACAACCTTTTAAAAAAAAAAAAAAGAGTGAAAACATTTTTATTTTTATTTTTTGCCTAACAGAAAAGCATGACTGCTGATGCTAAAACCTGATATTATACCTGGACATGTGTGGCTTGTAAAGGGAATGTTATGGCCAGATTAAAGCTCTGGCTTTTGTCCTCTGATTATGCCTCCAGCCACCGGCCAAAATGAACATCGTAAAGAATAGCAAGCAACCAAAGTTTGCAGTCATGCTGAAGAGCTAGCCAAAGTCTACTACTAACAAGGGTATATTTGGGGCTGCCCTTGAAGACCAACTGGAAACTTCATCGGGCTCAGAATGCAACAGTCCATCTGTTTACTCTCCAGTCAGGGCACTGACATTTGAGACTTTTGCTGTGAGAGCTGTGATGCATTTCCAAATGCAATGTGAAATGCTGATTGCTATCTTCAAAGTCTTGCATGGCTCAGGGGTTGGGTATCTAAGAGACCGCCTTTCCCAGATTCAAAACTCTGATCCAAATAGCCACTGAGCCCTTACAAAAGACCAACACACACACACACACACACACACACACACACACACACACACACACGCCAGGAGGAGTGGCAGGAGGGAACCTAACAGGAACTCCCCCATCGTAGAACAGCTTGCCTCTTGATGTGAAGATGGTCCTCCTTCTCATGATCTTCTAGAAGTTGGCAGAAATCTGGCTTTTCCAAAGGGTCCCTCGAGATTAGTTCTGAAGCCATTAGCATTAACATTTTTGTTGTTAGTTGTGAAGTCATGTCTGACCCATCGTGACCCCATGGACAACATTCCTCCAGGCTTTCCTGTCCTCTACCATCCTCTGGAATCCATTTAAGCTCACACCTATTGCTTCGGTGACTCCATTCACCCACCTCATTCTCTGTTATTTCCTTCTTCTTTTGCCCTCAATCATTCCCAGCATTAGGCCCTTCTCCAGTGAGTCCTTCCTTCTCATTAGGTAGCCAAAGTATTTGAGTTTCATCTTCAGGATCTGGCCTTCTAAAGAGCAGTCAGGGTTGATCTCCTCTAGGACTGACTGGTTTGATAGCCTTGCAGTCCAAGGGACTCGCAGGAGTCTTATCCAGCACCATAGATCAAAGGC
The DNA here is from genome assembly GCA_012654045.1 of Ptyas mucosa. NCBI lineage: Eukaryota > Metazoa > Chordata > Lepidosauria > Squamata > Colubridae > Ptyas > Ptyas mucosa. The sequence continues at coordinate 31,100,022 of WNWU01000017.1, forward strand.
CTCAATTCTTTGGCACTCAGCCCTTCTTATGGTCCAGCTTTCACAGCCATACATTGCCACTGGGGAAACCATAGCCTTGACTATACACACTTTTGTTGGCAGGGTAGTATCTCTGCTTTTCAGTATTAGTTCATTGAATTAACTTAAAAGAAGATGCTGTGTTGTTTATAATGGTTATAATTATTGTGGTATTTATTTTAAAATATCTGTAAACTTCCTAAATTGCTTTTACTTCTTCTGGATTGAGTGGAGGATAAGCTACATCAAATAAATAACTACAGAAATAAATAATTCAAGCTAGCGAGTCTTGGATGTGGTAATACCATACCTGCCTGAGGATGGTCACTTGATTGCAACTAAGGTAAAAGCTTGGAAGTCCTGCAAGGCAAGCGGAGTCCCCGGTCTGAGGGTCTTTTAGCAAAAACTAAAATTTTTGATTTATCAAAGTTAAGGACCAATTTGTTCTGTCTACAGAAGCCAAGTGTTGCCCTAATTGCTCTCTTCAGTCCTATGGGTGTTTGTGAAATTATAGCAGCATCGTCGGCATAAAGGAGAATCGGGATTTTGCATTGTGCTATGTTAGGAGGATGTAGGTCAGGGTTCTGTAAGTGATCAATCAGGGGGTTAATATAGAAGTTAAAAAGGGAGGGGGACAGGATGCAGCCTTGCCGTACCCCTTTTTGAACCCTTAGTGGGCCAGTTAAAGTCCCTTGCGGATTACACCTCACTTTCAAGATGGAATTAGCATACAATTTTTGTATGAGGAAAAGGAGACATTTATCAATTGTAGTGGATTCTAATTTCTCCCATAGTGTGTTCCTGGAGATTGAATCAATATCAAATTATAATATCAACTGGTGCCAATTTTTTGAGATCTATAGCAATACATTTACCCACATACTTACAAGCATGTAAATTAGGTTTGAGATCATGTATTTTTATAACAGAGATGTTATTCACAATTAATGTCAGAAGTAATTTTAATTCATTGTATGTCTATTGCTGGTCGATGACCGTAATAAAGTTTTATTCTATTCTATTCCCCGGTCTGAGGAGTGATTCCTTGACATTTGCCCTTGTGATCAGCACATTTTGGAATTCGCAAGGTCTGTTACTCCCAGAATGTTGATGCACCATGGAATATATTCCTCTAACTTAATTGAAATAAACGGAGTGTTGACTATTCAACAACAATATGATTCCTCCCCATTGCCATTATTGTGATATTTATTGTGATATTTATCTCTTCCACTATTGTGTCATGCAAAAGGATCCTGCATGGACTTTGACTCACCTCCCAGATCCATGCCTAAAAGAGAGGCAGACGAGGGCTGAATTAGCAGCCCCCAGTCATGTGATGTACTGAGTCAGGTTGGCCGATTGATTACTCCTGTGCTACCACTTCCAGTGGGCAGGAAGAATAAAGGTGGTGGGCCTTCCCTGCTAAAGTGGTCGAAAAAGAGTTGTTTTAATGTTTATTAAATGCACGTAAACTAGAGTCACTTTTTGTGAGAAGGGTAGCTACATACATTTGCTAAATAGATAAATAAAATCTTGATGCTTGGATGCAGGAGGCAGAAAGATGGGAAGCAGGGCTACATCAAAAAGGAACTAGTTCACTCTAGTTCCATCAGCCTCACTTGGCAATAATCACTCCACAAGGGGATGGTGGAGAGGAGAGGAAAGGAGAGGAGAGGAGAGGAGAGGAGAGGAGAGGAGAAGCAGAATGTGACAGTTGGCGGTATTGAATGGCCTTAAACTATTGCCCTTAGAGATGTACACCACGTTCTCTAACATCAATACAGGGGATTTCACTTATCTTGCTCTCCCCACTTTCTTTTTCTGACATGTCTCTTTGATGGGGGATCTGAAACAATCTTATTTTTATTGATTTTGCATAAACTTGTTTGGCAACCTCTTCAGTGGATGTCTAGACCAAAAGCCTTCCAAATAAATATTGACAATCGGTAGGACATTGAAAGCTGAAATGCCATTGTATTCTCCCCTTTCATAGAAGAATCTTTTTCAGTTAGGAATTTAGGCCCACAAAACTCCACTTAAGCTAACCCATAGCCAAATAAAATCACAACCTAGTTCTGTGATGGTGAACCTATGATGCACGCAGAGCCATATTGGTGGGCACGTGAGCTCAGCTCCAGCACGCATGTGTGCACCAGCCAGTTGTTTTTCGGGCCTTCTGGTCCCACCAGAAGTCAGGAAACACACTGTTTCCAGCCTCCGGAGGGCCTTTGGGGGGTGGGGAAGGCCGTTTTTGCCCTCCCCAGGCTCCTAGAAAGGTTTAACGCATTGTAAGCCGCCCTGAGTCTCCGGAGAAGGGCGGCATATAAATATATATATATATAAAAAACAGGCCTACCAGGCCCACTGTGCCATCATGTGCCAAAAGCTGGGTGAGCACGTGGGGGGTGGGGTGCATAGAATTATGGATGTGGGCACGTGTGTATGTGACCCCACCATGCTCCCCCCACTTTTGGCACATGATGGCAAAAAGGTTAGCCATCAGTGACCTAGTTCCTTCAGTTTCCTAAATGTTGGGAGAGTGACGTACTCAGGTTTTAAGAATTCCACTCTTTGTCATCGTCCCCTCCCAGTTTGGCCAGTTTTTGTATTGTACTGCTGGTATTTCTCCTATGCAAATGTCCAATCTATACCTCACCCAAAATATATGCTAGATTCGTGATGGTGAACCAATGACACATGTGCCCAAAGTGGCATGCAAAGCCATGTTGCCCAGCACACACAGCATTGCCTGTTTGATTCCCAGGTTTCTGGCATACATGTGCACATGACGATCAGCTGTCCTTCACACATGCGGTAGTGCCAAAAACCAGTGTGTACATGCTCGCCAGCCAGCTGATTGTTGGATGTGCATGCGCACCAGAACCCAGATGTTCGGCTTCTCCAGAGCGTGATCCATTTGTGTGCATGGCAGTGCCAAAAACCACCTTGCGCATGCCTGCTGGCCAGCTGATCATCGGGCGCGCATGCACGCTAGAATCCAGAATTTTGGCTTTTCTAGACCGTGGCCCGACGAACACATGCACACGATGTTTCCGCCCTTTCTCCATCACTGTGCTAGACATTCTTAGAAACTTTAGAAGTGCAATAAAAAACAAGAAGAATCTTCAGCTCATGATGCCGAACTACAACCATCTGCTAGTAAATACTAGAAAGAAATCCAGTCTACTGGAATAACCTAAAAATGACAGAAGATTGGCTGCTGATTTTATTTGTACTTATTCCAGTGATTACTTCACTTGCAAAGCTACACCCTCTCTAAATGTTCGGTATAGCCTGGCTTGTGTAAAGGAAACTTTGTTCTCACTTTGCCTCTGGAACTTGGATTCTAGAGCTTGATTTTCAAGGCAAGCTGGGTTGCAATGTTTTTGCCAAGCTTGATGAAGCATACTTAAAAGAGCAACGAGTGTTGAAGCACCAGGGACCTTTCTATTCACTAAGTTCTTACAAACACGTGGCCTTGGGAATGGAGTGGGGTGTGAACCCTCCTTGTTCAAACAGTATCATTACCAGGGTCTTGCAGTTATGAGCAACTCTAATATTTCAGTACATTCAAAATTGTACAGGTTTGATGTAATCTTAAAATAGCCCAAGTAGCTCAGTTCAATCTAGGTGCATTTTAAATTAGATTCAGAATGGGTGGGAGAAAGAAAGCAAGGTCATCTGGAAAAGTTTGGTGCATGTATTGTATCTGCATTTATCACACTCTCCCTTAATTCTCTGTTGGTTTTTATTTTAATATATCATTCTCATCTTCTCGTTCCTTTCTTCTCATCGTCTTTGAAACTCATCTTAAATGTTCATATTGGAGAATTTCCCCAGCAAAGTCCAATTCACACAGGAGTTCTAAAATACCCTGTATATTAATTCTGAGCCATTTTAGCTTTGCCATCTTAATTTTTATACACCCTGATATATCCCTTTGAAGTCAAAGGAACAGCTGAGAGAAAAGTACCATTTTGTGACTTTTGCAGGAAAAAGATACTTTAGAAAAATGCCATGATTCCTAATTTGGTTCCTGTAAACCACAAGGAGGGAATCTATAACTTGCTTCTTGCTGAAATACAGTTGTGCTAGCTTTGAGCTATGGTGCTGGAGAAGACTCCTATGAGTCCCTTGGACTGTAAGGCAATCAAACTGGTTAGTCCTAGAGGAGATTAACTCTGACTGCTCTTTAGAAGGCCAGATCCTGAAGATGAAACTCAAAAACTTTGGCCACCTAATTATTATTAATTATTATTATTTATTGGATTTTTATACCGCCCTTCTCCTTCTGGACTCAGGGCGGTGAACAGCCAACTAAAAACATTGTACGCAAAAGTTAAAATAATTTTAAAATAAATAAATAAAATTTGGCCCATAATTTAAAACATTTCAATTAAAATCAGTATCAAACTTTAAAACCGACATGGAGTCAGGCCAGCCCGGCTAACTGAAAGAAATAACTTTTAAGGGCCAGATGAAAAGTCCGGAGGTCTGGGATCACTCGTATCTCTGGGGTAGATAATGAGAAGGAAGGACTCACTGGAGAAGAGCCTAATGCTGGGAAAGATTGAGGGCAAAAAAGAATGGGACGACAGAGAACGAGGTGGCTGGATGGAGTCACTGAAGCAGTAGGCATGAGCTTAAATGGACTCCAGAGGATGGTAGAGGACAGGAAGGCCTGGAGGAACATTGTCCATGGGGTCGCGATGGGTTGGACATGACTTCACAACTAACAACAACAAGTATCTCTTATTATTATCAGTCATGGTATGCAGGCTGTTGGGAGCCATGAGTTGCCCACCTTTAGACAGAAGCTTCTGATTAGATGAGTTGGACCAAGCAATGTATCTTGGGTGCTCTTTTGTCTGTTTTGTCTGTGGGTGTCTGTTTTCCAGTAGAACAATAGCTGGGAAAACAGCCATTTTAAGGAAGAATTGCAAAATTGCTTTAATGTAATCGTGCAACCTTTACCTTAGCCATGAATTTCTTTCAGATAATATATAGTGTTTACTTGTGCGCAAGAGAGAGAGAAATTAGGCATAGAAAGTACATTTCAGTTAATGCACGTAGAATACAAGGGGAATAGAAAACAGAAATTTAAAAAAATATAGTTAGAAATTAATAATCAGCAATGAGGTTGGTCCTGCCACTATATCAATGCCTGACACAATATCTTCCACAGTAAGCAATCAGAACGAAACAAACCAGTAACCTTCTTAAAGCTATCACAATCAAACAAAAACCCTGGTTTCTAATAGGAAGATTCTTGATTCATGATTCCCTCTGCTAGATCTTTGGGCAGGAGACAAAGATCTAGCAGAAGGATTCTTAGGACAAGATACCAAATTGGCTAGAAGTGGTACCACAATATAGGAAAGAGACTTGGAGGCACCCCTCAAAAAGAGGCAAAGGTGGTCTTACAAGAAATATTATTGTATCTTCTGTTTCCAACCATCCAGAGCAGAACATTAAATATGTCCATGGATAAAGTTCTCCTGTTCTGAGCAGATGAAAAAATACCATTATTTATAATAATATAGGGAAGCCTGCCAATCTCTCTGAAATTTAGATCATGGATGCATTATTTTAACTTGAATTTGACTCTCCTCATATCTGGTGAAAGCAGCTATTAAGTAGCAGTCATAAAATCTCCCCCTCTCTCTCCCTCTCTCTCTCTCTCTCTCTCTCTCTCTCTCTCTCTCTCTCTCTCCCTCTCCCTCTCCCTCTCCCTCTCCCTCTCCCTCTCCCTCCCTCCCCCTCCCTCCCTCCCTCCCTCCCTGTGTCCTATCATCTATGAGGAAAGAATAGGATACCAGTTAATTAAAAAGGAAAGTTTACAGTTATAATTCTGGCAATAATGCTACTTTACTGCGTTGGTGTCAGAAATAAGGTACTTTAAAAACATTAAAGCTAGAGATATCAGTTGGAATTACATAGCAGCCATGTTTTGTTTTTTGCTAGGCAACAGCTTTTTAGGATCTCACACTGGACATATACAAACCTACAAAGGCTGCATTCGTACAACTCATTAGGCCAAAACCAAATGAAATACAATGTGGTTTGGTGTGCTGTGTAATCCAACTGGTAGGCTGCAATTTCTGATAGTTCTGCAGCGGGAATAATGTTCCTATCATGATTTGTGCTTAAGGACCACTCAAGTATTTATTAGAATTTAGACCAACAGGGTACAATCTATGGCCCCCAGCATGTTATAAACCCATGAAAACCACTGGTGAAGCCTTTGGAGATCTCCAAAATTGTTCAATTACAATTCTTAATATGATATAAGGAGGGAATTATTAAATGTGTGGGGAGGAATCAATCATATTTATGTGCAGTTTAATTATGTTTAATTATAAATTAAATAAATTCAAATATTATGCCCTACCCACTACTTTTGGGATTGCAGCTCCTTGGCACATCACTCAAAAGTTAAGTGTAGCATTTTTTTTTTCTGCCAGAAGCTGCACATTCCTGGCCTAAACCCTGGTAGATTGCAACTACCAAGGAAGTAGTGGCGATATTTGCAACTGGTAGAGAATTTAATTCTTCAGAAACTGTGTGTGTGTGAGAGAGAGAGACAAGGAGACTGTGGGGGGGGGAGAGAAAAGAAGAAGAAAAGAAGAAGAAGAAGAAGAAGAAGAAGAAGAAGAAGAAGAAGAAGAA